>CM069862.1:66943719-68143719 GCA_036172795.1 Pelodytes ibericus
GCTTTTTGTAATCTTCAGACAAAACATTGATCGTTAAAACAGTGCAAATTTGTACAACTAGAGGGTCAACTCAGTAATGATAATTTCAGGGAACTGAGAAAGGAATTTCAGACTTAAGGACAAAATAGCTGAATTTAAATATATTCTCCCATTCAGCTGAATTGGAGAATTTTTCCAACTTTGCTACTTTTGGCCTTAAGTTTGAAATTCCCATCTCAATTCCCTGCCATTCTCTATGTTGAGTAGACACTTAGGAGCTTAAAATAAGTTTCTTAGGCTTTAATAACCCCAAAGGACTGCTGACTTGAAACAAAAATACTCCTCAGAGTTGTGTAGTGATATCATGAACAGCTGCTCAACATTCTGGGACAATTTTAGAAAACTGTTCACAACCAATCTAAGTGTTAAAAGCGTAGACTAATGCATTCTACACTGGTACTTACCAAACCAGTCTTCACAGAAATAGGATTGACACTTAGCTGCTGAAAAAAGACACTTGAAACTAATAATAGTCATTTACTAGCAACTTGGCATCTGGTATATTTCCAGTAAAACAAGCAACCTTACAGGCCATATCTCTACTTTCAGACATGATTATAACACTAGTTACCCAACAGTGTATAGGGCAATATCTTATATTCAATGCTATGTACAGCAAAGCAGATAATGTAGGAAGAGAACTGGGGATAGGCGCCAACATTGTTCATGATAGACCTTTACTGATGATGTGATGCCAATTTAATGATGTTCTATGGACCTTCCCATACCTTACCACTGATGTTCTTGTAATTACTGATAGCTATAGCAGGGCTTGACAAACCCCGGGCGCCAGGTCGCCATGGCGACTAGGAAATCAGACCTGGCGACCGGTTAGCATGAGCCCCGCATGGTGTTCTCGTCGCTGGAATCTTTAAAAAAAAAAATAAAAATAAAAAAGTAATTCTCCTGCGCGCGAGGGAGCAGATTGTGTGCCCAGGATGCGCACACTTCCTGCTCCACCCCCTCGCACACCGTGCTGTAGTGCCCTTGTGCACAGACCAACGTGGACTGAGGCATAAACCAACCTGGACTTAAAATACCCCCCTTTTCTGCAGTCACACCCCCGCTGGCCAATCAGTGCGCCGGTGGGCGGTTCCAGAGGAAGTGACACGCCCATCTGCCTTCGTTATTTAGCCACTACTCTGACCAGCTAGGAGCAGTACTGTCAGGTGCGTGACGTCATGAGCCAGGGAGTGCAGGCTTGCTAAGTAAAACCAATGCTTCACAGTGCCATGGACTGAAAGGGTTAACAGCAGCCCTCTATGTTGTGGTTCTCTCTGCATAAGAAATGTCACCCCTAAATGGCTTCCATTCCCCCTAGAGCAGTGATGGCGAACCTATGGCACGCGTGCCACAACTGGCACGCCAAGCTCTTTGTTGTGGCACACGTGGCTAGGGGGAGTTGTGGGGCTGAAGCCCCTAATCCTAGCTCCATTAGCCCAAAGTTAAAATGAACTGCAAAAATAAATATTTACAGAAATGCTATCCTGTTGCCTCTTGAGCAATTACATCAGTATTATTTCTCGGGAGCCAACAGGATAATCATTTCAATAACTGCACACCCCTCCACATTGCAGGTTGGTTTAGCCTGCCGGTTCCTCTCCCGACATCAGCTTGACAGCTGACAAGTCCCCTGTTCACACAGCAGAGCAGCTCCAGCAGCTCTGCGAAGGAAGAGACTTCCTGCAATGTATGTGTGAGTAGGTGTGTATGTGTATATACATGTGCTGTATGGATGTGTGTGTGTGTGTGTGTGTACATGTGCTGCATGTAAGTGTGAGTAAGAATGTGTGTATTCATGTGTTGTATATAAGTGTGAGTAAGTATGTGTGTATACATGTGCTGTATGTTTGTGTGTGTGTGTGTGCATGTATGTGTGAATATGTAAGTGTGAGTAAGTATGTGTGTATACATGTGCTGTATATAAGTGTGAGTAAGTATGTGCTGTATGTATGTGTGTGTGTGTATACATGTGCTGTGTGTGTGTGTGTACATGTGCTGAATGTATATGTAAGTAAGAATCTGTGTAAACATGTGCTGTATGTAAGTGTGAGTAAATATGTGTGTATAAATGTGCTGTATGTATGTGTATACATGTGCTGTATGTATGTGTATACATGTGCTGTATGTATGTGTATACATGTGCTGTATGTGTGTGTGTACATGTGGAGTATGTGGGTATACATGTGCTGTATGTGGGTATACATGTGCTGTATGTGTGTGTACATGTGCTGCATGTAAGTGTAAGTAAGAATGCATGTATACATATGCTGTAAGTGTGCTTATGTATGTGTGTATACATATGCTTTATCTAAGTGTGAGTATGTGTGTATACATGTGCTGTATGTAGGTGTGTATACTTGTTGTATGGTGCTGTATGTATGTTTCTATACATGTGAAGTATGTAGTATGTGGGTATACATGTGCTGTGTGTATGTGTGAGAGTATGTATGTGGGTATTTAATATAAAGCAGTGTTGGCACTTTAAGGTCTGAAACTTGGTTGCATGCAGGAAATTGGGCACTCGGGTCCATAATAGTTCGCCATCACTGCCCTAGAGACACCATGCATGGCAGTCTGGGCATTGCAACCACTGTCACTGGTTAGGTTTCTAGCACTTTAGGCCTGTGACTCACTTGTATGTCTGATATTGTGCGTATGTGTGACTTTGTGACTGACAGAGTATCTATGTGTATGCGTCTGTATGTTTGACTGACTGTATTTGTGTGTGTGTGTGTGTGTGTGTGTGTTGTTGTCTGGCTCCTAGATTTTTTGCTGGCTCCTAAAAGTCAGTTAACTTTGTCAAGCCCTGAGCTATAGTAATTGAACAAGACACCCATGGTTGTATTTACCAATATTTAAGTCTCTATTTTGATCTATATATTTGCTTGCAATTATGTGGCGATAGAGCTAGATTAAAGAGTCAACTCGGTATACACTAATCTTTCCCGAAACAGCCAGATTTCGAGCATTTCAATTCTTCAGTTAGGAATGTTTTGAAAAGTGTCCAATCATATAAATGGAAAGGGAGACTTCTGATTGGCTCATTTTTGAAACCCTGGGCTGAGATTTCATTGGACATCTATTCTTCGCTCAGGAGGGATGCATAGAGGAAGGGCTCTGTCGCATTTGGTTTTTTTCAGGGTACACTTTGGGTGATCTGGACGCCATAGTTAAAACTGGAAAAGCGGTATATTAAGTTTCTCCAAGCAATATATATATAATATCTTGGACATTTGTAGTGTGTTTCTCTCTGTTGGCAATGGGTGCTAATGTTCTTGCTCTCTAACTCTTGTGAAATAAAATTCCCCCTCAGTCAGATAGTTGGCTGGGCATGATGGAACTTGTAGTTCTCAACAGATGGAGGTGTCAAATATCCATCATCACTGGAAAGTGGGTGTCTATATATGTGTTGGGTTTCTGCATGTGCTGTTTTATATGTGTTTGCTGTTCCTGGAGGGTTGCCTGGTCTGTATTGTGTTTGTACTTGCTCCTAGAACTTCAATCCCTGTCTTACTCTTCCCTCACCATTGCCACTACCTCCTTTTTAATTCCTCCTTTCATTGGCGCTTTACTTAAGTCCTCTCTACTCTGTCTTACTCTCAACCACTTCTCCACTCATTAAAACTATTTATTGTATAAAAGAAAATGTTATGGTGTTTACATTTTCCCAGATTATAGAAATGGCTTGTTGTTTGTAACCGTATTGTGATGTAAAGAGACCATTTAATTCCTCTCTGGACTACAAAATGTTCTTGTGCCTGGTTAATATTTACCTGATATTTTTACTTATGTGTTCTGTTGGTCAGTCTGAACTAGTTCTTCCTTGGTGACATTCCACAAGTGAAAAGGCAGGTTTACAGATCTTGGCATGTTTCCAGACAATTGACTTCCTAATAATACATTGCTACATATTGGTTAATATACCCAACCTGGGTAAAAAAGACATTAATAGTTACTGAAACTGGAAAATTCTATTTTGTGTTATTATATTTTACTCAAGAAAATTCATTTCAAGTCTGAATTTCTACCGTGCTCCTCATTTCCTAAATCAAACCAGAGAATGTATAATGATGTTCCTGTTTTGCTTTCGTACTCTATATGGTTGTTTTACAATTTAATTTCAGATCATAATATAAGTGTTAGGAAACCCTACTGTTACCTGTTATACAATCAAGGGAATTCTCTATAGCAGGGGCATCCAACATGCGGCCATTTGGGGCCCACTTGGCTTATCTATACATTTTATTAGCACTATAATGAATAAACTTGATTTCAACTTTTTTTTGAAGAGCTTTTGTATTGCTGCTATATAATCAAACACTTTTTTTTTTCTGGTGGCCCACTAGTTCTTCTGCACCATTGCTATAAAAAAAAAAAAAAAGGGGTCCAATAAGCACATGCATTTTTGATCATGCGGCCCACTTAAAAACAAACAAACTGCTATATAGGATCACATACTGTCCAATGTATTGCTTTTTGGTAATGTTTTGGCAATGGGAAACCATATTTCAATGCAAAGCTCTTTTAAGTTACACGGTGACATGGAAGTAATTTGCTTACCTTGCATAACAAAAGCAATCAGATTTATTTTTATGTCACGCAAAGTAAAGTGCCTATTTTTCAAGGACATTTATATTCCTTTTCTGTATTTGCTACCACTATCCATGCTGGAACTCCATTCAATGCATTCATCAATTAAAAAAAAAAAAAAAGTATTCCATTGCAAAAACTTTTAGATTTACTACTTTTGATTTATAAATTGGAAAAATTACTAGACTATAGTACAATCTGGCTATTTGCCTCAGTAGCCATCTAACCCCCTTACCTATGATACAGTATGTCATTGTCAACACAGTAGAATGTTAAATCTATATAACTGTTTTTCACTGAGAGATTGGAAATGCATCATGTTTGTTAACCCTTTAAGGCAGGGCTCGACAAACCCCGGTCGCCAGGTCGCCATGGCGACCAGGAAATCAGACCTGGCGCCCAGGTGCTGTTTGTCACAGGGAGCCCTTGCCGACTGCCATCTGTTACATGCAGCGCGAGGGGAGAAAGTCTGTGCGGATCACACAGACTGTAAGCTCCGACCCCTCGCGCAACACGTTGTAGTGCCGATTGTCACGTGACAACTCGGCACTTAGCAGAAACCGAAAGAGGATCGGGCTCCAGCATTAATGTCCCCCTCCCCTGCACTGAGGTAAGCAGCAGGGAGGGAGGACACCCTAAGAAATACATTTTTGTGTTTTTTTTTTTTTTTTAAAGAACAAAAATATGTGAAGGTAACTGGCTGTGTATGTGGTCTGTGTGAATGTAACTGGCCGTGTATGTGGTGTGTGTGTGAATGTAACTGGCCGTGTATGTGGTGTGTGTGTGTGTGTGAATGTAACTGGCCGTGTATGTGGTGTGTGTGTGTGTGTGAATGTAACTGGCCGTGTATGTGGTGTGTGTGTGTGTGTGAATGTAACTGGCCGTGTATGTGGTGTGTGTGTGTGTGTGAATGTAACTGGCCGTGTATGTGGTGTGTGTGTGTGTGTGAATGTAACTGGCCGTGTATGTGGTGTGTGTGTGTGTGTGAATGTAACTGGCCGTGTATGTGGTGTGTGTGTGAATGTAACTGGCCGTGTATGTGGTGTGTGTGTGAATGTAACTGGCCGTGTATGTGGTGTGTGTGTGTGTGAATGTAACTGGCCGTGTATGTGGTGTGTGTGTGTGTGAATGTAACTGGCCGTGTATGTGGTGTGTGTGTGTGTGAATGTAACTGGCCGTGTATGTGGTGTGTGTGTGTGTGAATGTAACTGGCCGTGTATGTGGTGTGTGTGTGTGTGAATGTAACTGGCCGTGTATGTGGTGTGTGTGTGTGTGTGAATGTAACTGGCCGTGTATGTGGTGTGTGTGTGTGTGTGTGAATGTAACTGGCCGTGTATGTGGTGTGTGTGTGTGTGTGTGTGTGTGAATGTAACTGGCCGTGTATGTGGTGTGTGTGTGTGTGTGAATGTAACTGGCCGTGTATGTGGTGTGTGTGTGTGTGTGAATGTAACTGGCCGTGTATGTGGTGTGTGTGTGTGTGTGAATGTAACTGGCCGTGTATGTGGTGTGTGTGTGTGTGTGAATGTAACTGGCCGTGTATGTGGTGTGTGTGTGTGTGTGAATGTAACTGGCCGTGTATGTGGTGTGTGTGTGTGTGAATGTAACTGGCCGTGTATGTGGTGTGTGTGTGTGTGTGAATGTAACTGGCCGTGTATGTGGTGTGTGTGTGTGTGTGTGAATGTAACTGGCCGTGTATGTGGTGTGTGTGAATGTAACTGGCCGTGTATGTGGTGTGTGTGAATGTAACTGGCCGTGTATGTGGTGTGTGTGAATGTAACTGGCCGTGTATGTGGTGTGTGTGAATGTAACTGGCCGTGTATGTGGTGTGTGTGAATGTAACTGGCCGTGAATGTGGTGTGTGTGTGTGTGTGAATGTAACTGGCTGTGTATGTGGTGTGTGTGAATGTAACTGGCTGTGTATGTGGTCTGTGTGAATGTAACTGGCCGTGTATGTGGTGTGTGTGTGAATGTAACTGGCCGTGTATGTGGTGTGTGTGTGTGTGTGAATGTAACTGGCCGTGTATGTGGTGTGTGTGTGTGTGAATGTAACTGGCCGTGTATGTGGTGTGTGTGTGTGTGTGAATGTAACTGGCCGTGTATGTGGTGTGTGTGAATGTAACTGGCCGTGTATGTGGTGTGTGTGAATGTAACTGGCCGTGTATGTGGTGTGTGTGAATGTAACTGGCCGTGTATGTGGTGTGTGTGAATGTAACTGGCTGTGTTTGTGGCGTATGTGTGAATATAACTTTCTGTGTATGTGAGGTTGGTGTATGTGACTGTCTCCGTGCGTTTATGATTTTGTGATGTGCCGTTGTCTGGCTCCTAAATTTTTTAGCTGGCTCCTAAAACTTAATTAAATTTGTCAAGCCCTGCTTTAAGGACCAGGGATTTTCCTGGGCCAAGGACCAGAGCGTTTTTCAATTTTTAATACGCGGTTTTTGAAACATAATTTTCCTCTCTCTCATTTAACGTACACATACAAGTTATATGTTGTTTTTTAAAGGACAGTTAGAGCTTTCTTTTGATACCCTATACATAAAAATGATTTACATTTTAGTATTAAAAAATTAATATAAAAGAGGAAATTTTTGAGGAAAAAAAAGTTTTTCCCCATTATTTTCCCAGTAATAACCTACATAACTAGTGCAACACTAACCCACTTATCCCCCCTAATTAACTAACTAATAAAAAAGAAAAATATTGGTTCCCAAACCCCCCATAACAAAAAAGACAGAAAAAAACTCTGAAGAGTGCGATGTCAGATCAGTAAAAATCATGCAACATGCATGCAGGGGTTAAATTTTATTAAATAAATATATTAAAATTACCTTTATTTATTAAAAAAAAACTTTATAAATTGTAAAAATAAAAAAATCTGTTAAAAAAAAACTAAATGAGGGCCATAAAGTGGAAGGAAACTGATCACAGTTAAAAACTGTGATCAGCAATGAAAGGGTTAATTTTTTTTAAAATTTTTTTTTACCTTTGTATTTATTTAATTTATTTTTACTTACAGGTCACTCTCTGTGCTTCACTATAAGATTGTGAAGCACAGAGAGTGAATTAGAGGCAAAGTCAGTGTGTGAACACACTGACTTTGCCATCTAATTTGCATGTTATCGCGGTGATGACTAAATCACCGTGATCACATGCCCGGAAACTGACCGATCGGGTCCAGGAGCTTTGCCTCGGGTGCGAGGCTTAGTCCTGGACCCGTTGCAGACTAGCTGGCGGTGCCCACGGAGCGCACCGCCGGCTAGACTGCATGACGAGTTAACTTGTCATAAGGTCGCTAACGCGGCGGCTCTTATGACGAGTTAACTCGTCATAAGGACGGGAAGGGGTTAACAAAAGACATACCAACACACAGTTACTATTTAAAAAAAAAAAAAAAACACAAAAAACTGCCAGCACTCAGTCAGGAGCTATGATTTCTTGAGTTTACCTGCATAATGCCAGCTTTCCACGGTGCATGTGGTGAAGAAGGAATGATTCAATACCCGCTGTGCCCAAGGGGAAAAAAACCATAAAAAGTGCTACTTTTTATAGAAATCATTTATTCAGTACTAGACACTTTTAAATGTAAAGCTTTAGCATTCAAATGTTTGCAGGCCATATACACTTATTTAACTTTCATGTGAATCCCTGCATTCAGTGTATGTGCCGCTAGTATCCATGATTTGTAGATGCAAAGGAATTAAGTTCTTCCTAAAATGGGCATAAAACTGAATAATAGCAATGTTGCCTTACTGATACTGATTGCCTTTCTGTGTGCCATGCTGAGTGTAACCTTCTGTAAGGTTCATATTTTTGTTTTGTTTTTACAGTTCAATTTCCCTGTAGAAGGCTTCTATAGCAAGTAGCATGCATACTTTCATATTGGTTTGATATTGTACAATAAAAGAAGAGCCTAAATTTAACTAAAATGAATATATTCTAGCTAATAATCCAATAATAAAAAAAGCTGTCAGTTCTTTGAAACGACAACGCTACTACTTTATACCTGGTATCTTCAAATTCCAACCTTCGTGGTTTATTCCTTTACCCTGAGTTGCCAGCAGTTTTATCCCCTTTGTAAGACTTTACCATATTTTAAAACTGTAAAAAGTTTTTCACTTTTTCCAGTATAATAGGATAACAAAAATGTAAAAGCAGAGCACCATTTAACACCTTAAAATGTTTTATTCTGCATGGCAAATGCCACCAAATAAACATTACCATTTATGTGGTCATAA
This sequence comes from Pelodytes ibericus, assembly GCA_036172795.1. NCBI lineage: Eukaryota > Metazoa > Chordata > Amphibia > Anura > Pelodytidae > Pelodytes > Pelodytes ibericus. Next base: position 66,952,587 of record CM069862.1, read on the forward strand.
ATAGGTTTATAAACAATAAACTTAGTTAGGTAAATACACGTATAACTAAAAAACAAACAAACAAACAAAATGATACGGAGTACACCCAGGATTTCTGTTCACTGCAAACAAGTTACATCTGTATTGGAAACTGATTTGCAGTCTGTTAGACTGTCTTACATATAAGTTTGTCTATAACAAAACATTGGGGGGCTCCTTCACAGAAAATAATTTACAGAACTAAAGGAAAATATTTAACCTCCCAACCTGATCCTGAACTATAACTGGTTCTTGATATTTGTAAACTGTACAAAACATATTTCCCCTGTCCCATTGTTACAATATACAAGGCTGCACTGTGCTCTGAGGAAGGTGTCGTGTTACAGTGTATGCAGGATTAAGCAACAGCCTGCAGGAAGGAGAGAACTGACTTCTGACTTAGATAGGATCCAAGAATTTGCCCACCATGTTTTTAAAAATGGGTTCTATTTTACAAAACAGGTGTGTGTCCCTTTAAGTGATGTTGTAAATCCTACATCATTATCTACAAATGGATTTCTTAAGTGCAGAACTTGACAATCCAGAGGAGCCAGTGAGGTTTGGATGTTCTTCAACTCTGTGCATCGGGTTGTTTACCATTTTTTTTTTTTTTGGAATGTTGTAATTCTAGTCTTACCTTTTTGACTCCCTGAATCGGTCACAAATGTCCTATCTAATATCCTAGATATTAAAGTTTGAATGGTAAATTTAAACAAGAACTGGAGACACTGCTTAAAGTAAACCTGTCATCCACAAAATGTGTGGATGATCTGGTCAGTGTTGGGCAAGTATAAACCATTAAACAGTGATGCCAGCATTTCTACTCTATTTATACATTGTTCATGTTTTGCTGACTTTCTCCCATGTTAAGTTATCTTTCTATCATTTATTGTTTAGAATATTTCACTGATCGCCTGTTTTAATGGGAGTGGGCTGTCAAATCCAGAAGGCCATTCTCAAACTACTTGGTTTTCACCCTCTATAAATAGTGATATCTTCCCCTTACATCAATACTTTGGACAATCAAGTCCAGTCATCGCTTTTGTCAACTTTCCAAACCACCAATTGGTTCTCCTCACAAATTTTGTTGGGCCGACATCCTATCCCAGGAGCAACCACCTCCACTTAACAATCTTTGTCTTGTCTGAACGACGCATAAGCTGGTGTACAACGCCAGAAACAGTGGTCAGTCGTATTGCTCTTCATTGTATGTATTATATGTTCGTAGTATCGCTATTAATTGTACTCATTTTGTACTGCTATGAGTCCAGTATCATTGTTATCTTTGTTATGTATGCACTCTCACATGAACAAAAAAAAAAAAATAGTGATCGCTTCTAAACAAGACCTAGCAGATTGGCTCTGTTCAGATTATCTATGTATTAAAGGTTTAATCGTGCACAAAATGTACATATTAAAATAAATGCTTACCTTAAGATAAGACTCCACCTTCTCCAAAATGGCCACTGAAAAGCAGTATGGTGGGAGAACATGATTAAATACAAAATAACCTGTCCACTTCACCCAAAAAAATTACCTCTCAGGGCCACATAAAGCCTTCAGCTACACAACGGTGCTGTATAGTATATTGAGATACTCCCACATTTACTGGCTTATTTAAACTGTTATAGTTTTTAATTGGTTATATTTTATCTGTTAAATTTTCCTCAAGGCAAATTAATAATTTGAATGTAACAAATGAGACTTGTTTGTAAATCTGCCAATCTGGTACTATTCATTTAGGTGCAGCATCATGTTACAATGAATGGCTGTTGATAAAATGTCTTGTTTTAAAAGGACAGTTAAAATATAAAATAATGGATAATTGGTAGTCTAGCATGCATGAAAGCATTCTGTATCTGCTGATGTAGGTAACACATTGGGAAAGAGTTGACACACTCCAATATGCACACACTCCCCCTTTTCAAGTGAGGTCAGAGTGCTGGGAGTTCAGTGTCCTTGAAATGCTGCATAAAACATAAATACACTGCACAGAAAACAATTTACAATGATCTTCAATATTACCAGTATTTGAGCTCATGCCAGGGAGAGGCAGAGATAAAATGGATGACACCTGCAGGGTGCACCATTACAGAGGAGACCTTGTGTGTCGGCACCATCTCATAGGGCAGGCTATTTTGTGCTGGGCTTACAACCCCCTTTTTGTAGATATTTGCTTTAAAGGGACAGTCTGGTCCCCAAACTCACTTTGGTGCATGTCGAATACTACTTCTTGTATAGTGCACAGGCATTCTGCATAAATCACATTTTTAATATCTGACTCAAGCCCTCCTCCAGTGATTACTCTGCATGTATACTACAGTTGCTGCAGCACTGATTTATACAGACACTGAGCATATAAAGTTTTGTTTCATTGTCACTCCCTGTGCTGCTGGAATAGAATACATTGTGTGGACTGTGATAAACTTGTCTTGTAAACAGTAGGATCTCTTAACAGTGCAACCCCTTGTCTGATGACATCACTAGAGAGACAGGAAATTCCATTCATTTCAATGAAATGATTCTCATTGGTTCTTGCATCAAAAAAAATTACTTTTACTCAGCTAATGTGGGCAGTCCTGGTTTCTTGCAGACTGCTGTCATTTCACAAATTCATCTATCTGTACGGTTTTTAAAAAAAAAAAAATATTTTAAGCAATGCAAAATGTAAAGCATGCATTTTAAAGTACTTTGAAAGCACATTAATATGCATTAACATTTGGAAGATGCATTTTGGGCAACAGACAGTCCCTTTAATAATCCCTTAAAAACCGTATGTTGCATGTAACATATAACAACGTTCAGTCATTTTCTTTTTACCAACATGAGTCTTGCTTTAAAATCTTTTCTGCAGTTTCACAACCTGTTAGAATAACCTTCCTGCATGCAGTCCTCTAAGGTTGCTAAGTGTGCAATGTCTGCTAACACGTGGCACTGGCACTTGCCCAGACCACAAACAATGAGTACAGTAGGCACTCTCTGAATGGATAGCTTGTGATCCAAAATCTCTTTGCATGAGGCCCTCTGAGAGCAGATCCAGTTCAACCAGATCAGGCTGACAAAACCTAAAGGAACAAATTGTTTTCCTTGAAAAGCGTTCTTAACACTGGCTTGGCATTAAGAACCGCTTAATACAGAAAGGCAAAAGCTTATGTTAATATGTGCTTAACTGTTAGGCCTTCAGTGGACCCATTCACAGGCCAAAAACTTTAATGATAAATCCTGAGTTCCTTGTTGCATTTGATGAGTTAAAGAGTGTTGGCAGTTGTTACTCAAGTGAAAACCTCTTCAGCCAGCTAGGTGACGAGAATTGTGTGAACAAAAAAAATGCTAAAACTTGTTAATAAAAATAGTCTTAAACAATGAAAAAAATAACTGTCCCAGATAAAGTGCAAATTTGTAATATTAAAATGTGTTAAATGACTGTTTTGGGAGTTTTACTAGCATTTAATCGGATTAAGCCAGGTTTGATGACTTGTTGGATTACAGTTCTCTGTAGTTTTCTACATCCATAGACTGGCTACATTTATTGAAAGTGCTATTCCCAATACTTGCAGATTAATTAGCAGTGCTGTGAGGTATAATTGTGTCAGTAATATTATCTAACACCTTGGTATCAAGCTGTGTCCAACTGGCTGTTTATTGACTTCCATGCTCACTATCTAAGGGACATTCATTCCCATATTGCATAAAAGAGCTGGCACTCCGGTTCAGAGGGTAGAAAAGTGCCCTTATGATTACGAGTCCTGTTGACTCCAAACTCTTAAACTGTTTCTCTGTCCTATTCCGTTTGTATGATCCCACAATAAATGATTTCACTAATCAAGCACTAATTGAACAAGCCCGGGTCACCCCCCGCCTAATCCCCCACTCCCCCCCTTGGACAATCTTCGTGCTTAATTTCAATATAGGAAACAAAACTGAAAAAGTAGGTATAACAATACTTTATAAAAATCCTTGTAAAACAAATAAAATGTATAACAATACTTTATATAATACTTGGAAAACCAAATAAGAAATTATTTTAGTACTTGCTTGACCCGAAAAAAAAAAGTTAAAGGAACTCTAATCTTACTATACCTTTAAAAAAAAAAAAAAAATTATTAACAAGAAAAAATGGAGTCATATGCTTAGGAAGACAATGTATTGTATACTTGATTAGTGTGCTGATTTAGTCTTCAATGTGCATTGCAAATAAACGGCTACTGCCTAGAAAGTAGGTGTTTGTTACTTTTCGGGGTGGCCGAGATCTGTCATAATTAGATTTGAGCGGACAACACCTGGATGTTGGGGTTCGAGAGGTTCGACCGAACTTCAGAAAAAAGTCCGGGTCCGTGCTCGAACTTGAACCCAAACCCCATTGAAGTCAATGGGGACACGAACTTTTGGCCACTGAAATGCCTCTAAAAAAGTCCTGGAAAGGGCTAGAGGGCTGCAAAAGGAATTAAAATGTGGGTAAGAGTAGGACAAGTAACCTGAAAACAAATAAGGAAATAACTTCAAAAACCATAAAATACATACAAATTAAAAATATTGTACTATTTAGCACCCAAAACTATTAGAATTTTTCAAAGTGCGCTGTAAGCACAGTATTTGACGGTTCTGTTTGACTCTCAGATATGAAGTGCACCGCAAGACGCAATTGTACTATTTACCACCCAAAACTATTAGAATTTTTCAAAGTGCGCTGGAAGCACAGTATTTGACGGTTCTATTTGACTTTCAGATGTAATACATGTAATGCTATTGCTATTGCTATTCTATAAACCGAAATAGAGTCCCCATTCATAAGAATAGGTCAATTGACCTATTCTTATGAATGGGGACTCTATTTCGATTTATAGAATAGCAATAGCATTAAGTGTATTCCATAAACCGAAAGACATTCTGTTTATAGACTTTTGGTTTATAGAATACATTTAATGCTATTGCTATTCTATAAAAAGAAAGTCTATAAACAGAATGACTTTTGGTTTAAAGACTTTCGGTTTATAGCCAAACCTTGAACTCCAACACGGACATACAGTGAAATGTTCGGGTTCGCTCAACACTAGTCATCATGTGAGAAAAGCCATGTTGTGATGTAGCCGCAGATCAATGAAAGGCTGGTAATAAAAATGTCAGGTTATTCTACTCCCTTAGTAACCTGCTAGTAACAATGTTGTTTGGTTAAAATCCGTACATACTTAAAAACTTAAATCTCACTGTATTCCTTCTGGTAAAACACTTTTTTATAAATAAATAAAGTACCACATGTGATTGCTTACATAATCGAGAAGACCTCATATCTCATATATATATAACTACAGGTCTGAGTCAAATTGTAAAATCCTTAGTGATAAAAATGCTGTATGACTAATAATGATATGGGGGGGGGGGGGGGGAGTAGCACATTTATACATAGCAGTGGAACATGGCAGAGAGAAATGGAGAAAACATAGCATCGAACTGAACCGTAAACGGCAGGAAAACCTGAACTGGACTAGAGTAAAAGAACGAGAAACAAAGAAGCATAGAACAGAAAAACCTATTAACAAGGTTCTAAGACAGACCAGGGCTGGAACTGGCTGAAGCGAAGCATTGACAGGTGCCAGACAATAAGCACACTTAGGCAGGTAATGGTATGTGGCTAGGCTTAGGCAGATGCCAGACAATTGTTAAGCTAGGGCAGGTGCCATTCTATGATCGAACAGGTCAGGTGCCACTCTGTGGCCGAACAAGGAAAGACACCATTCTGGGGGATAGCACTCTGTGGCTGAGCAAGAGAAGGAAGCCACTCTGTGGCCGAGCAAGGGCAAGGAGAAAAGAACAAATATATAAACCAAGAGCAAAAAAACAAGCAAAGCAACATATTGAAATGTATTAATATAGCGCTAGGTACAGAGGATAGAAGGGAACTACATACTAAGTTAGACAAGCTTAAACAAACTTATACATGAGGTAGAGAGCCCTGCTCCCAAGCTTACAATATGAAAAATAACTGGCTACAACCTGGGTGAGTCTGCCTATGGGCACAGACCTGACAGGTAGTTTGAATACAGTTAATTACAATAATTAGGATGACTTGTCATCAACTTTGTAAACATTCCCCATCTAGAGACACATTGATTGCTCAAATGTAGTGAGATGCTGTGAGATATATGCAGTGTGTTTTGACAGAAATATATATATATATATATATATATATATATATATATATATATATATTTCTAATATAGTTTTCTAGTGGGATATGTTACCTAGCAGCAGTCATCAATGTTAAATCATCTAAGCTACTTATCCAGACCAGCTGTAATTATAGCAATGTCTGTTTAACAGCATATGGCATTTCAGCTCTGTGCCCTACGCTGATCAGCCATAACATTATGACCACGGACAGGTGGCAAGTCGGCAGAGGCAGTGTGATGCTTTGGGCAATGTTCTGCTGGGAAACTGGCTCCTTCCATTCATGTGGATGTTACTTTGACATTCACCACCTACCTAAGGATTGTTGCAGACCATGTACACCCTTTCATAAAAATGGGGTTCTCTGATGGCATTGGCCATTTTAAGCAGGATCATGCACCCTGCCTCAATGCAAAAATGGTTAAGCGAGTTCAAGGTATTGACTTGGACTCCAAATTTGCCAGCTCTCAATCCAGTATCTCAATCGAGCATCTGTGGGATGTGCTGGACTATCAAATCTGATCAATGGAGGCCACACCTTGCAACTTACAGGACTTAAAGGATCTGCTGGTAAAATCTTGGTGCCAGATACCCAGCACATATCGAAAGGTTAGGGCTGTTTTGGCGTCAAAAGGGAATCTACATAATATTGGAGAGGTGGTCATAATGTTATGGCTAATCGCTGCATAGAATCTTTAGATTGTGATGGTAGATGAGAGTCTGCTCATCGTGACATCATGAAAGATATTTATACATACTTTTTATTTTATTTTACTTTGTGACTTTTCAGGATTCCATCATGCACATCCTAAGCATTATTGAATACCTTAACTATGTTTGCCTTCCTTGCCGCCACAAAAAGGCTATTCCAGGCAATAACCGTTAAACCTAAAGTAGTATTTTGCCACATTTCACTTTTTTATTCCATACCTCGACTTCAAAGCAAGCCCACTCTTTTCCCTCAGGGCTCCTATCTATTATCACAGGAATTCAAGAGATTTTCTAATATTGCTGCCGTGCTTTAAGGATCATAGTGCAAATCAGTGTAAAATATTACATTTACTAGCCTGTAATAAGTTTTATTTATTTATGAGTTTATTTTTAATGTACTGTATCTTTTCCTGTTTTCTCATGATGAAAGATGCCTTTACGTTTGTACTTTGTATGAGCTTCTGAATTGTTTATGTAAACCCCTCCGCAGAGCTCAGATCAATTACCTGTGCTATGTGCTATCAAAAACGTTATTTATGGAGCTGGTCCAAATTGAATCCTCATAAATCCTAATGGGCACTCTGCTCATAAGCTCGGCTTGGAGGAACTTGGTAGATTTTCTGTTGCTTGTAAGTACCATAATTGCTCGAATTTAAGACAAGGTTTTTTTCTGAAAAATAGAGTCTTACATTCGAGGTTTGTCTTATAATCAGACCTCAAATAGAGGTCTGACTAAAAGACTGGGATCCAGGTCCCCCGCAGAACTGCAGGGTACCTCGATCACCCTCGCAAGCAGCGGGTGGATGTCTGTGCAATGCGCGCAGACATCCTCTGGTGCTGTCCGACACTTCTATAATGGAAGCCGGGAGGTCACACGACATCCACCGGCTGCCCTCACTAGACACCAGGGAGATTGGGGCAGCTGGTGGATATCTGCACATACGCGCAGACATCCTCCGGCACTTGTCTCGAGACTTCTATGACTGAAGCCGGGAGATCTTCATAGCAGACAGAAGTCTGGGGGAGGGAGGGGTGATGTCACCCAGGTTAATTTGGTAACCATGCTGTAAGATATTAACTTTTTAGGCTTTTCTGAGGCCAACTTGCCCGTGTCTCATCTCTGACCCTTCCTTGGGATTTGGCTAATGTTCCCTAGTCCAATTGTAATGATAGAGGCACTGCCAATCAAATGGACAGTCTAGTACCCAAACTCACTTTGGTGCAAGATGAAGATTACTGCTTGTATAGTGCACTGGCTTTTTTTCCAGTGTGAGTTGATGCACGCATTCTGCATAAATAACATTTTTTATATTTGACTCAAGCCCTCCCCAGTGATTACTCTACATGTTTACTGCAGTTGCGGCAGCACTGAAGATAAAAAAAAGTTTTGTTTAATTTAGTCTCTTCCTGTGCTCCTGGAATTTTAATATATTGTGTGGCCTATAAGTGACCTTGCTCTTGGACACAGTAGGATCTCTTAACAGTGCAATACATTGTCTGATGACTAGACCATGCATTTGAATAAAATTATTCTCAAGTATTTTATATTTTGAGTAATGCAAAATGTAAAACATGCATTTTAAAGTACTTTGAAAGCACATTAAAATGCATTAATATTTGGAAGATGCATTTTGGGCAACAGACAGTCCCTTTAATAATATTGGGCACTAGACAATTGTTGGGAACCTTCTGTTGCCGTGTGAGGTCTGCACACTGTCATTATATTACCCTTTGTGAGCATGGGGGAATCTAAGCATGCATGGAAAGGCTATATCACAGCGTAAGTGGTCTGGACACTGAATAAAATGGGGTGTACTTGCATTCTGACAGGCATGTGTGCAATTTGCAAAAAAGTTTGGATAACAGATGTCTGGATAAGGGATACTCTACCTGTAATAAAACATTTCTACTGATTTTTCCATGATATGGCAAGGTTATACATTGATGCTAATTTTGCCATGACATGCCACATTTATACATTACTGCTGATTTTGCTATGATATGCCACATTTATTCATTACTGCTGATTTTGCTATGATATGCCAAGTTTATACATTACTGCTAATTTTGCTATGAAATGGCACTTTTATACATTACTGCTGATTTTATGATCCCCTGAGAGTAGGATCAGCAACGGGCGGCAAAATGTATGTTCGGCTAGGGCAGCAAAAAGACTTGCCCCGGCCCTGATTATGAGCACCAGTTGAAAGTGTCTTTTCATTAAGGCAATGCACACTGGTGAAGTGACAAAGGAATAGCTAACATTAGGCATTGATTTAAGAGTTGAAAAAAATCACAAATTGTTATCTTTACAGTGTACTATTTATGGAATACACGCCAAAATCTCTATGTAACACACTACGGTGTTATCAAGAATTTCTTTCTTGTGTACACATGCTCTGTAGCTCTAATGCATAACAGATTCTGGCTGCCATTGTTAGTGATGCCTTTTATACTTTGTCTGATGTGTGTGTGCTTGTCATACTGTCCCAATTCTCTTGTTAAGGAGTCCCACTAAGGACATAACAGCTACCCATGAATAGGTTTTCTGGCACTGCACTTCTTGAACAGTGTGTGTAAGCTCCAAAGGGTCCATGTATAAAGTGGATACTAAAGAAAAAGGGCAGTGATTATTGACCTTATTTCATGTCTTTACCCAGAATCCTTATGTTACTATGAGGTTAAAGTAGGTCTCCTGACTTGTCTGGAATGTGTAATTATGTTTAATAATGCTCTACTGAGTTTTGAGGTTCTAATAATATGATTTGTAGCAAGATCAAATGGCAGTCACATAAAGGACAACTAAAGTAAAGTAAGTGTCCCTAATATGAGGATACCTTGGCACGTACTTTTGATAGTAAATGGCACTTTACTGGACTACCTGCTTCCCTGCTGGAAGCAGATGATAAAGTCAGTCACTGTGTCTCTCTCTCTGCTATAGCAAAGAGAAACCCTCATTTTACATGAGGTGGAGCCAAGTGTAAACCCCTCTGTATCTATATCTATATCTATATCTATATATATATATATATATATTATACAGGTCAGGTTTACTTGGGGAATGAAGACATGGATTTTTAACCTTTGCTGCTTCTAAAGAAGCAAGGCTGAAAAAAAAATGTTGTATTGTACTTTTTAATTCAATAGTATTTATCAATAGCTTAAAAAGTATCCACATTAGTTCTAATAATTAGCAGGGTGTTTGAATCCCCCCCTCTCATTTCCTTTTCTCTTCTACAAAATAAAATACTTATTTGTTAACATTGGTAATTCATTACACTGTTATATGTAGTGTTTTATTTTGGATAACTGCACAGTGATGTTGTATTTATATATGCAGTGAAAATATCTATAAATTAACTACGCAAAATAATTTCACCCTGATGTTTATGTTGTTACATCTGGTAAGCTGTAAAGGGAGAGGCTTGACATCCTTAAAAAAAAAAAAAAAAAGCCAATGTTACGTATGTGTGAAATACATTGTGCCCTCCACCCTTTTGTGTAACAACACGTAAACTGTTTTTGTAATGGTTTGTAGTAATTCAGTATTAGTCACCCACACAAAAGACTAGCGACAATGTATCATTTTGTTATTTAGTATTTTAGCCTAACACATTTATCCTAAACTAGCTGCTCTTTGAACTGTCACTCCTAATATACGGTATTTTAGTTTTTTTTGCAGGGCTGTATAAATGAAAAAGTGATTTTGATTCATGGCATGGTACTATCTGGCATTTCTGAGGGGAAAAAACAGCTCTTGCACCACTAGATTCTACTACGTAGCTGGTAGTATGGACATTTGGATTCATTGCACTGATGGTCTCATTCACCACTAGATACTATTACGTAGCTGGTACTACGGACATTTGGATTCATTGCACTGATTGTCTCATTCACCACTAGATACTATTACGTAGCTGGTACTATGGACATTTGGATTCATTGCACTGATGGTCTCATGCACCACTAGATTCTATTACATAGCTGGTACTATGGACATTTGGATTCATTGCACTGATGGTCTCATGCACCACTAGATACTATTACGTAGCTGGTACTATGGACATTTGGATTCATTGCACTGATGGTCTCGTGCACCACTAGATTCTATTACATAGCTGGTACTATGGACATTTGGATTCATTGCACTGATGGTCTCATGCACCACTAGATACTATTACGTAGCTGGTACTATGGACATTTGGATTCATTGCACTGATGGTCTCATTCACCAATAGATACTATTACGTAGCTGGTACTATGGACATTTGGATTCATTGCACTGATGGTCTCATGCACCACTAGATTCTATTACATAGCTGGTACTATGGACATTTGGATTCATTGCACTGATGGTCTCATGCACCACTAGATTCCATTACGTAGCTGGTACTAAGGACATTGGGATTCATGGCACTGATGGTCTCATGTGGTGTTGTGTTGCACAGTTTGGGTGCCCCCTGGCAATTTTTGCACCAGGCCTGCTGGTTTCTAGTGACACCTCTGGCCCCACAGCCTGCCTAACAAGTTACTATGGCTCTAGAATGGATGGGTGTCCAGTCCAGTCTCTACTTTCATAGTTTAGAGCGTATTGCTTGAGCCTGCAATGAAGCAAGCAGCTCACGGTGTACGGTTTCTATGTGAAAATCAGGCTGCTTTACATTTGCAATAATAACAAGTTGTGGATTTACATCTTTAGTTGGCAGTTTTTATCAGTCACATATTTGCAGGCAGTATGTCAAATTCATCTGAATACATTAAATGGGGGATCCTATAGACACCACCATCCTCAATGAATTGATTTCCATGCACATACTTTTTTACATTGCACTGTGCAGCATGTGTATGTGGAACATACTTACTTGACTTTGGCCAAAATGTTGCAACTTGGTTTTCAATTCACCATAATTCACTATTTAGTAAATATATCTAAATATAAAAATATATCTAAGCACAGATATAAAAAGTTAAAAAAAAATAGTGTTGTATTGTTTTGACAGAACAAGGACCCTTTGTCGCAGCAGCATGTTGTGGGTAGGGGTGGGTTTATAATTATAGTCCTAAACAGTTTGGTTTCTCCATTCATACAGTTAGTGATGGATAATGCTGACATCCCAAGATGTGGATTGATGCTGACAACGTTGCCCTTCATTCAATCCATTCTTTGCCTTAGAAGAGCCTGTTGATTCAATTAAAATCCTTTTAATAACCTTAAATAAATTTTAGACAGAAATGGGTCATATACTTGGACCAATTTGGTGATTTTTTTTTTTACAATGTATGTTCTGTAGTTTTACACACTTCATTTTCCCATATTTCCCTTGTCATCTTTTCACTATTTCAGGAACTACATATTTCCTGAAAATGTACTGGTGGGTTTAGGAAATATGAATTGCAACCAATCCAATATGTTTATATGTGTAACCTCTCCATACTGTATTGAATGAGAATCTTTGAAAGTAGTTCACATTGTGTATAAACTGTAATGAAATCCTTTTGAAATGAATTTGTTGTTTGTTTTGGGCAGACTGGGTAAAGTAAACTTCCTCTGTATTTCTCAGTTCCAGGGACATTGTTGGAATAAGAATTTTTAGATCTATATATGTTTGCAAATGGCTTCACATCACACAGGTTATTGAACTTCATGTGTAATAAAAGTTAATGTGTCCTGATCAACATATTTATCAGTGGCATTAACTTGAAGTGCTGGGATCTTTAACAAAGACAGTGACTTCAGGATTCATGTCAGATCACCCAAAAAAACCTTAGACAAAGCAAAATAGCAGCCACACTTGGTTGGCTCATGACTTTTCAGCTGTCATGCTGAGTGGGTTTAGAGCATGGGTGGCCTTTGTGTTGTTCCAGCAATTGTTTGTTTGAAAATGGCATGGCTTTAGACACTGGGAGTTGAAGTATTGTCAGTGCACTGCTTAGAATGGAGGTTATATATTACTTCTGTGGCAAGGATCTCTTAAAAAGAAAAGCTTTTTGAAAAAAAAGTAACTTTACTGTTGGAAAAGTTACAATACGCAAAGGGACCCAACAGAAGTCTTTAACTATTTTGTTGCTGAACTAAGTCTTAGAAGAAACAACATTTTGGCACTTGTAAATAAAATCCCAGAGAGCCTTGTTAGTATTGTACATGTATAGATCTGATATTTTACCCATGGCTGCAGATAAAAATCAGGGATCATAGGTTATCCATCCGTAGGTGTCACTTAATACATGCAAGCTGCAGGTTTACTGTAGATCGTCCAAACAGAAATGGTGCTTGAGGTTTCAATCATAGCAGCAGACTAGTAAAGCTTATTGGTGTATTTCCTTGTGTTCTCTGCCAACACAAAACAATAGAATGTTGTCATTCAGGTCAGAGGACTTTCCAAATCCTCCTCTTCTGCATTCTGTCTCTGGTGGTGGAAACACCCAGCTGTTTTCTGGCTGAGAACAAAATAGAGGAGTTAACTTGCAAACGACAATACGGGGGGGGAGGCTGGGGGGGGGGGGGGGGGATTACAAGTGTAAAGAACATCTTTTGGATCATCTTCTCATTCTGCTAATGAAAGGGAACAGTTTGTGCTCCGAGCTATGCCTCTTGTTTATTGCTTTGTGTTATGCTCATAAAATAGGAAAAGTCTATTTCCCAAAAGGGCAGCATTGACACCCAGTGAAATGCCATTCATTAATAGCCCTACACTTTTACAGTCAGCTTTAAATTTGAAGGGCTTTTATGATTTGAAAGTTCTGGCTTGTGAATCCATTTGTTGGAGTAATTGTCCAGCGGCAAAATCTAAAAGGAAAGACCCATGGAGGCAGGAGTGTATTATTTTACAGTATGCTCTTCTGTAGACAGGCAGAAACACTCCCTGCCATTACTTACTAATATGTTTAAGCTGCACTTTTAATAGTTGGCATTGTAAATGTCATCTATTTGTATTACTCTCCTCCTCTATTACAGTTTTTTTTCTCAATGGTCTGCATTGGAATTTGTTGACACATCGTGAGTCAGGGAGCCATGGCTTTTAGAATCCCTTCTACTGACTCTTAACTTTTTTTAAATTGTTTTGCATACACCAATATGAAAATGATATTTCTCTGCCAACTAAAAAGAATTACGAAAAATTGAAAAAAATGAGGCGGTCTCTTTCGTCCTGTGATAAAAATAAATACACACTCCACTATAGCAACATTCAGAGGCAAAGTATAAGCAAATTGTACTATAATTTTGCATGTATTTATTTATTTATTTTTTTAATTTTTAATTTTTTGCCAGGGAGCACAAGGAACAGTCTACTATATAAACAAATTTAGCCGTTTCCCATTGGTTGGAACACTGACCACATACCTGCGCTTAGGCAGGATATAACTATGTCACTTATTTGGTTCCCTGGTATTCACTTTGTGCTCCAAAAAGAATGACTTTGGCTCCTGGATTGGTCTGTTTGGCTCATAATGTCTATAGATGGTTATCATGTTTTTTTTTTTTTTTAAATAGGTGCATACATAGAAACATAGAATGTGTTGGGAGATAAGAACCATTCGGTCCATCTAGTCTGGCCAATTTTCTAATTACTTATATTAGTCCCTATCTTGTATCTAGGATAGCCTTGTGCCTATCCCACGCATGCTTAAAATCCTTGACTGTGTTTACCTCTACCACTTCTACTGGAAGGCTATTCCATACATCCACTACCCTCTCAGTAAAGTAATACTTCCTGATGTTACAATTAAATCGTTGCCCCTCTAATTTAAGACTATGTCCTCTAGTTGTGGTAGTGTTTCTCTTTTAAATATATATGCAGGTCTTACCAAATATCTATAGGTATACAATGATTGCTGCAACTTGCAGATGGCACGTTGACTTATGCATTATAACAGACATTACATCAAAATCTTATTTTTTTAATCCGGTTTTGGCATGTTCCTAGATTACTTTTAAGACACTGAATGACCCACTTTTTCCTGCCTCTCATTACTATTATTGAAAGCTTTTTCCATTACAAACCTGCTGTTCCTTTGTCAATTTGCTTCCTTTGTTCTTAAAAAGGAGGGAAGTAGATTCAATGTCACCCCACCCAAGCTAAAGAACACCCTGTGCAGGCCTGTAAGGCCACTGTTCATTGTATTATAACATATAGTTGAATGTTGGACAGTAGGATGATGCACCGAAGAGATGTAACAAAGAGCAACATGATCTCAGATTATTCTAAAGCCAGAAAGGCTTAGATCTATACATTGTTAGCAAAAACATAAATTAGGACAAAACTGATTTATATGACATCACCTATGCCTTTATATGCAAGTTAACTACTTTTAGGAAAGGTGTAATTTGCAAATCAAGCCACAAGGTGATGTCACACGTAGGAAGACACCACAGACAGAAACCCTTCCTGAATCATTTTTAATTGTAAGGGACCCCTGCTTTGGCAACATGACCTTCCTGAGGTGATCCATCTGTTCTAATGTCTTTAGCCAGTGTGGTTAATTACAGCGGATCACTTCTCCCCCCCCACCCTCCCACACCTTTTTAAATGTCCAGATCCATCTTTTTTTTTTATATGTATGTTGTGCATATTCTTTACTCCTTAAGGACCAGGGATATTCTGGGCCAATATCCAGAGTTATTTAAAAAAAAAAAAAAAAAAAAAAAAAAAAGGACAGTTAGAGCTTTTTTTCGATACCCTATACATAAAAATAATCTACAACTTAGTATTAAAAAAATACATATAAAAAGAGACAATTTTGGAAACTTTTTCCCCCTATTATTTTACCAATAATATTCTATACAACTAGTACAACACTAACCCACTTACCCTAATCAACTAAGTAACTAATTAAAATTATAGGTTCCGAAACACCCCCTCCCGAAAAATGACCAGAAAAAACTCTGACCAGTGCATTGTTACTAGTCAGAGCCATAAGAGCAACAGCATGGGCATGCAGGGGTGAACTGTAATTAAATTAATATATTACAATAACATGATTTATTTATTAAAGACACTTTCAAATTGCAACAACAAAAAAATGAGAAAAAAACAAAATGAGGGCCATAAATTAGGAAGGGTTAACTTTTAATTTTTTTATTAACAGGAATTTTTTTTTTGTTCTAACTTGCCTGTCCGTGTCTGTGCTTCACTATAAGTACCGTATTTATCGGCGTATAACACGCACCTCATTTTAAGAAGGAAATTTTAGGAAAAAAACCGTACATTTCAAATAAAGAACTTTGAAGCCCAATATGCCATTTTAATATGCCAGGATATTGCCCCCAATATGCCATTTAATATGCAGGATATTGCCCCCAATATGCCATTTTAATATGCAGGATATTGCCCCCAATATGCCATTTAATATGCAGGATATTGCCCCCAATATGCCATTTAATATGCAGGATATTGCCCCCAATATGCCATTTTAATATGCCAGGATATTGCCCCCAATATGCCATTTAATATGCAGGATATTGCCCCCAATATGCCATTTAATATGCCAGGATATTGCCCCCAATATGCCATTTTAATATGCCAGATATTGCCCCCAATATTCCATTTTAATATGCCAGGATATTGCCCCCAATATGCCATTTAATATGCAGGATATTGCCCCCAATATGCCATTTAATATGCAGTATATTGCCCCCAATATGCCATTTTAATATGCCAGATATTGCCCCCAATATGCCATTTTAATATGCCAGATATTGCACCCAATATGCCATTTAATATGCCATGATATTGCCCCCAATATGCCATTTAATATGCCATGATATTGCCCCCAATATGCCAGGATATTGCCCCTTAGTATGCTCGTTATGCCACACTCCTCCCCCAGACCCCAGTACTTACCTCGTTCCTGCTCTGTCCCCCAGTGCTCTGAAGCTGCGTGGCTGTGAGGGAAGCTTTGTGAGCTTCCCTCCAGCCGCGCGGTCAATAAAGTTTGTTTAAAAAAAAAAAAAACACACTTTATTGACCGCGCGGCTGGAGGGAAGCTCACAACGCTTCCCTCACAGTCACACAGCTTCAGAGCACCGGGGGACAGAGCAGGAACGAGGTAAGTTTTAGAATTTTTTTTTTTCTTTCGGCGTATAACACGCACACACCATTTCCCCCCTATTTTCAGGGAGAAAAAGTGCGTGTTATACGCCGATAAATACAGTACGTGAAGCATGGAGTGAATTAGAGGCAAAGTCATTGTGTGATCACAGAGCGCACCACCTTCTTAACTACATGATGAGTTAACTTGTCATAAAGTCGCAAATGCTGTGGCTCAAATGACACGTTAACTTTTCATAAGGCTGCGAAGGGGTTAATATAGGTGAAAACTATTTATTTTTACTTGAATTTTTCTTTTTTCTTTTTTTTTTACAGTTATCGCAGTTGTTTTAATTGAATATAAATTCACTGGTGCCTTAAAATCCTTTAACATCCAATAAGGAGGGCTTGGTGAGATAGGCAGCACTGTTGCCATAGCAGCAGCAGTAAATCTATTATACATTATTTGCAGTTTTTAGGAGTGAGAGTTTATTTTTTGGCTACTTTACATGATTCCAGAGGTGCGGTAACTCAAGGTGTCACCCCCCTGGATTTCCAATACCATGCCAAACCGATTCCTTAGTAATGTCAGATGGCCCATTAAAAATATGCCATACAGAAGACCCATAAATTATGCCTCACACAGGAGCCCCATAAATTATGCCTCACACAGGAGCCCCAAAAATTATGCCTCACACAGGAGCCCCATTAATTATGCCTCACACAGGAGCCCCATTAATTATGCCTCACACAGGAGCCCCATTAATTATGCCTCACACAGGAGCCCCATTAATTATGCCTCACACAGGAGCCCCATTAATTATGCCTCACACAGGAGCCCCATTAATTATGCCTCACACAGGAGACCCAATAATTATGCCACATACAGGAGCCCCATTCATTATGCTTCACACAGGGCCCCATTAATTAGCCAGTTTGTCGTTTAAAATATGCCACTGTTTGTCCATTAAATATGCCATAGCCAGCTTTCCAATTAATAAGCCACAGCCAATCTGCCCAATAATATGCCAGTATTATTTTGCCATTATTATGTCACAGCCAATTTGCCCAGTAATATGCCAGTATTTTTTTACCATCATTATGCCCCAGACAATTTGCCCAGTAATATGCCAGTTATTTTGCCTTTATTATGCCCCAATTTGCCCAGTAGTATGCCAGTTATTTTGCCATTAATATGCCCCAGCCAATTTGCCCAGTAATATGAAACCCCTCCCCCTTCCTATGTACTCCCCTCCTGGTTGTCTCCTCCGTGCATTCTTCCTACTGATGTGATGTGAGTGTGTTACTTATTTCTTATTTATGGGGGGCACTGCCCTGCCTATCACTCTCAGCCAGCTGGCATTTATATGGCTGGATGGAATTCTTTGACATGACTGATATTATGAAGTGACAGGACACTAACTTATAATGCTCTTGTTCACACTAGGATCTCTAATGCAACACTATGTCTGATGACATCACTAAACCGGAAATTACATTCCAATTCTTATTGGCTTGTTGGAGATGGTACCAGGAAACTTAACCCAGAAAATGTATAGATTAAATGGTTATAGCTGAGCTCATTTCGTAATGTAAAGGGCTGCATGAAAAATTCTATTCTCTCCCTCCATCTTAACATTCCTGCCAGCCTCTCCCTCCGTCTTATCACCCCTATCTCTCTTTCTTTATCTTATCACCCCTCTCGCCCTCTCTTTCTATCTTATCACCCCTCACACTCTCTCCAAATCTTATCACCTGTCTCTCCCCTCCTCTCTTAGTTGTTTTCATTTGCTGGTAATATGGGTGTCCCCCACACAGTACAATGCACTAAACAATGTTTTATAATTAAACTAATAATAACACAACTATAACTAACAGAGCAAGACCAGGCTTGGCAAGTTGAGACGGAGAGCGTGGGAACTAATCCAGTGCTCCAGATGGGGATTATGGATTTCTTAAAATGTTATTCGACATAGATGTATGGTGTGAGGTTTTAAAGTTCAAAGAAATCAAATTAATGCTGTAATTTACCAACACTTTGTTTGCACTGTGAATGTAGCAAATAAACAATTACAAGCATACGGTTAGAGAAGAGAATATGTTTTAAATGTTTCTGTGCAGTCTTCACTTCATGACATCTCCTTTCTGACTTCATAATCAAATAATCTACTTTTCTGGAGGTGAGTATTATATATGATAGAATCTAGATTCAGGTCTGTAAATTATTTATCTGAGGTCACAAATCCGGTAACGTAATTTCTGACTTGGATTCCAGTCATCTTGTACATATCCTAAACGTCACAGCTTTATTAATAATGGAGCTAGAATGCCAAAGTTATATCTATTAAAAAACCTGTGACAATGGTGTCACACTTAAAGCATAACATGGCAAAGTCCCATTATAATATGATCCTAATTTAACATAGTAACATAGTAACATAGTAATTTAGGTTGAAAAAAGACACAAGTCCATCAAGTTCAACCCTTCTACCTATCATTACAGCTTTTGATCCAAAAGAAGGCAAAAAACCCCTAAGGAAGCTATTTCGAATTTTGCCTCCTGGGGGAAAAATTCCTTCTTGACTCCAAGAGGCAATCAGATTTCTCCTTGGATCAATAAGCTCTTTTATTAATGCTTATTCTATTATTAATAGCCCTGTATGTTCTGCTTTCCTAAAAAAACATCCAAACCATTTTTAAATTCATCTATTGTGGTTGCTAGCACTACCTCTCTTGGCAGTGAGTTCCATAACTTTATTGTCCTAACCGTAAAGAATCCCTTCCTTTGCTGTCTATGAAATCTTTGCTCTTCCAGTCTGAGGGGGTGACCTCTTGTTCTTTGTACCTTTCTGTTAATGAACAGGTCACTGGAGAGCTCTTTATATTGGCCCTGCAAATATTTATATAATGTTATCATATCCCCTCTGAGACGCCTTTTTTCTAACGTATATAAATTCAATTTTTTAAGTCTCTCTTCATAACTAAGATCCTCCAAACCCCTTATTAATTTTGTAGCTCTCCTTTGCACTTTTTCTAGTTCCTTAATATCCTTTTTAAGGACTGGTGCCCAGAACTGTACTGCATATTCAAGGTGAGGTCTTACCATTGATTTGTAAAGAGGCAAGATGATATCCTCCTCCCGTGAATCTATACCTCGTTTTATACATGCCAATATCTTATTGGCCCTTGCAGCTGCTGACTGGCATTGGGCACTGTTGCCAAGTTTGTTGTCTATAATTATTCCTAAATCCTTTTCATTAGTAGTTTTTCCCAGGGAAAAACCATTTAACGTATATGTTGCTTTGTTATTATTTTTCCCATAATGCATAACTTTACATTTGTCTATATTGAACCTCATTTGCCACTTTACTGCCCAGTCCCCCACTCTGTCCAAATCTTCCTGTAAAGAAAAAACATCAAGATTAGTCTTTATTGCCTTACCTAATTTAGTGTCGTCCGCAAACACGGAGACATGGCTCTCAGCACAATGTGGCAGATCATTAATAAACAAATTAAAAAGAAGAGGGCCCAAAACAGACCCCTGAGGTACTCCGCTTAATACCCTTGTCCAATTTGAGAATTTTCCATTTACAACAACCCTTTGTGTTCTATCTTTTAGCCAATTTTCAATCCACATACACACATTTGCCCCCAAACCTATTTCTCTCAATTTGTAGAGTAACCTTTTGTGTGGAACTGTATCAAATGCTTTCGCAAAATCCAAATAGATCACATCAACTGCCACACCTAGATCTATATTTTTACTGACTTCTTCATAGAATGTTATTAAGTTTGTTTGACAAGACCTGTCTTTCACAAAACCATGTTGACTTTTACTAATTATATTCTGGTTCAAGATGTATTCTTGAGTGTATACCTTTAGCAATCCTTCAAATAGTTTCCCCACTACAGATTTCAAGCTCACTGGCCTATAATTACCTGGCAGAGATTTTGATCCCTTTTTAAATATTGGAATGACATCCGCCTTTCGCCAGTCTGTTGGCACTGTACCTGAACTGAATGAATCCCTAAAGATCATGAATAGTGGTCTGGCCAGAATTATGCTTAACTCTCTAAGTACCCTTGGGTGTATACCATCTGGTCCTGGGGCCTTGTCTATCTTAACAGAGTGTAATTGCTTAAGCACTTTTTCCTGTGTCAGCCAATCCCATGTTTGCGGCGAATGTCCCATAACTTCCTGTAGCAGGGGCTCGTCCATCTGCTCTTCCTTAGTATAAACAGAAGAAAAAAAAAGTATTTAAAATGTCTGCTTTCTCTCTGTCCTCACTTACCAAATTTCCCATTTGGGATAACAAGGGCCCAACATTTTCCCTCTTTAGCTTTTTTCCATTTATATATTTATAAAACATTTTGGGGTTAGTTTTACTCTCCTTGGCAACCCTTTTCTCATTTTCCAATTTAGCCATTTTAATTGCCTTTTTGCAGGCTTTGTTGGCCTCTTTGTACTCTATAAATGATAATGCTGATCCCGTGTTTTTATAATGTTTGAATGCCATTTTCTTGTTTTGTACTTCCTGTTTCACGTTACCTGTAAGCCACATTGGTTTCGATTTGTGTCTTTTGCATTTGTTTCCCAAAGGTATATATTGGGATGTGTACTTTTGTAATGTGTGCTTAAAGGCATTCCACTTGCCTTCTGTGTTTAGTCCAGAAAACAATCGTTCCCAGTCTAAATGTTCAATCGATGCCCTTAGTCCATCAAAGTTAGCCCTTCTAAAATTAAGTGTTTTGGTGGCGTATTTACCAATTTGCTTTTTTGCATTAATCTCAAATGAGACCATATTATGGTCACTATTCCCCAAGTGTTCTCTTATTTGGATGTTTGAGATAAGCTCCTCATTGTTTGTTATTACCAAATCCAGACAGGCATCCATTCTAGTTGGGGTGTCTACTAATTGTGCCATAAATTTGTTATTAAGCAAGTCCAGAAACTTGCTGCCCCTAGCTGAACTAGTTGTGCCACACTTCCAATCTATATCTGGGTAATTAAAATCTCCCATGATTAGAACTTCATTCAGATTTGCAGCCTTTTCAATTTGTAATAAAAGCTGATCTTCTCCATCAATGCTAATATTTGGTGGCTTTTATTTCATCTAAACATCTGCTAGTTTAGCTAGGTAAGCTGCTTGGAGTTCTATTAAAATAAAAATTAGAGCACCAGATAATGCGATGAGCTTACTTTTTAAAAACATTTTTATAGCCATCCATGGAAGTTAGGTGGAAATCTATTATTAAATTTATATTAATAACTGCTGAAGAATTTACAAGGATTGTTTACATGACATATAAATTTCATGCTTTGTTGATTGAACAGCAATGTAGCGGACAACTCCATATTAAAAGGCCACTAAACTTTATGAAATAACTTTAACTTCTCTTACACAAGTAAGACCCCCCCCCCCCCGCGAGGGCGGAGTGGTATGTACATGCAGCTCCTCCCCTGGGGCTGTCACAATTTGACAGTTCAGTTTATGTGAATATTTCATAAAGGCACAGTCTCTGTATCCTTGAATTTGCTGCTACCGAGGCTACCACTTTGTTCCGGTTTGGGGAGATATTGTCATGGAATGGCCTATGATGTCCAAATTTCTAACATGTTTGCTCAAAATGTGCTATCAGTGTGCCGCGAACCAGTCTGAAATTCAGATGCACCATTTTGGGGCCTTTTATCGGAGCATATTGGGTCCACCCTTTAAAGTTCCCAAGAATATACCATAGAATATGATCAAAGAGCGCATATGGGACAACAAAATTTTTCATATCATTTTCATGATTGTATTCTATTGCTGTTCTCCTTTTGCAGTCTTCCTCTTGTGCTTGCAGCCTACGGGCCCCTTCATATACTGGTGAACGCAGTCCGGAGCACTGTGAGTGGGCACTGGGTTTACCACTGGATGCCTGGCATGAGCAGTTGGGAAGGCTCAGTATCTGTGGACCATTGAGCATCATACAACAGTAGTAGTGTGACAGATTGTTGTGGATTACATTGCCCATGATGTTCAACCTGCAAACATGAGAGTGTGAAAAAAGCTGCGGGACCCAGCAATATTCTTAAAATGGTGTCCACTGTAGTCATTTCTGTCCCTCACTACTAATATGTTCCTTAATATTTGCTTAAAGATAATGAATACATTCAGCTTTATCTTTTTCCTGCTTAGTGTTCGTATAGGCAAAAGAAATATCTTTGTTCTCTTGAATCATTTGAATGATCTGTAATCTTATCAGAAATTATAAAACATCCATATAGAAAATCCTCTTAAATCAGATAATATCTATATTAGACATAAAACATTTGTGTGATGATTTACAACAACATATTGTAAGCATAGCTTTCAATATCTATCAATCACCCTGTTTTTTTTTTTTTCTTCTTTCTTTATATCTTTCATTGATCTACTGTGTATATCAGAGGAGAAATTAAGTATTTCCAGAGTGTTAGTACAATGGTTTACGGTGGTATACCGTTTTTTAATCACGTGTGAAAAGAAAAATATTTTTTTTGCTCACCTACAATTTCACAGTTATGATTTAGATTTCTATGGTTACAGAGTTGAAGCCCCAAATTACAAAAGTTTTAATCTCTTACTTTTATGTAATTGTAAAATGCTGTAAAATGTTAAAAGTTGCTCAATATTTTCTCAGAATTCCAAGGTAAACATTAACAAATTTAACTTGTATGAAAGAGCGAATGAATTCAAAGTTTAAAATTGCATGCTCGAAAAGCCAGGAACTAAAAATAAAATAAAAACACAGGATTAATAATCAAATCCTAAAAATATGACTTGGTAGAGGATTAGTTTGGACAAGCCAGGTTACACAATTTTTTTTTTTTTTTTTATCTACCAAGTTTTAGAAGTGTAACCATTCCTCTGCCCCACCCACATATCCTTACATTACCCTTTATGATGATGTTATCTGTTTATTTTTAATATCGATCATATTTTTTTTTACACCTTAAGCAGAGCACAGTGTGGTAAGCTACCAAAATAACATAATGCAGAGCTGTTCGAGTTTTTTATGCAGTGGGCCACTTCATCAGAAATGTGTACGTGGGCCGAATTCATTTTTCATTGAGCTGGGAAAAAAAAACTTGGGTCCTGCCATTCATATGGATGTTACTTTGACACGTACCACCTTCCTACTAAACTGTATTCCCTGATAGCATTTGCATTTTTAAGCGGGATCATGCACCATGCCACAAAGCAAAAATGGTCCAGGAAGGGTTTGAGGAACAAAAGTTCACTTGACCTCCAAATTCCCCAGATCTCAAACCAATCGAGCATCTGTGGGATAATCTGGACAAACAAGTCCGATACATGGAGGCCCCACCTCACAACCTACAGGGATGAAAGGATCTGCTGCTAACGTCTTGGGGCCAGATACCACTGCACATCTTCAGAGGTCAAGTGGAGTCCATGCCTCAAGGGTCAGGGCTGTTTTGACATCAAAAATGGACCTTCAAAATATTAGTTGGGTGGTCATAATGTTATGGTTATGGTTGATCGGTGTGTAAATATAATATTTCACAGTAAAGTGCAACGTGTGTGAATCACAGAGGTAATAGCAGTAATAGGCTGGATTGAGGCAGCCTGGTGCAGACTTGGGTTACACCAAGGTTGGGTAGGATGTAAACCTGCCCAACAACCCTGTTTTTCTTCTACAGTGCTGCAGATGGGGTTGTAACATGCTCCTCTCGTGTGCTTCTGCCGACTGCTTGTCTTCCCTACCTCTGACCCTTGCGCATGACCTCACGTGAGAAATGAACATTGATAGCCTTCAGTGCACATCATCGCACTTCTATCTCAGAGAATTTTCAAGAAATCGCGCTGTCTACGGCACACTGAGAGAATTCCTGTGCAAGAACCCCTGCTCACCTTCTCCCTGCACTCCTATTTCATGGATGCTGCTGATACCCTTGCTGAAAATGATGCAAGGACTGAGAACCTTTCCCGTAGCTTTGGGGCAATGTTGGTTGGCCAAAATCCAGTCCCCTGATGATCATGCAGACAAAGGCAATAATTCTGATGCTCTCTGTGCCCTGTTTCTGGAACTGCACTCTTCAGGTAACAGATGCGGTCAGCAGTTGGAGATGCACTTACTCCTTCAGATCTTTTTCGGGCCACACCTCGATGTCTGGTGGGCTGCATGGCTTCATATTACATCATTAAGCATTTAGTTTTGAAATACAAGTGTGGATGTAACCTTTTAGCTGCCTGGCATTGCAGTACAACATAGCAAAATATGAAGCTCTAAACATCTTCCCTGCTACTTTCACTCCAGCCATATATCAACACTGGCCATTTCTTTACAAGTCTGTATCTGCTTTTAGTCCATGGTAGGAGCTTAAGGCCTTTCCATATTTCATGACTTCATACATACCAGAAGTCAATGTCTCTGACTAGTTCATGTTACATACTGTAACAATATCCTATAACATTATAACACCTGAAATAACCTTTTTATACATAACAGTATTGTACTACATATTGCGTATATTGTTGCAGGTTATATGTAACAATAGAACATTTTATACTATTCTCTTGGTGCTTGATATAGTATATATATTTGTGTACCTGCGAAGAATGGATCTGCTAATATTACCATTTCTGATATTCATTTTAAGACCAAAGGTAGAGAAACCCCAGTAATGTGGACTTTGGCGCGTATACACTGGGGTACAATATATTTTAGGGTTCAGAAGAACCAGGAAGCAAGTATATATGTGTGTGTGTATGTATGTGTGTATATTATATATATGTGTGTATATGCATTTTTTTAAAATACTTTGGCAATATTATGTACTATAAGGCAGCCTTTGGCTATTTTATGTGCAGTACTTTTGATCTTTTTCTAGTTTCAATTCATTTTCAATAAAAATGTATTTTAGAACATGTACCTCTAATCTTCTTTCCCATGCCCTTCTAAGTGAGAGAGTATTCCATCCCTGTTTTACCCTCTGTTTCAGCTTTAACCTCACTGTTGATCCACATTTCTGTTTGGGCTACACGTGGAATAATAAGCGGGCCTAGGCAGCCAGCCAGAGGCTGTTGGGTGACAATAGATCTAGTGGCATGTACAAAATGTGATTACTGCTGTCAAAACAAGAGTGAACCAAATAGAGGGTGAACACAGCAGACAGATAGTGGCCAGGGAAACGGCTTAGACGCATTGGAATAAAGCTGCTTCTTCCTGGGACAAGTTAAACTTAGAGATATGGTTTATAAACCACAGGTTGAAGAATAAAAAGTCACTAAAACGTTTTTTTTTTCCCCTGGTCACTTCCTTAAAAGGTACATGCATTTGATTCCCTCTATGGGAGCTTCCATGCTTCACTGTTAATCCTGCAGCCGTATCCAGTCATCGACTCTCTGCGCATGCTCATTATAACTTCTAATCACTGGAGGGACCCAGGTGTGCAGGGTTTAAAACGGAGAAGGTGCACTATACCTTTTTTATATATATTAAAAGCAACAGGAAAAAAAAAAAAAAAAAAAGGCCGAGGTTCAAATAGACTTGTTTTCTCTTGCCCCCATTTTTGGAATTCTCATTCTTGTAACATTTTTAAGTTTTTGTCATTTTGTGCCGAGCTGGAAAAGTTGAATTACTGCCGCTGCTAGGCTTTGCAAGTGAAAAATGTATACATTTAATAGGTATAGCAGTTTGACATATTTGCCTGAATTAGACCTCAAATAGAGATCTGATATATAAAGTTGGGACCCTGGTCCCTCACATCAGGCAGTGGGCCTGAATTCTCCTTTTTTGGCACACCAAACAAAACCCGATGTCTTTGCACTCCTCAGTGCACACGACCTCCTCTGATAGCATCATAGGGCACGGTCTCTCGTGGATCTCTGAGATGCGCGAATAGTGTGAGGCAGCATTGGAGGATGTCTGTGCATTGAGCAGCACACAGACATCCTAGTTACTACAAAGCATTGAAAAGCCCTGGGGAGGCTGTATTTTTTTATTTATTTTTTAACCATTTTATTACATATGAAAAAAGTTTACGTCTGAACCAATATTTACTTGCAAATCTTCTTCTTTTTTTTCCTTCTTCATATAGGGTTACCTTATATTTAGGCCTTTTTATTTTATTTCATTAACCCATTCGCGACGTTAGGACGGCATAGTATGTCCTGTGTTAAACAGCTCATCACGGCTCCCTGCGATGAGCTGTGCTCGGATCCCGCTGCAGGCACTTGCAGCGGGATCCCATCTGTCATCTGATGCCACTTTGAGTGGCCTCAGTCAGACAGGGGAAATTTAGCCGGTGCTCAAAGCGGGCACCGGCTACATTTCTCTAAATCGCACCGTGCCCAAACTTCAGGGTTCGGGCACGCCACCGTGACATCCGGAGGTCTCTCGGTTTTTTGGCAGGGACCCAAAGGGTCTATTAAGGCCCTGATCGGGTTTCTGCCATAGTGTTCCTGGCTACCGATCACCTTGTGATCGGTGGCCAGGAACAAATCGTTACGTTTTGGTACTTGCGTCATGAAGGGGTTAAGATCGAACGTTTGTGGGATCACCTTATAATCAGGGTCACCATATAGATGAGCAGATGCATTACCTTATGGGTGACTGGATGGGACCCCCAGCTACTGAACTATATTATTGTTTGTGTTGGACATTGAGGATTTAATAAAATTTATAGTGGGTTATTTCAGCAAATTCTGTAATCCTTGATAATTTGGATTACAGTTACCATACTACTCAAGGTTAAAGTTAATTTTGATTTATTAGTATAGACCCACCTGGCATGCTATTAAAATTAGATTAGCAGGATGTATGCTTCTGCAAAAAAAGGTTATTCATTGTGATCACTTCTTGGTCAGTCCATAACAATGGCCAAAGAAAAAACAGTGAAATTGCACTGGCAAATATGGCAACCCTCCCTCTCCACAACTAAAACTACCGGTATGTTGATGAGATAAAATTAACATTTTAAATATTTATAGAATTAACTATACATTATGCAGTGTGTGGGGAGGTGATCAGCTCCGGGTGTCATATCGCCAGGGGCTGATACTGGCCGAGGTGCAGTGTAATTTTTTGCACCAAAACCCTGGTTACTAGGTATGACTTTGGGGTCCGGCAAGCTATTGTCAAGCTGCTTTTTTTAACAGAAATGGTACTGTTTTTACACTTAAAAAATAGGGGAGGGCTCATTGGAGCCGCTCCTCATGTTAAAGGAATATTAAACTTTTTTTATTTTACTTGTGCATCTAATATAGACACACAAGTGAAATGTTATTTGTTCCTAGTGTGAGGATAAACTGACCTGTACTTTTAAGTCAGCACGCAACAACCACGAACTGTTATCTGTATGACAGGTTTACACCAAACAAGTGGGACGTGTTTTTTTTAAGTAACCAAGGGTTAAAAAAAAGTGCAGTGTTCCTTTAAATACTCTAGGTACGACCTTGTGCAAGGCCAGTTGACCTCTTTTAATGGGAAGAAGTAGCCAAGTTTCCCCTTGCACAATGCATTGATTAGTCAGTAAGATGAAATGTTCATCTAATCCGACCTCAGAGAGGTAGCTCCCTATGTTTTGGTATTAAGGCAGCAAGATCATAGATACGTTTACCAGGGGTTAAAAGATGAGGTGTATATACTATCTAAACCCTTTCCTACACTCTGTACATTCTCATGGAGTAAAATAATGGCATAATGTTGAAGAAAACATTTCTTAAAAGGCTTTCCGAAATATAATTAATAGATTTGTGACGATGGGATTTAGCCTAACATTTTCTTTGGCAAACATTGCTGTTCACATTTCTGTAGTGGGTTTGTTTTTCCATTTTTAAATTTATCTCTCGGACTGTATAAAATAAGGATACTAAATTGGTTCCCACAAAGATGGCCTGCTTTTGTTTTGCCTGCTTGACCCTCCAGAGACTGCCTTGTTTCTCAGTGTTTTAGCAGTTTAGGTATGCAATGTAGGAAATGCATCTAGTCCACGCCTCGCCCACAGTACAGTTACTTTCTGCTTGAGTTTGTATCCGTTTCCTCTCATGCTGCTTTTATAGTCCTGAGCAAAACATGAACGTTAAAGGCCGTTCTGAATGTACCAAATGGAAATCTCCTGCAGTTTCCCTACGGACAGATTTCAACTCTAAAGCCCGCTCCGTGGGACCAGGTAAAACAAATCTTTCTATACGGCTGAAGCTCTTAACTTCTAAAGCAGCTTATGATTAGTAGGCCAGCATTCATGGCTCTGCCAGGCAGTGAGAACCACCTTAAACGGATATTTACTTAAAAATGAAAAATTGGTTTGTGAAATTAATTTGTTTTTTAAATAATTTTTTATAGAAGGAATATTTTATAGGACAAATATGTTCATTAGTGTTTTGCAAAATAATATATATGTTAATGGGTTTCTTTGTAATTAGCAGCAAGTAAAGTAAGATAGATAATGAGGAAAACAAACCAGATGTGAGACCAGTCTGCTTTAAAAAAAATTAAATAAAACACCTTTTTCACTTTTCATTTTTCTACTGCTTAGTAAATCTATCCCTATTTGTCTGATTAAACCAGGTATCCGTAATGAAAACTTTCAACAGTAACTTGAGTGCTTATGGGTATGCATTCTCCCAAGGCAGTTCTCATGTTATGTAAACACAGAACTGGATTACTATCTACCATGCAATTCTCGCTGTGCTATTCTGCAGTGGGCTATAGCAGAAAACTTCAGGATTTAAACCAGTGATAAGGTTGTCAGTGATAATACCCAGTCTTGCTCCAAACATGAATGAACATAGAGGGTCATGTCATATGCTAGTTATTATGCTAGTTATATGCTATTATTTTAATTTCAGTTTGCGTTAGGCTTTCCAAGGAGTGATTAGGGGTGAGAGTAAACTGAAGGTGATCATTTTTTAGACTTCTTCACAGCAGTGTGAGCAGTTCTGTAAAGTGTGTAAAGTCTCTCACTTTAATACTTAGCTGTTACATAATTATGAAAGGGAATAATCACCTACATGGCTCATATTGGTGCATTACCCCACCAGGTTGGCAAAACATTTGAAACATCTATACATAGTTAGAAATAAACTGTTTTCTGAGGTGACAATGAATGTGCACAGCTATAGATGAACCGGCGGATATATATATGTATATATAAATGTTAGTTATGTGGACAGTAGTTCTGTGAAACGAGTAGGGGATCTATTTGTGGACTGGGAGTTCCTTTGTACACACGCAGTAGTTTGGGTGACGCACCTTCCTTACACTATATACCGTATATATATATATATATATATATATATATAATGTGGTAAGGCCTATATATTGGCCATTAATGTGTTGTCTGGGCAGACTTCATAGACTGGCTTATGAGATCATATTTGCTAACTATAAAGTAAAGATATAGGAACATGTTTCTGAAATGTGGATGCAGGCTATAACAGAATAACTCAAAAGTACAGGCAAAGATATTTTATGGGAACCTGACAAACGGTCTCCATTTTTATTCTAGTATCAGCACCTTAAGCGAGATGTGTTCACTGTAGAAGCTTCTTAGTTTACTGAAAATCCTCAATGTGGGGCTTGCCCTTTAATGAAAAAAATCCCAGACTGTAGTGCAATACCTACTCAGCTGTTTAACCGTTTGTTTTATATCCTTCTGGAAATAGCTCTGCATGTGTTGGCCACGAAGTCTGGCAATGCCAGACAGTCTGACAAATGTCACTGGATACCTGTTCTCTTATGCTCACTTTATAATAACTGAGGAAACAGTTTCAAAGTTTGTAATTTATACAAATACTATAGTGACACCGCTTTTCCCCCAAATAAGTGGAAATGTGAGTTGTTGTTTTTTTTTAGATTTCGATCCCAGTTAGAGGCCAGCAGCTGAGAAGAGCCAAAATCAGTATTTGGGTCTCTAAGGACAAGTGTTGCTCCTTGTCAGTCATAATTACTACTTACAGCTATGATTAGATTTACGCTCACCCAACCAATCTGCAAAGGACTGCACAATGATATTCCTTTTGTATTATCCTAATAACAGCTTAAACAGCAGCTTACATTTTTCAAGTTGCAGTTTTATACACGTTACTTATCAATCCTTTACGGCAGTGATTCCCAACCGGGGGATACGCATGCCCCTGAGAGTATGTGCTGGGTCATTTAGAGATACTCGAAAAATAATCAGTAATGGCGGAAAAACCAGTGAACTAAAAAAAGAAAAGAAAAGCTAAATGTTAGTTATGCAGACAGTGGTTCCATGAAACGAGTAGGGGATCTTTTTGTGGACTGTGAGTTCCTTTTGTACACAAGCAGTAGTTTGGGTGATACACCTTCCGGCTCCTGTACCTCTCTAGCTGTTTCCGGCTCTCAAGGCACTAAGTACCTTCCATAACATCACGCCGATTTTTGACACCCAGATTAATTTTTGGCCGAAAAGCAGACAAACGTCACACTGATTAGTCTGGCCCATTACATCTTTACACGGCTATCGCTATCTTCTGAGTGGATATTCCTGACAAAGCCTGGATGTACGTCTGTACCGCTTACACGACAGCACTACTTTTATATGTCTTACTTTGTTTCATGGTTGAGCCCACTTTGCGCTTGTGATTTTTTTAGTACTATGTAACAATAAATGTTACCTTTAATCACCGATAATGGAGACCCTTACAAATTAAACAAGGAGTGCAATTTATAGAAACGAGTTTGACAGGTGAACAACTGCTTTACGGGGTCATGTGATCTTGCATGACCACTTGCCGAGCCTGAAATTGGTCTGCAGGGCTTAAAATACATATTCCAGTTATTTATGTTGTAAATAAATAGTTGAGCCCTATTTTATTGGTGAATCTGATGCACATGTGCACATATACTGTACTGTACAAATAGTAGCAATGCTGGGACAAAACTGACAGGACAGGATCCCATAAAACTTCTTGTGGTATGGTGAACATCTCGTTATATTATGTTTTCCACTATGTTTTTTTTATGTATTTTGTAAAAAATGGTTATTTCTTGTTTTGTTTGTTTTGTAAAGCAGGTTTTTTTAAACTCTTGTCAACAAGCCACAAAGTAGATCCCAGAATACTTAAAATTTCCACACACAAGAGGACATACTTTTAAATCTTTGCACCTCTAATTTAAGAATAATATCAGGAAGTATTACTTTACTGAGATGATAGTGAATCTATGGAATAGCCTTCCAGCGGAAGTGGTAGACGTAAACACAGTGAAGGAGTGTAAGCATGCTTGGGATAGGTACAAGGCTATCCAAGATGTAAGATAGGGCCAGGGACTAATGAAAAGTATGTAGACATTTGGGCAGACTAGATGGGCCGAATAGTTCTTATCTGCTGACACATTCTTTGTTTCTTTTCCATGAGAGTAGACTATGTGACTGCTTTGAAAGTATATGTGCTTTGTGCACATGACTAAAAGTGGGGAACTGTCTTAAGTTGAATTTTAGGCTTATAAAATTCGGCAATAATTCAACTTGTGCACCTTGGTCTCCTGGACTAAGTGTGCTTCAGATCTTGTTTGCAGGCATTTGCAAACTCCAGCTTGTACATTCTTCATTTCATTAGCTCTGTTTACATTTCTTCACTCATCATGGATTTACAGTTCAAATTTTTCTGTGTTTTTTAAAAGAAAAAAACGGAATCAGTGTTGTCAGAAAGGCTTTTCTTGGCTGGGCTGTTTCGTTGCTGTATTTTGTGGAATTTTTATGTTGTTGTAGAAAATTCTTTTGCATGACAACTAGGAAAGTACTTCCAAAATGAATGTCATACTTTTATGCTTTGAAGTATTTTTTTGTGATACTTAAGCTTGTTGAAAATATTTATATTTTTAAATCTGTAATATAGCAGTGTGACATGGATTGGAAATGTTGGATTGTCAGGATCTGGCCAAGACATACCTATATGTCATTATGGGGCTTTTCTAGCCAGTGCATTTAAAGAATTTCTAAATATGGCAACTGTGCATCAGTAGTACTCATTTTTGGATTAAACTGGAACTACACAGGACTGAGATATTGCTGTACTTGGCTTCCTTGGTTTCATGAAATTGTGATGAGATGTTATATTACTATTCTCCTTGTGGATATATTTTTCATGCAAATTATAATATAGAAGATATACACTGAGTATAGATATTATAATAAATATGCACATATTAAAGCCCTGTAAAGCTTGCACGGTAGGTTTGTGTGCGACATGCAACTTTGGAATAATTCCTTCTTTCACTACGTACATTTTTGTTTAAATCTCATGTGTTTTATACATCCACACTAGACACTGCTAGTAAAATATTGCCTAAACAGGGCAGTTTAATACCTTTTAGACAATGCTATATAACTAGTGTATTTACAAAGCCATTTAAGGGAGACTATTTGAAACGTGCCAGGCCCTTCATAACAAAACATTCCTAGAGGACGGACGACTGTCCTGGTAGATCATTGCTGGTCTGGTCAATGGGCTGCAAAAGACATGGCTGAGTGTCTCAGGAATGACAACCAATTACACCGACCCGATGTGGAGATGTTATTTTATATATATATATATATATATATATATATATATATATATATATATATATATATATATATGTCGTTTTATTACTCTGGAGCTGTATGATAAATTCTAAACTTCCAGAAAATAGGGACAATTCGAGCAGGAAAGCTGGACAGGTGTATGTCCCCCAAGGTTAAATCAAGATATTTGCATTTATGGAACTATACACTGTGTCACTAACAGAGCATTGCTTGTGATAACCCCATTCTCACTTCACTTCAACCTTTCATGATTCTGTGGGGTATAAATGAGTTCCATTAAATTGGGTAATGGTAACGTGCTGCATTTTAGGCCGTAGTAACATTGTCTGATTTTTAAGAACATCTGGGTATGTCTGTATATTGCCTATGGAAATACTTTATTATTAGACTTACTCCTGAGGTGTTAACTTCTACACTATATGAACAAAAGAATTGGGACAACTGACCATGACACCAACAAGGACTTTTATGATCCCACATTATAAATTCATAGACATTAATATGTAGTTTGTCCCCAATTCCATAAGGTTTTTCAGTGTTCCTGTGGGAATGTTTGCCCATCCATCCAGAAGAGCATTTGTGACATCAGGCACTGATGTTGGACAGAAGGCCTGGCTCACAATCTCTGTTCAAGTTCATCCCAAAGGTTTTCGATGGGGTTGAGGTCAGGGCTCTGTGCAGACCAGTCACACCACTTCCACACCAAACTCATCCAACCCTCACTTTATGGACATTGCTTTGTTCATTGAGGCACAGTCATGCTGGAATAGAAAAGGCCATTCCCCAAACTGTTCACATAAAGTTGGAAGCAGGGCATTGTTGAAAATGTCTTAACATGCGGAAGTATTACAATTTCCCTTCACTGGAAATAGGAGCCTAGCTCAACCCCTGAAAAACAGCCCATTGCCTGTAGGGTCTCTGCTGTGATGGGGCATCGAGTAGGGGGAAGTCAGTCTGTAGAGGATCATGTGAATAGCTCTGACTGTTGCGGAGTGGTATTGCCTGGTGAAATCAGTCAGCGAAATCCAGTTCTCAGACAGTGCTCTAATGCTTCTAATAGACTTCAGACAGTGTTAAACTCATGGATAGACTGTAATGATGAGCGTGATGTTACACAGTGCTTTGTTACACATACAAATGCCATCTTCTCTAATATGCTCAGCAGTGAGCGGGCTCTGCTCTAATTTGCTATAGAATATATAATCAGGAGCTGATCGCTATCTGATTGAGAGCCTAGCTGAAGACTAGGGCAAATCGGCACATGTAAGTAAACATGTAGTCAAAAAACAAAGTTTAATTATCCTTTAATCTTGTACATGTTTATGTCTATGCAACGTTGGCTTCGAACATTTTTTTCTGGAGATGGTGTTTCACACATCTTCTGTGAATCTCTTTTTCTGCTGATTCCTGTTGAGATTTTTTTTTCTGTATGCCATAAATTGCTTGTTAATACCCACATCTATGCTTTCCGTTTTTTTCCAATTGAATACCATATTTAAATTCCACATTAACAATATGATGTGCCTTTGTATGTCTTTAGGTTTTTATCTTGAATTATAAATGAAATAATTATTACATTCTAGATTTCTCATTTATGTAATGTTGTATTTATTGTGACAGCGTATTTTGCCTTATAGAATTTTGAAAATGTGTAATGGTGTGCTAATAAACTCCTTGTTCCTTTACACCCCAGTGGGAGAAATCAAATTACTTTGGTGATTCCCTGACATTCTTGTATTGAGTTTGAATGTATCTCATCTTTCTCCCTCCTAATAGCTGTTAGCACTTAGAAGCACTGACTCATTTGGAAAGAAACAAGAATGAAATCTAGAGAGGAACTTATCTGATTGGATGAGTCTTGTTTTTCCAAGCACAGCTGACCAATCTTGGCTTCCCCAATCGGAAATCTCTGTACTAGTGCCAAAGGATCAAATGTACGTGTGGGAAATAAACATCCATTTTTACTCGTACACAAAGGTCTTGGTGTCCCCAGTAAATTGAACTGATTCAGCCATGAGGGAAGTACTATAGAAAGTTTAGTACCTTCCTGTTTTTGAGAAATGTTTTACCAGATATGAAATCTTTTTTCGGACACAGGTAGAACTGCTCCTTCAAAGAATCAACGAGGGCTCCATAAGGTACTTTATTTATATTGTTCATTAAAGCGTTTCTGTTTAAAATGCTTTTATGAAAGAATGCAAATAAAGTACCTTATTGAGCCATCTTTGCTCTGTGTAGGTCTGTCAGAGGGTTGACATGTTGTTACAATCTTGGGTGAGTTAGCACTACTGTTTCAGTGTGATGTTTGTAATTCTATGGGCAGATTAGCCTGTCAGACCTGCTAATACCTAGAAACATTAATGGAATAGTAGCTCAGAGATCTACATTGGCCTCTTCCAGTTCCAGTAAGATCCTTGGTAAATGGAGATTGGGCCAAAGTGGTTGGGACTAGAGATGAAATGGGGCAATTCCTTATTGCACCTTCTTCCCAGCGGCTAGGACATCATTTTCATATGGAAAACTTGCTAGCAGCTATGTAACCTGAGGCTTCTTTCTCTCTGAAGCCTGCAAATCGTGGTAAATAAATGCCTTGTAAACTGTAGTCAATAACATTTCATAACCTGCCCGTTCTTTCACATTAATACAATGTAGTACATTTTTTTGACAGGGCTTCAATTGTATATTACGTGTCTAAATACATGCTAATTTGGGATGTTGTCTCCCAATTAAAGTTTAATGCAAAGACTTTTATTTGAGTACAGACGTTTTGTTTTGACTACTCTATTTTGATAAGAAGTGCTCTGTGTTGTGGACTCAGTGAGGAGCTCTCTTATGGTTTGACAAATCTAAGGAAATTATAAACGGATGGACAAAACTCATTTTCTCCCATTTGCTAATGTTACATATGCCCATTGTACAATGCTGTGCAATATATTGGTAAACAATAGATCATAAATCATTTTGCCCATGTAGACAATAGGTTGTGTAGACCAACTGCTTGACTGAAAACGTTGGTATTTATGTATATACCAACTAGTTTGAGTCAAAATACTTGGTTATGACTTATAAATAAAAATGAGTTAGTATTTGGTAATCTGATAAATAATATTGCATATAAAAAGATCCAAGGAAATAAGAATACTTAATCAGCCTCTCAGAGCAACTGACTTAAATGTTTGCATCACCATTTAGTAGAGCAATAAATATTTTTTGTTTAATTGAAAAAACATTGTGCTAATGGGATCAAATTATCCACATTTACTAAACGGAGTACACGACTTTGATAATCTCCTGGTTCTGGTGACATCCGTCATTTTTTAATAATACTGTATGTTGGTGTGTTTTTATTTAATCAGCTTACCTTTCTTTCCTGGTTATTTTGTAAATTAGCCTAGAATATATTAATACACTGGACAGTTATCAGAATCTGGTAGGCCATAAGTGGCTCTAGTGGTGTATTTGTGGGTGCCACCTTTTATTCCAAAATACCGGCCACGCTATTGCCTCCATAGACTTTTTTTTTTTTTTTTTTTTACCATCCCTGCTAGTAAAATGCCAGCTGCGTGGCAACTAGGGTTGGTAAACAAAATTGTCTTGACCCTGATGTTGTCTATGGAGCTAGTAGCATTGCCGGTATTTTTTTGAAGAAAGGTGGCAACCCTAGGTGTATTTAGGGTATATGCTGCCCAAGGCTTGATTAAACCCATGACCCATCAACCCTCATTTTTAGCACTCCAACCACTCCAGGTTGCACACCTTTCTCGCATAACATTTCCTCTACACCAGATTGCTCCCTACATCCTTTTTCACTGCACTAAGTGCTTTGCTCAATTGTTGTCAAGAGATTGGTTTTCACTGTCAGTATTTAATCCAGTATAATTTCTGTAATCCACAAATATCCTAGGACATAATGAAACTAAATTGACCATTCTTCAAAATCAGGTATTTTCCGATTGTTAGAATAACGGTGTTGAATAAAAATGGAATGATGCCAGAATCCAAAATTGCACTTCCTGTGATGCTAAGCTGAATCTGTGAAAGCAAAAAAAATAACTTATGTTTAAATAAAAGCGTACATTAAGTGTAGACATTTTAAATAGAAATACTTTAATGAAAGAATACAAATAAAGTACCTTATTGAGCCCTCTTTGCTCTGTATATAAGATGGCAGACCTACTGGGTCAGATTCATCTGATCTATCTGACCCAGGATTCTAAACAATATGTCTGCCCCCTGATAGAGCTACAAATCAATACACAGGATATACTAGCCAACAACAAATACTGTTGAGAATAATCAATTCTTCTTTGGGCTGTCTGAAAGAGAAGACCAGACAGAAAAAGATAATATTGTAGTGTAGTATGTTGGAAACCCTGTAACACACTCTCCTAAAGAGAAGGAGGGCCTCTTACATTACATGGAACATGCCTTGCTTGCAGCATACTTTTGTTTTCCCTTGATGAAACTTGTGTACAACAACTTCATGCATCAGGGTCTCCCACATAAATGTAAATAAACTGTGAACTGTTGGGAATTTTGAATACAGGTTGGGTATCCCGTATCCACAATGCTTGGGACCGGCAGTGTTTCGGATAACTTATGGTTAATGGATCATTTCTACAGCACCAGCCCAGTAAATGATCTACATTAGAGAAATTCATTGTGAGCAACTTGTTATATTTAGGTAATGTAGATCATTTACAGCAGTGTAGCTGGTGAAATTACCTGCTCCGTGGTGCTGCAGAAATGATCCGTTGATGCATGGTAGTCCCTCCCTCCTGTCGTAGAGCGTAGAACTACATTTCCCATGAGTGCTGGCTCTAAATTGTATGGCACCTGGGAGGGTCAAGCACAGGAGCTTCACAACCAGGGCCCAAAAAGATAAGTAACCCTTATCCGAATTGACCCTCATCCCAAAAAAATTTGGGGGGATTTTGGGTAATTTCTGATTTTGTATCTTCGGATAAGGCATAATCAACTTGTAATTAACTGATTTGTGAATTTCTGTCAATTTACCCATATTTCCAAGTATGCTATTTTCTCCTGATCTTTGCAATTCTTTTCTCGGTTCACTCTTTAGTCATTTACATGTATGTGGGAGACACTGATGCATGAAGACAAGTTGATATTTCTAAGCTGCATTAAATGCATAGCAGACCCAGGTATATGAACTACAGTGGAAAGACGAGCCTTCAAATTAACGCTATAGTAGACGCTGATGGAGACCAGTAAAGGGGATGATGACGAACGCAAATAGAACAAAAGTGAACTAATAAGAACAATGAATAGTCTGCCCTACAACTGAAAGACCTGACCAGCAAAGATCGGATCCTAAAACTATTTGTCAATATATGGTTTAAAGCCAGATTGCCTTAATAAACTATGGACACCACAGACTCCTCAGCAATACCATGCAGATATGCTGCTATTCTTTTTAGACTTGAGCCAAGGCTCCGTAGACTATAACATTATACTGGTATGTTCTAATATATAAGATCTACCAACAAACCATAGGAGGATATTTATTCCAGTTCCCGGGATGCTCACTGAGCAATACATGCCACTGTAATGAATATCGCATACTTCTAGACTTGCTGTATGACTCAGACATGAGTCTGTATGAAAACAGGCATGTATCTGCATAATATGTCAGTAAAAAGATCACAGTCAGGTCCTATTTATGCTGCTGTGTTTAGCAGTAGTTGAATCTTCGGTGATTGAAACAATCCTTTGTTTTGTTCATGCAGTATGAAGGCCCAGAAAAAATGTAGGGTGTAAAAGTGTAGGGATAAAGTAAAAGGCTAAAAAGTAACTAAAAGCGGTCTTAAAATGTGAATCTCTTATTTTATATCAAATCAATAAGGCACTTTATTTGTATTATTTAATTAAAACATTTCTCTTTAAAATGCCAACACTATAGACAAACTTTCATTTAAACTTAAAATATCTATTTTGAAAGGCAAAGCACAAAATCCATTTCTAGCTTTATATGTGCAGGGAGTGATAAGTGATAATCTTTCATTCATATGTATATTTTAAAGAACCATGGTAGTCCAAAAAAAAATAACAACTTATGTTTAATGGAAAGATTGCACAGAGCATTTTAAAACTTTTGTTTTGTTAAATGCCTACACTTGACACTTTCTGTTAATCGTAAGTTAATTTTTTTTACTACAATTTGAAAATACCATTTTTAACTTTGAATTATTTTCCCAAAAGCTTAAATTTCTAACAATATTTTAAACTGTGTGCTTCATTAATGTCTGGTCGTACACTGCATGTCCAGGTTGCAGAAAGACCTTTCAGTGTTTCACAAATCTGGCTATATGTTTTTTAACCAACAAATGCAAACGTCAAATCAGATCATACTTTTGGTGTGTGTTAATCAGTATTTCTGTGATTGAAACTGATTTCTGAGCAAAGAACGATTCTAGTTTTAGATTTGGTTGGTGTTATTATTTATTTAGGCTTATCCAGAAGGTGTGGAGGAAGAGAAGGAAAAACGTGTTTGAAGTATGTTTAACATTTTTCTTTTGGTATACAGATTTGTTTGTTTGAACTACTAGATGACCATAAAATGTGTGAAATCTGTATATAAATGGCAGCTATCTGCAAAAAACATATGTTTATTTGACTGCTTCAATTTTAAACGGAAAAATGGTAATGAAATAACACAAATAAAGTATCTTCTTTGCTTGTGTAGCTCTATCAGGGGGTGGACACATGGTCTAGAATCTAGGGTCAAGTGGATGAGATCTTCTCATCTGACCCAAGATGTCCGCTCCCAGGTACAGAGTAAAGAGGTCTGAAAAATGTGTATTTATTAATTAAACAATTTCTATTTAAAATGCCTACACTTGATGCAGTCTTTCAATTAAACAAACATATATTTTTCAGCTGTCCTGCATAGCACTTCACAGTGATCCTCAGTATGAATTGATGCCGTAATTATTTTCATTTGCATTATAAAGCATTTGGGGAGAGAGGACTTTTTCAGTTTTATTTATCTAGGGCCATTAGATGACTGGGGTGTAGAATGACTGTAGGCTGTCCAAAGTGGCAGGTGTGGCAAATGGGTTAATGCAGGTGAGAGCATAGCCGGCACCACCTGTAGGCAAGGTAGGCGCCGGCCAAGGGCGCAGATTATCTGGGTCGCCCTCCCCTCTTTTCCCCACAGGCTGGCATTAATGATCAGTGGTGCTGTTCCAACACAACTACCACTGATGAGAAGCACCACTTCACAACTGTGCACAAGCGCCTCCTACATCAGGCGCTGCATGTTGCCTTCACTGATGAGAAGCGCCGCTCTGGATGTGCACAATAGCACCTCCTACATCAGCCCCCCAATGTTTGATTGTGTGTGTGACTGCATTTGACAGTGTGTGTGTAAGGTAACAAATATTAAAAGAGATGGGATATAAGGGGGCAGAGTGAAGGGTGGCAAAATTAGGTTTTGCCTAGAGTTGCAAAAACTTTGTACCAGTCCTGGGTGCAGTTATATAAAGATGCAGCAATACGTTGACATGACTGTTACCAACTAGGCAAATATGACCACTTGCTAGGGAAAATTCTGTGATGGAGTGTCAGGCTCCAGGTCCCACTACCTGCAGGCATCAGGGTCCCCTGTCTCCTTCACTCACATCCAGAGCCCTGTCCTCCCGCGTTGTGACCAGGTCGCATCCCCGGCCTCAATTAGCGCTTGACTCGCACAGAACGAGTACACGCGCCCTCCTGGTCCCAGGGGGCATGGCTTCATGTACAAGGGGCGTGACTTCGAACATAAGGGTCGTGCCCACTCCAACAAAGGACAAGGTAGAGGGAGGAAAGTGGGTGTTGCCTTTCTGGCACACTTACAATGCAGTGAATGGCAGAGGGAGGATACTGAGTGCTGAGGGGAGGGGTTATGGTCCTGAGTGCCTATTTAAACCCCACTCACCTGCCATTCTGTGCTTGTTTATTCCCAAGCTAGGTTCTCTCCCTGTGAAGTTTCTGTTGCCTCTCATTACTATTCAGAGTTGTATTTTGAACCACCGGCTATTGACCCTTTGGCTTCCCTCTTGGATACTGCTGATCTCTCATCTCCTGACACCGGCTTCCCAAACTCGTTTTGCTACTCATCTGCCTGCCTCGACCCTCTGGACTGCCTTTGACCTTGTTTATTGCCTAACCCCTTTGTGCTTTTGCCTTTGGTCCTTCCTACTGCTGGAGCTCCCCTGCGCTACGCTCCTGACTCCCAGCTTCACATGAAGCGTAACACTAGGGTTTTGGAAAAGTAACTCATTGGGAGCTATTCACTGAAAGTGAGTTGAAGTGTAATGAACATTTTATCTCAGAGACTTGACGATCAATTGTGCATTGACACACATGGCAAATTACTTGTTAATGCTGATCCCATGCAGAAACAAGGTTTGTCTCTCTGCGCTAACAGAGACAATCACTGACCAGACCAAGGTGCCTGCTTCCCTCATACTAGGGATATCTATTCTTACACTTGTGCTTCTATAATAGATGCATTAATAAAAGATTTAGTTTAGTTATCTTTTAAGATTGTCCTTGCACAATTCATAGTTAACCCCTTTCTGATTTTTTTTGTCATACATTAATGATACCGGGCTTTGCAAGGTTCAGGATACTTTCTTGCAACCAAGGTGATGATGAACACAGT
The DNA here is from genome assembly GCA_036172795.1 of Pelodytes ibericus. Taxonomy (NCBI): domain Eukaryota; kingdom Metazoa; phylum Chordata; class Amphibia; order Anura; family Pelodytidae; genus Pelodytes; species Pelodytes ibericus. The sequence goes on from CM069862.1 coordinate 66,994,711, forward strand.
CTGCAGCTCTGGATTGCTGTGATGGCCAACCACGGCGATCACATGAAAGTCAATATGCACTGATTGTGAGGTTGAGTGACATTAGTTATATCAAGTTTCAAGCAGTTCCTGGGTAAACATTATTACATTTAAATTTCCCCTCCCTTGCTGATAAGTTTGTTACTGGGATCAGTGTCCTCCTACTTTATGGTGCTCATTTTATTTTTCACACGTTACTCGACCAAGAGAAAAAAATAACCACATATCAAAAATGGAAAAATGTTTCTGGTCCATAAAGGGCTTAAGACATTGACATAAAAAAGTTATCTCACCTGCACGTCACTTTTAGTGAATAGCACCCATTGTCACAGCTGGGCTACCAACTGGGCTAGTCAACAGCGTAGTTGTATTTGTGATGATTCTGATTACTCTGTTGTGTGTATCCAGTTAATAACCCAGATTTATTCTTGTTCTAGTGGAATTGATTCTGTTCTCAGAACACGTTACACGACCAAGAGAAAAAAATAACCACATATCAAAAATGGAAAAATGTTTCTGGTCCATAAAGGGCTTAAGACATTGACATAAAAAAGTTATCTCACCTGCACGTCACTTTTAGTGAATAGCACCCATTGTCACAGCTGGGCTACCAACTGGGCTAGTCAACAGCGTAGTTGTATTTGTGATGATTCTGATTACTCTGTTGTGTGTATCCAGTTAATAACCCAGATTTATTCTTGTTCTAGTGGAATTGATTCTGTTCTCAAGTTCACAGTTGGCCTTTGTTTACATTTTGAATGACTGCTTGGTAGTGTAACACTTATTACTCTGTTGTGTAGGCAGATCTGCTGACCAGGAATTTGTGGTATTCTGCCCTCCAGATTACAAAAAGTCTAATTGCCTTAAATACTTGTTTGTTAAGTACATACATTCCTCTGGCAAATGGGGCGAACAAAGCGTTGGAGAGAATTTAAGCATTTTATTCAACCTACTTATACAACATATAAAAGTCAGATGTTTTCCACCCAAACTCAGTAGATATTTTTCAGAATAAGGATTTAAAGCAAACTCATAGCCTTTCATGATTACTACTGGGCAGTCAGACATCCAGATAAGATGTCCTATCTAGTGTGTCACAGAATATCTATTGGCCAGATGACCAAACCAGTAACCAAACTGGTATGTAATTAGTAGGTTAGGTAAAAACTCTGCTAAAATTCCTACACTTTAGAAAAACTACTGTGCTATTCATTGTATCCTTCATGGTTATGGTAAAGGATGTGCAATATTGTCAGAGGACAAATGACAATACTATTCTATGCTAAAATAAAAATTAAAAAGTGTAATAGTAGTATAATAATAATAATAGTATTTTACCAGCCAGATAAAAAGGTTACTAGATTAAAGGTACTCTGACAAGCACACATTGCTTATGCATTTTCTTGCAATACTTTTTTTTTCTTCTTATATATATATATATGTCTTTGGTGTCTCATGCTTATGAATTCACTTGTGGCTTGATATATTAATGAACTCATATGCATATCAAGGTGATGTCATAAGCAGTAGACACTGCAGATGCATTTAAAACATTTCTGTTATTTTATGCATTTGCTTGCAGTTATTCTACCACAATGTTTAGATCCTATGTAGGTCTTCATTCATGAATGGAGTTAATAGGTAGGTAGGACTTGTTTCTGCAGAGCTGGCTTCCTTCCGCCTAGGGCACCAGCTCTGTGAGAGGGTGGCTGCAGGCTTGTTCCTGGGTTACATCAATTTGGTAGCGTGCAGCCCCCATGGAGGAAAAAGAGGGTATGAGTCTCCGCTCATAGATGCAGCTGTTGGGGAAAGTGGGCTGCAGGATGATGCTAACCCTCAGCCTGTCTATGCTGACTGGGGTGCTAAGTGGTGAAGTCACAAAGACACATTGGTGCAATGTGGGTGCTGGAGCAAGTCCAATGAGTGCTGTGAGTGCAATAGGTACTGGGACCAGTTCTGTGAGTACAATTGGTGCTTGGGGGCAAGTCCTGGAAGTGTGAGAGGTGCTGGGGACAAGTCCGATGGGTGCTGGGGGAGACCACGACAAGACCTGTGTATGCAATGGATGCTTTGACGCAAGTTCTGTGTATGCAATGGGTGCTGGGCGGCAAGTCCTGTGAGTAAAATGGGTGCTGGGGGCAAGACCAGTGGGTGCTACAATTCCTGTGAGATTTAATGAAGGTGCATGAGCGATGAGCATTATTCAACTTTAGTGGCCAACACAAATGTGCTGATCAGTTGAAGGTTCTTTGTACAAAGGGTTAAATGCTATTTTAAACCGGAATCATAGATGCAGTATCATTTATTATTATTATTATTATTATTCATATCATATACTTTTAAAGTAATATTAGGTTTATGCAGTATTAACCTAAAATGATAAAGACAGACTAACCAATACAGTAGTGTTTGAGCTAACAAGTTTACACAATGCATAAATGATAATCCCTTACATATGAGAGTAAAGTCATGAGCTTGTTTTTTGTTATGGGTCAACAGACATCAAAGATCAAGTTAAGGTTGATAATTACATTGCACTACTGATTAAAGTATTTGTCAACTAATCCCCATCTTTCACGTTTTGTTTATTTTTTTCCTGTGAAGCATATTTTACTTTATATCTATCATTATATGTTTTATTATTTTGGTATAGGACAAGAGCTTTCTTTAACTCCTTGAGGACTAATACTATTTACAGAATTTACTCATTTGCCATCAGCCTCTCTGGAGAATACTCCATGTCAGATTTTTTTATTTAAAGACCAAATCCTTTAGGGGTTAAATTATAACTTTTTCTCAAAAAAAGCAATGGTGGTTTATTCACTAAGCCATCAACTGCCAAAATCATCACCGGCACAGGTGTTAAGAGCGGAGTCTAATATGATAGAATTTTTGGATTGCATATTATTGCCCAATTCTTGCCAATACCTTGTCCGTTCTCCATGGTACACTTTTTAGTCCATAGACCAGAGCGTAACTTGTATGACAAGTATTCATTATTTATACTAATTAGTAATGTGTTTTGTCTTTCCAGATGAACATAATGATGTACAAAAGAAGACGTTTACAAAATGGATAAATGCCCGCTTTTCAAAGGTAAGAGCAATGTGGCAGGTACTACCTCACTGAACAAGAAGTCCAATGTATGTTAATGTATTTACTGTATTGATTGGCCATCCTCAGGGAATTACACTAATGGGAAACTGGTGGTCAGATTAGAATTGTGTTTGAACCATACAGTTTGATTAGCTACTTCACAGATCTGAACAACTGCTAAATATCCTTTAAAATAAAAGAAATGGAAATCCCTGAACTATGGCCAGAGTGCGAGTTATATTTATTTTTCACTTTCTCCTCTTCTTTCTTATTTCTCTACACTTTACTCCCTTTTGAAGAACAAGGGCTCCACTAACATATTTGTCAAACAGCCAAAGCCAAATAAATGTTGCAAAACATCCTGTATTTACCCTGGTGCAAGAGCCAGCTGGATAAGAGACAAACTCTAAGTGTGTTTGTCTCTGCTGACTGCTTTTATTTTATATCTTGCAGTATGGTGCTGGAAACAGACATGAAACAGTTGCTGAGTTCTCTTCCCAAAAAGGTCTAAATCATAACTGTAATTCATTTGTCATGATGCAGACTGGTGCTACTAACGTTTTTTTTTTTTTTAATTCAGCATCAAAATTATCTCTTATTCCTCAGTTCTTTCACTTGAAGGGTTATCAGTAATTATCTCTACAATCATTTTTTTATCCTCACAAAACAAAACTCTTTGGTAATTATGTGAAATTGATTTTTTTTTCTCCAGCTGCTCTGTATATTTTTAAAATTTTTACACAAAAATAGAGGGTGCAATCAATCCTTAATTACAGGTGTATGGCTGGAGTTCGTAGGCTAAATCATCCATTAAATAATCTCTGATGTGACTCTCTCAGCTCTCCTACACCTTCCATTATCACAATCTACTTCTATTGTTACATGCCCCATCTTTTCTGCCTTACACTCTCCTTATGTATCTCATGTTCTTCATTCCCTGTAGAATGTAAGCTTGCGAGCAGGGCCCTCTACCTCATGTTTTAGTCTGAAAATGTTTTGTCTAATTGTGTTTGTAACTCCCTTCTTATGCTTTGTGCCAAGCGATGCGTAAATTGTTGGCGCTATATAAATAAATGGTAATGTAATACAGGTTCGTCCAAGTGAGCCGCATTATCAGAAATACATGTGTGTAGTGAATAATTCCCATCTATAGGGCTAATGTGTTGTCTTTACCATCCTGGGAGATTATTTTGAAGAATAACTGGAGGGCCTTTGTTGTCCAGCACAGACTTACCAGCTTGTGATTACATACCAAGGACACAAACCAAGCGAGACGCAACACAAGGTGCAAGACAAAGAGGCTGAGTTTCCAATGCACACTAGATTGGCTAATTGTCATGAAAGCCAGGGATAGTGAAACACTATCAAACATGTATGTGACAGGTTTGTAAAGGTACACAGACCAACATTAAATCGTGTGCCACAGATCCCAGTACATGTGCACCATGAACAACATCTGTGCCTACTCCTGGCCAAGACTGTACTGAGAACCTGGCACTCTGTGGTAAATTCCCCCCCGCCCCCCCCATCAAAGTCCATGTAAAGGTGCCTAATGAGGTTGACAAGCATGTGTCCACATTGTAGGAATTTCCTACAAATTCTACTAATATAACTTTCCAAGTGATCTCCCTGAAGGGGATTAATATAGACTTATTCATGCTGCCGCTTAAACTGTTTTTTTTTTTTCCAATTGCATTCTGGTATCTCACACTAATGGGAGTTATAGTGCCAAAATAAAGACTTGTTTTGAGGCCAATGACTGGAGGTATGGTAAGATAAAACAGTTTTTTTTTGTTTTTTTGTGGACCTCTGTGTCAGACTCAGACACCAAAACATTCTAAATTCAAAACAAAGATACCAGTGCAGGGAAGAGACACTTGGGAGGCATATGCTAGTTACTTGTACAGGTGTATCCCAGTGGCTTTAATGTTTTAAGCAGAAAGTCTGCAACTGGTTATATATTTATGGACCAATTATACTAGCTTGCTTGTCCCTCCTAATTCTGGCTGAAAGTTTAGTTCTAGACTTGCATGAGCAGCAAAAGGTACTTCACTTTCTGTTTGTGCTGCTTAGAACAAGCAGTACAGTGTATTTATTTTGTGCCGCCCTAGGCATCTCTAAATGCATGCAACACTTTGTTTGTTGCACTGCCTGGTCTACAAGGTGCCTACCTATCATGACCTTTCCACTACACCAGATTGCCCTCAAAACTCTGTCCTCAGAACCAGATTACCCCACGAACCCTTTCTACTTCAACATATTGCTTCTTGCTTATCTTGTGGGGGCAGCCTAGATCTCTTTGTGGGCAGCACAAGACAGGGAGAAGACTTCTCTGCTGTCTCCCACTTTAGTCTTCTGAGCCCCCCAGTCTGCCGCTCTAGGCTTAGGTTCCAAACACTGACTCATAGAGGATGTGTGATGCCTCCTATACAAAAGCAGTAAGTGAAGTACTTCATATATTCGAAGCTAATGCACGGGGGAGTATTACTGTAACATGTCTTAATTGCTTGTTTTAATATTGCATGTTTATTGTAGGAGATTGTTAGGTTGGTCAGCTCTTTCCCACAAGACCCAACTTTAAAAAAAAAAAAAAAAAAAAAAACTTTTTATAGAAGCACTTAATGTATGAATAGGGAAGATGTAGGGAAGCAGTATATCTGTTTTAAGGTCATGTGTCATTAATCACAAGTGGAAAAAAAGCCCTTCAAATATAAATCAGGTAGAGCTCTGTGAAGCAGCTCTTGGCTAATAAATTGTGAATACTTTTGACCTGCCATTTCCTGATCCACTTTAAAGGAGCAGCCTAATATGTCTTCACTGAGGAAGCTCCCAACAACTCACTTGTCTTATGGAAAAAAGGAAGTTTAGTTTCATTACTTGACATCTCTAACTTTCTGAACTATGCCATTCCTAACACATTTTGCAAAATTATTTAAAACTTCAAAGGGAAAAGTCTGTGTCAAATGGTTACATTTCATGCACGCATACAAAGTGATGTGAATTTCCCTCAGACAAGATTGTGCTGTCCTGATCAATTTCTATATGTCTAACAATTTCCGTGAGAGATTTTATCTTGAATAACACTCCAGTTTGGAAATGACCTAACTTTCTTCTTCATGCATATTAAACTTCAATAATTATAAAAAGGTATGGTTTATTAAAATATGAATATATGTATTCCATAGTTGCCCGCCAACATTAGCCGTTTTTGTTCCATATATTGCACAAAGAGCAAAGTATAGCCAGACAGTATGTAGAATACAAAATCCAAAGAATTAATCTTAGTAGGGGGCTATGAGATCTCCACCCTGATTAAATTGTGGGAGAGAGCGAGACAGACATGGAGGGAATGTGTGAGAGAGCGAGACGGACATGGAGGGAATGTGGGAGAGAGAGAGACTGATATGGAGGGCAGGTGGGAGAGAGACGGACATGGAGGGCAGGTGGGAGAGAGACGGACATGGAGGGCAGGTGGGAGAGAGACGGACATGGAGGGCAGGTGGGAGAGAGACGGACATGGAGGGCAGGTGGGAAAGAGACGGACATGGAGGGCAGGTGGGAGAGAGACGGACATGGAGGGCAGGTGGGAGAGAGACGGACATGGAGGGCATGTGGGAGAGAGCGAGTCGGACATGGAGGGCATGTGGGAGAGAGCGAGTCGGACATGGAGGGCACGTGGGAGAGAGCGAGTCGGACATGGAGGGCACGTGGGAGAGAGCGAGGCGGACATGGAGGGCATGTGGGAGAGAGCAAGACTGACATGGAGGGCATGTGGGAGAGAGCAAGACTGACATGGAGGGCATGTGGGAGAGCGCGAGACTGACATGGAGGGCATGTGGGAGTGAGCGAGGCAGACATGGAGGGCATGTGGGAGAGAGCAAGACTGACATGGAGGGCATGTGGGAGAGAGCGAGGCGGACATGGAGGGCATGTGGGAGAGAGCGAGGCGGACATGGAGGGCATGTGGGAGAGAGCAACACAAATAGTAATTGGCTTTAAAACTGAACTTTTTTCAGAATACATATTAATTTGTAAATTACACAATTATAACTTCACTGAAATAATGATTGTTGTATAAATATGACATCAGTAGTGCTCCACCCAGGCATTCAAAAGTGATTTCATACATGTCAACTGACAAGTGTTAAGTAATTTTTAAGATGTTAAGTGGATAGTTAATGATGCGTTGATACTTATCTGTGTGTGTGTGTATCTATGTGTTGTTTATACAAGTGTGTGTGTGTGTATGTGTATGTGTGTGTGTGTATATATATATATATATATATATATATATATATATATATATATATACATACATACATATCACACACATATCTATTACACAAATATGTGTGTGTATATTGTGATAAATACATATATATTTGTTAAATTTACTAAACAAAAGCAATGATTTTTTATACTAAATCAGTCAGTGGCCAGTTGATATGGTAATGTGTATCAGAATGTAATTACAGTAACCACCCAAGAATTAAACACAATTGATAAATTTGAAATGCAAAGTAACAGATTAGATGGGCAGACTAGATAGGCCGAATGGTTCTTATCTGCCGACACATTTTATGTAACAGTCAGCAGGTTTGTCAATGTGCCATGATAAGGTAGGAATTAATTCTAATGATGTCACACCTATTCTTAAACCAGTAATTTATTTTCACACAATAGGAAATATAGCAGTAACTGGGAACATTGGGGTTATGTTTACAAGTTGGCACAATGTGGAAACCTCTATAATGGTCTAACAGATCCATGCTTCTTGGTTGCTCGAACATCATTAGCAGCATAGCACCCAATCTATACAATCAATGTGCGGATATGCACCTGAAGTAGCACTAGATTCCCCTGTGGATGGCAGAAATGCAAAATCTCAGCCTGAATAAAAATGCCATGTATAAAAACGGCACACTATATAGTATATAATGTACGCTGTTATGTTTTGAGATATCAGCGATTGAACCTTCTTTACTTTTTCAGTGCTGCGCGCTTTATACATGATTCCAAGGAAAAAAAAGTTTTAAGAATGTAATAAATGTCCAATTCAGATTTTGTGATCATAGAACAAAAGCTTTAAGGTCACAGCTTTAATTGCTGGCATTTTGAGATTTTCGATTAAGACCACAATCCTTTTTATTCCTTATAGGGGATTACTGTCAACACCAAGTTTAGCAATACCTAACATATATATATATATATATATATATATATTATTCTGTACATCCATCAACATTTGGGGGGGAGGGGCCAATTGTGCTTATTGATGAAATATATTCATTGGTTTAATTGCAGATCAGTGGACATAACCACGACTACCATTAACGAGTTGCTTGCTATTGATTGTACAATGCTCAGAACAACATTAAAATTACAGTGCTACAAACTCTGCTTACTCTACATGAGCCTGAGGGTTTAGATGCACCTCACAATCCTTTAAAAGATAACTTCAGTTTTTTGCTGGATTTATTAGGGCAATACAGAATTCCATCTGTCATTTTAGAAGTCAATAAAGTGGTAAATCCATACAGTGCTATATAAAATTATTAGATGCTAGCAGTTGCATTTGAAGTAGCTGGTACACCTGGGAAGTCTATAAAGCCTACTTTCCCTTTATCTTTAATCCCCACTTATTTTTATTACAGTATATTGACAAAAACAGCTGTATCCCAGAGCACAATTGTAGTCAAACACACACCAGCTGGCGTGTTATATTCTTGTATTTGTACTTCTCTTAATGGCATTTAAAAGAGGTACAAAGATTTGTTTTTTGAAGATTGCCATTTTGTTTCTGGCAGAACCTACATTTCACATCATTACATACATCCTTTGTTTTGACAGTGTATTTCAAATGATGTTAACTTTGGGTTTATAGCATTTACCTGACTAGGAATTTCATGCAAACTTCATGTCTATCAAAAATTATTTGAGGCAAACGTTATAAAAATCCATTAATATGCAAAACTGTAGTTTTTATAATTTAATAAATCCTGTATAATGGACAATTAACATATGCAGACAAACTGGAAAATAAAAGTTCCAATGTGCAGCAAATGATGAAAGTCCGCAGATCCTTAAAAAATAACATTTATTGTATCAAAAAGTATAAAAATGATACACTGAAGCCCATACTCGATGGAGCTACCTTACGCATTTCGTCCAGAATGGACTTAATTATAGGTCTAATCAGAGGGGGTGGACACAAACTTTTGTACTCCACCCTCTGATTAGCCTGCATGAGGCACTTGTCCAATTAGTGAATCAAACATACCAAATGGGAACAATTATGTACAGAATTAAATTAAAATCACTTAAACCAAAGCAAGAATATATGACCAATGAGAAAGAGGGCTGTGGGGTTAAACAAAACAATTTATACAGCCCCCAGAACTTGGAAACAATTATACTGCAAATATACAAGTGTAGTATAGACAGCTTGAACTATATACCTGAAAGCGAAAGGACATATTCGAGACAAGGGAAAGGGAAAAACGTATACACTAGCCTATAACCGACTCAACGTTTCAAACATTAATTAGCATTGTGTCACAAATAATGCAACATAATTTAGGATGCTGGGTAACATGCCAGGAAAACATACATTACTTAAAGACCATGTTGATGAAATGACTGGTACAAGTGAAGCCAATGGGCCCAAAAAAAGACGGGGGCTGTGATATAACAAAAACAATAAAATGAAATAAATAAAGTATAATAAAAATATTATCAAATATAATTACTGTTAAATAAGTATGTAAATAAACACAAATTATATACAATTGTAAAATGTTAAATTATGAATTATAAATTTGTATTGAGGTAATACAGACTAAATTACATGACCCTCATAAATATTGGAGTATACAAATCATATGATAATTTAAATCAAAGAGGGAAAAGAATACAAGCAATATAAACAATGTAATATCCTAGAAAATATTACCCACATCCCATTCGGAATTCAAGCCAGTTGGCCTCCTCGTACCTAATCTAAAAATCCACTGGACCTCTTTTTGGCAAAGCAATCGATGTTTATCACCTCCTTTGATGGGCAATTTTTACATTCTATAACCATACATTGAAGTGCTGCAGCTCCCGTCTCATGGCTTTTGAAATGTTGACTTATAGGTGAGTTAGGAAATTCCTCTCGAATAGTGGCCAAATGTTCACGTATTCGACATTTAAGAGGGCAAGAAGTTCGTCCCACATATTGGAGATGACACACACTGCACGTGATTAAGTTTATAACACAATCAGTGTTACAATTTGAGTACGATTTCAAACTTAAACGTTCACCTGGCTGTGTAGAAGAGAAGAATCTTCCTACTGCCATGTGGCTACAACACATACATATCCTATGACCACATTTAAAGTTACCAATGGCTCTTAGCCAAGTGCTTTCTCTTTTATCAGTTTTTTGGGAATACATACTGTGTTTCCCAATGTCAACCCTCGCTTAGCCGAACACTTAACCCCCTGCCACTTCCTTCAGCCGGGAGTCTGTATATAGAATTTGTAAATGTGAGCTGATGATCTTACAAATGTTATCAAATTCCAGAACGAAGGAAGTGACAAAGGATGGTTTAGACAACATATCTTTTCTAATCCTTTTTGATACCTTGAAAATATATTCTCGTTTAATATAATCCACTGTGCTTTTGGCTTTGAGTACATTGTTTTACTATAGCCCCTTTCCAAAAACCTGCGGACCAAATCACAAGATTGCTGTTGATAAATAGCTTCAGTGCGACAGATTATTTTTAATCTAATAAATTGTCCCTTAGGGATGCCTTAAAAAGATGTTTGGAATGACAAGATTTGGCATGGAGTAATGTATTGCCAGAATTTGGTTTTCTGTAAATATCCATGACTATGCTTTTATTGTATGGATCCCCTGTGAGAAGTACATCCAAGTAGAAGATCTGATGTTTGTGGCTCTTGTATGTAAATTTTAAATTAAAATGATTGTTATTAAGGTATGACACAAACTCTAAGACCTGAGCTGTTTCACCCTTCCATATGATGATCAAGTCATCAATATACCTAAAGTATGTAACAATATGAGTCTGGAACTTATTTTTAAAATCAAATATATGAAGACAATAAGCCTCTTGGTTAGACCAGCTGTCTTAAAGCCTCCTCTTTATATTGGCTGTTGTCCAAAACCACTATTGCTCCCCCCTTATATGAGTTTTTAATGGTGATATCCCCATTTTCTTTAAGTGATTTAAGAGCCTCTCTTTCTTCTGGATTTAAATCATCCTGATCATAGAAAATTTGCTGATCTATTTTCCTAGACAGGAAATTTAGATACACAGGAGTTAAAGCTGAGCAGCATCCAGCTCGAAAAAAAAAATGGTACTTTAATAATTTTTGTTTTTTTAATCTGCCCGCACCCAAGTTCTGCAAAGAATGACTTGATGTTTCCAAGGCTAGTTGGGATACCCACATTGCAGAGGCCATGTTTGGCTAAATCTGGAGTATTCTTATTTCTACTAGTCTCTACGTTTCAGCTACTGAGTTTTCTAAGCAACAAAAAGACAGAGACAAAGGGAGGGGGGGGGGGGGAAGAGACAGACAAGGGGAGGGGGGAAAGAGACAAGGGGAGCGGGGGGAGAGAGAGAGACAAGAGGGGGGAGAGAGAGAGACGAGGGGAGGGGGGAAGAGACGTTTGGGGGGAGACCAATAGCACGGGAGGTGAGAGAGAGAGAGTTAGAGACAATGCTGGGGGGGGGGGGGGGTGGGTGGGGGGGTGGAGGCAGCATTGGCACATAAAAGGAAATAAAAACAAGAAATGCATTTGTTTAATATCAAATTTTTTTATTAAATATTAAAAAGCAATTTACATGTGAATATATAAAAGTTTAACTTTTTTCCTATAGGGTAGTCTTTTTGGGGGGTCGTCTTATAATCAGGGTCGTCTTATATTTGAGCAAAACGGTACTTCTAGAACAGTATTTTTTTTCAGTGGGCCACTTCCCCAAATGTGTGTGGGCCACATTAATTTTTCATTAAGAGAAAATTATATATGATTGAGTGAGTGTGAATTTTATTGCCGTGGAGTCTTAAATACATGCAGGAAAACGAAAAAGCATGCACTCCTTCTTCCAGTAGAAAAGTAAATAATTAATTCATAATAATATAATAATTTATTAAATGTGGATCCAAAAACAGTATAAATCAGCAGCAACACATATGTGGGAAAAAGACAGGACTCGCCTTACGCATTTCGTGTGAAATCAGGCTTAATCATAGGCTCGTTTTGCTGCCTTGATGTTGTTGCTTCTACGGCTTGACAAAGCAACCCTTAATCTAGCAGCACGACCACGAGGAGACTTTCTATAGCCAATGCACATTAATATTAATTATATATACCGTATTTATCGGCGTATAACACGCGCCGGCGTATAACACGCACCTCATTTTAAGAAGGACATTTCAGGAAAAAAAACTTACATTTCAAATAAGGAACTTTGGAGCCCAATATGTCATTTTAATATGCCAGGATATTGCCCCCAATATGCCATTTAATATGCCAGGATATTGCCCCCAATATGCCATTTAATATGCCAGGATATTGCCCCCAATATGCCATTTAATATGCCAGGATATTGCCCCCAATATGCCATTTAATATGCCATGATATTGCCCCCAATATGCCATTTTAATATGCCAGGATATTGCCCCCAATATGCCATTTTAATACGCCAGGATATTGCCCCTTAGTATGCTCGTTATGCCACCCTCCTCCCCCCCTTCCCCAGACCCCAGCACTTACCTCGTTCCTGCTCTGTCCCCCGGTGCTCTGAAGCTGCGTGGCTGTGAGGGAAGCGTTGTGAGCTCTCCTCCAGCTGCGCGGAACAATAACGTTTGTTTAAAAAAACACACACTTTGTTGACCGCGCGGCTGGAGGGGGAGCGCACAACGCTTCCCTCACAGCCACGCAGCTTCAAAACACCGGGGACAGAGCAGGAACGAGGTAAGTTTTAGATTTATTTTTCTTTTTCTTTTTCATTATATCGGCGTATAACACGCACACATCATTTCCCCCCTATTTTCAGGGAGAAAAAGTGCGTGTTATACGCCGATAAATACGGTATATATATATATGTATGTATGTATGTGTGTGTGAATATATATATATATATATATATATATATATATGCTCACATTTATATATAGAATTCACATTTATGTGCACTGTGTGATTAATGTGAGACAGACTCCACGGCAATAAAACTCATGCTCACACTGCACATTGCTGTATCACAATACATAATAAAACTCACAGGAAAAAAATCCCCACATTAATTACACACAGTTACTTTTAAACACATACAACACAGCCACACATACATAAATAGACACACAGTCACCGTTACACACGCACACCACCCATACACACACACCCTCACACACACACACACACACATTTTTCTTTTCTTTTTTTTTCATGTGCCTGCTCAATCATGCAGGGAGGGGGATGGTTCAGGCACCAGGGACTCCATCTTCTGAGCTCCGGAATGCATCGGAAGCTCTAACCAGGTTCCGAGCACGGGGGGTGGAGCAAGTGCTCAGGGACGCTTCATATTCTGTGTGAGGGGGCGGAGCATGCACCCCTCGTGCTTTGCCCATCACGGAGCTGCGCCACAGAGTTGGGGTTACCGCATCAATCTTGGGCAGTACCTCAAACCCCGCGGGCAGCATGTTGGACACCCCTGTTCTAGAATATGAAAATTACAGATTTATTAACCAATTGATAAATATAAAACCTATATTTGTTTAAATAGTTTCAACAGTTCTTTTTCATTTTTTTGTCCCTTTCTTTGTCTTGTAGAGTGGCAAAGCACCAGTGAAAGATTTGTTCATTGATCTCAAGGATGGAAGAAAACTACTGGATCTCTTGGAAGGCCTCACTGGATCCTCTTTGGTAAGAAGAATACAACTAGAAAGGATGGCAATCAAAAGTGTTGTAAATTTTTTATGGCAATGGACAGGCTGGAAAGAGGGTTAATTGTCCCTTGGGATGCTGTCAAGGGGCTTGACAATGGGCTTAGGATCCACCAATTTTCACTTCTAAATGCCCCAGTGCACCACACTTTCTTTCCAATTGTTTTGTCCATCAGTCTATGTACTTTATCTGTCAGTATATTAAACATGCCTGTTTATTTGTGTCTATCTCTGATGATAACGAGTGGAATGATGAAGTTGCAACACGGGCCACTAAATTGTTTGTTTTTGGGTCCTGGCCCAAGCTCTAATGGATTCTAAATAAGGCAGGTACGTTTCTACTTACCGGTATACTGCAATATTGAAATCTGAGAGATTAGTCAGTAAGTCAGATGATAAACCTGCTAGGGTTCCGAAGAATCACATTGTAAACATGCAAACAACTGACATAAAGTATTGGAGCAATAAAAAGAGCTGAAAGAGGAACTGCAAGTGTTCTCTGAGCAATGGGTGAATATCTAAGCAGAACCACCTCTACCCACTTTTTTTTTTTGGTTTAACGGTTGCTTTTAAATACATTGATGGCACTTTTTTGTGTTTAATTTAAAAATGAAGCATGTAATGACTTGATTTACTTCTCATTACGTCCGTAAATTACATAAAACACTTTGTATTTGCTTCCATGTGATGGAACACTAGCACTTTGAGCAGTCAATCCTAATTTGTTTTACTGGATTCTGTTTAGAGGTCATTTTAAACAGAGCATGGTGGCAGAATGCAGTCATGATTTGTATGTGTTTAAAATACAAATGTATTAAGTAAATTAACATAGAGCAATAAAGGCACATATGTAGGAAGAGAGGATAAAGCGTGACACTGACACATTGTGTGCGTTTTTCAGTGCTTAGTCATTTAAAAGTACTTTGGTTTTCAGAAAGCTAAAACGGTTCTCTTTTTATTATACTTGGTAGGGTTGCCACTTGGCTGGTATTTTACCGGGAGGCCAGTAAATAATTGGCTTGAGCCCAATGTTGGGTCTATGGAGTTAATAGCATGGCTGGTATTTTTTTGAGGAAAGGTTGCCAACCCTACTTGGTGGTAATCAGATTGCTAGCATATACTTACATCATAAATCCAGCCCAATGTCCGTTAATCAAGTGTGGTCAATGGCCCATAATATCACAGGGTCCTCTTATGTTGGACTGTGTGTTGTGGAATTCAGACGTTTAATTAACATTAACGGAGGATGTTATTGTTTAATGTTTTAAAGCTTTACATTACTTCTAATGTTTGCATTTGACAATTTAGATTCCCTAAAAAGCAAAAGAGAATTTTTGGCACACTCGATTGTCATGGCAGAATGAATAAAGTTTATATAGAAACAGCATGCTAAGTAAAGTTTCCATAAAGTTGTGGAATAATTGAAACTATTTAACATAAGAATGATCCCACTAGAACAGTTGCCACTCTGTTAATACATATGTGGCACTAAGTAAAACTATGCAAGGATTAATATTATCAAGTCATCTAATTTGAAATGTTCCAAATATGCTAATAGGTTCCCTTTTAAAGTGATGGTGTACTCTGATATTTTTAGCAAATGGATGCTTGTTTTTGCATTAACAAAATCTCTGATTTTAGTTTTTTACTGTGTAAAGAATCATAGTTTCTTACCAAGTGGTAATATTTACTTGTTTTATTTGTTCCTTCGAGCATTGGATTAATCTCTGTCTGTTGATCCATGAGTCTGCCATAAATTTAAACTGATAGGCAGACCAATTGCTCTTTGAAGTGTAACTGTCCATTTACATAGTAGTTTAGGCTGAAAAAAAGACTTGTCTATCAAGTCCAACCCTTTTTCTATTCCTTACTTATCGCTGTTCATCCAAAAGAAGGCAACCCTCCCCCTTTTCCAGCAATTTCAAATTCTGCTTTCAATGGGGGAATGACCCCAAAAGCCAATCAGATTTCTTCTTCGATCGACAAGCACTAAATAAATATTACTGCCTATACTGACATTCATAGCCCTTTATGCTCTGGTTAATTAAAAAAAGTATCCAGGCCCCTTTTAAAGGCATCTAATGTATTTGATAACACCACCTCTTCAGGCAGTTAATCCCATACAATGTTTTGTCCTTACCGTAAAGAATCCCTTCCACTGTCGTAAACTAAATCTCCTTTCTTCAAGTCTTAGCAGGTGGCCTCTTGTTCTTTAGCCAGCCCTTGGTATGGGCCCTGAGCATTTATATAACATCATATCCCCTCTAAGATGCCGTTTCTATAGCATGTACAAATGTAACTTGTTTAGCCTTTCTTCATAGCCATACAACTTCCCATTTCTCTTATTAGTTTTGTAGCCCCCCACTGCACTTTATCTGGTTCCATAATGTCTTTTTTAGAAAAAAAAATTGAACTGCATATTCAGGGTGGGGTGGACCTGTAAAGAGGCAGAATAATATTTACTCCTGTAAGTAATTTACCTCCAGAACCAGGTTAGACAGACTGCTATAAAGACTGTATGGAAAAAAGGGAAGCAGGTTGGGTTTCACTGGAATCCTCATAATCTGCAACTCTGCCCTTTTCAACCTCTCAATATAGCTTAAAGATGGAATGCTGCCCAAGTCATAACGTGAGGTATATCTCAAACTGTATATAAAAGGATAGGCTTATTTTTACACAACGTGATTTGGCACCAGCATTCCCTTTAATGTAGGGTATACTTATCATGCAACCTTATTATCAATTTAAGTTACTTTAAAATACATTTTCAACTGTATCCTCTGCCAAAACAAAACCCTAGATATTTCTCTCTTTTTATTGATAAAGATTAGAACTTGCAATGAATTACTGACCAAAGCTAGCATTTCAGAGCTTTATTATCCTTTTCCAGTCTGTACAGATAACTTATTAAACAAACATAATAGGTTCAGGGAGGAAGCCTAAAGAACCCTTAACAACAAACAACAAATTGCAGACTTTGATTCCACAAATATTCATTATTAACATACCCCTAGTTCATTTATACCTGGTCTGGCATAAAGCACAGTAGAGAGGTTTCATAACAACCAGAACTTATTCCTATATCGCTTTTATGCACAAAAGAGTCTTGACAACATTTCCTGGCTTTTGCTTCAACTTTGCTACTAAACGCTTTCAGCAGTACTGTGATCGTCTTGGCTTGCTCCACCTAATACATTTGGCTCAACATTTTATATTGTCGTCTGTCTGAGCACTTAGAAATGCTCTCTGTATAGATAAAACCCCCAGGACCCTTTATGGTTTACATTACCATATTTGGAAAGTCAGAAGGATGTGACTTTTATGAGAAGCCGTATGGAAGGTAGTTTGTCTGTTTCAGTGAAATGAACAGTTTGATTTACTGCCTGAGGATATAAAAGAATGCTTCAGCAAAACAATAGACTGGTATTGCTCACGTTAATAATATTAGGAAGTATCCACCCTAACTGCTAAATATAACCAGTGGAAAAATAACCTGCTGTTTAAAAGCAATCAAATCACATCAAGAACAGCCAGCAACACAGTGCTTACTGTGACCCCCCCAACAAATGTAAGATGATTCAATCACCTGCTATAGAGAAAAAGTATGGATATACAAATGTCCCATTGAAGATGGGAAAACAGAAGAGCTGCTAATGTTAACTGGGACTGAGAAAAAAAAAAAAAAAAAAAATTAAGAAAAGACAGTGCTATAATGTAAATATACATTGAAATAACTATTATTAAAATGTTGTTGTTAAAAACCAAACCATAGATTTGTTATTACAATCAATTTATTGCACAGAAATTCATATACAATATGTGTGTGTGTATATATATATATATATATATATACCGGTATATATAAATAAATAATATATAGCTTTTATAAGCCATATTCCTTTAATTTAACCATCTAGTAAATAGTCGTGGCTCTTAAAATTATATAATATATATCATTTTTGTCCTGGTCTATTCTCTCGCTCTCTCTCTCTCTCTTTCTCTTTCTCTCGCATACCCACAATTACCCTCGCAAATTGCGTTGTCCAAAGCCACCCTGATTCCTTGCGCCAGGTAGCCTATGGAGACTACCACATAGCCTGTATAGTGGAGTCTCAAGGCAAACCTAATAAAGCAGCATGGAGGAAACACAAAAAATACACTGTATAATTTAAATTATGTTTACAAACTAGACACATTCATTAAACAAATATTGTTGGTTGTTCAGTATCTAGACAATCAAATCTAATCTCATCATTTATACATACCCATTTCATTTCCAATGTGTGTCATACAAATGACAAGAAGGCACTACAGGGTAAATATTGATATCTCGTGTATAACACAGATTGCACATTTCCTATACATCGCAACACATTTATTGGTTGAATGTGCCACAATTCGGGTGCATTGCTGCACATAGGACTGGTGTACATTCACATCACAATGTCTTGAATTTTTATGGGACAGATATTTTGGCAACTCTGTAATTCTTAAAGTTGGTGGCTTTGTTTGCAGACAGGAGGGGCACCTGGAAAACTGTGTGAGGCTTCAAACTCCTGTTAATAGCAATCTCTTTACAATGAAAACCAAATCAAACAAGCATTGTCCGCGTTTATAAGCCATAATCCTTTAATTTAACCACCTAGTAAATAGTCATAGCTCTTAAAATCCCCTCATTTTTCATTATTTTACATAGAACTCTGTGGAAATCTAAAACCATTTCCCTCTCTTCCAGTTGATACTTAGATTATCCTTAATTGGTCTGTTTGGCTCATAAAGTCTATCAATATAATAGACCTGGGAAATGCAAAACCTAGACCAGAATAGCTATGTTGGAATAACAGACAGGTTGGAGAATGTTTCCATCTCCACGGTCATAGCCTTGTTTTTGCAATTCATTTGCCAGTTCACCTCACCCACAATTCACTGTAAAACGACCCCTCTGACCCTGGTCAAGTTTAATATAAACTCAAAGAAGTTTTTTGAACTTGAAAAAGAAAGAAGCCTTTGCCACACACACCTGCATTTTTATAGCATTCTGTTAGTTCACCTTACATGTTTCTGTAAACTAAAAATATGGCTGACCATTTTTTTTTTTTTTTTTTTAGCTTTATCACTTTATCATTACATGATCTGTGTAGAGGAAATGTAATCTATGTTAATAGAACATACATTGTTTTATAAACCTCGGAAATAAGCCTGCACATTTAAAAACATTTACATTGGAGAATCCACAAAAAAACTTTATGCATTACAGGCCTGTAAGCTTTTGGTTTATAGGACTCTCATTATCCACTGTGGCTTTTGTAGAAGACTTAAGTTTTTGTTCTTTTTTATTTATTGATTTGTTTTTTTCTAATGAAAGAAGTATTTGTAAACATTCAATAAAGATAATATTTAAATTGTGTCACAACATTTTCATTTGTATAAATATTTCTATTCATTTTGTTTTTATCTTGCTGATGTATGAGTATTTAAAAAAAAAAATCCTTTTGGTAGGGGATGTTTATGTACCGCTTTTTGTAAGTTCAGATACTTTAAAAAAATGTTTGTAGCAGTTAAAGTGGAACTAACAATTGTTTCCAGTAAATTACATATATCAGCCATCTATACAAAAGAGTAGGCATGTTTAAGGCAAACAACCTGCTGAACACATCTAGTGTATAGATCAGGGCAGGAATATATATTTTAAGATGACTTACTGTTGAATAGCTCTTTACTGGGCAGTGTAGGATAATTCTTCTGTAACATTTTCATGTAACCATTTTGTTGATTAATATGTAGATATTGCTCGTTTGTAGTACTTTGAATTGACTTGTATAATCCATATGTTTGTTTTCAGCCCAAAGAACGTGGATCAACAAGAGTTCACGCCTTAAATAATGTGAACAGAGTCCTGCAAATTTTACATCAAAATAATGTAGGTTTTTTTTATGTCATTATTTTTGCTTAATGGTTATTATTCCATATTTTCATATAATTTAATGTAATAAATGTTTTCACTGTAATTAACCTAATTTTACATTGTTTAATTATATTTTAAATACTAAAATAGTTTTTAACCTATTTTTGTTCACAGAAGTAGCCATTGGTAATGTTCAGCTTCCACGGCTACGTTAGATCTTTTTCACAAGTAACTTACATTGATTTGAAATGAATTTTGCGGAGAAAAATTGGCATGAAGTCTGCCCTCTTAGTTACACTAATAATGAATGCATTTTTACATGCTGATGGGTGGCACAACAATTCTCCAAAACAAATCATGGCAGGAATCCCATTCTAAACACCTTGATTACTTTATTCACTTCCCTTCACCAACATTCTACACCCTGCTGAGCAACCCTTTTCATGTGGCAGCTGCAAGCAGGGGGCAATACTATGTGTCTGTAAGATCTGGGGCTCGAGCCATTGGCTCTTCTTTCTCCTTATGCTCCTAGTGCTTTTCTGGTCAGAAATTGATTCAGTATACATCAAAGGAAAATACCCTCTGTCATTGTTGCTCTTGATGCGGAGAAGGCCTTCGACAGAGTGGATTGGAGATTTTTGTCGGAAACTCTCCTGGCTTTTGGATTTATGGGCTCGTTTTACAACGCAACAATGTCACTATATGCAGATCCACGGGCCAGGATTAGGGGTCCTTTCCTGGCTTCGGAGTTTTTCGATATCCGCAACGGAACTAGACAGGGTTGTCCGCTAGCACCCCTTTTATACGCACTCACCATTGAACCCGTGGCCCAATATTTGAGAAACTCACAAGACGTGGAAGGGATCCCGATTGGTTCGGATGAACATCTTATTACACTTTATGCAGACGACGTCTTGCTGACCTTGTCGAATCCCCTAACCTCGATACCAGCACTCCTTGAAGCCCTTGAGCTGTATGGCTCCTATTCTAACTACAAGGTCAACCTCCTTAAAACACAGTCTATCTCTCTCTATCTCCCAATATCCAACTGTCAGATAAGGCGGCTTTTTGGCGGGGAAGGGGTGGTATGTAAGACAATAGATTACCTAGGGATCAAAATTTTGAGGCAATTAGATAGAATTGTCCCAGTGAACCATAAGTTGTTACTTATAGACCTAAAAAAACAGATCTCACACTGGGCAAAATTGGAAACATCTTGGTTAGGCCGTATTAACATACTGAAAGCCTACATCCTCCCGAAGCTTATATATCTATTGCGAACCATACCATACAAAGTTCCGACTAAGATTTTGAGAGAATATGACTTAATGTTTTCAAAATTCGCTTGGGCTTCTAAAAAGCCACGCATTCCCAGTCAGACACTTAAACGTGCCTTGCAATATGACGGACTGGGATACCCAGACCTGCGTAGAACATACGAGGCGTGTCAATTGTCACATGTATTAGCTTGGAAGAAACAAAGATATGGCCCAGGTTGGTA
Organism: Pelodytes ibericus; assembly: GCA_036172795.1. Classification (NCBI taxonomy): domain Eukaryota; kingdom Metazoa; phylum Chordata; class Amphibia; order Anura; family Pelodytidae; genus Pelodytes; species Pelodytes ibericus. The sequence continues at coordinate 67,016,190 of CM069862.1, forward strand.
CAGGTTAGAAAAGATGGCATGTGAAAATAACGACCCCAACTTACTCCTTTGGTTACCCCGCGAGTTTTATCGAAATATGGACTGTGCGCTTAGGACAATAACAGACGGAATGAACTCATTTTATAAATTAAAGAGATCACATAATATAAGAGACACATTATCAAAAGCTGCCCCTTTGCAGATAGTCTCGCTATGTATACGGGATATCAAATTACAGAAATGGAGGGACGCTGGGATCAACATATTGGGCGATTTATATACAAATGACAACTTGACCTCCTTTGAGATACTAACTAAAAATTATAACCTCCCAGGCACTGAAGTTTATAACTATCTTAGACTTAGATCCTTTCTTGGGGAACATCCTCCCACGGATGTGTCGGACTGGGAGAATTTCTTGACTATGGCGGGGACCAGTAATGTAATAGCAAAATCCCGACGATTTCTTGACACGGGGGTGACGGTTGGGAAGTCGTCGGCGATTACGCAATGGGAGATCGATTTGGATAAGTCATTTGCCCCCCAAGAGTGGTTCAAGGTTTGGCAAGAAGTTAGGGGAGCAAATCACTGTATCAATATTCATGAGCAATTTTATAAACTTACTCATAGATGGTATCTAGTTCCTAAAAGACTGGCTAAATTTGACGTAAACGCAAACGATTTATGTTGGCGTTGCCACCAGGCAATTGGATCGCACCGCCATATATGGTGGGATTGCAACGAGTTATTAGCGATAAGACAGAAGGCATCTGCTTTAATAGAAGGGGTGACCCCTAATCAAGGGCAACTTACTCCACAAGCCTTTTTGTTCCATTTAGACTTACGGGAAACTGATAAAAACCGGAAGGCCCTCTGTATCAACATTCTCGCAGCTTTTAAAATATGTCTATCAAGATACTGGAGGAGGTCAGAAATACCGTCCTGGCCCGAAATTAAGTTGCAGATAAACTTCCAGGCCGAGGCCGAAAAACATTTCCTCTTGAGGGCCAAAAATAAAAATAAAGTTAGTAAAGAAACCTATGAGGGAATTTGGTCAAAATGGTTGGAGCTATCAAACTGATCTCTATCACTGGTCGGGGGCGTATCTCCGTTCCCTGGCTTCTGCTGGGGTTATTTACCCCCTGTGAGGAGACTTCTCGACGCCTCTGTCTCACTATTCGGCCATCGCCCCCCCGCAGGGTTTAGCTAAGTATAGAGCACTATCTGCCCCCTCCCCCCCCCCCCCCCCGCCAAGATCAAGACCCCAAGAGGTTGGTTGTTGGACGAATGAGGATGCGAATGTGGATGATGTGGTGCGTATGAGAGAGCATTTTGGGGGCTACTTTAGGTGGCAGGGGAGCCGAGGTTAAGTTTTCCTTTTCATGTCTAGTTCTTCTTCTTCTCCCTCCCATCCTCTTGCCCCTCCTATAAGTGTTAAAACTGGAAAATGTACTGGAGCAACCTTGATGCTAAAATATTTTTGTTTTTGCTAACGAATGCGTATCTTGACCCGTCGAATTACTTCTATGTATATTTACGTGTTTGTTTAGATTATTGGAAAGAAATTAATGTAAAATTGAATAAAGATTGAAATATTAAAAAAAAAAAAAAAAAAAAAGAAATTGATTCAGTATATACCCTCCTTGTAGGTCTTTTTTCAACCTTTCAACAGAGTTTATAGAATTTTACAAACAATGTGATTGTCAGTGAAATACATTAGCAACGTTTAAAGCAATAAATAATTATATACCACAATGCAATTTCTTAAATAAAAGAGGACATAGAACCTTTGTTCAAAAAAAATGCCTCTTGCATAGAAGCCACTACTACTGTGATGGATAGCCGACATACTTTGGACTGAGGATATACCCTAGTGAGATCGTTACTGCAAAGAAATGTCATACCCGGTATACTGGACTAGCAAAATGTTTCTTTTCTGGAGGTGAAGTCTCAGTTCAACACAAACTAAGTCCTCAATGCAAGAGGCGTTTTTGTACAAAGCTTCTATGTCCTCTTTTATGTAATACCAAGTTGAATTGTGGTATTTATTTGAAACATTGCTACCTCCTTTCACTGGCTTAATCATATTGTACAATCCTATGAACTATGTTATAGATGTTTTTTCAGTCAACTCTATATATTTGTTTGCTTGACAGTACTATTCTAAATGCTAGAGGCATGTGTTAGGTTTATCTTCCTCTGACACTCGACAAGCTAATGTTATGTTTGATTATATATGGTCTAATAGTAAACATTCTGGAGCAGTGACAGCAAACCTAGGCCTTTCTAGTTGTTGGCTACCTTTCCTATGATGCTCTGTCATTCAGAAGGCGTTGATGGGAAAATTTGTGTATAACTGGAGTGCCCAGGTTAAGCCACCACTGCGTTAGAGCCAACAATTCTTGGAGCAAAAACCTTATATGGGCTGTATTATTGGAGAAACAGTGAACACCTAGGTGTAGATGCATAATCTCTCCATTTCATTTCATTTTTTATGCATTTTCTTTTTCAAAATGTCTTCCAACTGAATGTGTGTGTGTTTGGAAGATGGATGAAATCCAGGAAACCAAAACTTGCACACTGGCTTTATTTCCTTTTATGTGTAGAATAATGCTTTTATACTTTGTTAGGTGGAGTTAGTGAACATAGGAGGTACAGACATCGTTGATGGAAATCACAAACTTACCCTTGGTTTAATATGGAGCATCATCCTCCACTGGCAGGTAAGAAAGATTAGCATCTACTGTCACTGCTGTTAACAAAGTGATCTATTGTTTCTACAAAGAAATACTACTGTCCTGTTGTTGAAGCTTTTGAACTTTGCATGCAACATATTAAAAGCACATCATTTTTTGTGTGTCTCTAAATTGCTGTTTATTGTTTTTTCAGTTTAGAAAACAGAAATGTTATGCATAGGCAAAAAGAACAAGGTATATTAAAATACACTAAATTTGGCATTGGTTGGCAACAGGCCATAAAGTGAAGTGGCGGACGAGAGCTTAAGCAAAGAAGAAGAAGAAAGGGGGAAATGGGGGGGGGGGGGGGGGGGAGAGGGAGTTATATAATGGGAATGTAGGTGCAGCGTATTAGAAAGTGAGTAAGGAAGACGTGAAGGATATAGGAGAGGATAGTAATAGATGGAGCAAAGGGAAGTGAAGAGGTGGGGAAAAACCCCTGGTGGGATAGGCCACCACTAGCACATATGGCCATAGGCCGTCAAATAGATGGCAAATTGACAATCACGTTCTATGTAGGAACAGAAAAGAGTTGGCCGTGAGGGGTAGCATCCAGCGCATCAGACGACTGAGCGCATCGTCTCAATAAAAATTGTGTAAGAGAAAAATGTTGTACAGTGGCGTCAGTGTTAGTGACAGGAGAACATTAAAACAGAGAGCAAATATGGGTGGACCGGGGAACTATGGGTCACATCAAAATACAATAAGAATAATTAACGTCCACAATTCACTGCATTGTAGTGCATGGCGAAAAACCCCCCAGAAAAATATCAGGACAGGCAGTGCAATCGTTGGTACACATACTCTTTTTTTGGACAGATGTTAAAATAAAAAATAAAAAAGTAACAATATTAGAAAACAATAGGCTTTACTCTGTGTGTATTATTTGTGCAATGTGAAATTAATAAGTCCAGGTAACATGGTGCAGAAATATTTTGGTATCCTCTAATTATCTGTGCTTCTGGTGGCACACTGCTCCATTGCGGACATTCTGCATACTGGTCTTTGACAGAATGGCAGGATATGGTGGTAGAGAACCACACCCTTACCGCTTAAGCTGCTTTGGGAAATATAGTGGGGGAAGTATAAAGATGATGCATAAGCAGATGGTGCCGAACACTGGTGCCATCTCAGTGTGTTTATGCATAATTCAGCCTCCCTACTAATGTTGCACATTAAAGTGTGAGAATGTATTATGGTGATTGTGATTTTGATTTTTAAATTCTCGACACGTTTGTGTATTGAAATAACCCAAAAAGAATGCAATCTTTCAACCTATCTAATCTTTCTGTATTTATACCTACAATAATATTCTGATACATTTGGTACTTGGCCATATCTTAAGGTCATGGATAGCCTTTTGAGGACAAGTAAAAAAAACTTCTAACCCGGCTTCTCATATGTATGTTATATAAGTGACACTGTAGAATACTCATTTACCAGGTGAAAGATGTTATGAAGGCCATCATGTCTGAACTGCAGCAGACAAACAGTGAGAAGATTCTGTTGAGTTGGGTTCGTCAATCAACAAGACCCTACAGTCAAGTCAACGTTCTGAACTTCACTACAAGCTGGGCAGATGGCTTGGCTTTCAATGCGATTATTCACAGGCACAAGTAAGTGTCAGCTGTACTGGTTTAATGATATCCATCAAGCAAGGACTGGCCATTGGGCACACTAGGCATTTGCCCGTTGGGCTGAGCCATCCGCCTAGAAGCATAAAAATCATGGTCGCAGAGGTCGCAACTGCCCCCTGCGACAACAACTTTAAATTCTGCTTCTCACACTCTCTCCCTGCACGCAATCAGATCCAGTATGCAGGAAGTGACATCACAGTAATTTCCTGCATGCTGCACAGAGGAGGGAGAGAGACGGCAAGCTGCCTGTAGGCAAAGATGGCTCTTGTAAGCTGGGAAGGGGTAGAATGTTTAGGGTGGCAGAGAGCAGTTGTTTGTTGGGGGTAGTGTGTAAGATCGAGGTTGTTTGTTGGGTCTAGGATGGCAGAGAGGTTCTGTATGTTGGGGATAAAAAAAGGTACTGCTCAGTCTAAAATGCCCAAGACTATTTTTGGTCCAAGTCTGGAACTGACATCCGTTATCCAATATTTGTGTTAACTGTGTTAGAACTTGACATGAACATTACTAATGTTTCTGAAGAGGCCACTCTTTACAAACTGTAGATTCTGTATGATGTCTACAGTGATTTCCACCTGGCACATCCTTTGTGGATATTTCAATGTGGTCCAAGATTCTGAAGAGCAAAGGGTCCTCACACACTTCTGTTAGAAATAATTATATTTGCCTCTGCAAGTATTTGATATAAACTTATCATCTTTCTGTCCTTGTTCATAAGGAAAATGTATTGTAGTTTCTGTTCTGATTAGGAAATTTACAAATCTCTAATACTACAAAGATAAAAAGCATCAGTATATGATGATGTACAACTGTATTACTAAAATTCTCTGCAAAAAAAGATTGTAAAAAATAAATAAATCACTAGATGGAATTCAATCCTATATCACAATACATTGGCATTTTATAAATAACTGAGCCTAAAAGTGTACTTTTCTTATCAAATTGAATCAAGAATAAGCTTGACTTAATAATTAATAATCATCATTTCGGGGTACTCAATGTGTATTATGGGTGGTCATTAGATTTATTAATGTTCCTGTAAGAACCAGGGACATGGTTAGCATTAACTACTCCATGTCATGCTCAATTTAAAGATTGCATAAAATGTAAATGGTTTATATAGAACATTTTTAATGAAAGAATACATACCGTATTTGCTCGATTATAAGACAACCCTGATTATAAGACGACCCCCCCCAAATTTGTACATTCCTTTAGGAAAAAAAACTAAAAGCATGATTATAAGACTACCCTATAGGAAAAAAGTTTAACTTGTATATATGTAAATTGATTTTTAATATTTAATAAAAACTTTATATAATACAAATACATTTCTTGTTTTTATTTCCTTTTATGTGCCAATGCGGCCTCTCTCCCCCTCCCCCAGCTGTCTCTTTCCCCCCCAGCGTTGTCTCTCTCTCCCCCCAAAACTTCTCTCTTCCCCCTTCCCCTTGTCTCTATCTATCCCCCCCTCCCCTTTTCTCTCTGTCCCCCTCCCTCCCCTTGTCTGTGTCTCTCCCCTCCCTTTGTCTCTCTCTATCCCCCCCCTCCCCTTGTGTATCTCTGTCCTCCCCCTCCCTTTGTCTCTCTCTGTCCCACCTCCCCTCTTCTCTCTCCCCCCCTCCCCTTGTCTACCTGTATCCTCTCTCCTCCCCCTCCCTTTGTCTCTCTCTATCCCCCCCTCCCCTTTTCTCTCCCTCCCCTCCCCTTGTCTGTCTGTGTCCTTCCCCCCTCCCCCTCACCTGGTTTTGTTCCCTGGTGGCTAGTGGTGGCAGCCGGGGGATGTCTGCACGATACGTGCAGACATCCTCCATGCTGCCCGATACTGCAGTCTATTATGACAGACAGCTGGTCCGTCATAATAGACTGCCGTGTCGGGCAGCATGGAGGATGTCTGCACGTATCGTGCAGACATCCCCCAGCTGCCCGATTCTCCCTGGTGGCTAGCGGGGCAGTAGAGGATGTCTGCGCGATGAGCGCAGACCTCCCCTGCTGCCGCCCGGCACGATCGCCGGGACTTCTGTGACGAAAGCGGAAGTACCCGGCTTCTTCATAGAAGCCCCGGCGGTCGTGCCGGGCGGAAGCAGGGGAGTCTGCGCTCATCGCGCAGACATCCTCTGCTGCTAGAGAGGGGGATCCAGGTCCCCTGCAGCTCTGCTGGGGACCTGGATCCATGTCTTATAGTCTGACCTCAATTTGAGGTCAGATTATAAGACGACCTCGAATGTAAGACGAGGGGTATTTTTCAGAGCATTTGCTCTGAAAAAAACCTTGTCTTATATTCGAGCAAATACGGTACTATCTTTCGTCAATTTAGCTCCATCAACATGTTTAGGTTCTTGGGTCAGATGGGTCTGTTTCTGATCCACCATGAATAAAGATCTGAACAAGATTCTAAACAACATGGCAGCCACTTGATACTGATGTATGGTATAAAGAGGGATCAATAAAATACTTAATCGGAGGTCTTTAACGCATTTTTGTTTAAAACATCTATTCAATTAAAGGTAAGTACGTTTTTTTCTACAGTCCCAGGTTGAGTTAATCGGCTAAAATATTTGAGGTACTTTCAACCCCAATTTTCTACCAGTTGTCTTTTTTTGAAGTATCTAAGCTACTCTTTTGATCTTTTCTCAGACCAGACCTGTTCAGCTGGGAGAAAGTTTCTAGACTATCTCCACTGGAGAGACTTGATCACGCTTTCAGTGTTGCAAAGAAAGGCCTGGGAATAGAAAAACTGCTTGACCCAGAAGGTAACATTTTAATTTTTTTGTTAAAACTCCAACTTTGTGCTAGTTTTACACCTGTCAAAAAAGAACCTGTAAAATTAACATTTCTGTAAAAAGGCCTGGTCGTGTGGATAGGTAAGACCCTGATGTTCCTTACATGCAACAGGCATTTCTCTAGTCTTTTCCCTGATGGGCATGGAATGCATTCATAGAAATGTGTTCTAATAAAAGACCACCATTAATTCTCTTTCTTATTGTAAGCCCCTGTTGGATAAGCTTTATCATGACTATGACAGATGCCGAAAAGAACGTAATAAAAAAATAAGCTGACAAGCATGTTGTGAAGATAAAACATTGCACATTGTAACAGAGTTAATTGTTTCAACCTAGCAACAAATGTGTAATAAAATAGAACGAACACATTCTATAGTAAAATAGATATTCATTCAGACTGCACTTCATTAACATTCCCCCTTTCATGTACTCTCATTCTGGCTCTCTACACTTATGATTTTAAGCTGTGTTATAGATAGATATACATGAAATATTTGATTACTGTGCAGCTTGTATTTTACCAGCGAGCTAAACCAGCAATACTTGATCACTTTTCTTCTAGATCACACTGGATGATCACACTGGAGCTCAATGGGACTAGTTATCATAAATGATCCAATTGTTAATATTAAAAAGCCCCTTTTATGTAGCTACATAGTATGTCCATTGCATAATATTCAGGGTTGGAGTTTGGAAATAAGGTCTTTTGCACCCCTTTCTTGAAATATAGGGTTAGGAATAAGTACAAACTGGAATCTCCGGTAGAAAACGTACCAATATTTCTTGATCGAGACTTTAGCAAGTACTGACAGTGATTGCCATTACAGCATAATCAATATTGATTGATAACTGTATCTTCAACAGACAAGTTTTGAATGTTTGGGGGTTTATTAATACAGTAGATTATATCTGTGGCAAATGCATTTCAAAAGAGTGAAATGTGAAAATATAGTGTAATCATAATAGGACCATTTAATGTTCTCCTCTCATTATAAATCATTCAACAGTAATAGGAGTTGTAGTAAACTAAGCTTATATTTGTAATATGGAGACTATTCACTAAAATGTTTGGATCTGCCACTAAACAACATTAAAAGTGGTTTCACTTTGTGTTTTCCTGAGCGCTGGTGTGTTTTTGTTTTTACATGCTGGATCACTAAATAGTGAGCTGTGGTCAAGAGCTGGGCAAACAAGCAGAGCTGGGTCACAGTGTTACAAATCATATTGTCATATGTATCACAGTTCACTGTTTAATAAGTCAACCCCATATGCATGTTACTTCTGTACAAAAATTTTAAGATATCAAGACATTTTCAAGAGGCAAATATCAATGCAGGTATCGCTGTTTCTTATAATTTTTATTCATTAAAAAGGATTCTTATTTTTTAACACTAGTAACTTTATTAAAAGTGATACTATATGTTATTTGTAAATTTTGCTTCACAAATAGATGTAAAAGTAAAAAATGCTTTGTCACGGTTCTGGACATATATCTTTTCAGATACACGTGGGTTTACCCTGAGTGCGGTTTCTCGGCTCTCAGCTGAGGCAGTGCTCCGCCAGTCAGTGCATGTGTTTGCCCTGTGCATCTGATTGGGGTTTGTTGGGGGTAGAGTCTTCTTTTCCTGAAATCTGATGCTTTAACGTTTTTCTTTCAATATTCCTTTGCCTTATTTTTAGAGGTATATGATAAGGCTGAAGAGGGTGTTTAACACCTTTTATTTAGGGAGAATGACTTGGAGGCCTTGGGTTTAACAAGTCCCATTTTTTGGGGTTTCTGAATGACCTTCTCCAAATAAGGAAATGCATCTTTTAATGATTTTGTGATTTATTGTTAAACTATATATAGATTGTGTGTTTGTTACTTTCTTACCACATTGATATTGCACTGTGTTTGTAGATTTTTGCTTTTCATACTGTGGAGTTTTGTATGATTTTTTTGTTAATAACTGCTATTCACAGCGATGCATATAAACCCACAAATTTATTTTCACAATGTCCACTTTGAAATGTGCATTCTAAAAGTTTATATTTCATAACCTTTACTTTCAAACTTGCTACTGACATGTTTATTCTGGTTTTGTCTTGTTTTACTGGTCCAGATCTCTTCAAGTTAAAGTTGTCAATTTGATTTATTTTTTTCTGTCTTTGGAGAAGTTAAAAAGCAGCCAGGGCATAGGTTGATAAATTACATTGATCTCAGACTTCTGTCAAACATACCACTTTCAAATGCAAATTTATTGTGTCTGCTCATTGATAAGAGAATGATGAGGTTGGAATGAAGGTGAAAATGGAACGTTATCATATAAATGAGCAGGATGCACATTCTCCTTGCTGGGCAGCACATTTAAATATTTTGTTGCTGTCGTTCCTCTTTCCAGATGTTGCTGTGCCGCTGCCTGACAAAAAATCCATACTTATGTATGTAACGTCCTTGTTTGAAGTCCTTCCTCATGAAGTCACACTGGATGATATACATGAGGTGGAAACCCTACCGAGAAGATACAAGGGTGTGTGTGAGGAGATGGTTTTCAGCAAGCAACAGGTACATTTGTTACTATTATTATTGTAATAACGGTTATTCTTTAATAAGGAGCCAGACCTGCAAGAATATTTATGTCCTTACAGGAATTGTCTGCTTTTTTCCCCTCCAATTTTCTTTCCTCTGTGCTGGATGATGAAGCCAGTAATTTTGGAATTACTCACCAGTAGGTGTGTCAGACTATATATGTTCACTTGACCACATATATCTTAATTACCTGACTTCTTGCATTAGATCGAAATTTCATTTTAACTTTTTTTTTGGGGGGGGGGGGTGGAGTGGGGGGGGGGGGGGGGGAAGGTAGAGGGGAGGGATTTCCCTCTTTACATCTGTAAAATGGCCTAAAGTACCTTTCTAGTATGTCAATAAAAAAATACAAATGAGCAGTGCATATTAAAACTATGCAAAACACATTCCCCCTAATGCTTATCTCGAAAATGAGATTTTGCCGATTTCTCAAATATATTTTCTAAATCTAACTTAAACAAGACTTATATTTTATATAATGCATACTTGAGTGTTCAAACACAGTAAAAAAAGAAAGACTATAGTAATCGTTTTTTTATGCAGCTGCTTTGGGCGTTTCCACTATAAGGATTTGTTTGATGTGGAATTGCAGTATTTTAAGGTTTCTGCTTTTTTGGCATCTTCTTTAAAGAAACCATTGGAGAACCTATTTCCCGATGGCACTTTTTTTTTTTAAGTGGACCAGTTACCAAACAAACTATTCCATTAAAGCTCATGTAAAGCAAGTCATAATTTACGTCATTCTTTTTCATTGAGAAGCCTACATCCCACCACATCCTGACATCACAGGTTTGGTAATCCAAGAAATTGTAGAGTTGTGTGCAGGGGCGTCACTAGGGTTGGTGTCACCCGGTGCGGAAACTCATGGTGTCACCCCCCTGGATTTCCTCCAGTACAATGCCAAACAGATTCCTTAGTAATGCCAGTTAGATGGCCTATTAACTATGCCACACACAGGAGCCCCATAAATTATGCCACACACAGGAGCCCCATAAATTATACCACACCAGAGCCCCATAAATTATGCCACACTAGAGCCCCACTATTTATGCCTCACCTCTGCACAATTAATTATGCCACACACACAGGTGCTCCCTAATTATGCCACACAAAAGAGTCCCTTAATTATGCCACACAAAAGAGTCCCTTAATTATGCCACACATGGGGCTCGATAAATATGCCACACACAAGCGCCCCATAATTATGCACGCATGGGACCGCCAATAATTATGCAACACACAGGAGCCCCTCGAGGTGACAATTGTACAATTATTGATACCAGGAATATTGTGCCACTCAGAGCCCAGTAATATTGTGCCAGTCAGATACCAGGAATATTGTGCCATTCAGAGCCCAGTAATATTGTGCCAGTCAGATACCAGTAATATTGTGTCATTCAGAGCCCAGTAATAAGTGTGCCAGTCAGATGCCTGTAATATTGTGCCAGTCAGAGCCCAGCAATAGTGTGCCATTCAGAGCACAGTAATATTATGCCAGTCAGATACCAGGAATATTGTGCCAGTCAGAGCCCAGTAATATTGTGCCAGTCAGCACCCAGTAATATTGTGCCATTCAGAGCCCAGTAATAGTGTGCCATTCAGAGCCCAGTAATAGTGTGCTAGTCAGAACCCAGGAATAGTGTGCCAGTCAGAGCCCAGTAATATTGTGCCAGTCAGCGCCCAGGAATAGTGTGCCATTCAGAGCCCAGTAATAGTGTGCCAGTCAGAGCCCAGTAATAGTGTGCCAGTCAGAGCCCAGTAATAGTGTGCCAGTCAGAGCCCAGTAATAGTGTGCCAGTCAGAGCCCAGGAATAGTGTGCCATTCAGAGCCCAGTAATAGTGTGCCATTCAGAGCCCAGTAATAGTGTGCCATTCAGAGCCCAGTAATAGTGTGCCATTCAGAGCCCAGTAATAGTGTGCCATTCAGAGCCCAGTAATAGTGTGCCATTCAGAGCCCAGTAATAGTGTGCCAGTCAGAGCCCAGTAATAGTGTGCCAGTCAGAGCCCAGTAATAGTGTGCCATTCAGAGCCCAGTAATAGTGTGCCATTCAGAGCCCAGTAATAGTGTGCTAGTCAGAACCCAGGAATAGTGTGCCAGTCAGAGCCCAGTAATATTGTGCCAGTCAGCGCCCAGGAATAGTGTGCCATTCAGAGCCCAGTAATAGTGTGCCAGTCAGAGCCCAGTAATAGTGTGCCAGTCAGAGCCCAGTAATAGTGTGCCAGTCAGAGCCCAGTAATAGTGTGCCAGTCAGAGCCCAGGAATAGTGTGCCATTCAGAGCCCAGTAATAGTGTGCCATTCAGAGCCCAGTAATAGTGTGCCATTCAGATACCAGTAATAGTGTGCCAGTCAGAGCCCAGGAATATTGTGCCAGTCAGAGCCCAGTAATAGTGTGCCAGTCAGAGCCCAGTAATAGTGTGCCAGTCAGAACCCAGTAATAGTGTGCCAGTCAGAGCCCAGGAATATAGTGCCAGTCAGAGCGCAGTAATAGTGTGCCAGTCAGAGCCCAGGAATATTGTGCCAGTCAGAGCCCAGGAATAGTGTGCCATTAAAGTGTTCATTTTAAACCCCCCTCCTCCCCCCCTTCCCCATCAGTTACCGAATTGCTGCTGCTCTGTGTCCCCGGACAGACGCCTCCTCCGTGCAGTCTTCCCTCCTGCACGGAGGAGGGAAACACAGTCGGCGGATGTGAGGTGTCCGCTGCCTCCGCTGGAGGTGTCACCCGGTGCGGTACGCTCCACCCCACACCCCCTCGGGACGCCACTGGTAGTGTGCTTGCTTCCAATGATATTTTCCTGGCAGCCGTCAGTTGAATCCATTCAAAACAGTAAATGTTGATCGGAGGTAAACCTCAGAAAATAGGTTTCCGCGCGAACATCCTGCATTTTAATAGTTTGCAGTGCATTCATCATGCAGATTACGTTTTCATTTATATATTATGCTAGCCAAGATATTGCGTATGTAGATAAAATGTGTCATTTAAGCTTGCTGGGTCTATCTCTATACAGCTAGACATTTAGATCAATGTAATTTGCATTGTTTAAAAAATATTGCTCTTTTGGCAGTGACCTATCTAACTTGGCTAATCATCTGTAAAATCTGTTCAGTCTTCTGGATCTGCAGGATTAGCTCAGCCCTTCATCATTCCAAGATTGATAAATTTAGCACCATTAAACTGGCTAATAGTAACACCGCCTGGATCTACTTGAAAACCCAAGAACACCTATATGTACCTGGTTGAACACTTTGGTTGTACTATTATTAGTACTATTGAGCAGCAGTTTGCGCTAGCCCATCGACCCACTGTCCGTTTGTGAAGACACTTCCCGTTGGGGGTGTTTTCACTATTTCCAACAAAGAACACCAATCAGTGCTGACTTGTCACAGAGCTACAGTTGTGACTTTGTGGCCTGGAAGTTTCCATTGCATTGCTTTCAAGTTGTGCACTCTAGGATTCCGTCTTTAGTCACCACTGCCTCTGCTGACCACATACTCAAACTTGGGGACTGTTCCAGTAAAACTGTAAAAGATCATAAATCTTGGCTTCTAAAATCCCTCAAAGTCTGTCGTCCCCATTAATTCATTGCCCTGTGAGACCTGTGTAATGGAAACATCTCTTTAAACTTTACCATTATCCTCTTCTCTGCTCTTGTGAACAAGCTCATAAAGACACTAATTAAAAATTAATTTACTGAAATGTTAGACCTCTCTATGACAGAGCCATTTCAGTAGGCGTTATCTATTGCAGCATGTAACTTGAGCCATGTGCTTTCTCAGGGGTCAAATAGAAAGATTTGGAGCAGATTCTAGAAATCCATTGTGGTTTTAATGATCTTCTGATCTATATATTCTGTTCCAACTGCAGAACTGATACAATCATTTTATTGAAGCAGAAATAGCAGAGACAATTATCAGAATTGTTTAATGCTGTCATGCACCTGATAAATCTTACTGCTGTAAATGTAGACTCTGATGCATTTTCTTTGTGTGCTGTTCCTGCCGTTGGTCTGGCATCCTTTGCTTTATTCTGAGAGGGGTGTACTTTAGCCATTCTGGATGCTTAAGGAGTGAAATAAATAATATTATTTCATTGACAAAGATATAAATAGATAGATATCAGTCTTCGCCAATGAACTACCTTACTGGCGGTATACAAATAAATATGAATTATAAATATGAATTATTAATTATTAAGTTGTTAAGTGTTAAGTGTAAAGTAAAAGTTCACACTCCTTGTTTTATGCAATATTACAATATTTATTAGGACAGAGGGTTATAAGAAGCTGTAGACAAATAAGCAGTTAAACCACTAGACAGTAATCAACATATAATATAATATTACATTCTACATTTACATACTGCAAATACAAACTGCAATTTATATATATAAGTTAGTATATACTGTTACCAAGCCAGTACATTGGTTGAATGGAAGTAACTACTTAACAGTGTAGCAAGCATGCAAACACGTGATACATTTACCACTCCTTGGAATCACGTGTTACCAGGCAGCCGCAGAGAGAGAGAGAGAGAGAGAGAGAGAGAGAGAGATGTTGTCTCCAAGGGAGCCAGAGTGTAAGAGAGCTTGCAAGAAGGTTGGCCAGGTCTTTCTTCAAGAGAGAGCCCACCTTCTTTGTTGTACACTCCCTCCCCCACAGCCAGTCTTCAAGTAGTATTTCCAGAAACCATATTGACTGGGGGAGGGGCTTGTAGAGTTAGGGACTGGAGGTGACAACTGGTTACTTGCCATGTGGTCTGGAGAGTGTAGACTCCATTAATGCCTGAGGCTAGATTGCAGAAGCTTATTCAGTCTTCTGCCCATATTTGAACACTGTATTAGAACACTTAATTGCCACACAGCAGATTAGGTTGCCAATCCTACCTCCGTTTTTACAAGGAGCCACTGCTAGCTTAAAGTAATAATGTATTCATATTACATCTTGCATTTAAGAATACACTCATTTCTTTTTTTCTAAAACAGATTTTTCAATGCATGCTCTGCAAAGCAGAATCCACACTTCAACTTCATAAGACTGAACATTTTAATGGCTGCCATAAAGGTCAATGGGAACTTCAAACGTATATGTAGCCCATGTTATTAGATGCATGTGAATTGTATGCCCCATTAATTTCTCTGGAGAGAGCTGAGGATGTGCAAAGCAAATGGGAACTGTGCTAAAGCTCTAATGAATGCCCCATGTATTATAGCATGGTTTAAAATAAAGGTCACAAAATGTACCACTTGCATATCTCCCAACTTATGCCCCCAGAAAAATGGGATACTGGGGGGCGGACCTTGGAAGATCAGGGTGTCTGTGCATGTCCCGAAGCCTGCTGTCCTGCCGAGCTCCATCTCTGTCCTAAAAGGCAGGACAAACGTGAGACAGCAGGACTGTCTCATGCAAAGCAGGACAGTTTGTAGGCATGCACTTTTTATAGTCTGTCCTAATAATAGTTAATAATATGGCTGTCATGTGGCATCAACATGCCTTGTTAAGCTAATAACAAATTGTATGTGCAATTTTTATATGAAACATTTCACTGTGGAGGTGGTCATCTTGTAAAGCCTATTACTAGCAAGAATTTAATCGAATTCACTCAAAGTGTCTATTGAATACTGTACATGGGAGTGGAAAAAGTTTCAGAATGGTTTATTCCTATGTAAACAGATGTTGGAGATTAGCAACATGGGAGAGTAAGCATGGGCTTCACAGGACAAAGGATTAATGATGGAGGGAGACTAATGAGTATTTTTTTTTCTTTTATTAAGATCCATGTTAGAATATCTGTCTCATGAAACCTCATCATGCTCCTGCCAAGATCAGTGGCGCTTTAATCACCTTAAGGGTTTCAGGCTGGGGCACACTCAACGTCTATGTCATTATTATTATTATTATTATTAACAATTATTAACAAATGTGTTCCTGTATTTTAGGCTTCAGATGAGCAGTGCGGAGATTCCGGACCAGAGACACCGAGCACAGTAACAGATGTAGAGATGGATCTCGACAGTTACCAAGTGGCCCTGGAAGATGTTCTCACTTGGCTTCTGATGGCAGAGGACACATTTCAGGAACAAGATGACATATCTGATGATGTTGAGGAAGTTAAACAGCAATTCAGTACTCATGAGGTAAACAATTGTTGAGATGATTGAAAGAGTTATGTATTGGAGAATAAAAAAAAAAGACCTATTTATCATAGAACACTGGTAACATAGTAAACCTAGCAATATTCACATTACTGTTCCAAATATGGCAGGAAAGGTATGTTTCTGGGTCATGAGGTGGCACTAGCTTAAAAAATGGGTAGCGTTGGCTCACTAGAGAGTAGAGTTTTTTTTTTCAAACAGATGTTCCATGCAGAAAGAGGGTGGGCAGCATGTAATAACACAGAGACCTGGGTAGAGGTAAACACCTTTATTCCTCATATGGAGCCAGAAGGCTTTACCTGGACCTAAGTAAGGTGCAAAACCCTGGGCCTCAAGATTCCATAAGCACGCCATTTACATGCGATATTAGCACTCCAGTCAATTATCTAGCACTTTCAGACACACGCAGATTACAGATAAATGAAGGAGACTGAAAGCCATACAGTTGCCTCGAGTAAAGAAATAGTAAGCAATATTAAGTGTTGATAATAAGGACATATCATCCATAGAAAAAAAATAAGTCATAAGTATCACTGGTTTATTAATACATTGCAATGTAAAAAAAAAAACCTCTTAAAATGGGGAAAGTTACTTGAATTAATTGTAACCGTTGGAGAGCAATAACTTATTTAACTATAAACTTTTAATTATTTCTTTTGATCACATGTGATAAATCATTTGTGTGACACACAAAGCAGTACAATCCAGGCTATTGACTTGAATGCAATATACTAAAAATGTTTTTAATTATATTTGAACAGTAAGTCAATTGCAAATGTTGACCTAATACTTACTGTACCCAGCAGTCAATGCCATTAGTAATGTTTTAGTGATAGGAATTTTGACCCAGTGTATAGCAGGAATTGGTTGAAGAGGTAGCTTGGGCTGAGTAACCGTTTCATTTGCACTCGTTCTACTAGGCCTTTATGATGGAGCTCACAGCACACCAGAGCAGTGTGGGCAATGTCCTGCAAGCTGGAAACCAGCTAATTGCTCAGGGTGATCTGTCTGATGAAGAAGAGATTGAGATTCAAGAGCAAATGGGATTACTGAACTCTCGCTGGGAAGCACTGCGTATTGTGAGCATGAGAAGACAGGCCTGGTGAGTTGCATCTGTCCTTCAGTAAGAGGGGGTGGCCTCCGTTTAATATGGAAGGGAGAGGTGTATGCAAGTGTAACTCAGAGTTGTCAGTAGAGTGTATCTTTACGTTAATCTTTCATAACACAAGGTTGCCATCTTATTATCAAAAAAATACCGCCCATGTCTTTACTTCTATAGACTTGACATTAGCCCCAAGTCAAAATTTAGATGGGTGGCAACACTAGGTACACAGTGCAGTTTAATTTATATGTTTGCTTTAGAAATTTCAATCATTTGCTTACCATAAGTTTGCTTACTGGTGTTTTGCATTGTGTAATTTGCATTTCCACATTACTCAAAGCACCTTCATACACTGCCTCATTAAGTGACAAACCCTTCAGAATCCTGAAGTGAGTATGTGCACCACAATGCACATACCCACTTCCTTTTACCCTGATTCCAGCAGAAAATAAATAGTCTAAATAAAGTATAAAACAAGTTTCAGCTACACGTGTAGATGTAATATTGCTTCATACAAGCCCTTAGTTACTGCTCTTTAAGTGATACGATTTTGTTTAGTATGGTATATTTGTTCTCTGTTTTATTTTATTCTGAGGTCAATTTTGACAGCACTTTATGGTTTTTTTTGTTGTTGTAATTGCTGGAAGTTTAATGGAGAATTAAAACATAACACAGATGCCTACTTTGTTGCTGCTTTTTTTTAGGAACATACACATTACTTAGAACTCTATTTATTTCCTAAATCTTTCACTTACTTACTATATTACTTGCTACCGACATGTCGCTAAAATTGTAACCAACCTGTTTGTTTCCATTTCTTTCTGGGAAGCCTGCATGAAGTATTGATGGATTTGCAAAGGAAACAACTGGACCAGTTGTCAGATTGGCTGACTATCACAGAAAAACGAATCCAGAAGATGGACATGATGTCCTTTGGTGAAGATTACGAGTCCCTTAAGACACAGATTGAAGAACACAAGGTGAGTAAAATTTACATTGCTTTCAAACTTTATTTTAATTAAGTAAATGTTTCCCAAAGCTTAGTTACACTAAATCACATACATTACTGGAATACCTTGCATTAGTTCGATATACTGATAAACACTGTTTAGCATATGCTGATATTCTTTAAACTAGCATTCCAAGAGGAATATTGTAAAATAGGGGCGTCCAACGTGTGCCACACCATATTGATAAAAATGGATACAGTTGCCTTTTCTATTGATAACCAAGATTTCTCATTTCCAAAAAATAACCAAATATGTTTCTATGGCTAAATAAGCTTTCCTTTACATTTTTATTGTAAAAAAAAAATAAAAAAAAATGCAGACCTTTACACATGGATTTCTGGAACTCCCTGTTGTAGAAAGTATACAGATACCTTTAGGGGCCGGTTCACTAAATTGTAATTTTACTTAATAGCAAAAATCTGAAATTTTTTTTTTTTATCTGCACATTACATCCTCCTTTACATAGTTAGTAGTTTATATACACTTGCATTATTATCAAGCTAAGAAATCTGGAATACTAAATCCAAGATTATCTACATATTGCAGGCTAGTTCATATAAATGTACCTTGTAATGACAGGAAGTAAGAGCGGTATGACTGGCGAGGTTTTACTTACGAACACTGCTACACAGAAACTGACTTGTTGTGAGAAGACGTTCTGCAAGTGGGAGGGCAAAATGTTACCCACCCAGCCCTGTTCCTCTTTATTCTCCAAAATGTATAATTTGTTACTCTCCCTTAGTTCAAACCCCTCTTGACGGCAGTAGGTAAGTATAGTCGGTGCCTTCAGCACCATCACAGACCATATCTGCTGCTATGTGGTGCCATGCTGGATGTTCAGAGACGGCTCTCTAGGGTTAGGTTAGGCTTCTTGCCAGCCCTCCAGGCACTCACAAAACGTATATGTTTAGAAAACTCACCAGAGATTGACAACATGAGCACATTTAACAAAAACACTATGTCCTGTTTTTAAATTATTTTAGGGAATTAAGTCATCATGAAAAGAAAGTTATGATTTGGGGAGAGTCCCATACACAAACAAATAAACCAGTGTGGTCATTCCTTATTGAATAATGAGGTTCTTAATGTACATAGCTTCCTTATCCACACGAGGAAGTGTTTTTAAGATTTTCCGAGAGCTGATCATACAAGAAAAGGGGAGAGGGAAATGCATGCATGTCTTTTTAAAAAAATCAAAACACCAATTTTATGTTTTTGTTTGCTGTGTTTTATTGTATTTAATGTCGACCTATGTAGCAACTTGAATTTAGAATAATAATGATGATAATGATTATTACTAGTCTAGCACCAGGCAAAAAACAACAACATATAAAAGTATTGCAACTTGGAGGTAAATTAGCAGTTTTTTTATTTTTCAAAATAACATTACTTCAAATTGGCAATTCACTAATCCTATTTTCTGTCTTTTTTGTGTGTTCTTGGTTATACCTCATTTCTTTGCTAGAAATTGCAAAGCGACCTTGAGACAGAACAGGTGAAGGTTAACTCTCTAACCCACATGGTGGTTATTGTGGACGAAAACAGCGAAGAGGGGGCCACGGTTGCACTAGAAACTCAGCTACAGGTGAATAAGTTGTTGTTATAAAGTGTTAGTATTACTGTGTTCATGCTCTTTATTGTTTTTACCACACAAAACAAAATGTTTAAATGAGTCACAGATTTGTAGCCTGGTTTCTGTTTTATCTTTGAACAAGGCTTGACCATTGCTTAAATTAGGCGTAATTCGGCACCCTCCATGAAGCACATAAATGTGGCCACTTATTTGCTACACCCACCTAATTAAGGCCATAGTAGCTCCGTAAATACTCCACCCCATTTCGTAACCACATGCATCTTTGCTGTGTCTGCAGAAAGTGGCCATGTTTATTAAAATCTTGACTACAAAAATTTCAAAAATCTTCCACACAATGGACATATTTTGCATGGATGTGTTTGTTAAAATTAATTAATTGTTAATTTTCAGACATGTGAGAAGTTCTGAAAGCTTTGAAATGCATTTGAAATGACAAAAAATATTGGCATCAAAAATATTGGCCAAATAGATTTACGAACTAAATGTTATCCAGTTGTGGAGTCTCTTGGGTATCTATTTTTAGGAAATGTTCACATTAATATAATTTTATTAATGCCACATGGTTGTCTGGAATTGTTTTCCACAGTTTGCTAGTTTGGGAATTTGCAAAAAATCTCTGATTGTTCCAGTTTAGTCATGCAATAGTATGTGTGAGATCCGGATACTTGTACATTTTCTTATGATGATTTAGAGGATGTTGATAGCTATCAATTGATGACATTTTGGTGCATGTTCTGTTTGTCTGCTATTGTCTACATGAAGTATTGGGTTACCGACCCTTGTGCAGCTCCCGGTAGAAGCATTCAGTCATGTAGAGAGGTCCAGTTAGCGACAGACCCCATTGTTGCCATCTAGGAATAAGACAAAATAGTAATATGGATATCTGTAACAAATATGAAAGGCGCGGGTGTCTGATTTTCCGTATTTGTTACTGATATCCATATTCTGTGCATTTTACTTCAATGGAATAAGTGCTGTTTTTTGATACATTACGGTCCAGCTTCAAAGGCATTCATTTATTGGTCCTGAAACCCGTTGATTACTACGTTTGTCTAATCACCTGGACCAGTGGTTCCCAACTAGTCCCCCCCAACAGTCCAGGATATAGTTGTTTAAAAAAAAAAAAACACAAAAAACTCAGGTTTAGAATCTAAGTGGGTGATCTCCAAATCCTGGCTGGACTGTTAGGGTAGCATGAGGTCTGGCTTGGAAACCACTGACCTAGACTGTAAAAGCATCTCCCATAATTTTATGCTTTCTCAGAAAAAAACGACATTGCAGCACTTTAAATAATGTACAATTTAATATTTTTTTTTTGCTGGAAAGTTCCGATCTATTTGTCATCATTACAGAGGTTTATACAGTATCAACACTGAACCTTCCTGCACACATACATGTTATACCAGTGTTCTTCTGCAGCTTGTGCATTGATGGGGATGTGGTTATCATGGGAGTTGTAGTTCACAATAGCAGGAATGCCAATGATTGTGTATGTTTTAGATGTTCTGCTGAAATGCCAGCGTGTGCCAAGTATATAATAAATCATAAACCCTGAGGCTGGCAGAACTGCAATGGGAATGTCAAGGAAACAATTACTTGATGATTCAGATTTTCTTTTATTCTGATATCCATTTGCTTCCCTAAATTTCCTTCTATAGTGAGGCCTAGTTAATTTCTTCAAATAATTGTTTTCTCCTCTTTTTGAATGTTTCATATGGAAATAACAATTTGAGTTTCTCATGAAATTGCAGTTTGAAAGTGAAGCGGCAGTGTGGAAGTGACAATTTTTGACTAAACTGTTATGGAATTTATATAGCAAACCGAGCAGAAAATACTATAAATATAGGGCTTATATTCAGACATTGGGAAACTGCACCAAAAAAGAAAATTGAAGTTAAATTGTTTTCTAATCTTTTTTTTTTTTTTTTTCCTTCATCTGAAAATAAACAAATATAAAATAAACAAACCCTAGAACTGTGTTTAGCAAGACATTTAATGTACTTCGTCCAGTTTCTCCAAAGATGGGGTAGATTGCACTGCATTCTGGGTTCAGGCACAGATGCTCCATGTACGTCCTTATGGCCTGTGCCGCAGCTTCAGAGACTGGATTTAGCAGTGAATCTGTCATTTTATATATGGCAGAGTCCCATTAAGGCTTGTAATAGGCTTCTATAAGTGGCTTAGTTTGGCTTTTAATAAATATAACAATTCTAAGAACAAAATCATCAAAGCTACAGGACAGATACTCCAAGGTGTAGCCAAGGTAACACAAGAGGTGAGTTCAGTTAGAGCACAGAGACAGAGCTAATTAATCAAATATTTAATCTGAGTAAAATACACAGTCACAGTGCTGTTATACAAAAATCATAGGAAAATTTGACAAATACAGGAACAAAACAGCTGCTAAAAAAAGACAAACGCATTAGAACCTTACTTACAAAATCAGAAGATAAGCCTTCGTGGACAATCTCATGAATAATGTTAAAAATGGTCCTCACTGGTTTAAATGCAAAATAGGTTCTGGGAACCAAGAACCGCACTGTTATATGAAAATCAATCCTTGTGTCAAAAGTATTGTGTGTGTGTGTGTGTGTGTGTGTGTCTGGCCTAGTAGGTTAAAATGTCTCTAGTTAGACCTGTCTAGAGATGGAAATGTTAAACCACACTTACTGATGAATGGAATATAAGATTTGCATCATACCTTTTACGTTTATTATAGTGACAGCAATATTCTACAGTTTATGTTGGACATTACTGTAAAGCTAAAACATTACAATTTCTCATGATCTCATTAAACAGTTTCGGGCATGGGTCATTATGTTTTATCTAAATACAATAAACCCTGAACAATAAATAATGGAAAATCCCAGTGGGCCTAGATTAACTAATACCACTTGTGTACCTGCAAGACAGAATTCAGATTAAAAAACA
This sequence comes from Pelodytes ibericus, assembly GCA_036172795.1. Classification (NCBI taxonomy): domain Eukaryota; kingdom Metazoa; phylum Chordata; class Amphibia; order Anura; family Pelodytidae; genus Pelodytes; species Pelodytes ibericus. Next base: position 67,038,677 of record CM069862.1, read on the forward strand.
CAGTTTTTTGTTGTCTATTCACCACGATAACAATTAGAGAAGTGTCATGTGCATTAATGTTCTACACAACAAACCTTACAGGTGGTGGAGAGACATCCAGTCTTGTAGGGACTGAAGGCAGTGAGATACGATGACTTAGTATGTGTGTATGCCAGTGAAAGTTGCAGAGATCCTGGGTCAGAGTGGCAGTGTTCATATCCAGTAGTTCCAGGCTAAATACTGACTCTCTATTAACTTAGTCATGAATCCTATACAGCTCCATTTTAAAGTAATAATTGGATTTTATTTGAAGTTATCTTGTCTTGAGTGTTATCTCTGGGTTGTTATTATTAGATGTATTCCACAACCTGTTTATATATATATATATATATATATATATATATATATATATATATATATATATATATATATATATAAACGACCGTTTCTGCACAGTTATTTTCTTGCTTTTTTGTTCTCCTCACAACTTACATGGATGAATATGTATGGTTTTAAGTGTTTAAACTTGTGTAGTTTCTGGAATTGGACCCAAGAAAAAACTTGAAAATAAGAGAAATCTCAATGTATTCTTTCTGGTAAAACACTTAATAAATTGTATGACCTCATTGTGGTAGCATTGTATGACATTTTATATGACCTCATTGTGGTATCATTGTATGACATTTTATATGACCTCATTGTGGTAGCATTGTATGATATTTTATATGACCTCATTGTGGTAGCATTGTATGACATTTTATATGACATCACTGTGGTATCATTGTATGACATTTTATATGACCTCATTGTGGTAGCATTGTATGACATTTTATATGACCTCACTGTGGTATCATTGTATGATATTTTATATGACCTCATTGTGGTAGCATTGTATGACATTTTATATGACCTCACTGTGGTATCATTGTATGATATTTTATATGACCTCATTGTGGTAGCATTGTATGACATTTTATATGACCTCACTGTGGTATCGTTGTATGATATTTTATATGACCTCACTGTGGTATCGTTGTATGATATTTTATATGACCTCACTGTGGTATCGTTGTATGATATTTTATATGACCTCATTGTGGTAGCATTGTATGACATTTTATATGACCTCACTGTGGTATCGTTGTATGATATTTTATATGACCTCATTGTGGTAGCATTGTATGACATTATGTTGTTCCTCAATACACACAGATTGTTGCTGATGCTTTCTGTGGTTTATTTATCTGCCATCTTTTCTGCAGAAACTTGGAGAGCGCTGGGCAGCTGTGTGTCGCTGGACAGAGGAACGGTGGAGTAAACTGCAGGAAATCCTTATCCTGTGGCAACAGTTGCTAGAAGAACAGGTACTGAGAGAACAAAAAAAAAAGACTAACTCTATAAGCTTTGACCAGCTGCATGCTATATGAATAGTGGGCAAAACTAGGCCACAAAGATAATATGCTTTGATGACTGATGACACTTCTAGTTATATTTGTCATTTTTGGAGCAGGCATTGCCTCAACCATTGTTTTTCTGTCCCATTCCCAAGATACTTAATGCATTTTTCAACCTGATTCCCCTTTAATTTGCTACATCCTCCTTGGCCTAAATAACTCTACAAAGCACAGCAAACACAGCTGTGCAATAATGTTACTTTACTTTATAAGGGGCATTAATTAACTGAAGCCCTGTCCACCGTGTAGTAAAGGTTCACATTTTTGTTTGTTTTATCATTAGGTTAATCATAGCCCCATTAAGAATTGATTATTTTTAGAAATGTGTATATATTTCCCCCAAGTACATTTTTTTTGGAGTGAATCATTTTAGAAACGACCTAGGTAGTTTAGAAAAAGGCAGGACATTTTGGTTTTTGAGGTTTTTTATGTGTTTAGTTAGAATCATATTCTTTCTGATTCAAAACCAGAATTTCCTCTGGAGGGGAAATGTTGTTTTGTATCACTTCAAGAATTAATTGAAAACTGTTGAAAATTCATGACAATGGCATAGTAAATACAGTAACCCAAGAAAACAGACGCCACAGTGTTTATTAAAGAGAAACAAATCTAAAAAACTGTAATAACAGGTAAGGCCATGGGCAGCCACTTCTGCACCCTCCACCACAACCAAGGTGAGCAACCACCTCTAGTTACAGTTTTGGATATCGAGGTTCCACAGATCCAGCAATGTGATTAAGGTGAACGTCATCTGCTCTGTAGAGGCTTGCCTCAACACCTTCTATCTCAGGGTGTTTAATCACCACGTCTCTGTTAAGGGGATGGGACGGTCCATCACGGCTGCATTAACGCAGCCACTTCATAGTCATTGTGGGGATGGTTCATCGTGGGATCGCTTAAGGTAAGTATTATTCGGGAGGGGGTTGTAGCATAAGTATTTTTGTTCATTTTTGTATTAGGGTTCGTGTGGGGTTCATTTTAGTATCAGGGTTTGGGGGGTTCATGTTAGGGTTCGGGGGGAGTTAATTTTAGTATTGGGGTTCAGGTACATTGCTGCGATGCTAAAAATCTGGAGATTGTGCATGTCTTTTCCCTGGTTCTGGAATGGGATCTAGCCCCACTCCATCAGCACCGGGTGTCATAACGGCAAAAGCTGGATCCACACCACCTGAACACACCATGGGTGGAAAGGATGATGCTGTGGTAGCTGCAGAGGGATTCACACCACAACATTGAAGCTGATGCTGCTCCTGCAGCTCCTGAGCCTGATGAATTAATCTTTGGCTTTCAAGCAACCCTTGATAGGGAATGATAGGTAGAAGGGTTGAACTTGATGGACTTGTGTCTTTTTTTCAACCCAAATGTAACTTATTAGTCGGATGAAATTGCCTGAGCAGATCCTCAGAACATTGCACTACTATCCATTATATTAGAGGCACTGAATGTTAGTTTGGGTGCCCTGGTAGTAGTGGGGGAGCAGCAGGCCGAATAAAGGTCCATGGGAACAGGGGAAAAAAGGGGTCATATCAGCAGAATGGCGGGAAGGAGATGGTGCACCAACAGTGCCGGACCTGGGGTTGAGGAGACAGAGACGATAAAACTAAGGTGATGGGTCAGACCTTGACCTTTTTTGAGTCATGACACAACACAGTAACACACACATTGAGGGTTAGCTATTACAAGCCTTGTCATGGTGGCTTTGCTTTAGTGCTAACCTACAGGCCTTGCTGCGTTTGTGGAATCCATATTTTAAAACATTGAACCTTCGTTTTAGTGGATATATTCTTCTTAAAAGCCTTTCACTTTTAGAAAGGAAGCCGTCTCTCTCATATGAAAGGCACAGTGGTTTACAGTGGGTGTAACGGAAAACTGACTAAATCAATTCTCCAGTGTTCAATTTCTGATTTGGAAAACTATTTGGACAGGGAAATTGTGAAAATTCAATTAAGCCACAAATGTTGTTTACAGTTACTTGACAAATGTCTCAAATAATAACATATCAGTTTATTTCTAACTGCTGCTTTCAGAAACAGATGTTTGACATTCAAGTTGAAAATAATGGCAACCAACACATGATTACCTTGCTCCCCCAATTAGTATGAAAGTATGCCATAAAAGCCACAAAAACAATACACCTAATGGAACAGCTAGTATGTATTAGATGAAAAATCTGAAACATTTTCATATAATCTATTTATTGATCACCCTGTGGGAATTATGAAAACGCTTCTCCACTTACCACTGTTAACCTTTACCAAACCCATGATTCGACCTGTTACAATTGTATTTGGCTGCTTGTAATATACTACTCAAGTTCAGTACCTTGACTACATTAAAGTATGTTTTACTTGTTTTTAGTATAGATTAAAGGATCAGACTCCAGTATGAGTCAAGCTTTGCAATCATGCTTAGAGGATGTGGAGGTCTGAATTTGCTTTTTTTTTTTTTTTTTTTATCCAGCAACACTTCAATACTCTATATCTTCAATTCATTGCATTACATCACCTTTATATAGCACCAACAATTTATGTAGCACTAGGTACAGGCAATAGAAGGGAGCTACATAGTTCATTGGACAGAGAGATATAGTTATACATGAGGTAGAGCTCCATCCACTTGTTGGGGGATTGTTGTTGAATGCAACATATTTTTACAGGTCATCTCTATTTTTTACCTGGAATGGCATGATCAAAAATACATGTGTATCAGCCTGCATAAACCTTTTTATTTTTATTGGTTTTGCTTGTTACCCGTTAGAAATATTTTGGTTATTTAGCAGTAATATAAAAACAGTCTCAAATCGCTGTTACTCAAACAAAATGATACATTTACAGGGTTGATGACAATATGGTTTCGGGAGAGACTTAAGTCAGGTTTGCCACACCTTGCTGTCAAAAAGCCAGCTTTGGCCCATGGGACGCACCGTGGACCCCCCCTGCAGTAAATAACATTTGAAACCATAATGGTACAAGAAAAACTACAATTGCTTGAACTAAAATAAGAAGGTGGGGGCAAATGGTAGTGAATCAGAGGATAGCTACACAAGGCGGTTCCCCTCCAAAAAGTAGGACCCTTGAGGATGCTTAAAATTAACAGACCTTACTAGTATTTGTTTATTTATATTGTTTGGTTAATATTTCATTATATTTAACTACTCCCTTATTATTCGTACACACAGAACTAATTATTAAAAAGACCACCAGAAAAGTTTGCCACACATATTTAAAGTTCTGGTGATTTGCAGATGTGTGTAGTACAATATTAAAAGAGTAAATAATAATATAAAAATCCATTAGGCCAATCTTGACTCTTGCCAAACGAAACCCGAGGAATGTGCTCTTGCAGCGTGTACTTAACTCCATGCTGTCTTTCTGCAGTGCTTGTTCAAGGCATGGTTATCTGAGAAAGAGGAATCTTTAAGTAAAGTCCAAAGAAGCAACTTCAAAGACCAAGCCGAACTGAGCGCCAATGTGAAAAGGTTGTCGGTGAGTATTTGTATTATGTAAAGAATGTTCTCTCTAGACAATCCAGGAGAAATGAGCTTCAGGGAACAGAGGCTTCAATGAGTTATAAGATCTTCCCCGTCTATTACTTTGTTGATATTATGCATTGTTCCCTGTCATTCATTAATGTTAATTTCCTTTGTAAGTGAACATGTGTAAGATAAATAAGTCATAATGCTCCTCACTACCGTATACAACAATACTTTTGCTTCAACATGTTAACTATTCTGAAAAACTAACATAACATAAATTACAGACCTTGAAAAGGTCAAGTCTGTGGTAGTAATAATCTAATGTAATAAAGAGTTACAATAATACTAACTCACACGTTTGCTTGTCTCTGGTAACATAGTGCAGTATCGATCCTTTAGTTGTAGAGTTTATTGTAATGTAAATAGGCAACAAATAGTTGTGCTGGATCCGCATTCACCAGTGTATAGTTCTGAATTCTGACAGTTCTGTGGAGTTGATAGTCTACGCATAATTCCTTCTTTTCTGGGTTGCTCTGACTAGTTTAATGCCGATCGAGCCAATGCTTTGTAGTTTGCCAATGGAAAGAGTCCGTTTTTTAAAGTATAATTTTATATATTTTTTTATAAGGGTTTGGTTAGCTTTAAAAAAAAAAAATGGATTTAGCAACCACTTCTTACAACTACCGTAGTTCTCTAAACTTACATGAATGTACTATAGTCCTATATTTCTTACAATAGTATCACCTTTGTATATAGTGACCTTTACATAGTCAAAAATGGATATTATTGGTCATTGTAGTTACTTGAGCTCGGGGTTTTTTTTTTTCAGGCTTTAAAGGAAGAATTGGGAAAAAAGAGCCAGACATTAGACCATCTCCATGAGATAGCCCAAGATGTGGATCAGCTTGCAGGCAATGCCAAGACCTCTAAGAAACTCAAGAGTGACATGGAGGGTCTAGCCCGAAGATGGGATGGGTTGGTTCATCAATTGGAAGACTACACTAACCAGGTACGTGATAAAAAGATGGCTATAAGTCAATCATGGTATTTTTGTCTCTGTAAGGCCAAAAAGCCTTCTCTCACTTGTGTCTCACTTGTCATATATTTTTAATATTTTTGCAACACTATTCTCTCATACACTAATACTGCTTTATGTACATTGACTAAAGCAGAATATGCAATAAAAGAAACGATAAACTTATCCTATATATCTATGCATGTCAGATTTATTTATAAGCATGTATTTGCCTCTTTTTATTTTTTACATTTTTTTTAAGGATAACCACTAGTGCATTTCATTATGTATCATCTTGCTGTTCAACCTAATTTTATTTTTGTTCCCAGGTCACTGAAGCAGTAAGCACTTTAGGGGTGATGCAAGTTTCACATAAAGTTGTCATTGAGACCGTGACTGTTAAAGAACATAGCAGCATTCATTTAACCAAACAGGAGCTGCCCCCTCCTCCTCCGCCAAAGAAACGTCAGATGTACCTGGACACTGAAGAGAAAAAAAAGTGAGTTTATGTAGGCAAGCAGAACCTTTACAAGGATCATTAATTGCTTGAAACAAAACAGTAATCCTAAAGTACTATCGCCTCTTAGTGGTTCAGCATGCATAGCTTCTTCTTTGGAAATTTCTGGTCTTGTCTTCTGCTACAGACGTGCAGGGATGTGCTGTTTGATATCATCTAACAGGCCTTTATAATAACCCTGCAGGTGTTGGGAATTCAAGTCCCACTGCTTTTGCAATTGATCACAAATATGTAGTGTGGAACATTTTATAGCATTATGAAGCTTTAAAAGGGAAGTGGTGATTCCTTCAGAAAGATTTCCATGTTACAGTATTAATATTTCTTTAATTTATACAAACCAATGACCTCCCATAGTAGGCTGACCCATTTGTCATTATGGAAGTGTAATCTGGGATAACCCCAGGACTGCAGGGTAATTGTAGCCAATTGTTACATATAATGTTAAAAGGTATCATCATTTCACAGCCAAGTAGGTACAAAGGATAGGAAAGTTACAGGTCATAGTCTGTAGAAGAGAGTGGATGTGCAGGGATGCTGTTTGATGTTTTTTAGCTGAAGGTTTTCTGAGCCTTCCAAGAAGCTGTGCCTTATGATATTACTGGATGTGAAAAATGGGTTATTTAAATGCCAACATTTTATTCATTTTTTTTCTTTTCTCTCTGATCAGGTTTGATGAGGAATCTGCTAAGCTCTTGAATTGGATGATAAAATCCAAAGCTGTCATTCAAGTGGCCGAGATCAATGACTACAGAAAGATTAGAGAGACTTCGGACATAAAAGAAACGCTAAAGGTAAGGCGAGAACTGTCGCCATGAATAGGGGGTTTTGTCCTCTTTTAGGCTCTGCATCAGCTGGAAGTATGATCAGTAATCTTGCCGTCGAACAGCAGAATCATCACGTTCCTTTAGAACTCTGTGGTTATTGGCTTCCTGTTCTATCAAAAGGAAGATAGAGAAAACATCTGCAGAATGTGAGCATTAATATTAATAGGGAATCTTTATTCCCTGTTTTTTTTTTATTAGTGCAACGGGAATTTCTCCTTGATACTGTGTTGCTTTAGGTTGTATGTTACACGTCTGAGGGGAAAAAACACATATAAACACATGAAATTGTAATATTTGGAGATATTGGGATAGATTCAATGTTTGCAAAAGTAAAAGTGTAACTTACGGGATTCAGTGCCACCGGGGACTGCAGAAATACTGTGCGTTAAAACGGTATTGCGGTAAGGTAATAAAATATTTTGCAAAAATACCATTATTCTCTATTACCCCGTTAATGTACCGTATTTGCTCGATTATAAGACGACCCTGATTATAAGATGACCCCCCAAACTTTGGATATTCCATTAGGAAAAAAACTAAAAGCCTGAATATAAGACTACCCAATAGGAAAAAAGTTCAACTTGTATATATTCACATGTAAATTGCTTTTTTAATAAAAAATAATGATATCAAAAAATGCATTTCTTGTTTTTATTTCCTTTTATGTGCCAATGCTGCCTCTCTCTTTCCCTTGCCCCCTGCTTTCTCTCTCTCCCCCCTTAGTGTTGTCTCTCTCTTCCCCTCCCTTTGTCTCCCCCCTCCCTCCCCTTGTTGCTCTCCCCCCCTCGTTTCTCTGTCCCCCCCTTCCTCCCCCTCGTTTCTCTGCCCCCCCTTCTTACTCTGCCCCCCCCCTCCCTCCCTCACCTGTTTCTTGTGGGGGCTCCCTCCCTCACCTGTTTCTCCCTGGTGGCTAGTGGGGACAGCCGAGGGATGTCTGCACGATATGTGCAGACATCCTCCATGCTGCCCGAAACCTCTGTCTATTATGACGGACAGCTGGTATCGCGTATCGTGCAGACATCCCCCAGCTGCCTGATTCTCCCTGGTGGCTAGCGTGGCAGCAGAGGATGTCTGCGCGATGAGTGCAGACCTCCCCTGCTGCCGCCCGGCACGACCGCTGGGACTTTTATGACGAAGCCGGAAGTACCCGGCTTCATCATAGAAGTCCCGGCGGTCGTGCCGGGCGGCAGCAGGGGGAATCTGCGCTCATCGCGCAGACATCCCCTGCTGTTAGAGAGGGGGATCCAGGTCCCCTGCAGCTCTGTGGGGGGACCTGGATCCATGTCTTATAGTCTGACCTCAATTTGAGGTCAGATTATAAGATGACCTCGATTATAAGACGAGGGGTGATTTTCAGAATTTTTTTTTTTTTTGGGTTATTAATTTTATTTTTATTGGGACTAGAGGAACAGTCCCCTATCTCCAGAGCCAATATATTTTAATTTTATTGGGTCCATAAGAACTGCGCTGGACGCCAGCCCCATGGGTCCAATCAATGTTTTTTTCAGGGGTCATAAGTATAGTGCCAACCCTTGGCCCCAGGGCGGCAATTTTTATTTTATTTTAGTTGCCACAGGCCACATTTTTTAGTTCGGTTGCCGCAGAAATGGTGCCAGCCCCTGGCAACTGGGGGCCACTTATTGCCTCCTAGGGCCATATATATTCTGTATTGTGGCTAACGGGATGCTGTTGGCCACAAGGGGGCACTAATATTACATTGAAAGGGTTAATATGCGTATATTGGCTGTGTTAAGCAGCAGATGCACATTTAGATAGTCTTTATTTATTTGTAAGGTAAATTAACAGGCAAAGTTGAATGATTCTAATCTTGTTATTTTATTCTGGCTGTCATTGAAGCACTGTGTGGCAATTTACCGCAGAGAACAGTGATTTTAACGGGGGTAAAGCTCCATGATGGGTATAGGGTTTCTGTAGCAGATGCAGCTGTTTTTCTTACTGGTGCAGTAATGATTTTACTGGACCCGTTAATGGCGTTAGCATCGGGCATTGAATCATAAATGCTCCTTAATGTGCCACTAATTCCACTTTTTAGTTTAACTGGGTCCCTTGAATCTTCCCGATCGCATCATATTTTTAAAATGCAGTGATACAATATTTTTTTTCCGAAATCATACAATGTTACTAACATTTTCTTGAGCATGCGCGATTAAAACATGCTCTTGTGTGTCAGAGGGATGGAACTTAATGATATCCCCCTTTTCTGTAGAAATTTGATGTAAAATTTCCAATGAAGAAAGTGGGTAGGTCACCTCGAAGCTATTAATCGGTTTTGTTGTTTTAATATACATTGTCAAATGCCTGGCCAGAAAGATAAATGAGCAAGACTTGTATCTGTTTATCTAATATAATATCTTACTGTTTATGTTTCTATGTTTTCAGGTTCTTAAGAAAGAAAGGAATGAAAGAATCCCCAAATATGAAGAAGTCACCCTACTGGGGCAACATCTCTTGGAACTGTGCAAAGAAGGTATGGTAGTGTCCTATTTACTATATTTAGCATATTTTTATCATATTTTGTAGTATTCAGTATATCACAGGTCTGGGCCTACTGCTTCATAGAACTTACAAACATATTGTGTTTGTACACTACAATCTCTTTCCCAATACAACAATACAGGAGTGTAATACATTTCCCTCCCTTTAACCCCTTAACAACAACATGACGTAAATGTACACCATGCGCCTTTAAGGCTGCTGGTGATGAGATGGTGTTGCCATGATGCCTCCATGAGGAGCCACCAGGCAACACCAAAAGTCCCACTCCGGCGCACATACGGTCACTCTATGGAGTGAAAGTATGTGTTCCAACGGAAGAGCATCACCATACCAGAAATGGCACTGCCCTGTTATGGGCGAGAGTTTTGAAGCATCTGATCACCGCTTCAGTTGCTGTGTTGTAGTTGCTAGACTGCCCCTAGTGGCAGTCTGCAATATTACAACAACAAAAAAGGAGCAAGTGTTATGTTTAACATCTAGGGATAGGGTTAGAGTAAAGTTAGTTATGGTTAGAATTAGGGTTAAGTTTAGGATTAGGGTTCAGTTGATCATTGGGGTCAAAAGGTCATGTTAGAGGGAAAAAAAGGCTACTTTAGGTTATTGCCCTATAAGGTGCAGTGCAAAAAAAAATTTTTTAATAGTAAATGATAAGATATGAAAAAAATTGTATCTTAAGAAAGCCCTACTTATGGCGATAAAAACAGCATGTAATATATGTGGGTACATTAAACTAAAATTACATTTTAACTTAAAAACTGCAGAAGTTTAGAAACAGCTTCCGTCCTTAAGGGATTAAGGGACTTGATCAGTTAGCTATGTTTACTAAGCAGTATGGTAAGGCATGATGAAAATGGCCTTGGCAAGAAAATCTTGGAAGCGCAAAAAGCAGCATGTGTAACCTGTTATCTCTTGTAAAATATAATTATATTGTCTCATGTAACACTGAGTGCCTGAGTGTCTGATGTGAATATTCATGGACTTCTCCAGAACACCTTTTTGTTTGCTTGATAAATATCTACTCTGTGGCATATGTCATTTGAAATAGGAAATTTGTCTTCTCTTGAAAACATTCAGTCCAAACTTCATTCCTCATGTAACCTTTTCACACAATAAAGAGCTATCTGTGTCCATGGTCTTATAATTAGGCACAAACAGAAATCATAGGTCCAAATGTATAACTGAAGTTGTAGTATATCCTATTTAGAGTTTTTTTTGTTACTACTGTTATAGTGAAGAATTTATAATAATCAGTGTACTGAACAGTCCATACATCACTCTGCTGCTCCATCTAAGAGAAATGGCAAGACACCCTTTCAGCTGTGCTCTCTCTATTGTTTGGTTTCTGCAGCTGTTCAAATATTATATTGTGAGTCTGATGAATAACTGATAACTTTGTTCTTATCATTTCATTTCCTGACTCTGCTAAACTTAATTCTGCTTAAACTAACTTATTTTCAGGCTCTAGCAAACCATAAAGGGCAAAACTATCTGTAAGAGGGCTCAGGTGTGTCCCTTTTATCAGGGGCCTGGAAAAAATGATGTTAAAATGAAAGTGCATTTGTTTAAAATAGCCTATTTTTGTGAGGTGGATTATAATGTGTTTGTCAGCCTGTTTCATCTTTCCTTATTTGTCACAGGCACAGTGGTACAAACTAGTAAAGGAGCAACATTGGCACTTAGTGGTTCACATATGTATGTGCACATGCCTCAAGCTAATTATTTTTTGTTTCTTAATTAATTTCTACATGGTATGGCAGGCAGTTAGTAAACAAAAAATACAGCAAAACAGTTGGTAGGGTGCTGAAGCCAATCTAACCTCATTACCAAATGATCACACCCAAGTTTCAGGTACACGAGAGTAGAAGATGTCTGTTCTGTATAACATTAGTATGAAGTCATCACTAACAATTCTCTTGAATTTTGCATTTGTTGTTTATATTTTCTAACATAATATATGTGCATTAATATCACAAAACACTGGTTACATGTTCGCTTGACGTTTAGTCCAACTTTCCATACATTGTAGTGGTTCCACTAGGTTAGTTATTTCCTACCTATTATGTGTGTGCTTTCTAGCTTTTCTCCTCCTTGTCATAGCTACATTCCAAGCCTTTCATGGTACCATGGTAATAAATACTCTTATGTATTTCTTGTTCTCTAAATTCCATTTCCTAACTTAGATATAATTCATCTTAGTCGTATTACTGTTTTTCAGTGCTCTTAGTGTTTTTATATTGTATGGCACCCTCTGCTGGCCTTTTATTTCACAGCGCCTTTCTGGAGGAGATAATTGCTTCGTCCTGTTTTAATCCTAATTATGGCACCCTCTTGTGTGCAGCAATGTCTTAAACAATGCGCTCACTATTACAAGAATCCTTAAGGCAGGATAAACAAATACATTGTACTCTCTCCCTTGTCCCTAGTGAGTGCAATATAGCATTCCCATTTAAAGAGTTAATAGATATAATTATCTGTAAAGGCATTTTTAATATATTTTTTTAATCCAGAATCCGCAGTTACCAGAAAGCATTACATTTGTTTAGAGGAGAAAACGTATACAGGAATATGTTTCTTGGGAGCTTTGTAGCATGTGGGTGCTACCATTTGTGTCATCATTCTATGTTGTGTCATAGTTCTTCAGTCTTAAACTCATCGCTCTCATTCCTATGCCCAGTTGCAAAAGTATATCAACCTATCAACTAACATGATATGGATGAAATAAATTAGTGGGAAGCGTTGATTATGCAATGGATATTCATTTACAAAGGGACATACCCATGTTATTGTTTAGTTGTAGCTAGGAAATTGTCAAGGAATGTGCTTTTCTAGAAATTCCTAGATACAGACTGCTAAAACCACTTGCCGTGTGCATGATTTCTATGCATGGATGGATATGTTGAATTAGATTGTTCTAAGCTTCATTAGCAATGTATTCACCGTGAGGTATGCTAAGAATTAGCATAAGTGGAAAACATTATTATTAATTTGCAGTTTTTATAGCACTTTTCTCCCTGAGAGACCTTAAAGCAGTTTACAATTATATGAACAGACCTAAAAGTTAAGCTTTTCTGACCGTCTGATGAGCTGCCTGAATGGCTGATAAGAGATGGTGCCAGAATGTGGGGGCAGCATGGCTGAATGCCAAGGAACCTGTGTGTGACTTTATGGTGGGCGCTTATTGGAAGAATTCATTGGCTGACTGAAGTGGGCCAGATGGCCTTGATCATTTACTGCTTTGAAGGTCATCAGGCCAATTTAAAAATATGTTTACCATTTAATTGGAAGCCAGTACAGGTAATGGAGAACAGGTGTTAAGTGACACGAGCAAGTTTGATTGGTCAATAGTCTGGCTGCTGCATTTTGTACTGTCTGTAGGTGATGGAGTTCTTTTTCTGCAATGTAAAGTACATTACCGTAATCTATACGAGAGGACACAAATGCATGGATTTATGTTGGCATATTGTCCGGTGGAATTAAGTGTATCCTGGCTATGTTTCTCAGATGAAAGTAAGCAGATGTTATTACTGATGAAATCTGCTGTTTAAATGATGGTCCAGAGTCAATGAACACCGAGATTTGATTGAACTAATGAGTTCAGAGCCGCCAAGCTCCAGGCCAGTTGGGTGATCGTGTGGTATTTTTGTTGCCTAGGGTCCCCTCTCCAAGCGTAACTCTGTTCATCCACTCTTTGAGGTCTGCTAAGCAACTGTTGGTGAGACATGCTGGGACTTTAGTATCTGGAGCAAAGGAGATGTAGAGTTGTGTGTCATCAGAATAGCAATGATATCTTTGGCCATGTCATGATGCATTTGTTTTTTTTCCAGAGGATATCCCTCCTGATGAAGTGAAAACATCAATGGATGCTTTGCAGACTGAATGGAAGGAGACAAATCACAAAATCGAAGATTTGCATAATGGGATCCAATACCAGGATGCAATCACTGTATTCTTCAGAGATTTAGAAGTCCTGGAAGAAAGCATAAAGCAAGAGGAAGAATGGCTACAAACCCAGCCTATAGTATCCCATGGCCTTCCGCTGCAATCACTGAAAGACACAAGTCAGGTTAGCAAGCCATATCCACTAGAGATTAAAAATATTATAAGTCCACTCCACACAGATAAATAAACAACCAATACATTTTACATATACTTTTGATATTTTTCTTGTGAGGTATAAAGTCACTGACATCTGTTCCTGTGGTAAACTGATAAGAGGAACATAGGAATTAATAACTGAGTTAGGGAAATCTGTGCTATTAACGCCTGCTTCTTGCTATTCCCGTGTCTTTTTTCACTTCTGTTGACTGCTTATTGACCAGATAGCGCTATGCAATTTATTTACCATGGTGTATATGTTTACACAAATTTCACTGATACTGGTTGTAATATTATGGTTTTACTTTAAATTGTCTGTATAGAAGAGACTGAGCAAGCTAAATGAGCTGAACACTCATGTGGAAAACCTGAAATCAAACGCGTTGTTACTTGGCTCCCAACCCAAAGCTCCATCTTTCATTCATGTCACTTTACATGGATTCACCAATCGCTATCATAATGTGAAGAACCAAGTGGAGCAGGAAGTCCAGAAGTGTCAGAAAGGTTGGTCAAACTGTAGTCAGGAAGCAATGGAATTACAAAGCTGTTTTTCTACTGTAATTAATATTTTTTTTTGAAGAAGTGGTTGAGGCATTGGTCAGGACATACAATAGTCCCATATCTATGAAAAATGGGCCTACCAGCTGCAGTGATCTCTGACCTGTGATATGGCAAGAGATGTAACGAGATCCATGAAATGGAGCTCTCTATGCCCTGAACGCTGCCTCTTTTAAAGTGATTTGGCTTTCTATTTTTAAACACCAATAAATATAAAATATTGTTTTAATGATTTACATTCTGTAAAATTCTAGTATATATATTTTAATTTAAACACTGTAAATTATTTTTAAGCTTTGGAATGTCAGCCAAGTGAACATTACCTGGATACACGTAAAGCTCTACAGGATACATTACTGGAGTGTCGACGACAATTACAGTCACACTCAACTGACCTCTGTGACCCCGGAGCAGTCGATAAGGCCTTGCAGCAGACAAAGGTTAGTTCCGGTTTATGTTATTATTTTTAATGAATAAGAACACTGGTTGGTAGGGACTTTTCAATACTCCATTGCTTTCTCAACCTATATTCATATTGCAGTTATTTGTGCAAGGAATATAAGCTTGTGCTAACAAATGCAAGCTACATTTACCTTGATGCTGGATAACCTTGGGCAAACAAAGAGTTGTCTTTTTTTGTAATATGCTGCTGGAACAGAGCAGGACCTCTACCCAATGTACCCACTGAACATCCACATATCATACAGAGGTCTATTCACTTACAATAAACAGCGACGAACTTTCAAATGAATTGTGAAAAACTCTCCAGTTTACCCATCTTTCCAGTTCTGCTATAAATGTCTGATTTCTGCATGTCCCTTACCAAGTCACCAAAATTCCTTGATTAATTATGAACCCCTGGATGTTTCTAAATGCTGGGAGCTGTTTTGAGCTAAAATATTGCCACTTGCACAGGTACAATAAAGTATCTCTTGTCGCTTCTAGGAGAGTACTTTTTTTGCACAAGCAGGTGGGAAGCTATGTAAATATTTTTTTTAATAAACTTTATTGTTATTTTAAGTAATAGATAATGCAAAATCTAAGATACTGTGAACACTGATGTTTTATGAGGAAGATTTTGTGTTTATGTAATGCTACAGATGTAATGGTTCTTGACTGCCATCTTTAATTTAAGTCCTATTAATATCATAAGCTATGTCCGATGACTTGAATCGGGATCAATGCATGCATAATGGAGAAGTTGCAGATAATCAGAGGAAAAGTTAGCTCCTTTTTAAAAAAAAAAAAAAGCCAGATTACTAAAAATTAATTGTACTTGCCAACCACATATTTTTACAGTCATGGCAGCCACCATGACTTTTTTCCTCCCCATGACCTTTCCCATTGTCATTGTTAACATGACTTCCCGCCTCATGTTATTGTGGTTCCTGCCTATGTATGTATGTACGTATGTATGTCCTCGACATGTTCACAATGGATAACCTCACATCCATTTTCAGATTGTTTTACAGACAATTGACAATCAAAAATCAAATCTAGATCAACTCTATGGTGAAACAAACCTGCTTGAGAAACGAGCACCAGAAGATACAGCAAAGACGTACGTGAATGAGTGTAAAGAGATTGAGGAACAGTGCAGCAAGTTAAGAAGTGACTGCTGTGAGCATCTCTCCATTCTGGAGGACATCTCTGCAAAACTGAGAGCATTTGAGGTAAGCAAAACAACGATAAGGCTCTTCATATAGGGCACGGGTGTATGCACCAAACTAGTTTGGAATCACCGGATGTTATGTGTAAAGAGCAATTCTAGGGCAACATTATAAAAATGTAGTGAGACCTACAAACATTGGATGTGTTTCCATGGCGATTGCTTACCCCCCTGAGATAATATCCGGTAAGAACCAGTTGGGTCATCTTGTCTACCCATTATGAAACCTCAGACTTATAACTATTTATTATCCAGGCTGTGTCTTATTGATAAAACAGTTGTTCCTTATATTGTTGTACTGTGTATGAATGTGTCTTTATTGATTAAATTAAGTCAGTTTCTCTGCTACTCCCACAACAGAGAAATCCTGTACGTCAGCCAGCTTTACTTGATCATACAAGGTAGACAAATCTAGTATTCACTCTCCCACTGTGCTGAATTCCATCAGTCGAAGAGAAAATGAAAACGGCTCTTGTGTGGACAGAAATCACCTGTGCTGGAATGTTGCAGCACTGCATTCTTTTCTCATAGATTTTTGAGAGTTCATCTGAGTTTGTTGGGTGTATTTCAAAGGAATATGCAGGAACTAAAGTAATAGTCCAAATGTTTTTTTATTCCAATCATTGTGTATTTATACTTGTGCTCACTCTCCCTTCTTTACCATTTTTTTTTTTTTTTTTTTACACATTTTTTTTAATTTTTTACATTTTTTTTACTCTCTTACATTGCTTTTTATATTAAGTCTTATACTCTGAGTTATCAAACCATGCCCTTCATGAGCTTATTTCGAATACAGTTGGTGAAAAAAGTTTTGACTTTTTTTGTTAAATTCTCCAACATGTATAGTTTTGCATATTTAAGCAGGCAGAAAATAGGGATGGAAATTTTATTTTGACCTGGAAGCCATTATATGAAAATTCTGAAAAGGAAGAACACACTGAGATACCTCTCCTTTTCCTGTACTTCCTGTTGCCCAAGTCTAGCACAGTATAGATATAAGGGGGCATCATAGCTGTGGCTGTCGCCGACAGTCTCTCACTGCAGAGGCAGTGAGAGACCCTAGTTGTTCACATACCACCAGGGGACCTTAACTAGAGAGACTGACAGACCCCGAAAAGACACTCGGGCTAAGCCCCCCTTCTGATTGTGTGCCAACATCTGACGAGGTCTGCTTCAGCAGAGAGGAAGAGCTGTTCCTTTGCGTATCTGCAAAGACACCTGTTGAATTTACTCTGGACCAATGGCAAAAGTGTTTTAACCTTTGCTTCTATTGGTAAAGAAAACTTTAGTTCCACTATAAGTCCTTTATGACAATGTATTTTTGTGGTTTGCTGTTTGTTTTGGACAAAGCTACTGTAGCTATGTGTTTCTTCGAACAAAAGTCTTCACATGTTTTATATTGTTTTTTAAGGACAGATGTAGCTTTCTTTTGAAACCATATTTTTAATTTGTTAATTCATTTTCAATATAAAAACTTTGCCCAGTCCGTGAGTTTTGGTGGGCAGCCATCTCTTGGCAGGTTTGCTGTTGTGCCATGTTCTTCCCATTTATTTATGATAGATTTGATGGTGCTCCTGGGGCACCTCATCAAAAGATTTGGATATTTTTTTATAACCTAACCCTGACTTGTACTTCTTAACAACATTGTCCCTTACTTGTTTGGAGAGTTCCTTGGTCTTCATGGCAGTGTTTGGTTAGTGGTGCCTCTTGCTTAGGTGTTGCAGCCTCTGGGGCCTTTCAAAAAGGTGTGTATATGTAATGATAGATCATGTGACACTTAGATTGCACACAGGTGGACATAATTTCACTAATTATGGGACTTCTGAAGGTAATTGGTTGCACCAGAACTTTTTATGGGCTTCATAACAAAGGGGGTGAATAAAAACGCATATGCCAATTTTCTGTTTTCTATGTCTAAAAAATAGTTTTATGTATATATTTTTCTCATTTAACTTCACCAACTTAGACTCTTCTGTTCTGATCCATCACATAAAATGCAGATTAATAAAACATTGAACTTGAGGCTGTAATGTAACAAAATAGGTAAAGAGTCAAGGGGGGTGAATACTTTTGCAAGGCACTGTATGGTTTAGGGATTATTCAAGGCTAGTTAAAACTATTTTTGGACAGCGTTCTTAATGTTCCATTGGATTAATGATGGATCGCAATACAGGACACAACAAAAAGACAAACTTCTGCTTGTGAAAGCATGTGCCTTAGAGAAAGCAAGGATGTGTTTGGTGTCTGACCGAACCATTCTCGCTAATTTAGTAAGTGAAGTAAATGACAGGTGCTTTTGAAATCTTTGTATGTATATTATGGTTGTGATATTTGAAGTGAACTGAGAATTAACACCAATATGTAGGGGGTTTTATTTGAATGCCAAACCCTGACCCTCTTCTGTTATGTAGATTTCTGCCTGTCTGGGATTATGCCTTCTCTCTATTTCTCATTTATTTATTTTTCTCACTGTCCTTATCATATATGTCTTCACAGTGCCTTTTATTTTTCTTTGTATGAATTCAAACATAATTGGTTTTGCTGACATTTACCACTAGAAGAAATGCTGTTCTGTGATGTTTTGTTCATATTAAGGTCAAGTAGGAACAAAACATAATGCCCATAATTTTCCTTTGTTCCTCTGCATTTTAATTTGTTCTACATCTCTGACAGATTACATCAAGACATGAATAAAATGGTCAATTTTATTTTTATACACCAATACAGATAACTCAGATTAGTTGGTTGGTCCTGTCAAAAGGATAGTTGACTGATTTGAAATTTGGTTCTGTTTCTTTGTAGTAGTAGAGTTTGGGATTGTCCAAAATGCTTTATTCATGAAAGGGAATTGCAGGGACATGAGAAAGGAAATGCAAAATTAAGGCCAAAATACCAGAGCTGAATGGGATCATTTATTCCAACTCTGCTACTATGTTTTTGTGCTGCAGACGAGCATGATGAGCAAGGCATAGAAACTGTCTTGTATTGATCTGATCTTGTGTTACACAATGTATGCAACAGTTGTAAAATTGTTAAACCTCTTATTTGATGTTTTGGAGTCTTTACAGAACACAGTTTGGCTATAGCTGTTGATGAACTCCATTTAGTTGTACAAGATTTGTGCAGTAATCTAAAGTGCCTGACAATCAAATGGCAATCTTTCTGTCTTATATATACACATTCATCACGTTGAAGAGAAAGCCAACCTCTGATGCTTTTTACAACCACCAAGTGGCACTTACTAGAGCAGGGGCTTCCAATGTGCAGTCAAATGCTACCCGTCGTACTGTGAAGTGCGGCCCAACTGATTTAACTATCCATGTTTTCATTAGCATTATAGATATGTACTGGATTTATTATTATTCCATTTTCATCAGCACATATATATAAATAGTACAAACACTATACACATTAATATATTCAACCATCCAAAAACATCATAATAAATATTACTCTTATTTACCTACATTTGCGATAACATTTTGTACGGTCTCTTAGACCCGCTTTACCTTCAATCTCTTTTTATAACTTATTCCCCCCCCCGCCCCCGAAGATACTAAGAAAAAAAAGAAAGTAATTAAAAGAAACCGGGAGAGAGAGAAAATTCTATCCAATGAAACCATATCCTCCTGTACCCCTCCTGTCTGCCCTGTCAGTCCAATACCATTTTTTCCCCATATTTCTAATATCCTCCACTTGGTCTATCCACATCTTAACTGTAGGGGTTAATGTTTGTAGCCATAGTCTTGGGATTATTTGCTTTGCTGCGTTAAGTAAGTGAATCAAAATCGTCTTTTTATATTTTTGGGGGGAGATCTCATTGTGGTGCAGCAGAGTTGCCTCTGCTTTAAAGGGTATTCTGACTCCAGTTATTCAATATATCATTTCGAATATCTGCAACCAGTAGTTTTTATTTTATTTTACTGCAGGCCAACCACACATGAACGAACGTACCTTTTACTCTTTTACATCTCCAACATAAATCCAATACATCTGGAGGCATTCTGTGTACCTGCACAGGCAACCTATACCATATCGTCAGAAGTTTATAAGAACACTCCCTGTGTTCCAATACTAATAGAGCATTCTGTGTACCTGCACAGGCAACCTATACCATATCGTCAGACGTTTATAAGAACACTCCCTGTGTTCCAATACTAATAGAGCATTCTGTGTACCTGCACAGGCAACCTATACCATATCATCAGACGTTTATAAGAACACTCCCTGTGTTCTAATACTAATAGAGCATTCTGTGTACCTGCACAGGCAACCTATACCATATCATCAGACGTTTATAAGAACACTCCCTGTGTTCTAATACTAATAGAGCATTCTGTGTACCTGCACAGGCACCCTATACCATATCATCAGACGTTTATAAGAACACTCCCTGTGTTCCAATACTAATAGAGCATTCTGTGTACCTGCACAGGCAACCTATACCATATCGTCAGAAGTTTATAAGAACACTCCCTGTGTTCTAATACTAATAGAGCATTCTGTGTACCTGCACAGGCACCCTATACCATATCGTCAGAAGTTTATAAGAACACTCCCTGTGTTCCAATACTAATAGAGCATTCTGTGTACCTGCACAGGCAACCTATACCATATCATCAGACGTTTATAAGAACACTCCCTGTGTTCCAATACTAATAGAGCATTCTGTGTACCTGCACAGGCAACCTATACCATATCGTCAGAAGTTTATAAGAACACTCCCTGTGTTATAATACTAATAGAGCATTCTGTGTACCTGCACAGGCATCCTATACCATATCATCAAACGTTTATAAGAACACTCCCTGTGTTCCAATACTAATAGAGCATTCTGTGTACCTGCACAGACAACCTATACCATATCATCAGACGTTTATAAGAACACTACCTGTGTTCTAATACTAATAGAGCATTCTGTGTACCTGCACAGGCACCCTATACCATATCGTCAGAAGTTTATATTAACACTCCCTGTGTTCTAATACTAATAGAGCACTCTGACATTTTCTGAAAAATAGTCATCCATTGGAGATCCTCCTCCCACCTCCCAACAAATGGAGATCCTCCTCTATGACCTCATTCATCTTTCTATACAGCAAGGAGGTCCTATGCCCCTTAGGTTCCTCTGCGACACATAGAAGTTCGAACTGAGTAAGTTCCTTATTTATCTCCTGTTTATTTGGGAATCCACTCAGAAAGTGTTTCATCTGGATATATTGGAAATTAATCAGAGGTGTTCTTCTTTGCACTTCACAGAAATTCTCTAACCTAGCCAGTAGGATAAATCTGTACTTAAAATATTTTATTATTGAAAAATAGCCAGACCTTTTTCTATGGTCAACCAGCTTTCCTTCACCAGTGCTGTAAATATTTTTTTTTTTTTAAATGTGACCCCAGTACCCATATGCATTTCTGAACATGTACCCTTCCGAAACTTGTACTAGATGGTGAATAAAGTTTCAGTTGTCAAATAGCCACTATGTTTCTTTGTTTTCTTATATCCTTATATATAATGCATCCTAAAATGAACACATCATTAATTTAGGGTTGTGGCTTCAGTAGGCCGTGTCAGCAAGTGAGTTGAGCAGAGTTACAGTGTGCCAGTCACTTCTGCACATACTCATTTTGTAATGTTGCGTGAATTCAGTGTGAGGTAATGCATTTCAAGTCTGGTGATGCAGAACAAGAACATTATTATTACTTTTTCATTATAAATCAAAAACAAAAATAATGTAGGAGCAGATTGTTCGTGTAGGTAAATATATCTGTTGGTACAGGGACTCTCTAGGGGGTGGGGGGGCTATGAAACCTAATTAGCAAAAGAAAAACCATGAAAGGGGTATCTGTACATTAAAGACTTAACTTGTTATTGAGGTTAAATAGAGAGAAAAAAAAAAGAGAATGAATTCAATAACTATTGGAAGAGTACAGCTGACACCTAGTGTTGAAAATATGTACCATTAATAGAGAAAGAGACCGTATGTGAGAGAGGGAGAGAATAAAGACCTGTGCTATGAAAACAACCACATAACAACAAAAAATATATATACAAACAATTAGTAAGGGCTACTACTTTATTAAAGTCTTTATATGTTTGCAGAGTATATAGTCAAGAAGGCTAAAGAAAGCACTTTTGCAGCTAGAATCAAGGTAGAGCAATTAAAAGCCAATACAACATGATCTATAGAGGGTCACCCCATGTTTAGACAGTAGTAGTACGCCACAGGGTACCTGGGGAATAGTGACCCCAGTACAATAAGTTATTTAATAGTGTGCTTGCACTCTGCCTGCTGCAAGGGAAAAAAAAAAGGTTAGTTTAGGTTGTGGCTTCACAGGCGGTGTCTCAATTACTTGCTGGAAGTGATCAAACATACAAGCGGTCTTTGCCCGATACTAAAGGGGGCTCAAGCTAGATAGTTGCCGCTTTTCGTCAACTAGACATCAGGAGTGTTCCTCAGCATGATCAAGGAACCAGGATGTTCGTGCCGAACCACAGTCTTAGAGAAAATAGCAGTGTGATGCACATTTCGCCACTACTCTGAAGTGGTCAAAAATTTTTTGGTCTCTTTCCCTGTTCATGGTGCATATTTATACCTGAATACACCACTAGGTGTCAGCACCACTATACTCTTCCAATAGTTATTGACCTTATTTTCTCTTTAAATTTCTTGTTACCTATTAAACTGCAATCAAGGTTACATTTGAAGTATACAGAAACATCTTATATAGTTTTTCTACTTCATACAGCACCATCATAATGTGCACCAGTGTACAATGGGATAAACAAAATGTACAGATAATGCCCAAACAGGCTTATAGCCTAAAGAGTGTACACTAAAGAGGAAACATATGATCATATGGGAAGCTCTAAAATTTAGGATGTTTTGGTTTATTTCTAGTTTTATTTATTTTTTGTTCTTGTAGACCTTCAAAAAGCAGACCCAGTCAGCTATCTTGCACAGTATGCATGGTAGCTAATTCCGTATTAGAACTGAGATGAAAGTTAGACAAAGACTGTTGGTATCTAGCTTCTTGAAGGTTTCTATACTGAGGTCTATTGATACAACTCTTCTCCTAAACAAGTCTAGCTTTAAAACACAAAATAATAATCCATATATATTTATGATTCATGATGATGATTTGGAATTAATTGACGTTGTAAATTCATTAAAGCTTAGCCACCGGTACCTCCTTTAAGAACAATATAATATTTTTTAGATTTTTTTCGTGGTTGTTTTTGACAATCAGTGTTACTCGTGACTGATTTGCCTAAGCAATGTAACCTGTGGATTACATTACAGCACTCAATAGTTTACGACACCCAGTCGCTACATGAAGACACAGACCATCCCGTACCTCTACTAGCAGTGGCTGCCGCACAACTGTCACTAATTCACGGCTTGTCGAGCAGCGAGCCATTGAAGTTGCCTTATGTAGCAGTGGCCAGTTTTTCATTTTGTCTTATTCCAAAGTTTGAATTACATAATTAACCTCTTCAGTACTATGATAATAATATTTTGTTATTAATATTGTTTTGGTTTTTTTTTTGTCATTTATTGTACGTTCCCATTTTTGTCGGCCTTGGCTCAGCTGCCCCATTTTCAGGCGGCACTGGAAAAAACCTCTGTGTTGCACTAAGCCACGTTCTTAGATTTCTCACTGGTTGATCCAGCCCTGTGTGCAGCCATACAAGGCAATACTTCACAACCCTCTTTACTGCCTGTATATTGAATCAGAAGTGATGTTTTCAATGTTGTCCTGGAGCTTTGGTTAGGATTCTATATTTTCTGTGTTTATGAACACGTATAGCTGGATAATATATCTTCAGTTATTCTTTCTCAGGACGATTCAAAGGTTGTCCAAAAATGGATCGGTGATGCCAAAGATTTTGTACTTAACCAGAATGCTTATTCGAAAGATCCTGAAGGGTTACAGAAGCAACTGGATCAGTGCATGGTAAGAGTCACTCTGACAGTCAGTAATCTAACTGCATATTAAAAATCAGGTGTCTGTTAATACATTATTTTTAGGATCGCACGGCATGTGCAATAAACAAAGCACCCAGTTATAGCAGGGTAAAGGTGATGGGAAACCCCTCCACCCAAAATAAAAATGATAGCCGAGACATTATCAAACCAGACATGCCAGAAGACTTTCCTTTCCCACATAAATCCTAGACTCCACTGCAAGAGATTCTTGGTAGCAATATTCAAATAAGGTTAACAATATAGAAACAAAAAGGTTTACCTTATTTGCAAATGCCTCCCCAGAATCCCTTGCGGTGGTTGCAACACTGCAAGTTTAGGATTTATGTGGGAAAAGCTTGCCTTTTTCATGTAGATTTGTGTTTAATAATGCCTCATGTATAATATACAGTACTTGTACAGTACAGTATTGTTTACTAAATTGTTTCATGGCTAGCACTAAGCACCATCACACAGCTAAAAACTGTCAAGAGTATTGCACCCAAACGTGTACATTTCAAGAGGAAAGTTTGTCCAGCCGGTAGGATCATATTTGTGTATAATGGTAAACAGGCACTGATAGGCAGGTAGATAGATGCACATAGAGAAAGAGATTTATAGACAGTGTGATAAAGTGTCAGAATAGAGAGACGACAATAAAGTAAATGACCGGTAAATATAAAACAGAAAGAGAGGCCAGCAAAGTTACAGGAACAAGATATGGCAGTGTATAACCTGGAAGCAAGATCTGCCACATGGAGCTGTATATTGTGCAGGCAGGGCATGTCAGCAAAGGAGAACTACATACATATACCCCATCGTATCATTGGGTCTTTTTCATATATAAATCGGGTTGTGGTATAAAGAGTTTTATTAGGACACATTGTTATTTCATTTTGGATTTTTATAGTTTGTATAAACTAGGTTTCTTTTACTAACCTAGGCACTTGTTAATGACATGGAAGCAGTTGAGACCTCTGTAAAAAAGATGACTGAAGTAGAGGTTGCACTGAGAAGCCACCCAGATATTATGATTAATACTTGGGTACAGCCCAGGGTTGGTGACCAGCAGGGTCAGTGGGAAAGACTAAACAAACAGGTAAGTGATGCATCAACAAGGTTTTTAAAGGTGTATTATGTTGTTGAACTCTTACCATTTATTTTGTTATAATGTAAAATTATATTCAACTTCATTATCTAATAGGAACAAACTCAATATACTTAATAATTCGTAGAACTGGAACTAAAGCAGATAATCTGTTATATTGTTTGGATTACATTACTTATTTTTTTCATTGCTTGCCATATCTTAGTGGATTAAATCACAATTAAACCGGACTGAAGATGGTTTTGAGTTATTGTTTTAAGCCCAGTAGCATAATATTTCAATATAAAAATATGTAATCACCTGTTAAATGACATAGAAATTGTGTTTGCAATGAATCTATATATTCTTTGAGCACAAAGCTTGGTTTAGCTTATTCTTATCAATGTCACACATAAATAAATATCATGCTTATTCTTATCAATTCTTAGGTCATTCATCAGATGAACAAATTGTCTGAAAGTCAGGAGAAAGCAGTTAACTTGAAGAAGGATTTGGCAGAGATGCGGGAATGGATGATACAGGCTGAAGAAGAATATTTGGAGAAGGATTTTGAGTACAGGTCTCCAGATGAACTGGAGAGGGCAGTAGAGGAAATGAAGGTAAGAGAATCTGTGGACAGATTAGCGCTGTTGGTTAAATTAAGCCTCACATTTATTTTTATGGATTGAGTAAAATGTAATTAATATTTTATGAAGAGGTGGTACTGTGTCACAGTGACCAGTATAAATAGCTCTAGTGCATGCCATTCTTAAGTCAGTTATGACATTTTTGTGTAAACCCTTCAGTAGAATGCAGCTACCCAAACCAATTAAAATGTTTGACAACCATGTTGATCTGTTTATTTAAAATGTGTGTGTTTGTAGAGTAGTAATGGCGCAAGATGATTAGCATTTGTTTGTTTTTCAAGTAGTATAACCTATAAACGGAATGCCAGTTGGAGACTTGTGGCACAAATATACAATTCTTTTAGAGTGTATATCACATTGTTTAATGTAAACACTTAATATTTGTTTTGTGCACAGAGAGCGAAAGAGGATGTGTTGCAGAAAGAGGTGCGAGTGAAGATATTGAAGGATAACATAAAAACAATGGCTGCCAAGGGCCCAAATGGTGGCCAAGACCTGACATCTGAGCTCAAAGAAGTATTGGACAATTACCAACTTCTCTGTAACCGTATCCGGGGAAAGTGTCACACATTAGAGGTACTGGATTGGTATAAACTATTAAGATTCTGGACATAACCATTAATATGGTCATAATTTAATTTACTGGGAAAGTCTTTCAATTGCAAACGAATAGAATTATACTTCTGCTTATTAGAGCCTATTGGGTGCTCAAGGCAAAAATGGTGGCTATTGAGCCTTTGTTGAAAATTAGAATTGTGATTGTGCAAACAAATTAAATTCCTTAAGGACTCTAGATCTGGGGGGGGGGGGGGGGGGGTGACTTTAGATTTTAAAAGAAAACTTACATTTGTTTGTTAACATTTAGATACCTAAGTAGTATGCGTAGGCACCTGTATGGTGATTACAACAAAAGCTCTTTTTCATTATTCACATGAGGAATTCTGGGTAAAGCTTTCCTTTTCCAAAAGTGAGATTAGCCTTGCAGAGGGGTAACATTTTTACTGCAGTCACCACCCCTTTTGTACTTTCTTCTTTCTAGGAAGTCTGGTCTTGCTGGATTGAGCTTCTCCAATATCTGAAACTGGAGACCGCCTGGCTAAATACATTGGAGGAAAAAATCCAGAACTCATCAAATCTCCCTGACAAAGCTGACTTAGTGAATGAAACATTGGAGGTATTGTGTCTGCTGTGTGTCTTCTGAGAGGAATTAAACATTAGAGTGCCAGAGATTTGGGCATTGTGTTCCCCAGATATGCCTGGGTTGCACATCTCACGTTGCTTGTAGCCTGACGAGAATGAATGAAACTTTGAGGTCTTAATATAGAGCCATTCTACCAAATACTGAAACATATTATCTGCTATTAAATGTAAACATTTCTATCTGAGGGTGTATGGATCTCTGGTTTAACCATGTCTATTTCTAAGTATAATTTCTAATAATAATTTACTTAGGGTATGAATTACCGTGAAAAAGAATGAAAATGTAAAATTGTATTGCTTGTAATTTCTTTTGTAAATAATAGTAATCTTCTTTTCCAGTTTTTTTTTTTTTTTAGCATGCATGAAATTACATTTGCTGATGTACTATAATAATGTAGTTTGTTTGGTAGTGTGGAGCTACTGACCTGTTTTTGGAGTAAAAAGGCACTAGTAAGAGGCAAAAGTAGGAGCTCTGTGCAGATAACTCATTTGCCTAATGGCAAATTAATGGATAGTGGTCTCTCACTGTCTAGGCAAAAGACCCTGCACAGTTTCCAAAAACTGCAGTTTTTTGTTTTGAATTTATGGAGATGATTATGGTAAAAATTGTGGTAGGCGCAGAACAAAATGATCTATGCGTCAACTGCTTCTTTAAAGAAATATGAGAAGACACCTCCGTATAAATGCTTGTTAATTGCTAAGTGAGCAGGCGAATACTAATTTAATCTCAGCCAGAGGGCTCATAAATTACATTGCAGTTTTAAGCTAAAATGCTATCCTGTCATTTTGCAGTCTTTAGAATGTGTGCTGCGCCACCCAGCAGACAACAGAACACAGATCCGTGAGCTTGGCCAAACTTTGATTGACGGTGGCATTCTTGATGACATCATCAGTGAGAAGCTGGAAGTGTTTAATGCCCGTTATGAAGAGCTGAGCCATTCGGTATGAACCAGAAAGCTATTAAAACCTTTTGTATTCCTGTGACAAGATCTCCCTGTCCTATTTATAAGCATTTGCTAGCCTTTGATGGCTGTGGTTATGAAATATTCATAGCAATACATTAATTGGAATGGAAAACCATTTCATTCTAGCCCACTCTGTGTACAAAAAAGCAATACTGCAAGTTCTATACAATTTTCCGTTAACAAAGTTTAATTTGAATTTTACATATACAAGTATTTTTTTTTAAACATAGTTAAGTATTCTGTTCACACCTCTTTTCCAGGAATCAGAGCACCCTTATCTGGCAGTAAAAAGATTCATGATTTCTCTTTGATTTTATTCCTACCATTTAGATAAATTTTTAGATACGTGCAGAGTGCAACAAATTATCGTAGGTTTCCGAATTGGTTTAAATATTAAAAAATACAACTTTCAATGTTTCAGTGTATAATTATTTAGATTCCTCGATTATGGGAACCAATATAGCTAATTTATTATTGCTAATGCAGTTACTAAAGAAAGAGGGTTAAGAAGACTGTAATTATTGTGTACAGCTAATTGGCGACTGTGCCTGTTCTTCTCTGTTGTTGTAAAGTGCATAATACATGGCATGTATTTACTAAACAGTGAACTATGGCCAGCATGTAAACATCAGACTCAAATGGATGGAAATATTCTCCACCTTCTCTCCAACTCTACTTTGTGATTTTTTTTTTATTTTCAACTCAATTGGCAAAACAAACCATGTAACGAAAGGCATGGCATGGTGAAACAGTCCAGTCATGAAGGGGTTAGCAGATTACATTTTACATATATATGTATATAGTTTTGATGAAAATAAACAACCGCTCTTCAATTTGAAAGTCAAACCTTCTGTCAACCAGAAATCCAGCAGTTTAAAGAAGTAGCATGCTATTCAGAATTAAGACCAATTTATCATTACAATGTATTTAGCTGGTCACCACAGAAATATTTATTTTAAGCACTGGATTGTTAGTTATTTAAAGGTAAAAATGTGTTGTAGGTTGAACATGTAGGTTATGGATTAATGTTATGACAAATAAACACAGAGTACACAGTTAATAATCAAACATACAGTTCATAGGGCATCCAGGATTCCGAGATACAGCTATGTACTAACTCCTTGGGATTGTATACACATTTCACAGGCTGTGAGCAGACAGATTGCAATGGAGAAACATCTACAGACTCTACGTGAGAGTGATAATATGCTACAGATGCTACAGGAGTCCTTGGAAGACCTGGACAAACAACTGACCACATACCTGACAGATAGGGTTGATGCTCTCCGTATGCCACAAGAAGCCCAGGTATCTTTACAAGAACTTGCCCATGAGGACTGTTTCAACTCTTAATTATGACCATCACCATGCAGGCTATGTACACATCACTATAGCATCAAAACCAGATTTCCACTGACAGCAGCATGTCTTATAACTTTCATTTTGACCTATGGGCTTGTAAGCCAGACTGCAGTGCTCAGTGTGCCGACTAGCAAATGCTTGCTATTATGTGTATTGTTTAATGCAGTCACTATTGCCTCTATAGACTTGACATTAGCCTCAAGCCAATTTGTTTACTGGCCTGCTGCTAAAATACCCGCTGGGTGGCATCCAAGGAAGGACTGGCAACGTTTTGCCTTTGGCAAAACTAACAATTTTTAGTGGCCCATTTTACAATTTCATCAGCCTGCCCATTATCAGAGATGAACACAAAAAGACAGGCAGGATCGATATACTGACAGATAAGGTAAATAGACTGATAAACAGACAGAGATAGATAGGAAATACAGATAGACTGAATGATAAGGTACAGAGACTGACTGACACAGAGATACTGACATATAAGGTAGAGAGATTGATAGACAAACCGACATAGATACACAGCCAGGGCAAGGAACTAACAGAAGGTACAGAGGTTGATAGGCTAAACAGATATACTTGCATATAAGGTACAGAGATTAATATACAGACACAGATAGATATGCAAGATAGATATACTGAAAGATAAGGTACAGAGATTGATATACAGACACAGAGACACAGACTCTCAGAACAGATATACTGACAGACACAGATACACAGGCAGTACAGGTTACTGACAAAGTACAGAGGTTGACAGGCAGGACTGATGTACTGACAGATAAGGTACAGAGATTGATAAATAGACACAGATAGATACAGATAGATATGCAAGACAGATATACTGAAAGATAAGGTACAGAGATTGATATAGAGACACAGACTCTCAGGACAGATATACTGACAGACATAGATACACAGGCAGTACAGGTTACTGACAGAAAGTACAGAGGTTGACAGGCAGGACTGATATACTGACATATAATATACAGAGATTGATAAATAGACACAGATAGATACAGATAGATATGCAAGACAGATATATACTGAAAGATAAGGTACAGAGATTGATATACAGACACAGACTCTCAGAACAGATATACTGACATACATAGATACACAGGCAGTACAGGTTACTGACATAAGGTACATAGGTTGACAGGCAGGACTGATATACTGACATATAATATACAGAGATTGATAAATAGACACAGATAGATACAGATAGATATGCAAGACAGATATACTGAAAGATAAGGTACAGAGATTGATATAGAGACACAGACTCTCAGGACAGATATACTGACAGACATAGATACACAGGCAGTACAGGTTACTGACATAAGGTACATAGGTTGACAGGCAGGACTGATATACTGACATATAATATACAGAGATTGATAAATAGACACAGATAGATACAGATAGATATGCAAGACAGATATACTGAATGATAAGGTACAGAGATTGATATAGAGACACAGACTCTCACGACAGATATACTGACAGACATAGATACACAGGCAGTACAGGTTACTGACAGAAAGTACAGAGGTTGACAGGCAGGACTGATATACTGACATATAATATACAGAGATTGATAAATAGACACAGATAGATACAGATAGATATGCAAGACAGATATACTGAAAGATAAGGTACAGAGATTGATATACAGACACAGACTCTCAGAACAGATATACTGACATACATAGATACACAGGCAGTACAGGTTACTGACATAAGGTATATAGGTTGACAGGCAGGTCTGATATACTAACATATAAAGTACAGACACTGATATACAGACAAGACAATTGGATAGAAAGTGCTACATACTAGGGCCTAGGCATCCAACTGCGGCCCTCCAGCTGTTTCTATACCATAACTACTATAATTTATTGCCACTGATGCAGAAATGAGGGGGATGTAGTTCTGCAGCAGCTGAAGTGCTTCAGTTGGAGGCCTGGACACTAGGGTATTTAGAAATGAAAAGTGCTGCAGGGTGTAGGGTATCCTGGTCAAGGGAATGGGAGCAATTGCCTTTCTGCCACCCTTGCGAGCCCTCCTCTGGTGGCAACCCTGGTTTTGCGAGACTTTGTTTTAGCTTCTCTGGTGTCTGCTCAACCCCGAGCAGCATTTGTAGATCCTTAAAAGGCACAATGCTGCCATAAGGACGGGTGTGAGAGAGCAAACCAAATCTACCTCGTGTTATCCACCTTATTATGCTGTTTTAAAAAAAAAAAAAAAATAGTGTTTCACTTTAAGCGTTGAGTGAATATTTTCAATTCTTTGCTTATTTTATAGTCACTTTTCTGAGGATTAAAACATTACTTTTAGACTTTTTTTTCTTCGTAAATTACAGACCTCATTTATTCTATCCTGTAGACAGGATTCTAAACAATAGTGCAAAAAATTTTCCTGGTCTTAAACTAAGCATTCTGCTGCCATCTACAGGACTAGACTTGAAAGAGTCTACTCAGTAAAGAGAGAATTGCAGGGATTTGAGTTGGAAATTTCAAACCTTAGGCCAAATCATCCCAGCTGGAAAAAAATCAGCTCCAACTCCGCTACTTTGGCCGTGAGTTTAAAATTCCCATCTAAATTCCCTGCAGTTCTCTCTTTAGTGAGTATACCCTCAAATATATATGCATACGCAAGGCCGGCCTTAGGGGTGTGTGACCTGTGCGATCAGGGCGCAACACTCCAGGGGGCGCCTGCGCAGCCGTTGAAAAAAAAAAAAAAGCCGGTAGTGGCACTAGCTGGGGGAGATAAAAAGATCCCCCCTCACCAGCCCTCTGCTCGGTATGCTGTGCTGGGTCCGGGGAGGGGGTGGAGCTAACCGGCTCAGTGGTGTAGCTCCGCCCCCACCCTGTGAAGCAGAGCAGCGTCAGAGAGAGAGAGAGAGAGAGAGAGAGAGAGAGAGAGACAGAACAGGGGGAAGGGGGTGGGGAGAGAGAGACAGAACAGAGAGAGAGAGACAGAACAAGTGGAGGGGGGATAGAGAAACAGAACAAGCGAGGGGGAAGAGAGAGAGACAGGAGGTGGGAGAGAGACAGAACAGGTGGAGGGGGGGGAGAGACAGACATGGCAAGGAAGAGGAAAGGGACACATACATAGGGGGGTGAAAGACGGGGGGGGGCGGGGGGGCGCCATGGGGGAAGCCCGCACAGGGCGCCGGAACACTTAAGGCCGGCCTGTGCATATGAAACCAATATAATTTTAAGTGGTCCTGTAGTCATCACTTTACCCACAGCAGGTGAACTATTTATATATTATAACCTGCATTTCCTGCTTTTTATGGTCACAGAAGGCATATTCAATGTTTCCTCTTTGCACAGTGGGAATGTTGGTGTGCATTCAGCTCAGCCAATAAAATCTCAGGTTTTAATTGTCTGCAGTCAGTAGATTATATATTTGTTTCAAACCATAACAGACTCCAAGGGTTTAAATAATTGTGATGCAATTCCAAAATGGCATCCATCACAGTCAGAGCAGGCCTATAAATATAATTATATTATAATTATATTTGCATTAGCTTGGTGAGATAAAGATAATATAAACCTGTTGATAATATTGTTTTAGACTTACTGATGTGAGAAGATTTTCAGGTGACAGACCCACTTTAATTTTATGTCTTTGGACGAACATGTTTCTGTTTATTTTACTAAAGTGAGCACCATGTGTTTCTGATTTAGAAAATCCAGGCAGACATCAGTACCCATGAAGCAACCTTAGAGGAGATGAAGAAAGGTTCCCGACCTTTGCACTCCTCGACATCTGAGGTCAAATTACCGCGTGGAGGAACGCAACTTGACGTACTTCAGGTAACATTAAGGCCTTTTTTTCTTAAAAAGCCTAAATAATTGTAAACTGTGTGAATACAGATTATGGATAGATCACCAAAAGGAACTTAGACATATCAACCTGTTCAACTCCAGAATTATTGATATTACAATGAAAGCTCTTTTTCCCCCAGTAGATCTAGAACCTCTCTCATGGGTGTGGACATGGTCAACATACAGTATGCCAAGCAATTGCATGTTTCCATTGAGCACATACATGTATCAGCCAGTTTTCAAAGTATATAGTCACTGTGCACACATTTTGTTTGAGATTTCCATAACCACAGGGGTACCTGGAGACAATAGGGAACAGGGCCTAAATGTGAGGTGGCCTCAGATAAAGAGGAGAAAGTAATGGGGATGCAATATACATTTTATAGTCTACACACATGCTTTAAATACAGCTTGGCAGGTTTAAAACACAAGCCAACTTAAACATTTTACTGAATAAGTTATAAAGCGATCAGTCAGTGGGGTGGATTTTTATCCTTCAATAACAAAATGCTCTTATTCTGTGCAGAGAAAGCTTCGAGAAGTGTCCACAAAATTCCAGCTTTTCCAGAAACCAGCCAATTTTGAACAGAGGATGCTGGACTGCAAGCGAGTTTTAGATGGAGTGAAAGCAGAGCTTGGGTTTCTTGATGTGAAGGATATTGATCCAGACGTCATTCAGACACATATGGATGGCTGCATGGTGAGCAAGCCTGGGATAAAGATTCAAAATACTATTACCTTTTTACATAATGAGCTTGTCAGTAGTTTTAGCACATTTTATAAACAGACAAACTTAACAAAAAAAACAAACATCTTAAGTCTTGACCATAACTGCCATGTTACAAATGTTTCTTTTATAAATTAGTGGTGATCTCTAAATGTTTCATACATCCTGCTGTTAACTCTTGACAGAAGTGGAGAGCCAGACTTTCCTAAGGCATGATTTATATCGATACATGGTTCAGCAGTGAACCTCTGTGAACCCCCCATGGCAATGGCATGGAATCAAGGTTGACAGGCTGGATTGCTGTATTTGAATGGGTCAGCTGTACTGCTATTAACTGGTCTATTCTTGTCATTCAGAAACTGTACAAAACCCTAAGTGAAGTCAAATTAGAAGTAGAGACTGTTATAAAGACAGGAAGACAAATTGTGCAGAAGCAACAAACCGATAATCCCAAACTGATGGATGAGCAACTAACAGCTTTAAAACTTCTGTACAATGACCTTGGTGCCCAGGTAAGCGATGTATAAGCATATCATACAGCTTTTTCTGATTATAGAATGAAATATATGCCATTCTGGCATGCCATATAGCTTGTGGACGCATCAAGAGACATTGTAGATATTTATTTACATGTTATTTTAAAATCATTGAGGTTTTAGTTATTGCATTACATGGTATGCACTAAATATATTACAAAATCCACTATCTAACAGGAAGATAAAGGTGGGATCCTCTTTTCATTGAAATGGTTTCTTTTTTATATTGCCTTTTTTATTTTTCCACATCATAGAAAAAGACTCTTAAAGACCTTCTAATATCTGCACATATGAATTAAAAAAAATGTGCAGCTCTACTTGTAAGATAAGAACAATTGCCTGCTGCATACATATTAAAAGCTAGTGTAATGGTAAAATTAAATAAAACCCAGAACCTACTGAAACCTAAAAAAACAAGTAGAGTACCTATAAATCTAAAAAAAAAAAATAACCCAGATTTTACAGTTACTGTATAACCACAATATAGTAAAAACAAAAGAAAAACAAGTTACCTGCGCTCTCTCCTTTATCCCTATGCATTTAAAACAAATGGAGGTTTTTAGTTACCTCCAATGGCCATGAGAGGATGAGCCCACCTGCCAACGTCAAGGCAGACCCCCCTAGGTGGGTCCTAACTCTAACCATTCACCTTGCTTCTTTGAGCCTCTGGCAAAAATCTCTAATGAGACAGAAAAGGGTGTTGTTTATTTACACCCCTATACATTATTAACCCTTAATAGGGAACACATGGGATGGGCGGCTGCATTGTAACAAGGCTGAGTAATACAACAATTGGATACAAATACATAAAGAAGAGTGAGCGCAGGACTCTTTATGTATTTGTATAACCACAATGTTAATTAAGCACTGGAAAATGTAATCCCCTATTCACAATACTGTCCACGTGTTCATAATGTCCATATCATCGATAAGACTGCTCAGATGGTGTTGCTGTAATGCCTAAATATCGGTCACTCCATGGAGCGAATGTGGGTGCCATATTTGGAGAGCATCATGCACCTCCAATATGCTGCTACCTTCTTGTGGGTAGGAGCTTTGGAAGTGACTAAATATCACTTCCATCACTCTGTTGATAGACTGCCTCTAGATGCCGTTAGCAACTTTGCAATACAAAAAAAAAAAGGCTAAACTAGACTTAGCGCTAGAGTTATGGTTGGGGTTACATTGGGGTCAGGATTGGGGTTAATAGGTCACCATAGGACAAAATGGTTAGGGAACAAAAAATGCTATTTTTAGTAATTAATTGGCCTATAACTTGCAAAAAGAAAAATATGTAATCATGTTCTATTTCTAAACTGGGGACAACATTTTGAAACTCTTTAGATGGGGTCTTTTTTACCATTTGTAGTTGTGTATATGATTTTTTCATGTCAAAGTTATAATTTTGTAGTAAACTGTATGATGAAAATAATGATATCTAAAGAAAGCCCTTCTTTTACTGATAAAAACAATATATCATTGAGTAGACCTGTATTTTTTATTTTATTTTTACCTTTTTATTTTTGCATACCCTTTTCCAGCCACAATATTGATGGCAGGATGGATCACTTATACTTTATGATACAGTTTGTTCCTCACTATTTTACATAGATATTCACTCCATTTGTTTTGGCTATAAGTATGGTGCAAAATAAATCCATGCTTTCCCTTTAAGAGAACTGGAATTCTTATGCATTTTAACTTTTTTTGTGTGTGTAGTAAAGTGTCATCAACACAATATATTTTTGACACCCCTTTCTTGAGCACAGTGGTAATAGCACGGTGGGCAGAACAAGCATTTTTATTTGGGTCCAGACAGAAAACATCTTGAAGTACAGTTTTAATAGCAGTGCTAAATGCGACTACATCATTTATTTTCTTAATAGTTACTAGAACCCTTCCGACTCACTGAGCACGTTCTAAATGACCACCTCAGCTATGGATGTCTTGGCAGAAGGCTAATGGAGTTCATTGCATATCACCTGCAGAGTCACAGTGTGCTCGGGCCTTACTAATGACAAGCGAAGCCATGCTATTGTTTGGCATATGAAATGATTCCGAATGGGTGATTGACACACTCACAGTCAGTCTCCAAATAACACCTGGGAGAAGTTTTGTTTTCAGATCCATGCTAGATGTCACATTAAGGGTTCTTTTCAACAGCAGGGCAGGAAATGATTTTTTTGTTATAAAGGTACAGAAAAGGAACCATGATTTCATTAGCCTCTGTCTTTAGTGCAGTCAGTTATAAATGCACGTCATTTTGTTTTTCAGTCTAAAAAAAAAAAGAAAAGACAAACCAAATTAGACCCTTTTTCCTTTTGAACAGGTAACAGAAGGGAAACAGGACTTGGAGCGTGCACTTCTATTAGCAAGCAAACTGAAGAAAGAATCTGCCTTACTTTCTGAATGGCTCACGGCCACAGAGTCTGAACTCGTTCAAAAATCCACCTCTGACACCTTCGGTGCAGATCTCGATGTCGAAATATCCTGGGCAAAGGTAAGAGAACACTTAAATGATGCCCTTTAACAGTACTGCCTGATGTGTAAGCTGTTGTAGGAGACTGTTATGTTCAGCATATTTATTCATGGTTGGATGAAACTTGTGCGTGAGGATATAGCCTTTTAAAATCGGATATGGCTTTTTTGATTATTTTTTTTTGCTAACCTCCCCTTCTGTACATTAACCTAAATATAAATGAGCAAGTTACAATTCTATTTACATGATTTGCTTTTCCTCTGCTCAAAGTAGACAGTCCAAAGGCCAAAGCCTGTAAAACATAAGGTGCACATGAGTATTGACAAACAAATCGAAAATGTTGAAGACATGATAATATTTAAGCTTCTTGTGTAAATGACTATGAACACCTTTTCTGGTATTTCTTGTTCCTGTCGGTCAGTAGTAATGGTGACCTCTCTTTTCCTGCTATATGCAGAACTGGAGCTGCCCGTTGTGAGTTTCCGAGATTAATTGATATAAATATGTGCGTTGTAACATTGTGGCTGATGTTCTGGTAGAGGAAGCTCTCTGGTAGTTTCTGTTGGCAGCTAGCGATCTTACGTGCACTTATAGGAAAGCTTTACATCCTAGTGGCAGATGGAGGCATGGCCAATATTTTATAGTAGCACATGCTTTTCTAACTTTCATTCATTTACTCCTTCTGTGAAAACAATGTAGTTCCCTCCCACCCATTCTTGAGCCCTGCCCTGTCCTTTCCAAATAAGGTGATTGAAAAGCTTAAAGGAGACACAAAGATCACTGCTCTGCCAGTTCTTTCAGCTGATAGTACAATGGTCACTTTAGGAGAGGCATTTAATTTGTATTCTTGTATCGAACAGTTTCCTTCTTTCCCCCAAACCAACCTACATTTTTATGTAAACCTGGAAGCTTTTTTTCGAAATTCTGGTATTGGAAATGATGTAAACCAACAAGTGACACACCAGGAATGTTTTCAAATCCATCTTATATATCTTATCTATCCATCTTGTTGATCGTGTCAATCCTATCTTTTGAACACCATGGAATATTGGTATAATTTACTGAAATAACAATATAAAATGTCTATCATTTCATTGTATTAAATGTCTCACTTTGTAAAGTAAAGTTTTCTTAAACTCTCCCTAATCAATAAAATGATCACTGAGAGATTGTGGTTGCTATGGTAGCAGAGCATTGTGTTGTATCACATACATAGAGCTTGCTAAAGGCTTTCCGACTTGAGAATCAAGCTTTTTAAACACTTTTTTTGGCAACTTTTTTGATTCTCCTTTCTGACATTGAATGGAACTTTGTGTTTTAATTCCATAAAAGTTGTCAACCATAAGCATGTTGCAAGTAATATTGAGGTAAAGTTTAAAAAAAAAAATATAAATATTCAAACTATAAGATTTTAGAATGACTGACTAAAAATCACTAAGCACTATTTAAAGAGAAAATATCCTGATTTTTGTGCATTTACGTGCTGCCTAACATGAAGTGGTTGGTTTACTTTTGAATATGTCTCTCTTCATATTTTACCTCCTTAAAAGATAATTAGGTAAATGGAGGTAAGGTCACTGCTTTCCCTATTTAAAGACATTTAGCAATTACAAAAAGATATAAAGAGTAAGAAATAAAATACTGCTACAAATAAAAACATGGTGGTACCCAGTTCCCCCAAAAATAATGGAAAAATACCCCAAAACAACAATTATACTGAGCTGTAAATAAAAGAAATAGAAGTCAAGATAATATTAGAATGGACAAAAAAATAAAAAGAAAGAATACATGAAAATGGTGAAGAACTTGCAAGAAAAAAAGTGGAAAATATTAGAGAATTAATAAAAAAGAATATTTATATATATCTATCAATAATGAATCCGGGGCAGGGAAAATAATGTTAAAATCGTTTAACAGAAAATAGAATATATAATAAAAGCATGTTTTGTCACTTGTACATATAATTGAACCTCATTGACAGTTTCAAGACAAATTGCTAGCTTCCATATACTCCACAAGACATGATGGTTTTCACAAACTGCTTCCTCAGAAGCCAATCAAGAAACAAGACCTTAAATAATTCCTGCTGCGCATACAGGAGTTTATAATAGAAATCACTGATAATCATCCTGTATGAGGTGCTCTATGGCCAGTACATAAAATGAGGGTCAATGTATTGAAGAGGGAACTGAATACTGTGGATTCTTACTTGCAAGAACATTGAATCCGCAGCGCTCAGTTCACTACCATACAATCCGTGTATTTTAGGGGACTTGGAAGTATAATAAAGTTCTTTCTCCTTGAATTTTGGTAAGATTTAGTAATAGTGTATTTTTGATTTATTAAAGCTAATAAAGCACATACATAAAGGCAGATTCTCTGTTGCAACCCAGAACTAGAGCACAAACCCAGAGTGAAAAGAGAGAATTCCCACATCCTACAATATCTCTAATGAGATTTGATGCAGGCAAAACAATGAGAGTTTTCAATTGCTGGTATGACTGTCAAGTGGCAATGAATGAAGTCTGTGTTGTTGTTGTTTTTTGTCTCCCCCAGGGATAAATAAAAGCTCATTAAGAAAATGCATTGTTGTATTTAATTGTTGGAACTGGTTGGCTATAAAGCACGTAGAATTTCCCTAGCTACAAATAGTCCCTGGATAAGTCCATGTTGTGATTGAAGTAGAATATTGTTAGTCTGTAATATTTCTGCTAATATTCATGAGCTCATTTTCCAATACGGTTACTGTGGCATGTGATTTCCAGGATGTTTCAAACAGGGATTAAATCCAAAAAAGAAAAAAAGGCCATATTAAAAGATCACTACTGTGTGAGAAAAGATCACATAAATGCATATTAAACATTATACTTCTAAACTAAAATGTATTTTTTATAAAAAAAAAAATATTTGTTGTCATATGTTTTATGTGGAAAATGAAATGGCATGAATATAGATGAATACATTAATAAAGACATATAAATTCAGGGGTCTCACATAAAGGTCCAGAACACATGATACACGACGACACAGAATGTGGCTATGAAACATTTCAAGTATAGTTATAATGAGGCACCACAATGGGGCCATTGGGAGAGAGAGGAGTGGTAAGAGGGAAAACCATAAAGGGTCATAATATAAGTGGCTATGTATAACCGGTAAGGTAGACAGACACAAGCATGTAAGAACAGGGAAAGTATAAAGGATTAACAAAAGAGTTCTTAAAACAGATTATGCTAAATCATATCATATACATTTTGAAACATTTAACAGTCAAAACTATTAGCTGCTGACTACAGTTTATTGCCAGTTAGTGTGCAGGTGGGTATTTAAATGATTTAAATTGGTGTGTGTGTCACAACTACTGCAGACCACAACAGAAATCTGAAAAAATGTATATTCCAGTGTAATCAGGGGATCATGGTGGAGGTGGTGACTCCAAGGGGAGGTGAGTCTTAGCATCTTGGCATTCCACTTATTTGTGGTTTTCATACCCTCACCTCGAGATGTACTCCTCAGATCCTACATTCTACAAATTGCCATTGAGGTATCCCATTCAGCCAAGGTGGGCGTTCCAGCCTCTTTCCACAGATAGGGGATTTGCAGTTTGGCAACTGTCTGTAGAAAATGGGAGTGTCCAGCATTTCCTGGGAGAAATTCAGAGGTCTTACCTGTGCAGGGTTTTTGACAGTGGTAAATAGGGTTGCCACCTGGCCGGTATTTTAATGGCAGGCCGGTAAAAAATTGGCTTCAGGCCAATGTTAAGTCTATGGAGACAGTAGCAAGGCCGGTATTTTTCTGAGGAAAAGTTGGCAACCCTAGTGGTAAATCAATCAGTTGTGTTGAGCTGTGCGCGCGCACACACACACACACACACACACACACACACACACTGTATAACCTTAACATATATACTATTTTTCAATGCAGTTTATAATATAATTCATTCACCTCCTGTGTGACACTGTTAACAGATTCAGTTGGGTTTAACTACTTTGCATTTGATGCCAGATGATGCCAAAAAGTGAAAACAAATTAAAACCCCATGTTTTTATTTCATTTGAGTTTTATTATTTTAAATGGTTATTTATCCTACACAGAAGTGTACTGGGTATGAACACAGAACAATGCGCACATAATAGTGTTATTATACATGGCATAGAAAATATACTTGATATATATAACTAAGTATACATGTATGTGTTTGCAATATCACATGTGATAATGTTTTTTATTGGTTATGGACAACCACGCACACATTTTTCTGTGTTTTATTCTTTTTGCGCAGATGTCACTGTTTACGCAGCTGTCCTGATAATATCACTTTTTGTAGGGCTCTTTAATTTTTACAGTTAAACAATGCTTAGGTGACAGATTCAGTCTGTTTACAAAACCAAAACCGTTCACTCTCGGGTCTTTCTAAAAATAAAAACAGGGGGTGAGATCGTGTCAAGCTGGCCAAAATATCATCTACAAAACGGCAGTGCAGAGGCCATAAAAAGGTAGACTATGGTGGAGTCGTAATCGAATATGTCTTCATTAGCATAGTTTGGAGCCAATGCTGCACCGATGGATGTGCCAGAGATCTGCATGTTATACGTGTTCCTGAATTTAAAGAAGTTAGGTGGACCATGATAATGTGATTGTAGCAACACTTTGCACATAGCATCAAAGCCCTCGTCCATAGTGAGGTCCATAGTGACTAATATTTAGTGGCTATAATATTTATCTGTGTGTGTGTGTATATTTACATACATGTGTATGTACAAAATGCTCTTTAACATATAAGAAACTTATCCCACTAGAAACTATGATCACTAAATTGGCCAGAGGGGGTCTATCTTTCCCTGATGTTTTCTTTCTCCACGATACAACAATGTTCTCACACTTTATGACATGGGGAAACCCTCACTCAAAAAAAAAAAGCTGGTACATTAACGAGAAGTCACTGTGTAGATCTATAGACCCGATATTATTATTCTGGGTGGATAGGCCCACTTTTGGGCGATTAAATATTAACAACATAATTATTAAACAAACTTACCTTTCCATAGGTCCGGTTAAAGATAAGCTATACACAAGGAATTCTATATCTAAAGAGACACCCTTGGATGTTTGTACCCTGATGTCCCAGGATCTAAATCTAAGTAGATGGGTGGAGCGGGGTATTCTTAAAATATCAGACATAAGTAACGAGCTAGGGTTTCTTCCCTTCCCTGCGCTTCAAACCAAATATCTACTTAAGGCCTCAGATGCCTTTACCTATATAAGACTAATAAGTATTTGGGGGAAATTCAATATTATTAACGAGGGTACTTTAGAAAAACTTTACTTTAGTGCTCTACCGAAATTAACATCAAAAATCAGGAATCTAATAGAGGCAGCCAAAGAACATGGGAAACTAACAAGTATCACGAAATGGGAAAATGACCTAGGGGAGACCTATTCAATTCAGGAATGGATAAAATCCTTTAACAACGTTAGGAAAAACATACATTGCATTAATATCCAAGAAAATTATATAAAAATCCTCCATAGATGGTATATGGTCCCTACAAAGCTTAGTAAATTTCAAAGCCACACTTCTGATCTGTGTTGGCGCTGTGGTCTACTCCCAGGTTCGCTGTTTCACACTTGGTGGGAATGTAAGACGCTGGACAAAATCAGAGAGAATATAAAATTCCTAATAAATAAGGTGGGCTTTAACATAGAAGCTCTTTCCCCAGCCAATTTTCTCTTTCACCTTAGATATCCCAAACTATCCAAAACACAAACGGCGCTACTGATACATATTACAATGGCTACCAAATTGTGCTTAGCGAGACATTGGAGGAAAACCACTATTCCTAACCTAAAAGATATAGTAGAACAAATTGACTATCAGGCTACTATGGAGAGGGCAATATTTCTTGATGAGAAAAGGATCCCGGAATATAACAAAATTTGGGAACCCTGGCTATCCTTCCAAGAAACTTTTAATTCGAACTAAATTAAGGGTGACCTAACTGAATTGTTTCTTGATGAATTACCATTCCAAATCCCATGGACATTAGTTTTAAAACGCTCAATAATGTAACCCCCCCCAACCCACCGGCCTCTTCTCCCCCCCCCAGTGACCCCCACACCAAACTAAGTAATTCTGTATTCTTTTTTCTGTAAATAAATTATATCTGTTTGTGTATGAATGAGATGCTCCTAGTGACCAATCATATATATATTAACTTATTATCAATGGGCACGTTATGTTATAACTAGTCCTGACAGTTGGATTAATTTTATGGATGGTCACTCAGATGATGTCACACGTGGAAGAATTATTGATGAACACTGTAAATCATATATGTATTTTGTGAATATGTCTAACTGTACTGTAACTTTTGTATGTTAAAAAAAAAAAAAAAATAAGAAACTTTATTTATATTTCAATTTTTATATTATAATTGTCATCTTTATTGTTACAAGACTCTTTCTCTGTTGATTGTGTTGCACCCTAAATACAAACGGATAGGGGGAAAAAAAACCTTGTAACTAGTATTTCCATCAGAACTAATTGGGCTGAGATTTCTTTCAAAATTACAAGCACATGGCAAAAACAAATTGTGCCTGACTTATTAAACAACTTAATTATAACTGACTTGTGTCTCCGCTGCACCAGGACGCAAATGGCTTACAGAAAATGAATGTTTAATCGCCCCATTGTAAATTGTGTGCTGCACATATTCAAATGACTGATATTTCCAGAAGCTCTGAGGCAGATCAGAGAGTGAACTTGTGTGTGTCTCTGTCAAGATGCATGCTGGGCTTTCTTGGGTAGGCAACACTTTATGTTTAACCCTGGCGTCTTCTAAGGAAGTAATGGTTTCAAGATAAAGTTTAGTGTCCTTTTAGCGATTTTAGTTTGTTTTGAAATACAACCCTTAAACTATAAATTTAAAATACATGTAATTTTGCATTCTCCTTTATACCAACGGCAAGGTTTTCTTTTAGATCAGACCAGGGGCTCCAAAGTTTTCAGTAACATTGTACATTCTTACAACATTATTATAGTTCAACTTTTTACATATGTAATAAAAAGGTTATTGAAAGAAAACATTTCTTGTCGTCCCCCCCCCCCCCCCCCCCCCTTCCTTGGCACTCACATTGCAGCCAGTACTTACCGCAGGACCTAGATTGCACTTACAGGACAATCTAGGTTTAAACAAATCCACCACTGTTTATCACCCTGTACTGCAAGCTACAGTTTGTGGGAGTGACTTTAGATGTTAAAAGTCTGAAATCAGGGGTTAAAACTGTAATTATTGTCAGTTAAGAGGAATTAATATATACTAAAATATTTTAAATAAATGGAATAAAAAGCATTGCAAACATAGTTCATTTTTTGCAATAATTCACATTCTCATCATTCTCAGCCAAACACAGTACTGCAAAACAAGTTTTAGGTTTTTACACAGCACTTGATCTGCATAAAAACTCCTATTATGCTCAGCTATAGTAAAAGTAAATATAGATTATTTGTTAAAAAAACAAATTTGTGCAGGGCCAATATAAAGAGCTCTCCACTGACCTGTTCACTAACAGAAATGTACAAAGAACAAGAGGTCACCCCCTGAGACTGGAAGAGCAAAGATTTC
Source organism: Pelodytes ibericus (assembly GCA_036172795.1). Lineage (NCBI taxonomy): Eukaryota > Metazoa > Chordata > Amphibia > Anura > Pelodytidae > Pelodytes > Pelodytes ibericus. Next base: position 67,083,214 of record CM069862.1, read on the forward strand.
ATAGACCGCAATGGAAGGGATTCTTTACAGTAAGGACAATAAAGTTATGGAACTCACTGCCAAGAGAGGTAGTGCTATCAACCACAATAGATGCATTTAAAAATGAATTGGATGTTTTTTGTAGAAAAGCGAAACATACAGGGCTATTAATAGAATAAGCATTAATAATAGAGCTTATTGATCCAAGGAGAAATCTGATTGCCCCTTGGAGTCAAGAAGGAATTTTCCCCCTAGGAGGCAAAATTCGAAATAGCTTCCTTAGGGGTTTTTGCCTTCTTTTGGGTCAAAAGCTGGAATGATAGGTAGAAGGGTTGAACTTGATGGACTTGTGTCTTTTTTCAACCTTCATCATTGCCTACACCTTGCCCCAAGGATTTATGACAAGATTGACGAGCCATGCCTAATCACAGAATACATAGAGAATTACCCATCACAGCGGTGCAAGCCAGTAGCTTGCTATAAACTCAAAGTCTCTTAAGAGAAGCGTCCAGTCCAGGTGGCGGCCCTGTCAATCTTCAGGGCGGATTTTGTGTCACATGGATTGTTGCCACGAAATCCCAAAGTTTGTGAAAAGTATAAGCCGAGTAGTGGTCACATGGAGCCAGACAGTAACTACAAACAGGATTATTGTCTACCCCACATCAAACCACCTCTTATATGTAAACCTCTTGCAGGGAGGAAGATGTGTGATTCCAAGATGAAAGCATTATCTATATATAAAGGGGATTATCAAAAATGGAGCTGCCCTTGATTACAGTCTATGAAACCGGTCAATAGGAGCACATTTCAGGAAAACTTTCAGTTTATACCAACTGCTCCTGCCCATACTGGCAAACCAACAAATGACTGCCCAGTGTCGGATGTGCCGTTTCATCTTAAGAAGGTCTAACCCATGAATAAAGAAAAATACAAGCCCAATGAAGAACCATTTGACAATCTCACAATCCACAAACAGGACTTTAAAGGTATGCCAGTAGAAGCTTACAAGACATTTAAACCCGTTTGCCCACAGCAGAGTGATGATATACGTTTTAGTGGGGTAACGGAATTTCAAGAAAAATATCAAGTGTGGCCCCAGACTCCACTATTTCCGACGAAGCCTATATCTTATATTAAGCCATCAGAACAAATGGACCTCTTGTCAACTGCAAAGAACGACTACACCTCACAAATGATTCAACCTCATCTGTCATATAAACCATCTAAATCCTATAGAAAATGTTCTGATCCCATTAATGCCAGTTCCATAATGAAAGTAGATTACAAAGCTTGGTACAATAGGGCACCACCACTCAAACATCAGGGAGAGCTTGTTGGGCCTACAGATCCCTTGGAGAAAATGACCACATTCTGTAAGGATTTTTTGGCTCATCCTGCCGCTAAGACCATTAGTTGTAAGTCAGTAAAGCAAGAAATTGTGTCTTCTCTGCCAATGGATACAGAAACCATGTATAACACCAGCTATATACCAAAAAAGATTCCGCTATGCACAACTTCTTACAAGAACCCTCTCGAATATACCTATCAAAAAAAGGATGCAAATGGTCACAAATATTACAAGTATTACAAGTTACTTGCTGAGAAAAATAAAAAATTAAAGCCAGAAAAGTTGTAATCCTGTTAGAAAGAACTTTAAGACTCCCAGAGTGATGGAAGTCATTGCTTAAATGTTTTTTATAAACAAAATCTAAAAAAACAATTTATATAAAAAATGTACGTTGTCATTAAACATTTAATATGTGTAATCTAAATCTGTTTCATTTACTGCATAACACAACTCTGCTGCTTAAGTGGGACAGTCACGATTTTCAGGGAGGCGAAGGCATCCATAAAACATAACTAAATTGTCCATCATAAATAATTAAACAATGGAAGGCTTAAACACATTACAGACGGGGTCCATAATCTACAGGGATGTGTTTGGCCCTCAGGCCCCTCCAAGAACCCCAGTCAGGCAGGCTGTCAGAATTCACTTCGTGACATAAACTTTATTCTTAACCCCTTTGCGACAAAGGACGTGTCAGGCACGTCCAGATGGCAACTCCGTTGCCGACAAAGGACGTGCCTGGCTAGTCCGGGCGGTGAAACGAGCAGTTTCTGTGATCAACGTTTACGAAAACCGCCCTGGTGGTTCCGTTCTATTGCCTCGATTTCGAGGCATTCGGCAGCAACGAAATTGCGCTATATTGGAGAGCAGCATGTTCCTCCAATATAGCTACTGCCTTGTTCTGGGTAGTGTGTCAGAAGTGAAAAAAGAAGAGACAGACAGACAGACAGACATGAGGGTAGAGAGGAGCGGGTGCCGCGGGGGTGGCCCGCACAGGGCGCCGTGACACTTAGCCTTGCACACACTTCTACTCATACTCACACACACTTATACACACACACGGTTTCGGACTGGGGGAAAAAACAGCATAACATTATTTTTTTTTCATAAAAGGAAAAAGATGCATTTTAAAGCAACAATTACACAGTGTCTCACATGCACAGTCACACATATACACACAGTTATCTTAACAGAGCTACAATAACAATAGAGTTGTCAATATGGGAGTTCCTTTCCTCTTTTTATTGCTGTGTTGCATTGTGATAAACTCATTTACACACTCTGCCACACATACACACACACACACACACGCTTACACACTGTGCCACTCACACACCTACACACTCTGACACGGACACTCAAAATTTGCCCGTTATGACCCTATTAGACTGCCCATTAATATGCCACAGTCATTTTTCCAAATTAATATGCCAAATTTTGAAAGCTGTGGTAGCCGCTGAAATGCTTGAGGCAGTGGCCAAATCCCTTAAAGCAGTACTGTGGCCCCAATACTTTAAACTGCTGCATCCCACTGTGGCCCCAGTAGCAAGCCAGATAAAAACTGCCTGGGGTCATAGTTTGGAGACCCCTGTTTTAGATTTTAGGGCAGATGCAACAAAAAAAATTATGGATACTGGTTTTGCTGTGTATTGTCCTAAATAGAACACATTGTAATGAGGATTATGAGTGTTATTGTGTTTATTATTTGTAAATTGCTGGCCGGGCTTTATTATGCAGTATCGTTTCAGGAGAGACTTTTTTTTTTTTTTTTTTTAGTGCCAGAACCAAGCTGTGTTTCATGGTTTATTAAAGGACAATTGTGGCAAAAAAATAAGTTATACATATTAGACTGCATCAAAATAAGGCTTTTTAAACAGAAACATGACAGAATAAAAATAAAGAAGCTTATTGAGCCATCTTTGCTTTTATAGCGGTTTCAGGGATTGATATCTTAGGTCAGATGAAGGAGGCGGATCCAAGAATCTAAACATCCCTGCCCTCTAGCTATACAGTCAAATAGGGCTCAATAAGTTATTTTATTAAGTGTTTCTCTCTTAATCATTTATTTTTAAAATGCCTACACTTGATGCAATCTTTCAATTAAACATTACTTTTAAATTTTTGCCCACAGCTGTCCATTAAGCTGATTCCTTGAATGAAGATATGGTCCCTCCATTTCCATGGTTGGCTCGTTAGAAATGTTATGATCATTGATTAACCCCTTAACGACAGATGACGTGCCAGGCACGTCACGGCAAATCGAGGACTTGCCGACAGCTGACGTGCCTGGCACGTCATGCACTAAACTGAGTAAAGAAAGCGACCAGCGGTCGCTTTCTTTACTCTAACGGTGTTGCTACAATGCCTCTAGGTAGAGGCATTGTGCAACACCCCCCAAAAGTGCAGGGGCGCGCTACGATCACTCCACGGAGTGATCGTAGCAGCCATTTAAAAATGGCTGCGCCCACTGCACACATGTGCTTAGAAAGCGAACGATCGTTCGCTTTCTAAGCATCTGCGGTGTTTCTAAAGTGCCTCGCTAGCGAGGCACTTAGTAACACCTTGATGCTCCCCAGAGCCGATGGTGGTCGCTCTCCTGAGCGACCCCATCGGCTCAGTAGAAGGGAACGCTGCCTATACAGGCAGCGCTTCCCTTCTAATGGCAAGAGCATCGGAAGTGAAAGTATTTCACTTCCGATGCTCTAGGGGGAGCCAATCGATGCCGGCACAACAGATCTATGTGATCTGTGTGCAGGCATGTATGATAAGTGCTCTGATGAGCACTTATCATACTGTCAAAGGCAATATTAGCAAATATTGCCTTTGACAAGTATTGATCTGCCTCCCTCACCTTACTAGTTATAGTAAGGGAGAGAGACAGATCAGATAAAGTAAAAAAATAAAATAAAATAATAAAACAAATATTTAATAAAATTTTAAACACCAAGGGCTTTTATAAAAGCCATTTAACCCCTTCCCTGCCATTGATCGCTGTGTACGCAGTGATCATACACAGCAGCACATTTTTTGCTGTCTGTGCATTTTTTAGGGGTTAATTTTTTTTACTGTAATTCATTACAGTATAAAAAAAAGCTCTTTTAAGAGAGATTAACCCCTTTCTTGCTGTAGATCACTGCCTAAGCAGAGATCTGACGCAAATGCAGCAATCTTGCTGCAGAAGCATTTTTAATTTTTTTAAAACTTTTTTATTACACCCGTCACGTGTTAATTATACCCGCTAGGGGACTACGTTTAACGTAATTTTTTTTTTAAATAAGAGCTATTAACCCCTTCCTTGCCGTATATCACTTCCTAAGCAGCACATATGGTCACTGCCTAAGCAGTGCATATGGTCACTGCCTAAGCAGCGCATATGGAGCAATCTAGTCGCAGAAGGATTTTTTTTTTGCTATCAGCATTTTTTTTGTCAGACTCGCTAGGGGTTAATTATACCCACTAGGGGATTACGTGTATTCCTTTTGAAGCTGTCTGAACACGTGTATAGCGATCAGTAACAGCCGATCAGTGGCAAAGGTGGTTTGGTGATTTCTCAGATGAGCATCACCATTCGTCTGGTTCGATCAATATTGGTAAATATTGTTCTGACCCATATGGATCTGCCTCCCTCTCCTCACTTGAGTTTTAGTGAGGGAAAGAGACAGATCTGTATAACATAATTTTTTAATTGTAATAAATTAAATAAAATGTTAAAAAAATTGTGAGTCCCAAGGGCTTTTATAAAAGCCATACCCTTTGTATAGTGTAGTGTATTAACCCCTTCCCTGCCACTGATCACTGCACAGCAGAAATTTTTTTCTTGTCTGTGCATTTTTAGGGGTTAATTTTTTTGTACAGTACTATAAAGGCTCTTATAAGAGCTATTAACCCCTTCCTTGCTCTACATGTTCAAATTCCAAGTTTGAAAATCAAAAAGCGCACCTCTCAAATGTAGCCTTTCAACACCCAACAAAGCTGACAAAGCTATGCATGGGTGGTATCCCTGTGCTCGGGAGATGTTGCTGAACATATATTGTGGTATTGTTTGTCAGTGACACATACCGAAATATGTGAATTTGTGTCTAAAGTACAATGTATGTGGGAAAAAATACACAATAAAATGACTACCACAAACTTTGACAAAGGCTGGTGGTAGAATTGGTGCATGGAAAGTGTTAAAATAACACCATTTAAAATAGCCTAGGGTGTCTACTTTTACAAAATATATACTTTTTGGGGTAAAATACACTGTCCTACTTTAAAAAAAAGTCCCAAATGAAAGATGGGCTCAGGCTGGCTACACGTCAATATTCCAAGTTGAAAATGCGCACCTTCACAATGTGGCCCTTTTAGCCCCCAAACAACCCAACAAACCTATGCATGGGTGGTATCCCTGTACTCAAGAGATGTTGCTGAACACTTATTGGGGTGTTATTTGGCAGTGACACATACCAAAATCTGTAAATTCATGTCTGAAGTACAAGGTTTGTGAAAAAAAAACACAAAAAAATGACTACCACAAACTTTGACAAAGGCTGGTGGTAGAATTAGTGCATGGAAAGTGTAAAAATACCACCATTTGAGATAGCCTAGGGTGTCTACTTTAAAAAAATATATGGGTTGATGTGGTAAAATACACTGGCTGGTTTCAAATATGTCCCAAATGGGACATGGGTGCAGGCTGTCTGCATGTCAAAATTTCAAATTGGAAAACCAAAAACTTCACCTCCCAAATTTGGCCTTTTACCCCCCAAACAATCCAACAAACCTATGCATGGGGGGTATCCCTGTACTCAAGAGATGTTTCTGAACACTTATTGGGGTGTTATTTGGCAGTGACACATACCAAAATCTGTAAATTTATGTCTGAAGTACAAGGTTTGTGAAAAAAAAACACAAAAAAATTACTACCACAAACTTTGACAAAGGCTGGTGGTAGAAATAGTGCATGGAAAGTGTTAAAATACCACCATTTGAGATAGCCTAGGGTGTCTACTTTTAAAAAATATATGGGTTGATGGGGTAAAATACACTGGCTGGTTTCAAATATGTCCCAAATGGGACATGGGTGCAGGCTGTCTGCATGTAAAAATTTCAAGTTGGAAAACAAAAAACTGCACCTCACAAATTTGGCATTTTAGCCCCCAAACAACCCAACAAACCTATGCATGGGTGGTATCCCTGTACTCAGGAGAAATAGTAGAATCTATTTAGCATGTTTTTTCGTTCGCTATTGTCGATGAGGAGAAGTTGTTTCAAATAAAAACAAAGAAATTTGTGTATTTTTTTTTTTTTTACCATATTTTATTATTTTTTTTTAATAATATGATAAGATATGATCAAAAATATGGCATCCATAGAAAGCCCTTTTTGTCCCGATAAAAACAATATATAATATGTGTGGGTACAGCAAATGACGAAGAAGAAAATTACTGCTAAACACAAACAGCACAGAAATGTTAAAATAGCCATTGTCCAGAAAGGACAAAAATGTTTCAAAGGCTCTGTCCTTAAGGGGTTAAGGGCCAACTGCACAACTGAAATGCCAGGTGACCCACCATAGCTCTCGCTGTTGGTTCTCTGACACTCCTGTATGAAATAACTGAAATATTTAAAATGACTTGTAAAGAAAGCCCCAACAGATGCACAAGTTAAACATTCTTCTCTTCGTTAACTCGCTACTTGCATTCCTCTAATTCGGAAAGAACCCTTTCTTTTCCCTGACACACCGCATGGTATGATAGAGCAGTGCAGCAGACTGTCCTGTGCTGTTAAGAAGCTTAATATAAAAGAAGAAAGGCAGCCGAGTTTCAGAGGTTTGTTAGCGTGCTCTGAATAATCTGGCCTGCTCATTTTGCAGAATGTGCTGAAAGAGCTGGAGAAAAGGAAAGCCGATCTAAACAGCGTGACGGAAAACAGCGCTGCACTACAGTGCTTGGTGGAGGGCAGTGAGGCCACACTGGAAGAGAAGCTGTGCGTGCTGAATGCTGGCTGGAGTAGAGTCCGCACCTGGACAGAGGACTGGTGCAACACACTGTTGGTGAGTTCACACACATAACACTTCAACACCAGAATTCTGTTCAGTATACACTATACTGACGTGTAGTGTATGTGTCATGGTGAGTTTGCACTGAAGTTGAAGATTATTGGGTACAAGGAGTTCACTTGTAATACACACTGAGCTTGCTCGGACAAGGAGATGTTGGTTCTTTTTTAGTCACAAGGTAAATACGCATCTTTCCAGTCAGCTATTTTGTATTCCAAATGATGCATTCTTCCAATTCCAGAGTTCCTTGCCAACTTGTCAATCTAGAGATTTACTAAAACTGTTCTGGCAGATTTAGGAATTGAACTTGAGTCCACCCTGACAAATGACATTTTAATATCATAGGGAATGATGCCATTCAATAACCTCACCACAGTCTGCTACCATGGAATATCCTACTTATTTACCATGTAGCAGATACATAGAGGCCTACTAAATGAGCAACATGTCAACGCAGGGATTTTAAGGACAGACGGTTTATAATGACGTAAGCAGTCATTGATTCTTAAGAAGTTTAGGGAGTTTCTATAAAACAAGGTTTTTACACAGTTCTGTTGAGGACACGAGTTCCCATTGTGTGTGGCAGTCATTTGACTGGAGATTATTCTTTTTCCTTGTAATCAGAAGGATCTTTGGTATATTAGAGGAAGTTGAACTTTGGTCCAGAATAGTTTATCCTTCATAACCCATATTCCCATAACCCACATTCAGATATGGCCACTGCTGTATGTACATTTCACAATGGATATTTACCCAAACTATCTTCAATGCTGCCTTTTAATATGTTTTTTATACATCGTTTTGAACTTAAGTACCAATCTTGATACAGTTTGGCACAGAGGAGTGATCTGTAAAATACACGCTCCATTTTGAATAAATAGGCATAGATTTGTGTACCATTATTATATTAATTTTATTAGTAACTGTATACTAAGCAGAGCACTTGTAAGAGGCAAACTACAAACTCCGCTTCATTTTAAGCAACCTACTTGCAGTCTCTGTATGAAAGTTAATTTACACTACATTCAGTAATTGTCTAAAGGATAGAAAGGGATAATGTGTAAACCTAAAGCAGTTCTGTGAAAAAGTTCTGAAAGTATAGCAATTTCACTGCTGATTTCCCCACTGTCTCTGCATACCCACATTGTATATATTCCAAACCCTGTTAATCCGTTGCAGCTAGTTTTGTTTGGTTTGACATACTAGCTGCTTTCACAGAGACATGTCACACCTTACTATAGAAATATGGAATATTAGAAAGTTCAGTCTGGCTGCCATTTCATGCCAACTCTAAACATTAGCACTCATTAGCAGCTATTCATTGCAGTGTGCTCTGCCAATGACCCTTCCTGTGCTTTGTTAGAATCACCAAAGTCAGATGGAGATTTTCGACGAGAATGTTGCTCACATAAGCACTTGGCTGTACCAAGCGGAAGCCCTGCTGGATGAGATTGAGAAAAAGCCAGCTAACAAAAAGGAAGAAACTGTGAAGGTAATGTTCGACTTCACACGGCATACTGACGCACAACATCTTTGCAAACTGGGTATATGGTTAAAATGTTGATGACTATTGTTTGAACTCCTAGTATAGTGTTTTTTTAAATAAAATAATTTATTTATTATAATAATAGAGATTTGTGCAACTTGAGCCATACAGCTATTTTACAGTACGTAAACATCCATCGTGACTGAGCAGCTGGCTGAGGATGATGAAAGTAGCCGTCAATCTGCTATTGGAATTTAAATAGAACTTGCAAGTCATTTGAAAACAAAAAACAATGGGGAATTGTCTCACACTTGAGAATCATTGCTAACTGCTAATCCTAAAGCTCACATTGCATCATTTAACTCAGACAGGCATCATGAAAATTAAACTTGTATTATGAGAGAGCAAGTGGATTGAGATCAGTCCAGGTTCAGAAATGGGGACTTTTATTCTTTTCTCAGAAACTATAGCATTATCGCAGCCAAAAATTGGTCTGTCACTGTTCAGGGATAACCTGAGTTATATAAAAGTTATATCCAAGTTATATAAAAATTAATTCTACTAGTGGGATCAGAACAAAACGTACTTTCTTTTAAAATAATCATGATTTTTGTAAAAAAAAAAATAAAAATCCTCAGGGCATCATTAAATGATTACAACTACTGAGCATAGAAACATATAATTTTATTTACAGAGGGGAAGCATGATTACATATTTTTTATAGCTAAATGATCATGCAAATTCAGTGCCTCTCGCTACCCCTCTATTAGTTGTTGGTGCATAGTTTTTTTTTATATATAAGTATGACATGATCTATTACTACACACTCTTCCTACATGCACTGAACAAGTGTAGCACCTAACACCAACTGAAAGCCCCTTCTGTATGTATGCAAGCATAGAAATCTTTCAAGAACTCTTAGTTTGTTAGTCAGTTTAATTGGTTCACCTCTGTTTAAGTACAAGTTTTCTATACTTCAAGTATGTCTCGGAAATGTGACCATTAAACTACTATTCAGTTGTCCTGATTTAAAATAAATATATACCATTCAAAAGTTTGGGGTAATTTAGAAATATCCTTTTTATTTTTCTCAAAAATAGATACAAAATGCAGTGTAGACTAATGATGTATGTTGTAATTGACTATTGTAGCTGGATATAGCTTAAATTGACATAGACGTACAGAGGTTTATTATCAGCCATGTGAGAAATTGCCAAAAAACTAAATATCAATGCTGTGCACTACTCCCTTCACAGAACAGAACAAACTTGCTCTAATCAGATTAGAAAGAGGAGTAGGAGGCCAAAGTGCACAACTTAGCAAAAGGACTAGTACATTATAGTGTCTTCATTAAATAGTACTGGCAAAACACTGGTCTTAACGTCAACAGTGAAGAGGCAACTCCAGGATGCTGGTCTTGTAGGCAGACTTCCAAAGAAAAAGGCATATCTCAGACTGGTCAATAAAAAGAAAACCTTAAGATGGGGAAAACCGCACAGACAATGGACAGGGGATCATTGAAAAAAAGTGTTATACATTAACATTTATTTATATAGTACCAACAATTTGAGTAGTGCTAGGTACAGAGCATAGATAGGAACTACAAACTAAGTTAGACAAACAAGAACAGACTGATACATGAAGCATAGAGCCCTGCTCGCAAGCTTACAATCTAGAGGGAGTGGGAGACACGAGACACATAGAAACATAGAAACATAGAATGTGTCGGCAGATAAGAACCATTCGGTCCATCTAGTCTGCCCAATTTTTTTTTTTGAGTACTTTTATTAGTCCCCCGTTCCCGGTCTTATAGCTAGGATACCCTTGTGTCTATCCCACGCATGCTTAAAATCCTTGACTGTGTTTACCTCTACCACTTCTGCTGGCAGGCTATTCCATACATCCACTACCCTCTCAGTAAACCTTCCTGATATTACTTTTAAATCGTTGCCCCTCTAATTTAAGACTATGTCCTCTAGTTGTGGTAGTTTTTCTTCTTTTAAATATACTCTCTTCCTTTACTGTGTTGATTCCCTTTATGTATTTAAATGTTTCTATCATATCCTCCCTGTTACGTCTTTCCTCCAAGCTATTCATGTTAAGATGCTTTAACCTTTCCTGGTAAGTTTTATCCTTCAACCCATGAACCAGTTTAGTAGCCCTTCTCTGAACTCTCTCCAAAGTATCAATATCCTTCTGGAAAAGTGAGCGTCCCTGGGTGAAGAGGTTAAAGGGAAGGTGGGGGTAGTACCACTATTTGGGATGGTTGGAGCTTAATGGGGGTTGGCCAGTGATTAGTTGTGTGTTCTAGATGGATGAGTTGTAACCTTCCTATTCCTGACAGTGGTCAGAGGACAGTGAGAGCTAGGTTGGATTGACTTGAGGTTAATGGATATGTTAGTGGGATGAGCTTTCTTTAAAGAGGTTTGTGTGTGTGTAAATAACATATTACATACATACATTTCAGACCAGCATGTGGCAATTTTCTTATGCAAGCCCCATGAGTGCAGTCGCTATCTCTTGACTTTTTCTATGATTGGTGTGAGCAGCACCAAGACTATTGGAGAAACAGTGTGCAAGCTGTGAATACATTATAATTATATCTTCATTTGGATTGCTTTGAAATGCGGTTGTCTTGGTCTTTTGTTTTTAGCGCCTTCTATCGGAGCTGGATGATGTCAGCCTCAGAGTAGATAATGTTCGCGATCAGGCCATAATACTAATGAGCAACCGGGGTACCAACTGCCGTGAACTTGTGGAGCCAAAACTGGCTGAATTCAATCGCAACTTTGAGAAGGTTTCACAGCACATCAAGGCTGCTAAAGTGAGTGCAACAAATACTTGACTTTTTCCCCTCCCATCTGTTTCAGGCAGGAGGTGAGTTATTTGTATCATCCTGTTAAATTGGATCCATTGGCTTACTGCTTTGGCAAATTGTTACATACAGTTGAACTATTACTTCTGGCAGTAAAGGGTTAGCTTAAAGGGAGATCATTTAAATAGTATTTCCTATGGGATGTATTGATTGTGTATGCATAATTTCAAGCACATGCAAAGATGAAGTGCGGTCACCTTTTTGTACCCTATCCCAATGATTATTCTAGTATTTCATAGTTTTTATATAGTGCCACACGGTGGTGTCAGCATTGAAAACATATATTTTTCTCCTAATCTGTGCACATAATTACAGTTCTGTTTACACTGTGCAAGTAGTTTTTTTATGTTCTTCATACACACTGCCAACAAGTTACATAGTCTCTATAAATGTTATTTTCCACCAATTAACAAAACACTGCATGTTATATAATGCCGGAAAAGCTAAATCCATTATCTGCCAAATCAGTGTGTCCGCTGGCAGCACATTTAATCAGGGATTGGCCACATAAAGGGGTTTAATTGGGACAGCGAAATGGAGGCGTTGCCCGGATTGAAACGTGTTGGGAGATGAATGCCAGTTCTGTAAACTCAGTGTCCGTCTCTTCAGATGATAGTTGGTCAGGATACTCGAGCACACCCACAAGATCCAGACACGGTGTCTGTGCAGGCTGAACTTTCTGTAGCAGAACTGGAACAGTTTGAGACTGAGCTCCTTGGTGCCCAGAAGGTGGTCGAGAGACATTTACAGTCAATGTCTGATGATGAAAGGGTAGGTAATGAGCAGGAAAATTAAACCCATGTAGGAGAACTGTAATAGTTTGTATTTGTATGGGTTGTGCCAACAATTGCCATAGTGCAGCACAAGATGTTGGAAAGGATGACCAAGAATTACAAACATGACTACTTTATTTTTTTTTATATTCAGTTATTACCCATTGTTATGCATGATTCACGTCTGTTGTACAGTATATAAGGGGTTACAATAAAGGCAACATTACACTAATTAAATTATAATGATGGTCCTGCTCATGGCTCCAGCTTGAAGTCTGCAAGGGATGTGGAAAGATATATTCAGTAGCTTTATAGCTTTAGTAACTTTATTAAGAGATACAAAAGTGAAAAAATGTGTTGCGCAAAGAAACTCTACTTATCTGGAGAAAAAAATTCAAGAGCCTAGAAACCGGCTCTGAGTGTGAAAAACTTTAGAGGACTCTGAGTCCTATCATCCACAGCCAAGTGTAGTGATTGGTAATAGGTAGATGTAGACCCAGTTAGGAGATGTAGATTTATACTGGGAAATCAGATGTAATTTAGGGTACAATATAAATCTTTAATTTTCCTCTGGATAAAAAACTGGAATAAAAGGCTCATATAGAGTAAAAACAGAAACGAAAATATCACCAGTCCGTCCAGTATGTACGTAGTCCAAAACCGGCAGTAGTGGATAACGAAGGACGCCAAGTGAAAACAAGCTCCGTTGTTGGAGACAAAAACACTTCCGCAATTGAAGTCTCGTGCAGCGTCACCAAAATCTCGCGACGCGTTTCGCCCAATAGGGCTTCTTCAAGGCTGTGGATGATAGGACTCAAAGTCCTCTAAAGTTTTTCACACTCAGAGCCGGTTTCTAGGCTCTTGAATTTTTTTCTCCAGATACGTAGAGTTTCTTTGCGCAACACATTTTTTCACTTTTGTATCACTGTTTGCTGTGTTTGTTTTTGGAGGAACTACACTTGTGTATGCTGCATTTTTTCACATATATTTATCTCTGTTTATAAGCGCCCATCACTTTTTTATATTCTTTACTTTATTAAGAGAGTCCACGTAGATACCATGTGTTTCTTAAATATCTGTGGTCCACTCCCTATAGAAACTAGGATAGTGATTTACTAAGATTGCCACCAGTGGTAACATATACCCACTTTATATTCTCGGTCCTTGTAGGAATAATGAGATCATAATTAGCAAAGTGTGGTTGTGGATATATTATCTCAGAGAGGGGGCATACTGATTATACATTGCCTCCGGCTCTCAGTCACAGGCTCATTTATTGTATTAAGGGGCAGAAGTACATGAAACATCTGAATAAGTTAGAAAAAGGGTTGTCAGTCTCTTACATACATTTGATTTTTTCTTAGGTAAAACATTAAAGTGCAAAAATACATAGATTGAAACGTAATTAATTTGACATAACTGTATTTTAAAAAGACAGATGTGAAGTTTATTTCTTGTGAAAATTACTTCTAGAAGTAACTTAGAAATGTATAGGTGTTTCTATTTAAGTGTGACACTGTCTGTATCAGTCTGTCTCTGCTCATTTAACTCTGCTTGTAACTTCATTTCACATGAATTGTTGGTGCTGTGTAAATAAGGCAGCACTGTAAGCAGATAAGTAAGTCTACTGACAAAGTGGTGTGAACACTGAAAGGTTATTTATTATATATTCATATAGTGAGTGGTTAATTCACTAAATAGTCAATAAACAACCAAAAATAGTTGAATTGAAGTTCGGTTCACGGATGTTCACTGCTTAGTGAATAATGTTCACGGTGTCCCCATGCTCAAATTCCAGGTCAATGCGGGTTATGTATAATGATGGCGCACCTGCTGATTGTGCCAAATAGTGTATGTAAAAAGCTGACTCCCAACAATTCACAAAGGCACTTCCGGGTTGGGATGGCGTTCAGTGCACCGTCGCAGCCAATGTAAAAACATTTAGGCCCTTAGAAGCGCCTGATTATTGGCAGTGGTCTTGCGCCTGCACTGCAAAGTGTCGGAAGTTGTAAAAAAAAATGTATCCTGCAGCCCTATAGCACTCGCATAGTTAAACAATGTTATCTTTAACTGTTTCAATTGGCTCCGACCTGCAAGCTGTCATGAGTTTGTAGGCTAAGTTATGAATAGTGCCAGTCATATTTGTCACATGAACTGCTAATGTTTTACTGTTCAGACTGATGAAGAGAAGGCTCAGATTGAAGAAGTTCTGCAAAGAGGGGAAAGTTTGCTTCAACAGCCCATAGAAAACAACAAGAGAGAGACACTGCGTCTGGAACTAATGCTTTTGCAGACAAGATACAATAATGCGAAGGTAAAAACTTTGCCCTTTCACTGCACCATTGATTTCTTCTCCAGGTTTCAAAGGAACACTATTTTTTTTTTTTTATCATTTGGATGCAGAACTGAAATGTTGAGAAATCCTACTTTTTAAGGTACAGCCCATTTTATCCTCTGGTGACTGTCTTTCACCATTTTTTCTTGAGGGCAGTGGATAGTGCCAATTTTTCTTGAGAAAATCGTAGCTACGCGTTTTGGACCCAATTGGAAAGATCTCGAATCCAATGAGCCAATGTGGCTGATTTTCATGCTGACATTTTGGAAACCGAACTCTGGAGTTTGGCTGCATAAATGGTACCCTCTGTCCTCCCCATAGACTTGGGGTTTAAAGTAAACCTATTTCAAACACAAAAATATTTATTATAATAATACATTAATGTCCTATATTATATTGGTATATTTACATTAATGTAAGCATTTTACATTTTTAATTACATTTTTTGAAATATTTTATTTTCACTTTATTTTAAGGTATATAACGTGTCACTTTTAAAAAAAATAATAATATAGCAATTCTACAACCTACAAACTCAATGGGAGGACTTTGGTTATGGTCTAAGTCCTTCTGAAAATGGACGGAAATTCAATCAAATAAAAAATCTGTATAAAAATTTTTAAACCACAAACAAAACATGACACAATATAATACATTAAAATAAATACAATGACCGTAAAATATTTTTTTATTAAAAATGCTTATATTAATGTAAATATACTATTAGAATACATGATCGTAACATATTATAGTATATAGTGTTTGTAATATGTTTAATTGAATGCTTCTACACTTTACTGTCTGCAATTCATAAACTTTTGCCGATTTCGGAGGTTTGGTCCTTTAGGAGTAAGCAAAATCCATAAGCTCCATAGGGTTTTTGATCCACTCCCCCAACCGAATGTGTCCAAAAGCCAGCCCAATTCGTTGGAAATTGATGATTTAGTGTTGAAATCGGCCATATTGGGTAGTCTCCACAGTTCATCTTTATACCCTAAGTAGGCCCTTTAATGTATGCATTTTCTTGCAATTCTGCTGCTACAATGTATAGGTCATTTTCTGATCGTGTTTGTATTCACTGTATAATAAAATGTTTAGGTGAACCCTAAATATAAACAAAGGTTCTGACATCCAGTAAAGTGCCTCATTACACCATACTTGTATTAAAGGTTTTGCAGTTTTTAATACGAGCTTTGTACTCACAAACATGCCATTCAAAAACTATATAAAACATATAGACACGGCCTTTCATATATAAGAAATACATTTTGTTTTTAGGCCCTCTTTTAACCACTTGTCAATATGATTATATATCAGTTTTGCAGTAAGTGTCCCATTTTGAACCAGTTATATTTCTGTGTTTTTCAGGAATTACACTTGATTCGTAAGAGACAGGAAATGAAGCAATCTCCAGTGTTCAGTCAGTATGTGAAAGAAGAGAAGGAAGAAAATCGCTTTTTCAATTGGATGAATGAAACAGAGCATAGCCTGTCTGGTCTTCATGAGGCCGAGGATGACCAGAAGCTTCAGGTAAACTGTACAGTGATGCTGCCACTTCTGCTGCTTCAGACACTTTAGACCAGTCTCGTCTTTAAGGTTTACTTCATTTGTGTGAGGGACGGTAAGACTTATTTAAACCTACAAGTACTAGCTTGCAATTGTTCACTTGATTTATCAAAAAACATTTTTTCACATTTAATTAAAATTTATTTAGAAAGTGTTTTACCAGGAAGAATACATTGAGATTTCTCTCATTTTCAAGTATGTCGTGGAGATTCAGTCCAGCTTCTCTTCATCCAAATGCTTCTCTTCATCCATTTTATTATACTTCGTTGAGCTTGTGCTCTCTAATCCGGCTCACCACCCAATTTAATGCTCTTAGGTTCTTCATCGAGGTTCTGCCTCACTTCAACACATGATCTACTACCATTTATGTTGTGAGCTCCAACCACAAATGTATATTAATGTACATAGACACACACAGATGTAGAAACTGCACAACTCGCTGTCTTCTTGAAGTTCTAAACACCACAGTGCAGCAAAGAATCTAAATCCACCCACCTACACAACCTCCTCTTCTCTTGTCTGTGTTTAGCTCTGTTATATTGTGAAGACTAACTGCAAATGCAAAGACAAAGGGATATAGAAAGGGCAGCTTTCTAGATCTAGAGATATAGAAATGTAGTTCATCAAGCCTCCAGATAAGATTAATGAGACTCTCTTGCAATCAGTAAAACTGAGTGTCCTTCTCAGGAGCTGCTGCAGGAGCTAGACGATCACAGAGAGGAGTTCATCGCTCTCCAGAAGAAGACTGACATGCCGCAGCACGGGCCTACCGGTGAAGTTGATGGAGGAAAGGTTATAGATCGACTGGATGAAATTGAGAAGCAGTTTGCAATTTATCTAGGAGCTCACACCCCGGTTAGTAATTTCCCCACCCTCCCGCTTGAAGCATCGTGTAGATTCTCTATTAATCATTGTCATATGTAGAGGAAAAAAATATGTCTACTTGGTCTCGAGTAAGAGTTTCAAAACTAAGAATTAGATTAAGAAAAACCAATAGGCTTCAATTGAATTGCGCTTTTAGAATTCGTTTTATGGCTGCTAAATGAATGCAATTCCTCAAAATAACCAGATTAGGCAATCTTATGCTCCGATATTGTAGCTTGCTAGGGCCATAGTTCACTGCTACAAGAAGTTGCCTGACATTTCAGCCACCTGTCCACTGGTTCTTCGCAGGTGTAGGAATAGAACTCCTGTTATACGCCGAGAAATGATTATTAGTTAATTATTGTTACGCAGCGGCTTGGATTGAGATTGTGGAGATTCAATACTAATGGAGTTAATACATATCTCTTTTTTTAGGACATTACACCACAGAGCCTGGATGTGAGTGCTTATTCAGCACAATATACACCCTCACTTCTTCCCTCAGACTACTTAGTGGAGATAAACAAAACCCTGCTTTCCATAGCAGATGCCGAGTTACTGCTGAATGCCCCAGAGCTGAACTGTGGAGAGTATGACAATTTCTCTGTGCAGGAAGATTCTCTCAAGGTAAAGGAATTGGTGCAAATTTACTGACATGATTACAGGATTACAGTGTCAATACAACAAATCATGCTTAGTATAACATATGACTAGCAGCATTGTCAGACAATATATGTCCTGATTTCCAGTTAGCTATTTTAATTTGCACTACGCATCTGATTAAATGGAATATGGTGCCTTGTCAAACTACAAGCTTCGAGCTGTTGGACTACAAATTCCATATGCCCTTGCAGAGAGTGATAGGGAGGGACAGCTAGAGGGCAGCAGTTAAACGCTTTTGCTTTTATCATTTCACATTGTAAGGTACACACCGTGTGCATTTACCTGTTTACCCATCAACCAAGACTGTGACGGTTTGGTCAAATCGGGCAGGCTTTTCCTAAAATGCCACTTGCTAAACTACTGGCAGTGCATGCATTTTATACAGCCTGTGTCTCACAGCAGCCTAAATGGACCATGTCACTTACAGAATATAAAAGACGTACTGGACAAACTTGGTGAACAGATCGCAGTAATCCACGAAAAACAACCTGATGCCATCTTGGAAGCCACAGGACCAGAAGCTGTGCAGATTGGAGACTCTTTGACTCAGGTCAACGCCGAATGGGATCGGATCAACAGGCTATACAATGACCGGAAGAGGTAAAACTAATGTGTTGTGAATATTTAAGGAGATAGAAATACATATTTTTGGGGGGCAGTGCCTTTCAAGTTTATATGTCTCGAGACATAAAGGAAATTTATACTCACAGTGCACAGTGTACTGTGCAATCAAACTAGTATTCAACCTCCAGTTGTTCCACTCTCATTATAAGTATTGGTTTTGGAAAAAGGACCATTGATTACGAACACTGGAGATCGTTATTATGCAGCAAAACCCTAATGTGCAAGCTTCCGTACAATCCTGGTTCTAATCTTTTACACCATAGTGACTGACTATGGCTGAAATGTAAATATAAGACTTATGGTGCATGTTCATGTTCAAGATGTTATGGCACAATCAAGCTGAAGATATATGTAGACGCTCTTGATGTTTGTTAGTAAAGCAAACTCTTACATTATTAATCTTTTTATAATTTATTGGTCAAGTACCAAAACTAACAATTCTTAATTTGGACCTGGATAATAATTTGAACATGTATGTATACATCTTGCCATGGTATTAGTACTCCTTCACTAATTTATATCACTTGATTAGTCGATTTAGTTATGTTTCGGGAGATTCAGAAGTACTGTAGCAGTAAGAAGCTGGGATGGTATATCATAACAGGGTTTAGATTTGTCTTTAGAGTTTACATAATTTTAAAATTGAAACAATATAACTTTCACATTCTGTTGAGCAGGCATCGAGGTCTGGAAATAGCAATAACTCTTAAAGCTTTCACATTTATATTATTTTTCTTCTTCCTCCCTGCCCAGCCATTTTGACAGGTCTTTGGAAGAGTGGCACCAATTCCATTGTGACCTCAATGACATGACACAGTGGGTAAAGGAGACTGAGCGGATGCTGGCAGAGGCCCACACACCAGGGGGCACCTTAAATTTGGAGAAGGCACACATTCATCAACGGGTAATTTGACATGCAACATAATACGCCATATTATTTCTCCTTTTGGTAAAGTGAACTTGTTCACTGAACTTTTATAAACAAGAGTGTGCCAGTTTGAAGCAAATCTCTCTCTCCTATCTTCTAATGCAAATAAGATAGAAAGAACATATGACAAGTGAATTCACTAGCAAAGCAGGGTCAGTTTGATAACAGTTCTAGCATTTTGGCATTACTCTCTCGTTAACCCAATGAGCAGTTGTTAATGATTGTTATTTTACTTCATTTCTATTCATTTTATTGAGCTGTAAAAGGATGAGTTGACTCTGCCGGGAGTTTTTACAAAGGATCTGTCTCACTGGCACAGTTATTCAGCTAAGTGCTGGTCATTTTGTGAGCAGGTTCATTTCAATACATTGACCAGGACACAGACATTCGTTGAGTATCATTTAATTTAAACCATTGCTGCCTATTTTGCCAACAGCAAATGTAGATTTTATCACCTACCGGAATGAGTATGAGTTGCCTGAGCTCCAGAGGAAAGTTTCATTTGGCAGATTACAATTTGTAGTCCACATAATTAAACGTTTGTAGCACTGTAGGCAAACTGCTGTTATTTAAATACAGGTTGCTCTTGGATAACACATGTAACATTGCTATATATAGACATAGCTAAAGATATTTGAAAAAACATTGTTTTGTTTAGTTTTTTTTCTAATACAGTAAAGAATGCAAGTTCTTTTTTACTTGCTCTTAATCTCTAAAATCATTGTTAATTAGGCAGTAGTCTGCCCCCCACCATTCAAAAGATATAAAAAGATATTCCCCTTAGTTGTTTCACACCCAAAGATCAATTAACTGCTCAGGTCCTGTTGACCAACTTTATTCTTCATTGTTATGTTTGCACTTTAATTGCATGCTACACAACTAAAAGCTGTCATACGTGGAGGGAATGCCTTGTCATACGTAGAGGAGATCAGAAGAAGAAAGTCCCTTGTAGTGGTATGATTAAGCTTAAGATTTATTAACTTTGTTTAGCACCACTTTACAATAGAACAGGTTTGCAAAAAAGTAGACAATTAAACTGTATGTGACCTAAATGTTCCATTGGAGAGCTGCATTTTCCCAAGGGTCTAGTTATAAAAGTGTCCTAATTTTCTATAGCAATACATTCGAGTTGGCTGTAAGATTTCGGTCATCTTTAGGTCCACATTACTCAGGGGAGAAGTGTTTCCATAGATTATATTTTATTCCTAGAAAAAGGAATTAGAAAAACGTTGCATTTTTGTTATTTCACGTATCAATAGCACTTTATGATAGTCCATGGCAGTGGTGTCGCTAGGGGGGGGGGGCGCTACTGGGGCAGAAGCCCCGGATCTCCCCTCCATCGCCCCGGATGGCGACTCTGACCACGCCCCCTCACGCTAAGCCCCGTCCCTCACGCGCGGTCCTCCCCCTGCATGCTGCAATCTGGATGCTGGACAGCACCAGACTCCGCCCCCTCACGCTTGGCTCCGCCCCTCATGCGCAACTCTGCCCCCTCAAGCTTTGAATGTGAGTCTGGCAGTGTGTAAGAGAGAGTGGCAGGTATGAGTCTGCACGTGTATGTATGTAAGTGGCAGAGTTATGAGTGTGTATGTATGTAAGTGGCAGAGTTATGAGTGTGTATGTATGTAAGTGCAGTGGTGTATCTTGATTTTGTGCTGCCCTAGGCAGACAAAATCCGGGCACCCCCCTACCCAAGCTGCACACCCACGTTACACACCTAAGACATGCCCCATCATTCAGACTCACATCAAGCTCACACTCCCATCACACTCAGTCACACACTCCTACTCCCATCACACTCAGTCACACACTCCTACTCCCATCACGCACACTCTGACTCCCATCACACTCAGTCACACACACTGTCTCCTATCACACACACTCTGACTCCCATCACACTCAGTCACACACAGTCCCCCATCACACACACTCTGACTCCCATCACACACACTCTGACTCCCATCACACTCAGTCACACACACACACACACACACGCTCTGACTCCCATCACACTCAGTCACACACACACACACACACACACACACACACTCTGACTCCCATCACACTCAGTCACACACACACACATCAGCACTTACCTTTCCCTGGCAGGCAGGCAGGCAGCATGGTCCCTCCATGCTGCCTGTTCGGCTTCCCGGCGATTGTGCCGACAGGTCACGTGACCGGGCGCGCGTATGACGTCAGCGCGCCCGTCACGTGACTGTCGGCACTTCCGTGTCGGCACACTGCACGGGGAGCTGAACAGGCAGCACGGAGGTTTCTCTGTGCTGCCTGTTCGGCTCCCCGTGCAGCCTGGCAGGCAGAGCAATGGTGAGGTTGGATCTTCCAATCCCCTCTCACCTCTGTCTCTGCCTGCAAGCGCGGTGGGGTTTTTTTTTTTTTTTAAAGGGACGGATTTTTTTTTTTTTAAAGGGACGGATTTTTTTTTTTTTTCCAGTGCTGGGGGGCGCTGCCGCCCCCCAAAATTTGCCGCCATAGGCATCCGCCTAGGATGCCTCGCGGTAAATACAGCACTGTGTAAGTGGCAGAGTTATGAGTGTGTATGTGTGTAAGTGGCAGAGTGTAAGTGGGTTTGAGTGTGCATGTGTATGTATGTAAGTGGCAGAATGTAAGTGGGTGTGAGTGGCAGAGTTATGAGTGTGTATGTATGTAAGTGGCAGAATGTAAGTGGGTGTGAGTGAGTGAAAGTGTGAGTGGCAGAGTTATGAGTGTGCATGTATGTAAGTGGCAGAGTGTAAGTGGGTGTGAGTGGCAGAGTTATGTGTGTGAGTGGCAGAATGTAAGTGTGAGTGGCAGAGTGTGATTGTTTGGAAGAGTGTGTGTGAGTGAGTGTAAGCGTGAGTGGCAGAGTGTGTGAGAGTGAAAGTGTGAGTGGCAGAGTTATGAGTGTGTGTGAGTGGCAGAGTGTGAATCCCAGTGAGATTGCTAGGAGAAAATGTGATTAATTACTATTATTCATATTGAATGTGATAATCCAATGTGAAACAATGCTATCATCTCATATTATTTTTATTTTCACACTTGATTATCACATTCAATATAAATAATAGTGATATAGTCTTTATATTCATGACAATAAAAGTCCATACACATGGCATTAAAAATCCCATGTACCTAGTTATATTATTAAACCCATACATTATGAGTGAATGTGCTGCATTACATTATATTATGGGCTTTACTCATGAGAGAGAGAATTGCAGGGATGTGAGATGAGAATTTAAAAATGAAGGCTAAAGTAGCAGAGTTGGAAAAATTCTCCCATTCAGCTGAATTCCCATCTCAATTCCCTGTGTCTGTGTGTGTGTGGGGGGGTGATATCCCCTATATTATGGCATATTATGAGACTGTTGGTCTACTTTTTTTTCTCAAAGTCTGGTAAATTGTGTTTGCAACATACACAACATTTTGTATGCTCAGTTATTTTGAAATCATGGGCATTTCCTCACATTCAAGTGTATGTAAGTGGGTTGTGTGTAAGGGTGTGTGTATGTATGTGTAACTGTGCAAGTGTGTATTTGTGGCTGTATTTATGTGTATAAGTGTAACTTTGAGTAATGTGAGTTTCTTGCGTGCCTTATTGTCTTATTGTGTATTATGGTACAGTAATGTGCAGCATGAGTGTGGGATATACTCACACACTGCACATTACTGTGAGTTTTATTGCTGTTGAGACTGTGATACACACACACACTGCACATTACTGTGAGTTTTATTGCTGTGGAGTCTGTGTTATACCTACACATTTGCACAATGCTGTGGAGTTAGTCACAGACAGACAGGCACACACACGCATACATACAGACACACACATACAGTCGGTCACACACAGACATACAGTCAGTCACACACACAGTCACGGACACACACACAGAGTGAGTAACAGACAGACAAACACATACAGTCGATCACAGGCAGACATACACACAGTCAGTCACATAAACACACAATCAGTCATACACACACACACACTGTCAGTCACATACACTTACACACAAGTCAGCAATTTTGATGTTGTTTACGATAAAAAAAAAAAGTGCATCTATCAATATGTCCCCCTCCTGGCTGCTATACCTCATTCTAGCCTGGTCTGTGCCCTGCTGTTGTTTCTAGCCCTGCTGAGCACACTCAGTGCTCAGACACTATAAGACTGTGCAGCCAGTGCACACACTGCTCCCTCGCACTGCGCTGGATAAATAACTAAATAAATAAAATGCAGGCACCATGCAGAGACAACAATAACCAGGCGCCAGGTATAATTACCTGGTGCCCAGGATTTATTGAGCCCTGATATATACCCATATATACCTATTGTTCATTGGCGTCAATTATATCAGTCTGTATGCCGCCTAAGCATGTGATCTTATTTACTCCACTTCTATCAAATCTATCATGGGCTCCAGCCCCGGATCTTTTGTAGACCTAGCAACGCCCCTGGTCCATGGGGAAATATATCCATGAATAGTGGTAAAGAAATGACTCTGATAGCCTCAGTAGTTTATGTTTGGAGCTTTCAAAAATGTGAGTTTAGTTTTACTGCACCTCAGAGTTCTGAAATAGAGAATTTTAAAAACATGTAGTCATGTGAAACCCATGAGGGCAATATATGAAAGTGTCTATCATCTTAAATTCCTGCAGCACTGCGCCTGAAACCTAAAGTTTGTTAAAAACATGTGCAAAACTACAGATGATGCAGCTGCAGTGTTGAAGTTCAGTTGTCCGTTCAACTGATTATTGCAAAAGGTTTAGTTAATAAATCCCACACTGTTATGCAAATGATCATGACTGTTCTGCCATAGTGACCTACAGCTTTGTCAGGTAGGCCTTGAGAGTTTGAAAGCCTTGTCACAGAATAGCACATTATTGTGGAATTTGCATATTTTTTTTAATATTTAATTTTATTTTGCACGTGAGTGAGTGACATGCTGAATTCAGGATATTTTTCTGGATGGAAAACATTTTTAAACAATGTTGAAGCCAAGTATTCCAGACATGTCTAATTTCCCTGTATCAGTGCCCCCAAAAGGCAAAGGGGCAGAAACAATATGGTGGATATTTTTCCATTAACTTTCCTGTTCTCTATTGTGTCAGGAGCTGGAGGAAGGAGTAAGCACCCAACAGCTAAACATTACCATCCTCAATCAGAGCGGAGAAGGAATTATACAGCATCTTTCTGCCACCGATGGAGGTTTCTTGCAGGAAAAACTTGCTGGGCTGAACAAACACTGGGATGCGATTAAAATGGAAGTCACAGAGAGACAGCAATGGTAGGTTTTCATGCGGAAGTGAGCGAATGTCTTCTAATAAAAAAAGATTTGAAGCTTTTCTACGTTGTGGCAGTCGACACAGGTCAACTGAGCAGTTGTCTGCCCCCTTTTTTTAAAAAAAAAAACCTCATATGTCTGCTTTTGTCTGTTTTCCACACCCAGTTGCTTCTATGAAAAAGAGGAAGATCATGCAAGCTCTTCTCATGCAGAAGCTTTACATCCTTTAGTTTGTTTATTTTCTGGGTTAATTACCTCTCCCTCCCTTACTAAAGGTTATGTTCAATAATGCAGTGCACATAGGATCCTGCTTTTGAAATAATGCCATAGCTGTGCTTCTTAAACAAAAGGTGCAGATCAATTTAATGGGGTAGGAAATGAGATTGACAAATCTACTGGAAGTTTTTCATATAATATTTCTCTCTGGGTGTATATAAATACATGGAAATGCAAATCACTGGTAAAAAAAATATATATATTGCAGGTAAACAACCTGTCTTCTACATATTTCCATAAAATAGGGTTACCATCCATCTTCTTTTACCCCAACATGTTCTACTTGTGAGGACTTAAATGTCCGTCCAGACAAGTTTTTTAAGTTTGAATATATGTTCAGGTTTGCGGATAGCGCTTTCTTTTTTACCGCTACACGCTCAGCCGCCACCAGAGGCACGCTCGGCCGGCACCAGAGGCGCTGGCTGGGGAGAACAGATCTCCTCTCAGCATCCCTCTTTTTGATGATGGCAGGCAGCCCAATCGCACATACATTCTCTTAGTTTGCCTCACACTACCCTCACGCAAGAGCATCAGCGTCATGTGACTTCCCAACGTTCAGACTAATGGGAGGCGCGGGGGGACAGATGCTGTGTGTACAATCTGGGTGTTGGGGGCAAGTCCTTGTTGCAGTGTGGGTGCTGGGGGCAAGTCCTATGTGTGCAATCTTGGTGATCTGCAAAGACCAGGTGATGCTACAAGGCCTTGGGTGCAATCAGGGTGGTGTGGCTAGTTATATGGTGTGTCCTCTTTTCTAGTCACCAGGATATGGTAACCCTAGATGAATGCCAATTGTGTTCTGTGTTGTTAAGGTTGAAAGGAGAAAGTCCAGCTTTAAGAGACTACAAAAGAAACATGGATGAATTTGTCATTTGGTTGGAGAGGACATCCAATGTAGCACGAGTGAAACCTGCATTCGACAGTAAAGAGAGACTGCAAGAACTGAAGGTAATTAATCACATGTAATGTATACCAATATTTGGTACACTTTTTAAAGTGGTGACCTTTGTGATTATAAATGACCCTAAACTATGAACTTTACCTGGAACATTTATGAATCTTGTAAATATGTCTTGCTAAGTAAATTCATTAGCCTGTTGCAAAAAGGTCAGTAATTCTTCCACACAAATTCCTTTCCATTAAATAGGATACTGAGAGAAGTCCGATGTGCATTGAAAGTTACAGCTTTTCTGTTTTTCTTTTGAATTCTTCAACAAGTGTGCTGCATTTGAAATAAAACAGGTTATGGGTTAAAGAGTTTACCGTTTTAGTAATTCATGGGCAATGATCTATCATAAAGCAGTACTTATACTGAGTCATATGAAAAAAAACCATCCCGTCTCATTTTTTATAGTGTGAAAGGTTAGTAGATGCATGATACCTATTCTACAATACAATTTCTGTGTATTGCTGTTCTAGAGAATGACATGAAATGATTAGAGGGAAACCCATTCTTGGTTACAAATACAAACGAGAGACTAATCAGTCTTCATGCCAATGTCAATTTCGTCGACTAAACATTTTCGTCACAGTTTTCGTCAAGTGCACAATTTCAGTGACTAAAACTAAACAATAACTAAATAAAAACTAAGTTAATAGAACTAAAACTATGACAAAAATCCATTGCAATTTTTGCCAAATAAAATGTGACTCAAATGTTAGGGAGGGACTATTGCATTTACCCATCTGGAGTTCTGGTTGCCATGGATCTAGGCCAAAGCCCAGTCCCCTGACGCTATCTGTATCTGGTTTGGCTGAGACTCCGGCTGTCTGTGCCTGTCTGCCCCCTGGAGCAAAACCCTTCAAACTGCAGAGGAAGAGGATACTGTCACATGAGTGTTTGTTTCCTTTCCCATTTCCCTAGCAAGTTCACACTGTGTAACAGCCTTCTTAGACCTGTTCCCTCCCTCACTACTGGCGATTTGGTCAACTGAAATTCACTGGATATTTAGTCAACTAAAACTAGACTAAAACTATTCAGATGACTAAAATATGACTAAACAAAAATGGTATTTTAGTCAAAAGACTGACGAAAACTAAAAACAAATTTGTCTTCAAAATTATCACCGCTTCAGAGTGAAGCACAAGGCCACTAGCTAGTGAATAACATACCATGTGCTGTAAAAGCTATTTCCAATTTCTATGATAGAAGCGCAAGTCAAAAAAAATAAAGTTAAGTAGCTCTTTAAAAAAAGTTTTAACTTTTTTTAAATAAACATATAGAAATATGGTAACTTCCATAATCAAGTAGGTAGACTCTCAGTGCATTTATCAGAGGTTCATTTAACATAGAATGGTGCTCAATTGTTTAGACTTATGGGAAAAGATAATTGGCTCATAAACAATAGGTAATTGATGGTGTGCTTCTGTATTTCCCTATTGTTTAACCATAATTATAATTGGGTATTGCTGTGTAAGGACAGTCTATTTATCCCATGTAAAACAATGCTAATGTTTTAATTCCTTGGTATTTCAAATACCTATGATGAACTAGCTGGGATACCATACGATACCAGTAGAAATATCCTTGGCATTAGATTGTGTTAAGCACCTTTGATTCTGTTCCCAGGTCCGTGTCCAACCTCTACAAGCGAATCTTTGATCTAAAACCCTCTTCTGCCCTCTGCAGGTCATGAACAAAGAAATGGAAACACAAAGTGAAAAGATGGAATGGCTAAATCAAACAATGCCAGAGATGTTGGCTCAGAAGAGTCTCAGTCCACAGGAGAGAGAGAAACTTTCTTCCAGGCTGAGGACAATAAATATTAACTGGGCCCAGGTATGATGACAGGGGTTGTCCTCCTTACCTCTCTATCAGTCTCTTCCCTGCGGTAGCCAGCATTATTGAACTTGCTAGTATGTACCCACAGATGCACTGAACCTTCAGCGCTCACACGTTTATTGCTCATTTAAACAACATCACAGTGTCTGCTTCCTCTGGTACTGTATATATGTATTGTTGGAGCACAGCAGCACAGGCAGAAAAATTGGCCCCATTTTATTTTTATCTTTGTCATACTGTGTGTTGCCTGGTGGAATCACTGTGTGTATTGATGCTGAAGTGCCATTTAATCTCCTTTCTATTTTTTCGGAAATATCGGAGCAGCAGTCTCTGCAAATTATATCACCAGATTTTTGTGCAATGATTGTTCATGTCTATATTTGAAAGGGACGAATAGAAGGGTATTTTTCTAAATGTGCATTTTAGAGACGGGTAGTTATAGATCTTAAATAGTTATTACAGAATTGAGCAGGACTATGATCTTGTGAGTGAATTGAGAAGCGTGCTGTATTTTTAAGGTTTTTTAAGGGGGTATTAGAGACCAATTCAAAATGTACTTGAAATTACTATTGTGATTCTATGTCAGCTATAATATTATGTGTATCGATGCTTGCTTCGTAGTTTGCATGCTGCAAACCATTGAGCTATTACTGCTTTTAAACATAATAAAGCAGGCAGAAGTCACATTTTTATGGTATCTGGCAAAAGATGGTATAAAATAGCAGTGACGAAAACAGTAAAATAATATTTAAGTAAATTCACTACAGTGCTTGAAGTGCTGCAGAGAATACACAAGAAAAAAGAATTTGATTAGCACATCCTTCTTGTGGCATGTGCTAGTGGACCTTGGTCCTTCTGAACTAGTGTTTACATTCACGGACCTTTAAGGTCCTAGATGAAGGGAGTTCTACTTAGCCTGTCAGATATTGATGTGCTACATCTCTCGAATTTCCTGCCCAGCATTTGAGGAGCTTAGAGGGTAATGAGAATGTTATTTTGAAAATGGCAGTCTGCAGTTTGACAGTTGGGTTTGGGATCCCAAATTACTTTGAACCAGAGAAACCACTAGTTACATGCATATTCTAGCTATACTTGTGTTGTCTATTATGGGGGGGCTTTCTATACCATGGAGAGTCCTTTTGGGCTTAAGGCAATCACTTGATTTAGAAAGAATTCATTTGATAAATTGTGAAGATGTATAGAACTCTTGATTAAACCGGTATTAGTTGTAGAGAAATCCAGTGGACGGTGGGAGTCAACCAAGGATTTTTCAAATATTATGTGGAGATGTATTGATTATATGATTTATATAATTCTGTACCTGTTGATAAGTAATGGGTGTCATGTCTGGGAATCTACTCCTGAGTGTGCTGGGAAATATTTACAAATGGTCGTATGGAGGTAATTCCTTTCCTTGTGTAAGGGTATTCTGCCTTTCTGTTCAAAAATTGTGGGTTTTTAATGTTTATAGATTTTGATACTAAAACACATTTGAAATTTATCAATTGATACTATTTTAAATCAACCATATATAGAGATACGTTTTTAAAAACACTCCATAGAGCCTGTATTTCACCAGTATGTCTAAAAAAACGCTAATATAGCACACAACCATTCCTGTTGTAAATGCAACCAGACAGAAGCAGACTTTCTTCATTGTAAATGGTGATGTAAGGGGCTATGTCAGTTTCGGAATGTTGTCCAGGGCTATGTGGGACAAACATTTAGCATTCGTTTGTTCATCACCGTAAAATTCGCCCTCTCTGGCTAATCTAGCTTACCCATCAAACATGTCTGCTTTACCAGAATCATCTCCGCTGCAACAAACAAAACCATTTTACAATTCTGGATAAGCAGGGATAAGTCGTCCATAACAGTCTCCAAAGATATACTTTTTCATATATTTTGTATGACTTGACTCAACACCCAACAAAATAAGACTGGGGGAATAGAACGTTTTTTTAAAGATTGGAGCTTATATATCAACTTTTATATTGTTTATATATTTAAACAAGCCTTTCAAATCTCACCTTGGTACAGGAACCAAATTGTAAAAAAACAAGATCCAATCTGTATACCATAACAACATAGCGGAATGCCATTTGTTTGTCTGCACTATTGTACATAATACCTTGTAAAATATTACGTGATGTTTTGTCAAATATCTAATGTGTTATAGTGGTAAATTTTTAATACAAACCCACCTTCAAATATTATATACATAATAAATAAATCAGCAACCCACATTAAAAACATAAATATGAAGCCTGAGCCTTGGGATCCTACAAGTCATGGATACTCCCAAAATGATCACATCCTTAAAAACTGTATCCAGTTGTAGGTTAATTGCCAAGTTAAATTAGAGGTTACTAGATATATACAGGTTTTGTAAGCATCAGTAAAGATGTCTTGTCATCCGATATATACTATCTCTTGTTATATATAAACACTATTAAATAACATAGAGTTCATACATGTTATACATAATTAAACATACCAATGGCTAGATCTTAAATATTAAATCATGTGGGATATCTATATGACTGTTGCCAAAGATAGACATGTCAAGTCATTTTGTGTAATTTATCCTTGTACACAGATTGTATTAAATAATATACACAATAAAACAATATTAATATTGGTCCTACAAAGATCACTTAGTAAAAAAAGAAAATAGAATGAAATCACTGTACTGAGACATCATTTTGCTGTTTCTTAAGATTATTGCACACTGCTCCTTCCAATGGTCTGAAACAGGTTATTATTGTGCTATATTAATATTATTCTTTGGCCACTTGTTCAGATCATGTAAATATATGCTAAGCTGTCAGCTGTGAAATTCTGTTTGAACGACAGATAGTTCTGTTTACAACTGTGGTATATCTCACACATATTTCCCCTGAAGCAGCAGTGAATGGGGTTTGATCTGCACAGTAGGTAGACCTTGCCTGTTGGAATGAAACTTTAGTTACATGTTTTGTGTAAAACAATTATTTTAGCTAGGCATCCATACAATATATTGAGAGAATAGATTTCATAGAAATTCAACTCTGTCTTTTCACAACATACATTTCCCCTAACAGCTAATGATTTTTGTATCGAAAAATAATTTGCAGTTAAGGCAACAATGCTGGTGATATAGTCAGTGAGCTCTTGAATCTGGTCAACCATCAGGGTTGCAGGTTCAACTCCACTCAGCGATTCATCCTTAGGAAGTAGATAATGTGAGTACCAGTAAATTGGGTGATAGTACCATATTAGGCAAATTAGGATATTAGGCAAAAATAACATCCCCTACATAATCGAAAAACAGAGAATATGTGAATGTACTCTTCCTGGTTAAACTTTTTTTTTTATTGTTTCAATACTTAGTGTAGTATTTTCTATTTGTTTGTGCTCACATATTGTCCAATACTTTTTTATTTTTTTATTTTCCTGTTTATATGTAGCCAGATTAATGTCAGAGCTTGCTTTATGTAAGCTGTTATTGTCCAAAACAAAATTAAAGGGTTTTGACAATGTTCCAAGGTCTTTCTGTGGAAAGCAAAGCCTACAAGTGCTGTTTTGTATAAAACAATGAAATACGCACCTTTTTTGTCAATGTATCACTTGTATTAGGGCAGTGACCCTGAGTACTACTGGTTCAGTAAGCTAATTGCGAATCCCAGTGTTAACCACAGCAAGCATTGCTATCTTGCTCAAATAACACAAAATACTCCTTGTAGAAGCATATTGAATGATTTTATATTCTTCTGTATTTTGGTAACAGGTGTCCAGAGAAGTACCTGAGAAAGTGAAAGAGCTGGAAGGGGTACTGTATTACCCCAGTTATGCAGCACAGACCACATTACCCAGTAAGCACTTTGTTTTGTGTTTTATTTCATGTTTAATGACCTGGTCACTGTGTTGTGCAATTTTATATTAACATGCATGTGTGCGCATTTACATTCAGAGCACTTGTTTGTTGCAAGCTGCTACTAAATCCAGGACTGGACTTTGTATTGCAGAAATATCCCACACTATGTCTAGACCAAGCTGCTGACTCCATCTCTCCGATGTTCCAATTTCTTCTTTCCTTCCTTCCTTGTATTCTCTATCTATGAATTGTATTGTATTATAAAATTGCTAATTAAAGTAAAATAAAAAAGTACTAAGCTTTTCCAGTCAGAGTGGCTGATCAGAATAACATGGTTAGAATCCCTTAAAATAAATAAATTAAATAAATGGCAAGTCCTCCAGTACAATGTTGGTGTCTACCGCTACTTTGTAAGCATCTGTTTTTTGTTCCAGCTTACGCAGCAGTGCAAAAAATGGTGCTGGTGTCTTCTTCCTCTGAACTTCCTGTCTTCCCCAAACATGACCTGGACTCACCAGCTCCCACTGACCTTGATAAGACGGTCATTGAGCTAGGGGACTGGCTGTTACTTATTGATCAGATGCTGAAGTCTAATATTGTGACTGTAGGGGATTCTGTGGAGATCAACACTACAATGGCACGGATGAAGGTAACAAAACAAAACCAGAACTGTATCAAGTTTTTTTTTTTTATATTTCTCAGTGACCTTATCTTGTTGCCTATACAGTTGTAACCTTCCACTATCGCTAGATTTGTTCCATTGGTGGGAGTTGAGCAGACACACATTATATAACACTAACACAAAATGCAAGTTGCAGGGTAGTGAGGCATTATTGGTAATTGCACATTGCACCATTATTTTCTAATCTTCATCAGATGTCAATCCATATACCAATTATCTATATGCCAATAATCTAATACTACCTGTACATTTGCGAACAATTTGATGCATTAAGTAGAGAAATAGAGTCAAATGCAGTTTGCAAATGTCGCTCTGCAACCTGCACCCAAGACATTATGAATAACTGATACAAATGGTCCCCATTGTATAATAATGCAGAATATATTAGCACTTAAAAAATAAATTCTATTCTAATTATCATATATGTTTTTTGGTGGAGCACATTCGCAAACATTCCTAATGTTCATTTAATTCCTGCTAGTTTGCAGTTAAGTAATCAGCATTTGTATGAAGAAGAGACTTTAAATGATATTTAAATTTATGAAGAATTAGTGGACTTTGTAATATTTATGTGCTGTGAGGATTCCTCTAGTGATCTCTTGAGCATTAGTAAGATTGAAGATACATTTTCGTGTTTGTTTCACACCGTAGTCAAGGACTCACAGGTAGTAATTATCATAATTATCACAGATTGCACTTTATATAAATGTGCGATATGCATGTAATTGTTTTTATACCCCGCTAAAAGATAAAAAAAAAATCTTCGATCTCATTAAAGCTTATTAAAAAGTCATGTAAGCCAAAGAAAGTGAAATTGCATTTGGAATGAAACCAGCACAGTTCACAGAATTCTGTTCATTATTATCTCCCAGTCAATGGCGGCTAAATTGTTGCTATTTATTCATTCATTTATGGAGTGTTAATAGAGTTTTTGTGTATATTTGCAATCAGGCTCTGTCTCGGTACACACCTTTAACACGCTGACCACTAAAAATCATGAACCTTGCTTGGTGCTGAGATTTGTGCCGTTCAAAGTAAATGAGTATATCATTTGTAGAAGTTGTGGGGAGAAATTATTTTTTTTTCTTTCTGATTTCTTTGCCATAGTGTTCAATATTACCGTTTTATATTTGTGCCCCCCCCCCCCCCCCCCCCATTTGGTCACAGATAACCAAAGAAGATATGGAACAGCGCCACCCACAGCTCGAATCTGTATTCACATTAGCTCAAAATGTGAAAAATAAAACCTCAAACCTCGACATTAGAACATCTATCACAGAAAAATGTAAGTAAAATGTATTCAAATGATGTAAGGAGTACATTTTGCCAGAGATTCTTTTGTGGTACTGTGTCAATCAATAATCATTGATTTAAATGGGCAGACCCACCGTGGGAATTAATAAAGAATTTGGAACAAATACATCTCTGCTAAAGCATACATCTACAAATGGTATTGTGCAGTATGGCATTACCTAATGTATTTAGTCATCACTTAGTTGTGTGTGGAAAACAAGGTCCATCAATGTGTTATGTGATAGGAATTGTAATGTTCAGTTTCTATTAAATGACCTGAGCAAAACCTTTGGCTCTAAACTTGGCTTTTCTGAGTACACGAACAGACATGTAATAATACCCATGCCCCATTGTGGGTGGGGCATTTATGAAGAGCTCATCTACTGTGAATGACTGTCAGTTGCCTGGCCATTGGAGTTATTTCATATTTGTTATGCTTTGCAATTAAAATCTAAGCAAACTGGCTATGTTTTTATTTATAAACCATATCATGGTCTACAGGGCAAACTAAACTTGCCAAAATATTTACACCCAGAGACTTGCCAGTTACAAAAAATCCATTTAAAATATGTATAGCCTTCAAATAGGGAATCAGTATGGTGCTCAAAGCCAAAGGGATGACCCCTTATATCCGTGAATAAACAAAACAAAAAAAATGGCTGGCACGCAATATGTTCCAAAATACAAAAACATTTTATTAAGGCTCTTGATCCACAATGTGGGACAGTTTTTTTTAGAAATAATCTTTTGTGGGTGAAACGAGTTAAGCATTGGTCTCATCTTCATTGCCGTGTTACTCTGGTCTTTTATGTAAGTCTTTACACATTTATTTTTTTCTGTTTATGGATCATTTCAACTATGGATGTTTTTAAACGCTTGATCAAGATCCTTAATAAAATGACTTGCCATTTACACCCAGAGACTTGCCATTTACACCTAGAGACTTGCCATTTACACCCATTTGTAAGCAAAAGGCTTACTATTTGCACCCAAAGATTCGAGAACCCCTTTTCCCAGTCTTCTGTCCACCTAGCCTTGTGTTCTACCATTTTTTATATACCCCCCGACCCCCCCGTCGCTGTACCCCAACCCTCCTCCTAGCCGTTAGATTACACAGTTCCAAAATTGCCTTTCTTTCTCCTAACCCCTCACCAAATCTGGTGACCACACAGCTCACCTTCCCCAGTCTCCTTTTCAGTCATCTAACCTCCTGTCCTCTCTTTTTCCTAGCTACCCTGTCTAGCCATTTGCCCCTCCCTGTATTCTGCTTCTCCTTCCCCAGTTTTCTGTCCCTTTCATCCCTCCACAGAACTTTCTATTCTGTTGCCTGATGTGACATGATGTCACATCCCTGCTCTCCCCATTAGTCCTCCACTCGCGGATGCAGTGAGAAGTCTGTTGCACATCCTACTGGATCCATGGCGGGTGCCCTACCACCTCCGGCACTATAATGCTCGGAACCCGGGGCAGACCGTTCCTCTCTCCTAGCCCCGCTCATCAAGGCAGCAGGATTAAGGATCGCAATCCTGATCTCATTCTCTGGTCCCTGGGACACCATAACATTGTGTGCATGCACAGTTAGAGTGATAGCGCTAACGTGTGCAGTAACACTGACCCTCAACCTCCCAAGCTCTGCCCTCCAGTGTCCTGATTCACCGGGGAACAGGAGTTGGGAGGTATTTGGAAGCAAATATGGTCTATCAGCACTCCCTCTTCAAACAATACCTGGAGTAGGATTCCACCAGTTCCCATATAATAACTCAAGGAAATAACCGATGAATCACACAGCACTCTATAAAGTGAGAAACACTGCACTTTATTGAGCGCTGTGTGTTTTATAATTTTTCCATGAGAAACATATTGACCTAGTTGGCCAGAAATGATTTAAGTGTGCCAGAGTCCTTAACAGTTTAACCTCTGACCGGCAGCTGCCCTGCTTTCCAGCAGGCAGCCTGGTCAGGTTGGCATCTGTCTCTCCCAAGGCAGAGCCGAGAGTGAAACCCATGCTTACCTATAAAGATACACATCAGGTTTACTTGGGAGAAGGAAGCAGCGTTTTTCCATTGTCCTTCAAACATGACCTGCCTTCCAGATCCCAGCGAAAAAGATGTGGCTTTACTCTACCTCTACTCAGAAGTATCCTAAATTATGTTTGTAAGAAAGGGTGATAGCGGTAGGTTTCTGCTAGCCACTGATGACATCACATTTGGCAAAAGATTCATTTTTTCCAGGATGCTTTCCTGTTGCTATTTTGCAATTTTCAATTACATTTGTCATGGCTGAATCAATGTACCCCGTAATGTATTCTTAATATTGAAACTGTTTGATAGATCTCTGGGAGAATGGAGCGAGCTATGCAATTTGTTGATGGTGTAATGTAAGAGATGAAATAATAACATGCATGAACAGCGTACAGCATCCAGCCATGGAATTCCAATTAGTGTCTCTGGGATTTTTTTGTGTGCGTCTTCAGAGTGTACAGTAACCAAAAATGTATTTCAATTATATATTTCCATCTTAATCTTTACAATGTGTTCAGTGCAATGCATTCTACTTTGCATGCACATTAATCCACAAAGAACATGCAATTATATTTTGTGATAACTGACGGCTAGTCACTGGCACATGGTAACAAATATAACAGTAGCTTTCAAAATGACTTTTTAAGACAGGTTTATTCATTTAAAATGACATTTTTTTTTTATATTATAGCAGAAAAGCTGAAAAGTCAGTGGGACAACACACAGCATGGAGTGGAGGTCCGTCAGCAGCAGCTGCAAGACATGTTAGTAGACAGCATTAAGTGGGACGATCAGAGGAACGAGATACAAAACATACTGGACCAGACCGATTTCCGGCTTTACACCATCACCCAAACATCCAGAGAAACGCTGATCAAACAGGTGGCAGAAAACAAGGTGAATACTGCAAACCAGATTCAGAGTTAGAATGTTGACTTTATATATTTAATCAGTAAGTTCTTTCTCCAATCAAAATGGCTTGATATTTCCCCAGACTTAGCAGGTGATTTGTATTATAATCATTTACATACACATCTTCTGTAGAAATGGTCCATTTTTTTTCTTCTTTCCCTTACGTCTCAAGGGACTTTACTCAAATATGTCACTAGACTGGATCACAGGTAGAATACTGTTCCAAATTGGAGTCCTTTAAAATTATCTATTCAGTGAACTGTGGCAAACTGAGAAGGGAATTGCAGAAATAAGGCCTTAGAGTTGGAATACAAGGAGAATTTTTCTTACTTTTATATTTTGGAATAATATTTGTAATGCTGTCTTCAGTTTACCACAATTTACCATTTAGTGTTTTGGACACGCAATAGGTCAGACTTGGATTGTGAGTGCAAAGATGAGTAATTTCCTGTAGTGAAATGCATTATATACCTGGCTGGCATGCAGAAAATGTCTAAAGGTGTAACAATAACCTAGCAAATATGGGGATGACAAACGCACCTTCTTGTAGATATAAATATGTAATCTCTAGATTTACTGTTGACATAGCCAGCATATAATTTCCTGAGGTCTTTCACCTCCATCAAGAACCCAATGAATTGAGTATGCATCTGTCCACCCTCAAATAATGGCACTTCTATAACATAATGGCTAGAGTGGGATGCAATCCAGATTCATATGTATACATTCTGGCAGCCATTTTGTACCTACATGACTTGAGAC
Source organism: Pelodytes ibericus (assembly GCA_036172795.1). Taxonomy (NCBI): domain Eukaryota; kingdom Metazoa; phylum Chordata; class Amphibia; order Anura; family Pelodytidae; genus Pelodytes; species Pelodytes ibericus. Next base: position 67,120,561 of record CM069862.1, read on the forward strand.
ATTTGGCAAAGCCCAGAAACTCTAGACTGTTCTATACATTTCCTTTGCTAGAAATGTATAGACATTTTTTAATTGCTATAACGTGGTTCCAACGCTCCATAACCTTACCCCAAATCTATAAACACAGTAAAATGTTTGCCATGGTGAAATATGGCCATTAAATACAATAAATTATTTGACGGAGTGAATGGGATAAATAGGTCTAAGCCAAATTTAATGGCATTATCACAGTGTCTTGAGGTTGACATATACATTTATAGGACATAATATGGTATTAAATCTTTGTTTTTCTCTGTATTATTTACTTTGTCCATAGTTTTGAGAATGTGATGGTAAATTTCACAAAGAATAAGCATAGTTTGCACTTAAGATCTATTATATCATTTCTCTTATTTAAACTAATTGTAAAATACAATTTTTTACTGTATTAGTACGTTAATGACAGACCCTATAATCCTGTCAATAATTAGTAGGTAGAGATTAATTCAAGTCAGACACATACATTTGTATTAAAGCTGATATTTTAATAATACATATGCATTATATTTTATTTTCCGTTTTGGAACTTGAAAAGGTAACTTTTGCAGGCGATTTGTCCTTGCGACTGGACCAGCCACCATGAAATTTTAAGGGCTTGTTAAAAATAGCACTTTTGGCAAATGTTCTTGTCCTGTAATTGTTTTGAAGAATTATGCAGAAAAAAATTATGGTATTGGCTACACACTTTATTTTGAAAGTGAATTGCAGTTGCTACTTCTGAACTGTAGAGGGAGTCCACATTACACTAAATTCACATGTATAAAATATACTTGTTACAGGATGAAATTGTCTGTGCATGAAAAATTTTTCTACACCATTGGTCTCCATTCTAAATGCTCTTTAAGCCATGATTTAAGCAGAAAACTAGTTGTTAATTAATTAAAAAGATAATACTATTATTGATTATTTTATTATAAGGCACAGTAGCACAGTACAATGGACTAAAGAAAACATACAAATTATGTACAATGGACATGACCAATTTCGACAAATTTAAATGAAAGGTGTAGATGGCTCTGTACAAATGGGCTTATCTGTAAAACAACGCTATTTGGTTTATCTAATAATCTAGTATGAATCAGTGAAGACTTATAGGCATCAGTAAGTGAATTTATTATTTAGACTGTTTGAATAAAATGTTTCCTTTTATATGGGTTTATGATATTAATTCTAGAAATCACACTTTATAAAGGTGATGTACAAGAGTAAAAAGAGATACAGTATTATCTTTACAATAATATTTACAGAGAATATCCCTGTGCCTATTTTAGTACACGGCCCATACAATGACCCTGCCATTTAGCTTTATTCTTCAGTAATGGACCCTGCATATATATTTTAGTATAGGCTCACAGCCAGACTTTGTGTTAATTTCTCTACACAGATTCAGCATGCATATAATTAAATATACAGTATGTAACACAGACTGACCCATTTATTCATTAATTCATGTGGTGAACAGACGGTGACCCTGCTTTTAATTCAGTATGTGATGCATAGATTGATTTTGCCTGTATATTCGTGGATGACACACATATTAACCCTGTTTCTAGTGCAATACATAAACCGCTATATATATATATATATATATATATATATATATATATATATGTCACTATATATATATATATATATATATATATATATATATATATATATTGACAAAATATATTGCCTACATTTAATAATAATATAATTCAATGGCCAAATTAATGTGTTTTATATCGCACCCCACACCTGTCCCCCTAATTCCACATTACTGTGATTATTATTACTGTGGAGTGTTGTGACATACTATAAATGCAGTTAGTTGGGAGTACGGAATATACACACACAGAGATTCATAACAATCAAGGGCAGGCACACATTTCACATTGTCATTAAAACAGACAATTTTATTATTAGGATTTTGATCAACCTATTATATTTGTGCTTCTTTGTGTCTGTTTAGATGTATCCCCAACCTAGTATACAGTTTAATTCATTAAAAATATATATAAATATATATATATATATATATTTAACCAATGGAGGGCAATAGAGAAAACCACAAATACCACACTTGGGCATCAGAGAAAGAATCAGGCAACCCACATATTCATTAAAATGAAAATATAGTGGTGAAAGGGTGTTGGATTACAAATAACTAATAAAAACACCATGTCAATATTTTTTGTTAAAGAAAATCCGGAATTGAGTGGCCAAGTATAGGCCAGAAAATCTGAATTCATGATTTTTTTCAAATTCACCATTTTTACTATTTGTCGCATATACTCTCTCCCCCCCCCCCCCCTTATTTTTGCAGCTCTGTATTCAAACGATATAGATTGATATTTTCTAATTTCTTGACCTGTAAGTGATCTAAACATTTGATATTGTTTTTTAGGCATTAGTACAAGACCTGCATAAGGGAGAGATTGCCATCGACGCTTTCAATGACCTTTCAAACAAACTTCTGAGGGATTATAGTTCTGATGACACCAGGAAAGTGAAGGAAACAAGTGATCACCTGTACATGAATTGGGTTAACATGAACAAGAGGTGAGAGGCCTTTAATGTTGATTATTGTAGAGATCCCACCAAAAAATTAAAAGGGTTTATTTTTTTTATTTTGTATTGTTGATTTCAGATATGGCTTTTGTTTTTGTTATGTGACTGTATTTAATAAAATATGTAACTAAACAAGTGTGACTGGCACCGCCATTTTGTGAAATATGTTTTTGGGTGCCATCCCCAGAGACTTTACAGCACAAATTTCTCACTTTGGGGCTGGGGACACAGAATTCAGTCTATAAGTCTGAATTCTGACCATAGACTTGCATTGAATGGGAGGGTAATGTAACTGTTACAGTACAAGGGGGCAGAGTTAGGATCCTGTTTAATCAGATTAATCTCCTCTCTTTGTGTTGGAAGGCAGGTAAAAAAAAAAGTTGTACTCAGAGAGCAGGGGAGTATCTTATAACATCATCATACAGGCTTTGGCCACAGTTGTAATATAAGACTGGATGGAAGATTTTCAGCGATGTTGCATCATGGGAAATATTCACAAAATGGATGCCAGGAGATAAACACCTCATTTTATTTTTCCTTTTAAATGCAGTTAATTCAGTCATATAAAAAAAATCTGTGGCATATGATTTATATATGTTTGTTTTAAATGACTTGGTTATCTAGTTACATCTTATTTATGTGGTATTGTCTCTTTAAGTTCTTCTCTTAACATGTTCTATCAAAAAGGATGTTTTATGTAAGCCATCCAGAACTCAAATGCTATTTGTTAGCTCCTGAATAGATTTTTTCTCTTCCTTTCTTGGTTTTATGTAAATGAGCCCATTATGTCACGTGTAAAGGGTTTCATATACATTTATAGGAAGTTTAAATTCGCTTCCTATGCTCGTTTTTGCCTCCCGTTGGTTTAAAGGCACTGCACCTTTAAAACTGGCATTTCAATTGCTCCCTGGAGTGATCAAAATGCTGACGGGCCCTTTTTTTTTAGTATTGCACGATGCTTCCACATGGAAGCATTGTAGCAATAACGTTTAAGCACTGAAAGCAAAAAAAATCTCTTTCAGTGCTCGTTTTCCTGTCCTTCCCATGTCTCTAACACTTTGCCACAAAGGACGGACCTAGACCGTCGGTCTGCCGGACGGACCTGTGACAGAAGATAAGTCACCACATATACGGATATTGTTGTCATTGCCTCATTTTTAACCATCCCTAAAGGAGAAAGCGGGGAAGCCTTGTTTTCAAAACTTTAAAAATCGAATTACCTTATGACAATTCATTGGTTTGAGTTATAGTGGTAGTAGGGATTGTCGGGAGGGCTTTATTGACATATTTTAGCATACTATGTGATGATACTTCTCTACTGAGCCTTATAAATCTTTCTTGGTTTATCCATGATCGTATTCCTCATATCAGCTGCTGAGTTTTGTACTGGCGGGGTGCTTCACACTCAGTTGTTGTTCTGGGTTTTATTTTACCAGGGGTCTGAGAGACTGGTCTATCTCAAGTTGTGAGCCTCTTCCCAATGTTGAAGCGTTGTGTAACCAGCAGTTTCTATGTTAGTTTGGATGTAGATCTGCTGTCCATGCATAGTTCCCTCAAACGGTGGTCTTCTGTTGTAGTAGCCACCATGTATTCCATCAATTCCAGGTTTTCTTGTCTCGTCTAAGTATGGTTTGTTCCAGTAGCCCACATTATATATATATATATATATATATATATATATATATATAGCTCATGGTCTCTGCAAATGGCAGATGAGTTGAACGGCTAGATCCTCAATCAAGGGTTTGGCATGGATTTGTCCTGTGCAGAAAACTGGCAGCCTTTCCATACCACCTTACATTGACTGAAATGCTATAATTTCTCTCAACCTTTTGTGGCACGATCATTAAAATCTCTGCTTATTAAAACTGAGTGCTCTTGTTGCAGTCCACATAGTTCATTTTTATAGTTCTCTTTTTCGCATTTCTTAGCTAAGCATTAATTAATTAATTTCTTGTAAAGGATTAACAAATGGCCTTCTGCGTTATGAAATCATGTTTGATGTGTTCTTCTTGTAAATTCCTAAAATATCTGCAGTATCGCTGTATATTTAAAGTGCATTAATGTAAAGCCAACCTTTTTAAAAAGCTTTGCTAATGCAGTACTCATTTTACCAATGCTCACTACTTTCTGAATAAACAGAGTTCTGTGCCCCACTCTACCGCAAAGATAGGGTTCCCACCTTGGCATCTTTTTACCGGCCACGTATACATTTTTCATACTGCCTTGCTGTTTGTTGAAGTCATATATGACCAGAGGGAAATCAATTAACTAATCAATGTGGGATCCACTACTTGTCTAGCTAATTTATTTCCTTCTGGTCACATATGACTTCTACATACTGCAAAGCAGCCTGCAAAAGTTATAAGAAAATAGGCAAGGTGGAAACTGTACTCACAGAAGGAGTTTTTGTGAAAGAAACGTGGACTTTGTGCAACAGAAATCAGTAGCTACTCTTAGATGAGAGCCAAATGATTAATTCCACAATCCTTTAATGTATTTATGATTTGTATTTGTTCATGGTGTTTGTTTAGCTTGTAGAACAGGAAGTAAATCATTCAGCATATCTTTGGCAGAGATGCAGAGCATTTAAGATTGCAGGTTTTTGAAGTGTGAGATTTTGTCACTTTATTTTTATTATGCAGAAGGTTTCTATCCAAATTTGGTAAAAATTAACCCAAAAACATTGGAAATATTCAAGCGTTATACAGAAAAACAATAAGGTCAAGCAGAATCCATTATCTGCATGAGCTGGAGAGGTCAGACTGGCCGCATCACATGACTTCCTGTTTTGCTTGAAATGTCAGTTGAAAGAACATTTGAAGATTAACGTCTGTAACAGTCTGCAGCCCTCTGATGGCTGGTGCAGCCCTGTGATGGCTGGTGCAGACCCTCCACATTTCGGGCTCTCTATCCCACAGTCCTGATATTCATTATCCAGTGTGTGGGACAGCTGATAATGAATACTGCCCCTGTGCTGTGATATTGGTGTGTTTTAGGGTTGCCACCCAGCTGGTATTTTACCGGTAGGCCGGTCAAAAAAAATGGCTTGCTGACAATGTTAAGTGTGTGGAGGTAATAGCAAGGCCGGTATTTTTTTGGGGAAAAGGTGGCAAACCTAGTGTGTATGCATGTATCATAGTATTTGCAAAGTGAATCCTCAATAACTGGTGCAGTAAAGAGCAGTAAAAGCGTTCTTCTTATTCTAAATGTCTAATGTACTAATAGCTCATGAATAGCAATGACCAACCTGCTGTAATGCTTTTCAGCTATTGCCCCTAAGCAAGTGCTTCTCTGTCACCATTTGATATTGGATGTTATGGAGAATCCACCAAGTGGACCTCTCTTTTCTGAACTATATCACACTCTGAGCATCTCTGAATAAATACTTGTGTAATTTACAAAAAAAATTTCTTATGGGTAAAAGTCTGGTTGTAGTGTTCCAGTGAAGCTTCGGTTTTGGACTTTTATCTATTGGATGGTTTTTGTTTTTGTTGCTTGATTGGAGGTCTGGGGCAGCCTGAAATACCACTCCACACGTTGCAGCCTGGGCTTCAGTTTTCCATAAAAGTCTGTTTGCACTTAGCCTATTATATTGATAAACTGCCATGTGTATTTATAGTTTCACTGACTTCCATGTATTACGTTGATCACATACTGTAGCATACAATCTTTATTAAAGTGAAAGCATGGTATAACTTTGACAATTGTACTTTAATGAATCAAATAAAACAATACGTTAGATTTAATTGAATTGGACCTGTCCTCTAAGAAGAGCACTGTTAATCAAAGACCTTATTACATATTGTGTAGATTTTAACATGTTACATGGTTTTTTGTTTTTTTTAAAGAGGGATTAACTATTAAACATACACATTTGCAGAATTGAAGGAGACACTTAATGCTTAACGTTTTGTCCTGGTGCAATTTGTAGAACAAAAAACTTACCTATGGGTGCAACATATTTGTAGCCCCTTCTTCTACTCTAGCACTGACAACTTGTGTAATTCATATGAGGTTCTGGCTACGCATACTTCTCCTACTATCTTATATTTAATGGTCATTCTTCCTACTATTCGCATTCCCATTCACAAATCTTTTCATCACTCCAAGCACTGGTGATTAACACAGCCACACAACAGAAGCTACAAACAGTTGCTCAGTGAAGCAGTAGCATCACAAAATTATTTGAGGGAAGGGAGTTGTAGATGTCAATGTGTACATGACTTAAATTTTGCATATGTGCAGTGGGCTTCACCCTGCATCTCTATGAAACTTTAGTTCGGTCATCTATGGAACTATCACAAGATGCTGGGGATGCCCGTTTTTGCTTAACTTTAGAAAAAAATAGCAAAAATCTAAGAAAAGAAAAAATGTATTCTTAAATTGTCCATTTCCCCCCAGACTGCAGTGATCCTTTAATTGTAGCAACGTATTAATGGATTGTCCCCCTGTATCAGGGTTAAGCGGGATATTCTCATAGTCATACAACCCATGGCTGATTGCTGTTCATTATATACTGATTATGAATTTCAATGAACATTGGTTTTACTACCACATGGTTACCAAAACTGAGCAGTCATTCTGTAAAAATGAATTTTATTGGACAAATAATGCAATACACTGGCAGCCTTTCCATGCCATTGTGTGTCAATTTTGGTTACTTTAGTAGTGCTCCATATTACATATGCCGGTTCTGGGGTGTGGTCTAATTATATATGGTATCACTTAAAAGAAAAAAACACACCACAGGTGAAAATAATACTCTAACAGCACTGCAGCACCCAGCTAAGCACTCCTTCCGTACTCCACAAAATCACACTCCAAGTCAGGGCACATAGGAAAATAAATATATAATAATATGGCATAATACTGCATGCTAAAATAAAAATGTGATGGGGAATGTATTGCACTCACTAAATGACTGAATCAGTCGGGATCATCCAATTATATATTTATCATATTGTGTGTGGCACATTTTTTCTGCAATATTACACTATAAATCAATTTTTTTTTATTTTTTTTTGTTCCTATTTTAGCATACAGTATTATGCCATGTTAGTTTAATTTTTTTTCCCTACATGTACAATTATATATAGTTAAAGATAGATTGTCTGAGAGATTCACTTCCATGTAAGTAAGATAGAGATAGGACTCACCAAGTTTGGAGTACTCTGGTTTCGTGGTGGGCTAAGCAGAATATGGCCATATATTGTGACTAAATCTCCAATACTCTAATCTAAGCTAGGCAATTTTAAAATAACTTTCAGATAATATGTTGTATGGTTGCACACTCACTCTTTTATGTATTGCAATGTGTGTCAATTTTGGTCCGTCCAGTATTGCTCTATATTACATATACCGGTTCTGGGGTGCCGGATAATGTTTAGTTTTTTTTATTCTGTAAAATAGTCAGTGTTAATATTTTGATAGGACACCAAGGCAGTTTATGTAACAGTTTTTCAGGTATGATTATAGAACATCTGTAGAGAGCTAGACCATTTTCACAGATAATACAATAACTCTGTGTTATTCCAGTGAACAGCAGCACATTTTGGCCCGTTTTATCTACCTGTTTCCTAGCAACTACGCACCCACACTCCTTACATGACATCCTTCCTCTTTTCTCTGTTGACTCTTCAAGCCAACAAAGGAATCACCTGTGTGTGTCAGAGAACAAAAAACACAAGATCTGATTTCCATGTGGTTATTCTCATTGTTATGGAAATCCTTAGATTAAATGTTGTGATATTTGTCATCCATTTCCTGAATACCTTCTGATATCCTTCAAGAACATTTTATAAAGTGTGGGGAGCTATTCAAATTGTGCAGTTCCAAACAGTTGTGTATTTGTGCAGTGTGTATGACATAGAGTAACATAACTGACAACAGTATATCTTATAAATGAAGTATACTGACCGCATATAAATGGGGCTGACACAAAGGGAAGTTTTATCATAACTGTAGTAGATAGATAACCAGGGTTTGATTAAAAACTATTGGGACTTCAAGGAATCACAATCAGCCCCTTACAATATATGCGTACTAAAAGAAACAAGGCCAGCACTGTTATATATTGATAGATGCAAAAATAGAAACAATGGTCCCGCAATTAATCTTACTAATTAAAGAGTTATGCACAGTCACCTGCTGCCAGGGTCCACCAAGATGCTTGTTCTCCTCCAAGGGAAACAAATGAATCATAGTGGTGATTCCTCTTGTAATCCGATGAGCTTCAGAATCGAATCATTGAACCTTTAATGCTTCCTATAAGGAAACGTACTGCGGTGAGAATCTTATCACATTCCATCAACCACTTATGCAGGCTTGCTCATAGGCTATTATTGTGGACCTTCCATTTAAATGTTTCTTTTGGCATGCCCTACATCTATATGTGAATTTTAATTTTCACTTAAAGCCATAAAGGTTGAATGGCTTTTATACTGCAACAGACTTTGTACAGCAAGCTGGGTGCTGCTGATGAGACCATCATCCCATAGTGGTCAATTGCCTATCTTGCTCCATACTAACACTATTGGGAAAAATGGCCAAGATAGAAAAAAAAAAATCTCCAATTCAGCTTTTTGACAACATGGCTTTTTTTTGGATACGTTGATTCATCTCAATGTACATCTTCCTGTATAACCACCCATTATGCCCAAGTATCTATATTTTCTCTCAGAAAAAAGTCTAAATTGCTTCTTTTCTGAAGTTTTGTTACTTTCCGTTTCATGTATGTTTCTTTTTTTCTCCTGTGCATTGTTTGACTGTTTGCTTAATCGTAACATAGAAACATAGAATGTGTCAGCAGATAAGAACCATTCGGTCTATCTAGTCTGCCCAATTTTCTTAATAATTTTATTAGTCCTCAGTTCCCTATCTTATAGCTAGGATAGCCCTGTGCCTATCCCACGCATGCTTAAAATCCTTGACTGTGTTTACCTCTAACACTTCCGCTGGAAGGCTATTCCATACATCCACTACCCTCTCAGTAAAGTAATTCTTCCTGATATTACTTTTAAATCGTTGCCCCTCTAATGTTAGACTATGTCCTCTAGTTGTGGTAGTTTTTCTTCTTTTGAATATACTCTCTTCCTTTACTGTGTTGATTCCCTTTATTTAATTAAATGTCTCTATCATATCCCCCCGTCTTTCCTCCAAGCTATACATTTTAAAATGCTTTATCCTTTCCTGGTAAGTTTTATCCTTCAACCCATGAACCAGTTTAGTAGTCCTTTCTCCAAAGTATCAATATCCTTCTTGAGATACGGTCTCCAGTACTGCATACAATACTCCAAGTGAGGTCTCACCAGTGCTCTGTACAATGGCATGAACACTTCCCTCTTTCTACAGCTAATACCTCTCCCTATGCAACCAAGCATTCTGCTAGCATTTCCTGCTGCTCTATTGCATTGCCTACCTACCTTCAAGTCCTCTGAAATTATTACTCCTAAATCCCTTTCCTAAGATGTTGAGGTTAGGAGTGTACCAAATATTCTATATTCTGCTTTTGGGTTTTTATGCCCAAGGTGCATAATCTTGCACTTGTTGAAACTAAATGTCAGTTGCCACTTCTCTGACCATTTTTCTAGTTTAGCTAAATAATTTGCCAGTTGGCTTATCCCTCCATGAACATCAACCCTGCTGCAAATCTTTGTATCATCAGCAAAAATACATATTTTACCAACAAGATCTTCTGCAATATCATAAATAAAAATATTAAAGAGAATAGGTCCAAGTACAGATCCCTGAGGTACCCCACTAGTAGCAAGACCTTGCATCGAATATACATAGTTAATTGGAAGAAAGAGATGTATGTAGTCCACACAGTCATTCTTGGATATCCAGAAGAAGGAAAAGAAAAAAGCTATACCAAGGTTTTAGCCACATCTTGTTTGCAGTTGTCTATGCATTTATTAGAGTAATCTGTGTAACAAGTACCAGCATTAGTCTGTGGTGCACACATACCATTTGTTTTGCAGAAACAAATTATGTTACAGGGAGTGTATGTCTGATCTCATAACTAATTAGATATGCCATTCCATGAAAAAATGTAAACTCAACCAATAACAGTAATTTGTGGTTGAGGTAGTTGTATTGCCTGCCATGTACAACACAATGGAACCTATTTAATCTATAGCTGTGCACACATTCTTCTCCTTTGCCAGCCCTTGAATAGTAGATGGCATTTTGGTAGAACTATTATAATAAGGAGGACATAACTTTACAAGCTAATAGAATCTGTCATCAGCAATGTATTGTCTCTTGAGGCTCCAGGAAGGCTGACAACCTTTAGAATAGATTAAAGGCCACAAGATAAACAGAAGAAATGTTAAATGAAGGGCTTTGGCATGAAATATGGAACAAACGTGGCCTTTGACTTGATACCATATTTTTGTACAGTAATAGAAAATATATTCTACATTTCCCCCCAAAACATTAACCTTTGAATTAATAGCATATCCTACATGGGTACTTTCCCCATAACTATTATTAGAGAAGGAAAAAAGGATTAGGGTTTGATGCTAATTTGCAGCAGTTCATTAAAGTGTGATCTAAACACATTCTCCTTGTTTCCCGATATGCACAATGCAATTCATTATTTGGTTAATAATTGGTTACATCGGCTGACTTTGCTGATTTTGAAAAACTCACAGGCATCTGTGTTTTGCACCATTTGCCTGAACAAAAAAAGGATTAGACTTGAAACAATGGAAAGACCTACAAATGTACCTAATCCAGTCCTCGAGATACACCAAACACTGCAGAATTTCATCTCCATGAGCAGGCATGTACTAATGAAATGTGTCTCAAGAAAGCTGCCCCCTGAGGGCAAAAGTGCAACTTCACAAGACCACCTGTTCTCATTGGAGATCGTCATAGAAAGACAGCAAAGAGCAAAATACATACAGTCAAGGTCAAAAGATTGACAGTCTCACAATGTAGTTGGATAGAAAGACAGAGCGGTGGTCGACCTCATGCGTTTTTATCTGGTTTCACCTACTGGTCTTTTATGATGCTTTCTCTACCTGGGATCAAACAGTAGTGCTAACACTACCCCTCTGGAGCCACATCCCTCAGCATCCCATGTTATTGCGGGCACAAATTGGGTTTTAAGCTGGAGCATATCTGACCTAAGCAGTATCTATTAAATTCCACTGATCCCATACAGAATATCATCTAAAGAGACACACTGGCCTTCACATCTCTAACAGAGTGAATCTAGAAGTGAAAAGTGGTAGAGAGCGGGCTAGGGGGCAATTGTCCTGCTGCTCCCTTGTCCGTTCTCCGTAGGCATGTCTCAAGATTATGCAGAGCAGATCTGTACTCAAGGTAACCAACAGGTAGTTGTTGATAAACTGCAACTTGTATGATGCCCATTTAGCCTGTTCCTAGGCAAATAGGAGATGTAGTTAGTAATATTATATATTGTGCTGAAAAGAGGTATAAACTCAGCCTTTATATCTTCATTTGTACAACTGACATACAAATATAATTCCATGGATATTGACAACTAACTGAAGCAAAATGGCACATGACACTAGATCATGTTGTATTAACGTGGATATTTATATCAAAATCATTCCTGATAACCTTCCTTTAAGTTGTGCTGCACAGCAGATGCTTTAGAGTGATTGTTCATTTCCTGGTTTTTCGCATTGGAAGAGTACGATGATAATTTGAGCTATACTTACAGTTTTTTAAAAAAAAAACTCCTTTATTTTATTTTTTAATTTATGGATATTTTCTTTCCGAAATAAGTTTTTAGTATCTAGTAAGGCAGAATCAAAGTATTACAAGCCATGTCTGCTTACATACACAGAAATAGGTTTACTCCCAACCATCATCCCACAAAAAAGGAGTACAAAACCACAAACAGCTTTATATGGTACTGCTTGAACAAAACACATTCAGTAACAAACAAAAGTACAACATTTTATTCCAAAATGATAACAGATTCCCATAGGTTTTACAAGTAATACCAAAAACAAAAAAAACACACACTCAAAATGTCATTACAGATCTTAGCAGTATTACATGTTATAACGGTCATTACATTTTAATAATTATAGACAGTCAATAAAAGTTACTTTAAGATAGTCCTTTTAAAAATAAGTACAAAAGTAATTCTGAATTGTCTTTACAAATAATGTACTGTAATATTAAATAGCCAGTTCTTGTAATCAGATTTGTGCAGAATTAAATATCTTCCTAGCTTCTACCCCACTGCTGGAAATGTAGCTTTAGGGTAAGGTCTCTGAGTGCTTCTCTTTTCCTCTTCACCAAGCAATAAGTAAACCAGTTTACCATGTTCATTGTGTGACTAAAGTTTTTAATTGGCTTCTGGTAGAAGGTCTCCACATACTGCAGTAGATACATGCCACAGTCTATGCTGTTATCTTGCTTTGGAACATTAGGATATAAGTTGATTATGTGTGACTTGCTAAAGTCTCTGGCTGTTTTTCGTTTCATTTCCCACTCTACTTTTACCAGTGGGAATTTTCATTAACTGGTACATAGATGAAGTCCTTTGAGAAAATATCAACATGACGAGTCCAGGTTTTCACTTCCTGGTGCCTTTTTTGTTCAGATGTTACATCTGATTTGTCCCCAGGGCCATTAGCGGTGCTTGTCAAACACTTGAAAAAGAGACTGCTAAAAATATGACCTCTCTCGATGAAAGCTTTTGGAAATTTTTTCAAGAAGAGGTACTTGAGATAGAAGTCAATAATGACATCATTAATAAATTCACCCTCCTTAAGACACAACAAATCTTCGTTTGTCACACCAAGGCCTTTTTTCATTGGGGAGGAGGAAAGACTAGAAACTTTTGAAGAGGTACATCATTCCGCATTGGTCTCCAGCTATTGTCTTGTTTGGGCATCAAAGAAGCAGAAAAACGTCCACTATCACACTTATGCAAGACACTATATGCAGAGGGAGTAGATTTGTTCTCCTTTAGCAGCTTTTCTGCGATCACTTCAGTGCTGGGTGGTTGCTGTTGGTGCTTTTGAAATTCAGAAAAACAATGAGATATGAATGAATTCTGTTCAGGACACAAGTTCTTCAGCATAGGATAAGCTTTTTCCAAGGACAAAAGTTTTCACAGAGAAGAATAGCCCTTCTTGTTTGCTTCCATTATAGTCTCTCTCAATTGATCTTATTCACTTCTACTGGGTATATCACTTAACTCAAGAAAGAGGTGTTCAGCATTTCTTGCAGCAGTGTTGATTCTAGATTTAGCTCCCATCTGTTGATAGAGGCATTGTGCATAATCTAGGTATAGCCACAAGAAGATGATTACTCTGCTTCTCTCAGGTTCTCCTCCTTTGTTAACCCATAATCCATACTGTTGGACCTTTCTGGTATCCACTGATAGACATGTGGGTTTCTGTAGAGCCACCTTTAAAGGAATATCAGTGTGATGGGATGAAAACCTTACACAACCAGTTGCTCTTGCTTTATATTTACCAAAGTACACATTCATATATTTAAGTTCCACGCATTTGTGCTCAGTGATGAACTCAATTTCATATGGGTTCCGCGGCTGTACATTCGGCAAGTGCTTTTCAGACAATGTTTTCTTGACCGTTCGAACACGTGTGACTACAATTGCTCCACATCCATGCTCATCTTCATCACTAGAGAGCAGAACTGGTTCAAATTAACTTTCACTGTCAGAGTGGCTAGGGCACAGCTTTCTACTGCATAATCTATCACTTTGCTCATCATGGTGAGGGAGTGTCATTGGAGCATCCAAAGAATGTATGTCAAGGTCTTGGATGAGGTTAGCAGTTGGTCTGTATTTGTGCCACGGGAGGGCTACTAGATGGGTAGCTCCTACTGGAATCAGTTCCACAAAATCACTCTTCAGGTCCGGTAAATAGCAAATAGCCAAACGGGGCTATAATCACTGGTTCCCTGCTAGCACCTTCCCAACATAGCGGACGAGACCGGTCGTGTTGGGTAAAATCAGAAGAACTGTTTATTGATTGAAAACACAGGACATATATACAGGAACACATCTTGATAACATAGATTTAACAAAGGAACTATAACCGGATTAAAGTTTAACATAGAATAGTGAATGGAAACACGACATAAGGGATTACAAGTTCACACATACACAAAGCATAATTGAATTTGGTGCCAGAATACCTGGCAACCAATCAGATTCAATGTATAATCAGTATCAACCAATCCCTAGCAGGTGGAGTACTTACAGATCAGTAAATCCCTTCAAATCGGGCATTTAACCAAACGACCAATCAGCCTACACTGGGGGCTTGCTCTGAGCGACCAATAGGAAAAGCGCGTATGTTTTGAACCAGAGAATGAGTTCAGCAGCCGGGATAAACCTTTATTGTGAAGCAGCTGCTGAAACTACATTCCTGGGGAAAGTGTACAAGGATTAGGCTCTTTAACAGTGCACTATACATGAAAGTTAAAACAGGGGAAAAGGACCATTCTTGAGGGAAGAAATGAATACAGTTCGGATAACATTTCACGTACACCTTTAAACTGGCAACCAATCCATATCTGAGCTACCTGCAAGCAGGTAGGCAGGCTGTTTTAATTAGCCAATGGGGAGAGCGCCTACTTTTCAATTATCCCCAGTGTCTGTAGCGGGCAGGGGCACACCTGCAATGTGCTGTATAGCTCCAGGGTGATTCCTCCTGTACTCCGGTTAGAAGGAGAAAGCAGTAGCGGAATATAGGACAGTCTGTGCAGGGGCCAGTGATCAGCTCTCCTAGGAGCTTTTGGCTTCTGCAACAGACAATTTCTGTAGTCTCTCGGCAGGCGGCTGGCCCCCTGTGTCCGCCAGGTGTAAGAGTCACGGTGGGTACCGTGACAATTTGTAACTGGAGAACTGTGGATTTTTTTGGGAGAAGGTTGTGGTTTAGATACTGGTGAAGTCGGTACTCTCGTGATTAAGTGCTCTGCCCATTTATGACAATAGGTGTGTTTGTGTTTTGTTCTACCAGGGGGAGAGGGCGTGTTACACTGAACTCGATCTTTAGATTCTAGTTTTAAATCTTTGCTTGATATTTCACTTCTTTGACTACCCCAAGAGTTGCCATTTTTCTGAAGAGATGTAGGAGTATTGCTGACATCTCTGCATGCTTTACTGGGCAGTGATTCTTTCTTTTCGACCACATATTTTATATCCAGACACACATTTCCAGATGGCTCCATTGCATTGAAAAAAAGGATATTTGAAGGCCTTGAAGATAAGCAATTTTTCCCCCTGAGGATTAAATACTGGACAGGTTTCTGAGTTCTTAGAAGTAGATGATGAAATGGGACATTTTTGAACATTAGTCTCATTACAAGAATTTCTATCATTTATGTGATTTGTTGAAGATCGTCTTCCTAAATTTGTTTTTGGAACATCCGTCAACAGAATTTTGGGTTGCCTGTTATACTTGCGTGCTACATAGTAAGCATTGGAGTCTGGGTTTCACATTTTATTGAAGGAGTTATAGGCCGAACACCAAGCTCTCTTCCTTATGGTTTCATTCCTGAACTCAGAGCCAGCAAGTTTTGATAAAGGTGAAGTCACATGGACATCTTCAGACCAATCCTCTGTTTTTTTTCTCTCTTTGGAATCCTGAAAGCTGGAGGCCTTCCATTTAAATGTGCATTAAGGGTTGAATCATTTTTTTTTTGAGCATCCATCCAGACATATTATACGACTCCGCACTGTACCGTGGACTACAGGACTAAAAGTGCATGAAAATGTCGCTCTGGACTCATAGGGCTGGGCAGAAAGATATCTTGTTCCTTAACTGCTTCACCAGGTCATCCTTACCATTTTAGGTAATAACGACCGTCTGTAGCTTCATTAGACACACCGAACAGACATTCATTTGTAAATACTTACAGTTTAATTTGCTTTTACAAAAAAAAAGTTTGCATTTTATGGGGAGTAGCAAAATAAATGACCGAAAGATAAAATTAACCACACTGATCTACAATAACTAGAAGAAAACAAATCCTTGATTTATTAGGACAGTGTGCTGACCTGTTATGACCACTGAGTTTAGCTGTAGTGTGTGTGATTGAACAGCATGCAATGCAAGCAAAACAGAATAGCATCAAAGGCTCCTTTTGGTCTGCTCTTGTCTGCCAGCTGAAATGGGCATGAGAAAAATATCTGTCAAAAAGGAAGTTAAAATGTCAATGTATAAAGATATATTTTTACTATAGGAAGCACTTTCTGATCATTAACTTCTCTAGTCCTAGCTTTGTTGTCGTTATTTTTCTTTCTTTCTTGTCCAATCAAAGCTTAGCAGCTTATTCTTTCTTCGCTTCTTTTTAGAGTTGGTGATCGACAGAGCATGCTGGAGAAAGAGCTTAAGCATATCCAAGCCTTGGTCAAGGACCATGAGAATTTCATGAAATGGATCCAGGAAGCTGAAACCACAGTGAATGTCCTTATGGATGCGTCACAACGAGAGGGCCTTCAGCAGGATGTTGCCCGATTGCGCCAACTCAAAATGCAGCACCAGGTAAGGCGGATACAACTGCTGGACTATAAACCAAATAGGCCACAGCTTGCAGTATATTAGCTGTGGATTTGCGGTGGCTATAATTCAATGAATAAATTGTTCGGCACTGATTGTAGATATTATACTGTTCTCATTCACTGATAAAATGGCACATGTAAGCAATCTCCAGCTTGCCACTTGCTGATACCCTCAGGCCCCATGATTCTTTGCCAGCATAGTAAAACAAGTTATCTCCAGTTGGATTTTTTGCCCATGTGGTAGCAAAACACTAATTGATTTGAGGATTTTCCAGACAGCCTCTCATCATTGGTTATCATATTATTTATAATATATCCAGAGAATTAAAGGGTACATTAATTGTTTCTTGAAAGACTTCTAGCCATAACAGGAAAAATGTAATCTCAAAACTGTGCTCAGGAGCATGGGTAATTCTCATCACCAGCATCTACTGAAAAGTACATTAACCATAATTTAAAAGCACATTAACCATTTCCATTCTTGCAGTCTTTTTCTCGATTGTCTGCAATATATCATAACGTGACATTCCAGTGGTAACGCATGTTTCAAAGAGCATGTGATGTTGATTTCCATTCTCCAGCAGTTCTGAAAAATAGTTCATTGCTATTATTCCTTGTGAAGATTTCCTAAGGGAAGGAATCAATATGTGTCAGAAAACATTACATTCTTGTTCTTATGAGGATCCAGGTGGACCAAACTATCGATCAATAGTAGAAAAAAAATGTGTTTTTCTTATGCTGTGATGAAGGTGCTGTGTGTGGCAAAAGATTGATCAATATCCTTCAATAGGTATTTTTTGAAAAGGAAATGCAAGTGGTATACTTTGTCTTTAATGGCTGATTGTATTTCCTATTATAGGAATCGTGTCTCATAGGAAATAAAGTACATGTTTTTGTCTTGTACTTTGAATGAGCGCAAGTTGAAAATATGGCTATTAGTATTTTACATAATTATGGCATTATTCGCTTTGCTGAATTTAGTTCATTACATGTTTTATCCACTTCATTCATTTTTTTGCATTGAAGAATTAGCATATTGTAGTTTACATGAAGCTGTGGACCTCTCTGTGGGATTCCATTTTGTGTTAAAATATACTAAATGGGGGAATACAAAGCTAATAGCAGAAAACATAGAAGGGAAAAAGATCTGGCTCGAAAACGAAAAATCTTACTTGCACAGGCTCTGTCCAATGCTTGCTTCATTAAGAGTAATGTATATCTACTATGTTACTGTTTGCAGACATAAACACCAGCAGCTTTGTCTATCATTATTTTTATCTAATATGTAGCTGAGCTGCTCTGTTTATCCTTGGTGTTTTAGTGGTAAAGATGATCCATGTACAAAAGACAATGTACATAGTCAGTGTGCTCTAATTGCAATCCAGACAGATATGAAGTATGCCTGGTGATTAGCCCAGTTCAGTAATATTGTTACTATTATAAGCTCTTCTCCAAGTTCAACATCCCTGGCAGTGTTAGAGCATATTTGTGCTATTGTCAAACTACATACCTGGCCACTATCTGACATCCTAGAGAGGTTCTTTATTACACACAGTTTTCAGCATTTTTAAAGAGGGATCAAGCCCCATATTCTACCTTGTTACTCTTTGGGATCTATTCACTAAAAATATGAGTTGCAGGTGAGTTAAGAAGAACATTTCATCTAACACTATTTAACTATTCATTGTGCGGGGACAAACCTTATGAGGTTGCTTAGTGGGGGAAACTGACCAGGTTTGTCCGTGCAAATTGGAGAGATGCTCATCTCTTCTTCAACTCACCTTTTAGTGTATAATTTACATGGGGCAGAGTCATTCCTTACATGGTTTACAACTCTGTAGTTGTCATTCATGAAAATGAAACTGATGACATGGTCCATTTCAGTGACATTTGGGATGGCACCTTTATAATGGAGTCGACAATTTTTTTCATTGATCTTTATAACTACAATGAACAAAACATAAAACAAGTAGTGAATATTGTGCAGATTGGATTTTTTGCCTGTTTTTTTCTTTTATGGATCAGCCTTTCTTTCTACTCTTTTTGCAGTGTAGTGATTTATGTACAGTATTCTTGGACACTCGGTTGGCTCAGTTTATGACTCGGTTTATTTCTTTGCTTACCAGGGCCAGCTACAGCTAAATGATATCCATGTCTAGTAATAACATGTATTCGGCACAGTGAAGCATTGTTTTCCTTTGATACAGTTCTTACAAGTACAAATTGAATTAATGGGGTGAATTTAGTAGAAATAAAGTTTTGTGATAAGTGTATGGTTGAAAAGCAAAATACTACCGTATTTATCGGCGTATAACACGCACTTTTTCTCCCTGAAAATAGGGGGGAAATGATGTGTGCGTGTTATACGCCGAAAAAAAAATAATCTAAAACTTACCTCGTTCCTGCTCTGTCCCCCGGTGCTCTAAAGCTGCGTGGCTGTGAGGGAAGCGTTGTGAGCTTCCCTCCAGCCGCGCGGTCAATAAAGTGTTTTTTTTTTTTTAAAAAAACTGTAAGTGCTGGGGTCTGGGGGAGGAGGGTGGCATAACGAGCATACTAAGGGGCAATATCCTGGCATATTGGGGGCAATATCATGGCATATTGGGGGCAATATCATGGCATATGGGGGGCAATATCATGGCATATTAAATGGCATATTGGGGGCAATATCCTGGCATATTAAATGGCATATTGGGGGCAATATCCTGCATATTAAATGGCATATTGGGGGCAATATCCTGCATAATCAATGTCATATTGGGGGCAATATCCTGGCATATTAAAATGGCATATTGGGGGCAATATCCTGCATATTAAAATGGCATATTGGGGGCAATATCCTGGCATATTAAAATGGCATATTAAAATGGCATATTGGGGGCAATATCCTGCATATAAAATGGCATATTGGGGGCAATATCCTGCATATTAAATGGCATATTGGGGGCAATATCCTGCATATTAAATGGCATATTGGGGGCAATATCCTGGCATATTAAAATGGCATATTGGGCTTCAAAGTTCTTTATTTGAAATTTAAGTTTTTTTTCCTGAAATTTCCTTCTTAAAATGAGGTGCGTGTTATACGCCGGCGCGTGTTATTCGCCAATAAATACGGTAATTATAATTCCTGAAATATAGTATCTATTTATTTTTAATCACTTTGGGAAAATAAGTATTAAGGAATGTTCACTGTGCCTTCTCAGTTAACTTTTTTGTTCCATCAGTTAGTTCTGACAAATGGTTTTAAATTGACACCATCAGTGATATCCGTGTTTTGATATGACATCATCTATTCGATTATTAACTGCTTAATGTTTTTTTTTTTTAATTAACCATATGATTAGACTTGCCTATATTTGGTACATATATACAATCATGTTTTCTCTACAGTGGTTCATTTTGAAATACAGAAAGCTATTAGTTACCAACAGGCTGTATTGTACATCTGTCTAATAGATAGTCCTTTGAAAGTCAAATACTTGATCATGTATAAAGCTTCTTTCTCCAGTAAAGCATACTGTGCATTCATTTTATTTATACTTTAATATATTCTGCTACAGAAACACCAGCATAACAAATCTGGTGATGTATTTTCATTTAACATTTTCTAAAATACTAAAATAGTATTCATAGTGGTAATCTGAAGCAGAAAAACATAGTTATGCATGGTATTAATTAAACAAATGGTTAGCTTAGGAGATAATGTGTTTTAAATGCCCAGGACAATCCGTTTCCCATATGTATGTTTATGGCTTGGTTTAATGAAATAATTTGCATATAATGCCACATATTCATAATGGGTGACAGATACATTGAACACAAATGTCATAATCTTTGCATTTTTCTTGCACTTCTGCTAACACTTTGTATGGAGTTTTTTTTTTTTTTTTTTAATTTGCTACAAAAATGCAGCTTTATGAATAATAACTCTATACAGTTCATTAGTGATGAGCTGATATGTCCAGTCATCAGTGGAAGTGGGGGCTGAACCCCGGCACCTAAAGGGTCAATTAAAGCAAAGCAATGGGTAAGTGTGAATCTTATTAGCACAGAGTGTTTGGATGGCTGAACGGACAGAGTAGGCAGTGTCTTCCTGTGACTGACTCAGCTTTGTGCTTCATACCCATTTGCTGCTTTCTAAATGTTTATATGACAAACCAAAATACCTAAACAGGCTTATTCCCTGTACAACTAAGCAAGAGAGGGATAGCTGAGACATTATCGATTCCGTCTTGCATCAGCAGCCTATGTAATCATTTATTGTTGCTAAAAAGACAAATAGGAACACATTTTAAAGTAGGATTAAAACTGATAGACAAATATTTGACCAGTGCTGTAATCACTGGATAAAAAAAAAAAAGAAACTAAATTAGGGAAAAAAACTACTGTTTTAGTGACACAAGGACTTTTCAGCTATTAAACATAAATAATAGTCATTGAAATGTTTAAGGACTTTTAAAGAAAGTCCAAGAGGAAAGTATGGGGGACATGTATAAACACAGCGCACACGCAGATTGTGCCAAATACTGCAGACTCAGTCAGATTTGTGTCACGGAATCTGGATGGAGGGCCTTCAATCCCACAATGCAAAGTGTCAGGCCCTGTTTAAAAAAAAAAAAAGCGCAATTTCCATTATACATAAGTGGCGATTGCGCTTTTTAAAAGAAAAACAACTTATACATATCACCCTATATGTCAAAAGAAGATAAATACTAGGCCACAGTCTAAAACTATGCTGTAAGGTAGTTCAACAGCTAGAAAATGAACAGACAACATGAAGCATGTGTTTCTATCTGGTGTCACGTTTTATGTTTCTATAGAAAAGCTGATGAAATCTTTATGCAAAATAAAATAATCATTATCTCCTTTAATTACCTAAGGCAGCTGGTCTGAAATTAACAAGTGACCATAACCAGTTGAATGCATTACCCTCGCACATGATTATTTACATACAAGCTCGAGAAACTGACATAAGCATTTATGTAATTCTCACATGTTCCAGTCCTTTCAACTCAGAATGTCATGTTTGGTTACCCAGAACTCTTGTTGCCTTAATTCTGAATGTACTCATGGCTTAGCCGTCCCTTGTCCAATCTTATTAACTTGAGAGCTTTTGCCCATTTTTTTTCCTGGCTCTGTTTCACAATGTGGCGGTTTCCTGGGTAATTCACTCTTAACACATTGCTGTCAGTAAGGGAGATTTCTCTGTGATGAAGAAACCACTAAGGCTACATCTCTTTCCAACAAATAAATCTAATTAATTGTTCATCCTTTACTTTTCCAACTGAGCTGACCACCTCTCCATCCACAATAAATAAATAGCAATAAAGGAATTCTAGTGAAGCATGCAGTGATGGAAATGATAGACAGGATGCCTCTAATAGTTGTCATGTTAAAAGCAATTACATTACCCTTTAAACCTGTTTTCACTCTTTCCCTCTCCCTCAAAAAAATGCTATGTAGGTCTCCCCTACTGATTGATTGCCTATCTTTAGGCATGTAAATGCGGTTCCCAGGTGGTCTGGTGTACGCTGTGCCTGTCCTATACCAGCTTCCACTTCTGCCCTCTGCAGCAAACTGGGTGCAGTCACTTGGCACCCTTCACTCTGGCTCTCAGGCATTGTTCGGGTAAAGACCCCTAGGGTCCCATCACACTTTTAGTGCTGCTGAGCCGGTTAGGGGAGAATAGGGTTTCTATGATGGAACTTTTACCATATCATTCAATGGCCTGTGAAATGTATCTCTGCTCACTGACTACAATAGAACCTTTTTAGCATACAGTGGTGAGTAATGTCAGATTGAATAGACGAATAGTGTGCTGTAATGCATATTAAATGACTAGAAGCTTCTCGCAATAAATGAATAATCGAAATATATTCCAGGACCTGCTTCCCAGCAGGGCTTATTTATCCGTTCATCCTTCGGAGGTGAATAAAATGAGTCCCATAATGCTGGGTAAAAACAATATCATGAACTGCTGACTTAAGTCTGAGTGTGCACTAAAGCTATTTGAGCCTCCAATGGAGAAGAAAGTGTTTTTTCAGATGTATGTTTGTAGTATCTCTTGTGTATAGTCATCCTGCAGAGCAGGTTTATGCAATTAAGTCACAGTTTCCATGATCTTTAGATAACCTGTGGCTTTCTGAAGGGAATGGACATCATTGTCAATATAGATACAGACAGCTTGGCTACTGAGATAAAAGATCACTCATTTTCTCAGCAGTAAAATAAATATAATGGCTCTTTCAGTGATCTAGGTTATTCAGGAAAAAAGTACTGTTCATAAATAGTGTTTAGAACTTTCTTACTTTCTCTTTAAATGTTGAAGATGCAGGACTGTTAACTCTTTGAGAAGCAGGGTTACACACGCTCTCCTTCTGGATATAGTCTTAATCGTAGAATGTATTGTACAGAAGATTGCATACGCTGCTGCTTTTTAAATTAGTATAATATGATAATAAGACACACCGTAATGGATTTTAATCCCAGCTGACTTTTTCAATGTATGTATTAGAACATTTCGAATGTTATCAAATAATCATATATTACTGTAGATATGCATATAGCATGTATTTATATTGTTTTGTTTTAATGTATACTTTAACAGTGGAGGCAATTGAACTATATATTGCAATAGAGTAAGCTCTTTAAATGACAAAAAATACTGTATTGAACTACACAATCCTTTTTGTTATTAATGTATACATATGGGGGGTCTGTTCAGTGACCTGACTCCTCACTAGTTTGTTTCATAATTTCCTATTGCAGTCTCTGGTACTCTGGAGTGCTGGATATAAGACTAACACAGAATTATATCCCCCCCCCCCCCCCCCCCCCATTATTGTTTTTTTTTTTTTTTAAGTCCTCTCTCATCTTGTGGCTGTGTGTGATTAATTAGCATTTAGAGTACGGCTGATGGAATTAGAGCAGCTATCCCTCAGTTCTCCTGTGAAGATTTATACAAGTCTGTTATTCACTCTGGTGGAACTGCATTCAGTCAGAGACTGGCTGAGAGAGAGAGAGAACATCCTTCACTGGAAGGGTGCTAACATATCTCCCTTTCTCTGCCCTTCATCCGCTTCATGGAATTCACTGCACTTGTATATCCACCATCCCTTTTTCTCTAGGGACTCCTCACTGTGTTGCAGTTTTAAGGTTTCCATTCTTCAAGTCGTTTTATTGTATGGCTTTTCACAAGGATAAGCAGGTGTTTGGCTGAAGCAGACTGCTACTGCCTGCCTGGTATCAGCACGGAATACACGATCCTCTATGGAGCTGGCTTGGAAGGATTATTATATCAGGAAACCAAACTTAGGAGATGCAAACCTCTTATGCCATTCAAAGCAGTGTGGGTTTTGGTCTCGGTAAAGTTTTTTTTTTCTTGGTCTTTTTTGGAAACGAGCATGCTCAGACAACTGGCAAATGGTTGTCCAATGACCACGATGGAATGATTGCTGGTTTTCATTTATAATGCAAATTCTGAGGTGCCTGAAGAAGTGTGGCAAACTTAAAATGATGGCTGTAGTGAGATCATCTCTGCAGAAAGTTGTTGTTTTGTTGCATCACTTACAAAGAATGGCTGTCTCCTCTCCACGCTATCAGAAATTGTGCAAGGTGAGTTGGTGTAAAGGGGGCTGATACATATACTAGAATGCCCCCCGACTGTCCATTTAATGACTTAAAAGTGCTTTAAAGTTTCTTATGCAACAAATCTGCATCTTTCTGGCTTTTTTAGATCCTGTTAAGATAACGAGTTACGGATTTTTCTTAGTTCTACCTAGAGGTTGAACCATTAACCAGTTACCTGCCAACTCCTTGCATATGCATAAGGACACCCAAAATATTTTTATGGTGGGTTTTAGATAAACCGCCCTCACATATCAACCCTGATATTATTTTGATGTTTTTTAACACTCATATCAGTAAAGGACTTAACTCTTCGTAGTATGTTGTTTAAAATAATATCTGACTTAACAGGTTATATTATCCTACAGCAGAGATGTGGTTAAATGTAATCTTAAGTGCAAATGTGCTACTGTTTGTCTGTTGAGTTTAGCCTGGAATTAGCAGTGGAAGCGTTAATTGTGTCAGTGTATTCATCACCTTATTTTTTTAGGGCTTGTGCTGTTTGGATAAATGTAATCTGCAGCAGAAGTAGTTTTATATCGCGTATAAAGGCTGCAAATTAATACACTATAATTTAACCCACTCTGAAGTGGGTGTGGAAGAGAGGGAAGGGGGCTTTCTGCCCCTCCAGCTAGTTAGTCACAATATAAAACCTGCATCTATGTTGATATTACATGTGTCTACACATAAGCGTGGAAGGTATTGCTACAACCACTGGGGATGCGATTGGATAAAGGGTCATCACCCTAAAGCAGGGTCTCCAAACTGTGACTCCCTGACTTAAAGGATGTGACGTCAACTATTCAGTATTTGGGTTTTGTTGCTCTTAGACCTGTGGTTCTCATCAGTGACTGACAGGTTCTGTGCCAGGCTGATGGATGGTTTCAATCTGCTCAAAGGCTGCTCCTCATTCATTTTCGGAATTTGAACAACTAGGGATGTTGATCGGCTGATAATAAAGACGTCCTGTTCCCAGTATTGTTATTATCACCCAGAGGTTATCTGCACAACTGAGGTGTCCACTCTCAAACCCTGTTATTATCCTTATTTTACTTTTATAACTCTATGTCCACAACCAGTGCTTCTATAGTACTATGAATACCTCACTACAATAGTGCTGCACTAAAGAATATATTTTTTAATATACAAAATAAAAAAGATAAGTAAACTATGCAAATGTGTTTTTTTATAGTCCATGAGAATATATGCCAATATAAACTCCATCATATATGTACTTGTCAATATGGTCCTCCACTTCTTCATGTCAGATGTTTACATCTAATTCTGATACACGTGGGAACGTGTTTACTTACAGGTTATTTCTAACTGCTGTCTAATATATTTGACATGTAATGAGTTAACCGGGGATACAGATTTAGTATTATTGGATGCTTTTTGTTCATTAAATCAAAGTATCCAGCATTAAATTAAATCCAAAGGTAAATTCTTCAGGAGGACTGCCAGAGGTTCTACATACAAATCAGAATGGATTTGTCAAAGTATATCCAAATATAAAAATATGATGATAAATGGAAAGCCATAGTGCAATGCCACATAAATTAATAAACACACAACAAGAATACACCACAAGCCAATGTAAGCAATGGTTAATGCAAATAGTGGTGTAACATTTATCCAGGAAAGATAATCTCGGTGTTTATCTCAGGCCGTGCTTGTAGTGCATGACAAGCTGGTGGCAGACCAGAGCATGGTTATTTAGGTCATATTCCTAAACAGCCCTCTTATGTAGAAGAATTTTCATTCCCACCTATGTGAAAAATAAGAACTTGACCTAGTGTAGCCGTACACCCTTCACCTCTCCACATGTTGATCTAGAATTCCCATGGTTCCCAGCCTGTCTTTCACTAGCAGATTGCCATGAGAGGTTTAAAACAGCTGGAATACCACATGTCAAGTTTGTTAGAGGCCATTGCAGGGACTGATAGATATTTAAAGACTTTCAGAGCCAAGTTCAGGAGCCAGGCAATAATAATTTTTAAAGATTTCTATGGAAAACAAGTTAGGAGCCAGCTATCAATTGCTTGGTTGTCTACCATTGCTGCCCAAACTGACCACCAACATTTTAATTGGCATATGGTCACATCCTACATTTGAAGAACAAAAACACACAATGCTGGATGTTGTACTAATTATTGATCCTGTTTGAGCTCACTAAATAGTCCCCCCTATATAAATTGTGCTGGGATCCATGTAATCTGCCTGGCATATAAGAACTGTGAGCTGTGTTTTATGTTAGTTTTATAACAAGTTTCCTGATTTAGCTGACCAATTTGTAGCTACACAGCTGCTATGTCAGAACTACATCTTAGTTGCTCTATGTGGTAAACAACATACTGAAGCTGAACTTTTTTTTGCAGTTCTTGGTCAGGTAATTGGCACATTTAGTGAACTAGTGCAAAACTGGATACTTATTTAACGTTTTTAGCAGACACACTAGTTTAAAAACAAGTCTAATAGTTAGGAGCCAGGTAAATGGTACATCAATACAGTTCTATGTAAAACAGTACGAAGCCAGCAGTAGATGTGTTTTGGAGCCATGGCTCCTGGGGTTTGTAAGACCTTGAACTAGTGAATTATTCCCTCCGTATATGACCAGCTTTAGACCCTGGGTGGTTGTTTTCGTCTTCCATCTGCAGTTGTTGTGTTCTGTCCCATTTCAAGTGGAGCTTCATGTTTTGAATATCTGTGAGGCATGTGATGTGTCCCAGGAATGGTCTTCTCCACAGTGCTGAAGTATTTCAGCTAGTAATGAATTTGTGAGACAGATCCTCTATGTGGCATGCCCTTGAGTCCATACGCTTAAAAACAAACAACATTGTTTGCGTTAGAACCAATATCTTGATTTGAGACAAGAGAGCACAAGCATGTATTATAACTAGTAACTGGAAAAAGAATCACAGCAGGAAATCTGTGCATTACCCCATCGCAAGTTTTAAAAATGTATGGAGATAAAAAGGAAACAAACCAGCGCCTTCCCCACCCACAATGATGGTATATAGCACAGCTGTGTTCAGGGGAATGAGTTGGTGTGCGTTAAGGGTCTGCTCAATAGAGAGAGAACTGCAGGGAATTGACATGGGAATTTCCAACTTTTGGCCAGATTTTTTCCAACTCAGCTACTCTGGCCTTACATTTTAAATTCCTGTCTCAATTCCCTGCAATTCTCTCTCTGTTGAAAAGATCCTTTCATTTATCTCTTTTTATGAGCTTGATCGTAATATGAGAGAATAAACGGTCCACATGAATTATTGTATAAGTATTTTATATCGATCACATTTGAGGTGTTTGCATTCAAATATTGTTTTATCACTTATATATTTGAGCTTTACAGCACAGCACTCTGTCATTGTGTTTTCTGTTACTTTTATACCTTTGTGAGAGGTGTATTGAGGTTGCAGCTTTGATTAACATTTGTATAAGTTTGTATTCTTTATTAGCGCCTTGTATCACCTTTTGTTTATACAAACCAGTTGGAAAGGATGCTTTGAATATGTGATACTTTAAATGAAAAATATAATTGGACCATGCAAAATCTAGTTGTGCACACAGTTCTTCGTTGCCACATCCTCTCTTGCAAGCATAGCAGGCTTTGTTCAGTGACCCAAGTTATCATTGACCACTGTTTTTTATCTGTTTTGCTTATTGCAGCATATGGTATTCAATGGTCAGAGATACACAATTCCTCTGCTTGTCATTGCTGCTACTCCTAGTGCTAAAAGCTTGACAGATATTGATTCTAACTCCTCATAATTAATGAAATGAGTTTTCTGTTTTGTTAATAGGACATTGAATATCTTCTTTTAAATTAAAATATGGCATGGGATTTTTTCAGTCACAAAATTAGGAACCTTAAGAGGCATAATTATACCAGATATAGCATTTTTGTTAAAATACCTAATAAGTACCTATAAGTATGATAAGGGTGTAGTACACAGCCTCTAGGTTACTAAAGCTTGCTCAAAGCCTGTACAGCATGTATAGTAACAGCGTGACCTATTTGGGAATGGCTACACACAAAATGAGGTATTATCACAAGGGAGTTATGAATGAGTGTTTTTGTCACAAGTAGCTGGAGGAAGGAGAAGTTATAGCAAATACTATCTTATGTCTGCATTGTGCAACGGGAAGTGTTTTAAAAAACAAACAAACAACTAATATATATATATATATATATATATATATATATATATTCAACTAAAATCATTATGTCCCTAAGTTCTGTAAAATGAACTGTCACTCATAAATTTAAAGCCCTTCTTTGCTCCATGCTAATGGAAAAACATCTGCTAACTTGTTGAGCATATTTAAAAAAAAAATAAAAAAAGTCCATAGTCCATTATCTAAAGTAGAGACTGTCTCAACATTTAAAATTTGTTGGACAATTTTAGAACATATAATGATACATGCTTCCTAAACAAAATAAATGAAATAATAGAAAATGCAGAAACAAGGTAAAATGAACATTGTTGTCATGTATTAGAAGTTTACTAGACGCTTGCAATGTCACGGATGTCCAGTAGGTGTCGCTTGAAGGCAGTTGCAAAGTACCTGTTAAAGCATCTGCTTTGAAGCGATAATAGACCAAGAATGACTAACTGCTGATTATCATTCTAATTATTTTGCACTTTTATCTGGACATGTTTTTGTTTTGCTTTCCTTTTTCCAGTTTGCTTCAGGGTAACTTCAAATTAGTTTGAACCCCTACTATCTATGGACACAGCCTGCTCTTCATTTCCTTACTTTCCTCCAGTATTTTGAGCTTGCATGGCGCAGGATGGGGGCCTGTGTTTCTGTCATTGTTATTTTGGACTAGCTATGGAAACAAACACATGCACAATAATAATTAGAAAAAAAAAATATGTTCACATTAGGAGAGTGGAAATGCTTTGTTATCTTAGTTGTCAAAGGTGTAATGACTGCTGGCGATTATTAAGCTCCAGCTAGTGTGAATCCTTTATCGCGGGAAGAAGACTTGTTCTTCCCATCGTCTTCACTTGCAGTCTGTTATGTTGCTATTTTATGGATAATTTAAGAGATGTTTTAATTATGATCTGTGTTAGTGGGTTTCCTTGAGGATGGCACAAAAGAAACCCAGATGTGACTCTATACTGGCATCTGTGTTTTAGGATGCTTTTATTGCTGAAATAAATTAAATATTTGTATTTAACTTTTAATCACACACAGAATCTTCCTTGGGAGCACTGTTCAAAAGTAATTCCAATTTCTTTTGGAAGTAACAGTAAGACTTGCCAACTGCCATGTCTGCGACCTACCAACACTGATTGGTGTCCAGCATTTGTAATACCCAACACAACGTTAGCTGGGAAGCAGACACTCAACTCCACCCCTACTAATGTCTGGATGAGCGTCTGTCTTTACTGCCGTGGAGCACTGCTCTGTGAAATGACATAACTATAGAGAATAGTGCACAATGGTTGGTCCTGATGCATAAAAAAATATTTTTGAATTAAGTGCCTTTTAAATTAAAATAACATACCTGTAGTACTACTCTGTGCAACCTAATTACCAGACTGCAAGGTAGGAATTAGAAGGACCATACCTTAATGGTGAATCATTGGCTTAGAAACCTTCTTCTCCCTCCTTTAGTGTTTAGATAGAAGCCAAGGGAAGGTGCCTAAACCAGGTAAGCAGACTGGGATCAAATACTGGTTAAGGTTGGTGGAGAACCACTAAAATGGTAAATGATAAATGTCAGTTCCTCTTCTGCCCAGAAAGCAGAGCTACGTTTTGCAGGGCTAGAAATTTAATTTCATACTGGGAGCCCTTATAGGTAGCCTGTATTGTTTCCAGGTATTGCAAAATCCTGAACTGTTAACAATGTTTTGTACTTGAGAAAATGTTATTTTGTGTTATTTTGTTAGAATGAGCTCTAATATTCTAGATTGTTCAGTTATGAGCAGGACCTCATCCATTGGCCTGTCTGTGATTGCATAATGTCTGTGCCAAGTGCGGTGTAAATTTTTGGCGCTATTTAAATAACTTAATGTAATACTAGAAATATACAATATTTCCTTGAAATATGTTACAATAACACACAATATTGTTTGTGCTCTTATATTGCATTTAAAATGACTGGAAGAACCAGAAGAGAACCTCTGGATTACTCTTCTAGTAAAAATACATATTTTTTACATTTTGAGCCAAACTATCTGTCCTTTTCAATCACTTTCTAGGTCATTTGCAGTCCAATAGAGATTTAAAGGCGAGGCAGTTTGGTTCTAATGTATTAGGCTATCAATACCAGTGTCACATGACAAATGCTGACTGTCGAAAACATGATGTATTAGATTTTTATTACTTCTCAATGAACTGCTAGTCATCCACACAAAGTCACTTTGGAGTTGATAAGTAGTATTACCGTTGTTCTTATATTGCTTAGTTGTACTATACACAAAAACAGACATTTCTGCTCCTTAACCCCTTCTCGTCTGATGGTGCTTTGCCCCTAATGCCTAAAAGGCATCTTTTTTTTTTCTCCTGTGATCAGGAGCCAGTGAAACATTAGCAGAGACCTGGTCAGGTTATATACAGACCCTGTCGGTCTTTGCCTGGAATTTCGGGCTGGTCTTGTTTTGGTAACATGTACCACTTTGAGCTTTGGCTACATTTTCATGGTCATACTGAGGCAACTCAAATTGGCCTTAGCTGACAGAGGAGATCACACTGCAGCAGGATCTGCTGTACAGCTGTGCGATGAGCTGTAGAAGTCAGGGAGTCCTACAAGCGTGAAGGGGTTAAACTACGATTATAAATAATGGCAATGTAACCAGCACTAAGGCCAGAACCCCAGCAGCAACCAATTCAGTGTGCCAAAATTGTAATTTCCATCCTAATTTTAGTATTCTTTTGTCCACTTTTCAGTTGATACAATAAAGAGGGCTGGCAAATGCTGGCATGGGGGGCAAAACAATTTGGTGCTTTGTCATCAGCCCACCAGAGATAGACACACATAAACACGCAAGATAGATTTGATGACAGAAAAGGTAAAGAGATGGATAGGCAGACAAGACAATTGGATACAAGGATCGAAAGTGTTACTGACTGGGGCATCTATAGGGCCAAGCTCACTCATTTTTGCTTGGAAATTTCTACTTTTAGCCTAACCAATGTTCCCAGGTATGGGATCCCAAGTAACTTGTATCTCACGTGAGGTGTACATTTTTGGACCACTGCAATTTCAATATTATATCTCATTTTCCCCTATCTCTGAAGCTGGTGCTCAATAATGCTGCCATAAAAATAGGATAAAAACATTACCTTTAAAACTGTATGAGCCTTGGTAAAGCAGACCTAAAATTGCTTTTGTCTGATTGTGTTAATCCCCAAATAAATAGCTAAGTTGAAGAGGAATTAAACCATAAAAATATACATTTGCCTATAAAAGTTTTACTCTAATACTTACATTTTTATCCTGGTCCGATAGGCTGGACCAAACACCTTACCTCTCAATCTTTAGCATGTTCTATGCTCCTTCTACTACTTCGGTGCTGACCTCTTGTGTCTGTCAGCTATAGGTAAGTTGTTTGTCACTATCTGCGCCGTGGTTTCACATAACCCTTACTATGTTAGTGTAACTGATGTACTGTGGTGTTTATTCATATTGATGCTGACGTTATGCTTACATTTATTAACTAATGAAATAATCCACTTCTCCACTGGGTAGGAGCAGACTTCTCTGCAATGAAAGGACAGATTTATATGAAAAAAGAAGCTGTTATGAAGATTTTTGGGTAATTTAAGCTGATTGAAGATGTGCTAAGCTTGATAGACCATGTCCTGACATGCATTATGTGCTCGCCAGATGCACCAGGTGATCATACCAGGGTATATTTTCTCTTATTAATGAATTCCAATGACCACAACTAGTTTTCCATAAAATCCCATGTTCTGTGTTTCCTTTATTTATTACAACACTGGTCCAATGTTGTCTCATTGCTCAAGAACGTAAATATGAGGATAGCTAATCTCACAAGTTGGAAGGAGAAAAAAATGCAGCATTTAATTACCAATCTCACTGTTCACTTCACCTGAAAGAGCTGACAGGCAGATAAGATGAGCTTTTCTTCACACCATCTTTTAATAAGAGCTGTGGCGTGCCTGAGTGTATAAAGACAGTTCATTTCTTGACGCAGGAGATCTTAGCAGCTGTCACTGATACGGTACATGTTTGCTAATTTTCTGTGGAGGAGTGACAGTAACCCATATTCCTGTGGGAATAGGAGTGGGGAGGACGTTGGTGGTGTGCGCTGTTTTAGCTTACGCTTCCGAACACATTGGTTTGTGAATAATTTATGGAAAGAGGAAATGAGGCACTGGATGCTTTTTAAGGCACAGAAGTGTCTGAATGTAGTGCGAGATGCTTGTGGGCATTAAATCCCCATAGGGTTTTCTGCAGGTAGATGATACCAAGGATGTGTGTTAATCTAGCAGATAATTGCCTACATTTCCGACAGCTTGGTTCGGCAGTGATGAGTTATTTATTTGGTACCTGAGGGCTAAGATGCTGCATTGATAATCTGATAATTTTTTTCACCAAGTAGGTCAGCTTTGGAGACCTTGTGGGAAATCTATAAACATCTAATGCAATTAGAAAACAGGTTGTTTTCTTTTGTGAATAAAAAGATAACTCAGAATAAAGAGGAATGGCAAAAAAGCTCCGTATGAAAGCTATGTGGAAGAGTGGCTTCACTTAGGGATTTATACTAATCAGGAACATTTGGCAGATTTCAGGATCCTACGGAACCATACTATGCATAACTCTACTTCTCAAGAATAATTTGTCTTGCTGGTATACATCCGGTGTTTGCCATTTATCTATTGCACATTGCTTCATATGGAATTTTTTTTAATGAGCTTACGATAAACGTTTACTTCTAATTATTGAAGAAATAAAGACTTCGCTTTGAAGATGTAAAAAATGGCAACATTTTTTAGATTACTCCTTCCATGACGTACTAAATTAAAATGAAACGCTGGGAAGGACCATTGTTTACATGAAACCCACATACGTATCATTAAATATAATGCAAATGGTGATGGCACAAGCATTTAGCATGTTATTCAGGTGCCAAGAGCCATTGCTAGAAATTAAGCACACATGCTTCTTTTTATACTAAACTGAAAAACACTCGTCCCATTCTAGGTGAGATCTTCTCCAACATATTTAGTTATAAAAGTGCTTCCTTTTAGTGAGTGCAGTTGTTACCTTTCACTTGTAAAAACTGAAAGATATATATGTTTTCCCTCTTTTTTTTTCTTTAGTAATATGAAATTACCAGCAAGAGCTTTTATTTTGATATTATTTATGATACATATAGGCCAGTATTGAGAATGACTGACTGGTTATTGTGGGAAAAAGTACCTACATTTCAGACATAGTCCAACACATGCGAACTAGATGCATTGTCAATCCATTTTCTCATATAGCACTATTCTATAGCATTATATTGCTTCATATGGATTCCCAAGACATAGAGTTGTTGGTTGCTAATTTATGTTAGTTATGCATCAAAAAGAGACACTGGCAGATTATGAAGAAGCATATCAGGCTTTACTTGTGTGGATAAACAGCAAACATTTAGAACATATTAGTTACTTAAAACAACAGCCAGCTTGGTAAAAGGAAGAGAGACATAGAGCAAGTGAAAAAAACAAAGAACTTCCTTCCTGTGAGTACCAACAAGTTCAAAAGATATAGAAGTACTCTGAACTGCACATCTAGAGCTCAAGTGCTAAGTATATACATGTTATACATGCAGTATATGCTGTTGTATTTCCCAACAATTTAAGGTATAAGTTGTATATAGAATGCATGTATGGCACCATTTTCATGCCAGATGTTACTACGACATGATCTGATGTCATTCAGAGTACTCTATAAACTGGATATTGTCATGGCATTTCTTTGTTAGACTCAACGAGTCTGATTCTAATAGAGTTCCAAGGAACTGAATGTGAAATGAATCCCTCTACAAGCCATTGGCTTTATTTAAGCCTTTATTGTTGAATAGATAATCAACAGGCCATTGTCTTTAAAATTGGTTGTCAGATCATCTCAGTTTTTCATCGGTTTGATATTGATGTATATATAGCAGAGCAGCTCTTTCCTCGCAGCAAATCACTGTAATCCACAATTCTCTGTGTGAATGGAAACCATTTTCTTCCTTACAAATCCATGAAAAGTATAAATAAAAAGAAATAGCAGATGTGACTGGCACTGACTGAAGATTACACACGTGTATTATATATCACTTGTCTCTAGAAATATGTCACCAATGTGAATTTAAGATTGTTCCAAATGCTTAAATCATAGGGTCACCAGATGGTGATGATCAAGCTTATAATAATATACGCATTTCGCTGTTTGACTTTCTCCATATTGTGCATAGTTTAACAGCTAGCGTATCCTCGGAAATACGCACTATTTAAATTTAATTTGGAGTTGGAGAAGATGGAGTTTATGCCAGAAGCAACTAAGATAGTAATGACATTCCACAATCGAGATATGATATTGGTTATCATTAAAGTTTGACAAAAAGTGGATGAACAGATTGCCATCCTAAAGCGGTTGTCATACACTTTTGTCCATTAGTTTTCTTTTGTCTGCGATTAAACGTAAGAAGTCCTAGAATTTTACTTAGTGTGGAAAATTATATGATGTGCTCCAAAGTTAATCTATATTTTCATACAATGTTGTTTTTAAATGAAAATTCATTGTCTATGTTTGTTCTCACAATGCGCCTAACCAACAATAAGATCTAGAAACTAATTTGGAGTGTGTACTCAATTTAAAGTTAGAATAACCAATTGCACATTTCAGAAATTAGATTACTAATCAACATGCATTCATTTGTCAATCTGCAATAAATACGTCTGCAACATATAAAATTTAAAACCGTTTATTACTTTCTTTTCTTAACGCTTCTCTTCTACAAATTTAACTAGGGATGGAAGTTTTAAAGCAGCAGTACCATGAAAAAAAAAAATATTATCCTAAATAACTCAAAAATTATTTTTAGTGACATGAGTCCATAAAAGAAGTTGCCTGAATGTAGAGCTCTTTGGGGTCTATTCACTAAAAAGTGGACTGACAAGTGAACTACAAAACTCAGGCATTAGTAGATATTAAGGATTATTTTCCCTGGGAAAAACTACTAATGAAAAGGATTTAGGAATAATTATAGACAACAAACTTGGCAACAGTGCCCAATGCCAGTCAGCAGCTGCAAGGGCCAATAAGATATTGGCATGTATAAAACGAGGTATAGATTCACGGGAGGAGGATATCATCTTGACTCTTTACAAATCAATGGTAAGACCTCACCTTGAATATGCAGTACAGTTCTGGGCACCAGTCCTTAAAAAGGATATAAGGAACCAGGAAAAAGTGCAAAGGAGAGCTACAAAATTAATAAGGGGTTTGGAGGATCTTAGTTATGAAGAGAGACTTAAAAAATTGAATTTATATACGTTAGAAAAAAGGCGTCTCAGAGGGGATATGATAACATTATATAAATATGTGCAGGGCCAATATAAAGAGCTCTCCAGTGACCTGTTCATTAACAGAAAGGTACAAAGAACAAGAGGTCACCCCCTCAGACTTGAAGAGCAAAGATTTCATAGACAGCAAAGGAAGGGATTCTTTACGGTTAGGACAATAAAGTTATGGAACTCCCTGCCAAGAGAGGTAGTGCTAGCAACCACAATAGATGCATTTAAAAATGGTTTGGATGTTTTTTTAGGAAAGCAGAACATACAGGGCTATTAATAATAGAATAAGCATTAATAAAAGAGATTATTGATCCAAGGAGAAATCTGATTGCCTCTTGGAGTCAAGAAGGATTTTTTTCCCCCAGGAGGCAAAATTTGAAATAGCTTCCTTAGGGGTTTTTGCCTTCTTTTGGATCAAAAGCTGTAATGATAGGTAGAAGGGTTGAACTTGATGGACTTGTGTCTTTTTTCAACCTAAATAACTATGTTACTATGTTACTATGTAATGGCTGATATTTTTAGTTCCCTTGTCACTTTTTAATGAATAGCCCCTATTATGTCTCTAATTCTTAGTAAAGCAAGAGAGGTTTGTTATCTCTGTCCCATACATTCTTTTTCAAATGTAGTGTCATAAATTGCAGTGAGAATGTACATGTCTGGTATTTACAAACATTTCTCGTAACGCTATATATATATACGTGAGATGTATTAGAATGGCACATCTCATGAAGAAAACCTTTTTAACTACAAGACTGTTTGGAGCCTGAAGTAAAAGGCCACTAAATTCTATCACTTGTTGTAGCACTTTAGCACAGAGTAGAAATATATACATAAGTCACAGTTGTAATGTCTTGCTTTTTGTGTGTGCAAGAAATGGGACATGACATCTATGCTGATTATGATAACATTTTGTAATAACGTGAGACGCTGACTGAGAAGCTTTTTGAGCAATGTACCTTGAAATGGTGGCCCAACGAAGTGCAGCATGGAGATAATGCTGTTATTACGCCAGTAAGTGAGATACAGATTTGCTGACAATCCTTGCTATCACATAGTATTAAAGCCACATCAAGTAACAATCATAACTTACACTGGAAAAATAAACATAAACACATCAAACTCTAACCTTTTCTTTGTGCTTTTGTGTTTTATTTTCATGGGAAATTGACTGTGAATACTTTAACTCCTTTATATTTACATATTTATATTGTTCAACATATCGCGCAGTGCACCAGAATGGCTTGTAAACTCTGCCAAATTTCTATTTTAGATACAACCCTTTTTTTTTTTTTTTTTTAATGTAAAACACATCGCATTAATCAATAAAAGAATATGCATGTCTGTTCTATTAACACGTTACAGGAGTGTTTTATAATCTCTTTAATACAACTTTTTATCACGAATGGTGCCACTCTACTGACAGTTGTTCACAATTCCAACATAAACCTATAGACTGTTTATCCACTGGTACATATCATTTTTAACAGAACATCTTCTTTCCTCCATAAAGCAGACATGTTTAGAGTGATGGGTCAGATCAGGGCCGTAGCATGGATATTTGTCTGCACACACAGAGGTACATTTATTTATCAAAACAAATAGATCAGAAAACCAAAGCCAAATCCAAAAGCTAAAATGCACATGCAAAATTGGTATGTTGATCATGTCACAAGGGACTTAAGCAGGCTGAACGCTGAAACATTGGGGGTATCTGGTCTTCTCTGGTGCTTAGTATTGCATGTGCAGACCTTTCTGGTGTTCTATTAATTTGGGTTAATTTTATATATATATTCACATTTTATATATACACACGTGTGTGTTCTGATTATTGAAAAAAAAATTACTAATTGTAAGAAAACAAATTATAAACTGCAAATACAGTCTGTTTAATATATGTTAGGACTGGTATTGTTTAGGGGTGTGCCACAAGAATATGACATGTTAATTAGCAATGTTTAGGTCATGTGATATAAACATTGTAAAACAAAGCTTCAAAGCTAAACATCGCTTAATTTCTAATACAGATGTGTCTGGTAAATGTAAAATATTTGTGTTTTTTAACATCATTACATGAGCCATACAAGCAGAGCCAAAGCTATACAGTGATAAACCTCTACCGTGAAAAAAATGTGTTCTATTTATTTTCTGAGTGCCCCCTGCTCCGATTTATAGGCAATAAGAGGTCTCCCAGCATGTTTTATCATGATTTGCATATCTAGCATCTGTATTTGTGATTTGCCTGGAGGGGAGAAACAAACTCCTATTCTCTGGCACATTGCATTACAATCCTAAGATTACGAGTGGTGATCAGCAGTCCCTGGTTAGAAATTGACTACGACAGGGGAACAGTGGTTGGGAAAAGTTTGCTGATGCACAGGCACTAAGGACAGGGGAAGAAATACATTTGTGAAGGAGATGGCTCCAGTCAGACATTTTCAAATCAATACTTTATTAGATAAGACAGTTTGGAAATAACTGAATGATACACTGCTGGGTGGGCAGCCTCGGGCATAATAAGTAAGAATGATTTCAGTCTGGGCAGTTGCATTTTCATTTGTGTAAATGATCACACTGTTATGGGCTGTGGATGTTGTCTCAACACAGAATCTGTCATAGAAACTACAAAAATGCCTGTGTACATGGATGCAAAATACGGCATCACCCAACCACGGTGATTAGTGTACAAGCATGTTTAACATATGTAGAGTTTTATAACAGGAAAGAAAGCAGAACATGTAACTCGAAAATTAGATCCATTTACTTTATAATTGTGAATCACTTTGAGTCCCTCTAGGAAAAAGCACTATACACGATGCTATTAAAGTATTATACTTTCATGTACTTTAAAATGATAGACATTTAAGTTGTTTAAAAAATGCATTTACTAAAGAACTTTTTTTTATAACTTAAATACTTATAGAGTACAAGAGCAAAGCGAACCATTTAGCTACAATTCGTAAGAAATTACAAACATTTTATGCCTTTTAATCAATCCTTTCATCAATTTAGAAGACTTACACCATTTCTCCCTTATGTTATTATTTTATGTTTTACGTTATCCATTCAGTGAATGTACCAAGTTAAATATACTCTTCCATATAAACATTTGTTTATATTACATGGCATTTTAAAGTGTTAGCCCCTTAACCTCTTTGCAACAATAGACGTGTCAGGCATGTCCAGCTGGGAACTCTGTTCCTGACAATGGACGTGCCTGACACGCCCTGCGGTGAGACTAGCGGTTTTCGTGATCAACGATCGCGAAAACCGGTCTGACCGTGCTGGTCTATTGCCTCGATGTCGAGGCAATAACCAGCCCTGAAATTTGGGCTCTAATTTAAAAAAAACTATATCTAAAAACAAACCAACAAAACACTGCACTTTTTGCCATTTTGGACTCTAGACATTCTATATCGCCAAGGAGTTTTTAATAATCTTTCCCCTCCCCCACACAGTGGCCCAGCCAAATCACCACCGGAAATTCCAGATTGTGACTTAATATGTTCTCAGAAGAAGGAAAACTTATACATACGCACAAAACAGCCATGCACACACTTCTCATACCTTAAAACATTGTTGTATTTATACGGTGTTTGGTGTGAGGGCATGGAAAAGTAGGATATATACAATGTAATCAGCAGCATAATATGAAACATCAGCAATTCTGCTGATTTTTAGTTCTTATTGTATGTATATTTTACATTGTTTCGTTATCCATGATGTTGTACTTATAGTTCTCTCTGAGTTGTTCTGAACAGATGACCGACACTTTGCCCAAGCAGCTTGATTGTCCTTCAGACAGAGCACGTCTATTGTACAGAATACAGACTAGTTATCCCTCACTTGATTACTTTAAGCAATGCAGTGTTTGAATGTTCAGTCGCCGTTCGACTGGGCTCTGTTTGTGATCGCTCTTCGTTAACTGTTACAATGGGTATTTCCCTTATTTATGTTAATTTGAATTATTTAATGTACTTCTTTATGGTTTTGTTGGTCATACATTCTTCCTCACTGCCTTTGATTGTCAGTAACCTGATGCTGTGCAATGGATTGTGGGAGCTATCTTGAGCTGTTGTAATCTGGCTCCATTGTATAGTATATGGGGGAAATCTTGTATACTGGAAAGGTTATGTGAGGAAAGGGTGCGACCAATGAGAGTTAGGGATGCATGAGTTTAGTCCGGCCTAGAGTAGCACGAAACCTAACTACACCACTGCTTTCTAATGGTACATGAACATTTCTTCACATAAAGCCGTATGAAACATCAATCCCAATAAAATAATGTTATTTCATACTGCTTTATGTAAAAAAATGTTCATGTCAGAGTTGCAATTTGAATATTTTCTATTGGCAATAATATATATGTAATGTAATTAATATTGTCTGCCCTTTCTTATAAAACTTTTCAATAGTTCATGTACTTTTCAGTCATGCCTGTTTGTTATTGTATCACAGGTCTCAGGCATTAATAATTATCCCACTTGATGGCACACTGCGTAAGTCTGTGAAGACCAAGTTCCAGGGACTATGTAATTATCATGGTGATTTGCCATCATGCAGTGCACGCAAGGTCACATTTCTTTTCCTGTATACTTCACTTAGTTAATGAGGCAGCAGTCTTTTTAACAGTAGATTAATTGGAATGTTACTGTAATGTCATCAGCAAAGTGCTTAGTTTTATTTGTTTGATCAAACATTGCACTCATTTAAAAAAAGCCTTTCAAATTGAAAAAAATAAATAAATAAATGATTTGGTTATAGAAATTACAAAGTCATCACTGCCGTTTCTCCATTTAATAATGGATCTCAACCATGCATATTGTAATGAATCCCTGCAGATAATACTGTTATAACAATGTGTTTTTCTAGCAAACCGGAAAAGTAAAATGTGAAACCACCAAGTCAGAATCCCTGTGGTGTGCAGAACAGTGACTCTATTGCTATTTGTTTATCTAATTCTTTGGATTTTTACTAACTGGTTCTAAGTGGATCACAATCCATCTAGTCAGTGCACGGTTTATCTGTTCAACTTAGCAGAAGAGTTAAGGTTTCTACATAGATATATATTTTAGGCAGATAAACTTTTCAAGCATTTTGTATCTTACTAGGAGCTGGGATTAGGGTGAATAAGGAATGTTTGAGCTAAGTATTTTATATGTGTATCTGGAATTTTATTTGAATATGGAAACTAAGCAAACCCCCCAACACAAATGATCATGTCCTTTAGCAGTCAGAAAACATTTTAAAGGGGTACTCTGGGCATCAAATGAATGCTTATGAACCTGGTGGTATTTAATCTCTGCAATGTGTAGGGGTTTAGCATTACAGATATTCACAGGTACTCGCAGAAACTCTTTTGGGAAAGTTCTTTAGCCCTCATTTGTAAACAAAATTATATGTAACATTGGAAGATGATCTAAAATGCATGATCTTATAAGACCTGTATTTTTATGAAGATTCTATGTATTATCTAAAATGTTTAATTAAATTATGTTTTAATAAAACTGTGATCCTACACATTTTCTACTCTAAGTGTGCGCATGTACTAGACATATTCCCTATTAGCATAAACAAGCCCCCATGGTTTTTAGGTCAAGGATTTGTTTGAAGCCTGCTACATGGAGCATCATGCTCTATAATACCTCTGTGTTTTGAAAATGATTAATTTAGACATATCTATTATTGATTCATTCTGCTCCAAAGAGTGTTAATTAGCCATCATTCAGAACTGATTGTTGTTCTATTTGCAGCACTTGATAAAACTTCTAGTTCTGTAAATAGGGTTGCCACCTTTTCTACAAAAAATTACCGGCCTTGCTGGTGCCTCCATAGACTTAACATTGGCATCAAGCCTATTTGTAAATCAAGCAAAACTACATTGTTATGATATCATCTGGTTTGTGTGTGTTTTTTTTTTTTTTTTATTAGATATCCATGTTTCCATATTTATTTCAGTTTCATTATGTGTAGGTTATTAACTACCTCAAATGAAATAACGAATTATATTATCCTAGTAAAATCCTAAATACTATGTGTAATCATTATTGTCTACTTGTCCTTTTTTTAGTCCTTGAAGACAGCAAGGGTTTAAACAGCATGTCCTGCTTCTCCCAAGTAAACCCAACATGTATCTTAATACATGCACATGGGTTTACTCTTGGTTCTGTCTCACAACTGAGACACAGCTGGTCTGGACGACTACGTCAGTGCCCACAAAGCCAATCAGAGCATGGGTTTGCTCTGCTCGTCTGAATTTCTAGGGGAACTCTCTTTGCTATAGTAGTGAAGATCCCTCTGCTAATTCCATGCAAAAACGAGGGACTGTGCTAGCCGAGAGAGGCATTCACTGACCAGAGGATAAACTGGCATGTACTATCAGAATTACATACCGGTTAATCTTCAGACTAGGGGCAACTCATTTTTGTATATTAGAAGTGAAAAATTGTTTAGTAGTCCTTTACATGTCAGCCAAGAGACCTGGTTGATCAACCGCCACTCTCTGTATGGAGTAAGCACACACCAATGACAAATAATAGCAGTGGAGGAGATCAGAATCTTATCGCTGTTAGATGTGTGATCAGCTTGTCACATGGAGAAATCCCAACCATTGCTTTATAATCAAGCAGAATCCATACTTCTGAAAGTTACTTGGGGTTGTTAACCATCAGCATCACTGTAATTGCATTCCAAAATAGATCTGCACGTTTAGCAAGTAGATTTTATTCATCCATAGTTGTGCATTGAAGTTAATATTTAGTATGTGTTTTTAGAGTTAAATGTGTAACTTGGATTACAACAGATAGATAGCTATTATGGTGTTACTGTCTGAAATCTGCTTCTGTGTACTGTACAAAATTTACAGCCAGCAGACATTTCGCTACCTCTCCATCTGTCACTGGTAATGATGTGTGAAGTATTGGACCATTGGAAACTTGCACAGTCTTCTTTGTTGGCTAATCAGAATCTCAGATGGTGGTTTCAGTTCTGCAGTGAACAGGAAAGTTACACTTTTTACTTTTATATTAGGAAACCACATGTTTAATGGAGAATCAGTGTTAGAAGTGAAAATACTTTTTTCACTTACAGACATTTTTATTTTTATGTTGCTTTCTGTCTACCAGTGACTAAGGCATCTTTTTTTTTCCATCATATTTTTGTATGCAGAGAATATTACCTTCTGAAATAATGTATAGTGCCTGAGAGAAGGTGGGCTGGGGTTCACACATTTGTTTTTAAATCAGTCACTGTCTGTTCCTGGGATTAGTACTAATACTTGGCTGCATAAGTGAGTGGCTGCTTGCTTGTAGAGGTGTGAACGATCCTAGTTTAAGTGAGTCATTCCTGGTTTTATAAGCCTAAGTGTCCAAACTGTGGCCCTCTAACTGTACCTGAAATACAGAAAGAAACCAACAACATGTACACATGTCTAGAGGAGTATATAACGAGAGCTGCTACAACTAAGCCAACACTGCACTGTAAAATAAATTGATAATCTTATTTGGGGCGAAAGGAAAACCCTGTCTAACAGTATAAAAACCATGAAAATGTAAACTCTAGTATAGTGGTTCTATACAGCCTGATTGATGCATCCAAAAAGTATGATGATTACACCCTTTGTGTACTGTGAGAAATGTAAAACAAAGATCTACAGCACACAACTTTTCTAAGGCAGTAAAATTTATAGTAAATTATATTAAGTAAATATATGTAATAGAACTAA
The DNA here is from genome assembly GCA_036172795.1 of Pelodytes ibericus. Taxonomy (NCBI): domain Eukaryota; kingdom Metazoa; phylum Chordata; class Amphibia; order Anura; family Pelodytidae; genus Pelodytes; species Pelodytes ibericus. The sequence continues at coordinate 67,164,558 of CM069862.1, forward strand.
ATCCACATACAAAACATAAACCAACTTAGAAGGTAAGCTGCCCATTCACAAATTATTAAAAAGCATAAGAGTAAGTTCTGAAAGATGATGTTGCAAAGTAGGAACTGGATATCAGCTGATTAATATCCACAAGAAGTTGTTTAAATGTGATGAAATGACACACTGTAGCAAGTGTGGCAGCAATAGAGATTCACCATGGGCCATTACTAGCAGCCTTGAGTGTTCAAAGCACTGCTTAGAGGCAGATACATCCACGGAAGTGTGAGGAACACTACTCCCCTGGTGCAGGAGAATAATTACAGGTCTTTCCAGAAATATGACTAAGGCTTGTGTGAAGCTAGAATCTATTTGGCATGTATGATATCTAGAAATTATCATTAATCCCACCTCATACTGCACTGTGCACAGACAAATGCCACTAGCAATGTGTGTCAGATTAACATACGATTTCAGGAAATACTGCGATGGAGATCCCGAGGGAGAGTAACCCTTTTGTAGTTTGGGTACAAGTCTGCACCTCTATAGATATGCAAAGTGGTGTAAAGGAAAGGAGAGCAAGAAAAGAGGTGGAAAGGTAAGATCAAGGAAGAGAGTCGTAGCTGCTAAAATGCCAGTGAGTGGTGTTACTGACCACTTATGAAGAGGGAGCAAAGCAATATAGGTATAGCTGGTATGTGCGCTGACTTAGAGACAGAGGTATATAGGATCACAGTAGGTGTAAAACATATAGTTGGTTTAATATCACACAGTAAAAATGCATAAAGTGCTTATACAAATAATTTAAAGACAATATTCAAATAGCACAGCGCTTTCAGATGGCCAGCTAACTGACGCGAAACGCCCAAGGTCCTTGTCAGAGGTATAGGTTTCCCTTTTGTAGCCAATACAGGCAGTTGCTGTCTCCACACACTGCATGCAGTGGTATGCTTGCTACCGTATCAAATATTATATCTTTCTTTACGCAAGCGTTTTAATTCTTTTTTTGTTTCTCTACATTCCCTGCCTTGGAGGTAAATTCTGTGTAAACGAGAACACAAGGATGCAATACACATAATACATTTGGAGTTAAACTGCCTGTTATATCCATTTCCGCTGCCAATGTCAAATCACGAGTAGAACAGAACATCAAGGTGTATTAGAAAAGTTACCTGACCTTGACAGAAATTGAATAAAGTCCAGCCAACAGGGAGCATGTATGCCAACCTCTTTGATTGTATGAGTGAAAGATGCAGAATTGAAAATATTAAGTTCAATTACTTTTTCCAACTCATCCTTACTCTGTTTTCCTTCAACTTCTAATCCTGATATATTGAATTAAATGTTCAGCTGTTCCCTTGATAAGGTAAGGTTTCTAACCATGCACTCTCGCTGTCTGAGAGGAGAACACAAGCCACTGAAAAACGCACAGATGAATCTAATAGAATTCAATTATAAATCAAGGTTACCTCTTCATATATTTTTTTCAGGACAAAATGAACTCGTATATGTATACGGATATAGACCTGTGCTGTGTTTGCCATTGACCCTGATGTTAAAAGCTATTTGGCACAATATATTTCTGCAAATGAATGGGCATAGGAAAAGACATCCAACCTTGTGTGAAATGCTGAACACTTCTGCTTCCCATTTGGCAGTGTGAATTAGGCCGGTGTGCCTGGCTTGCGTGGGTGTTTTTTATTGGTCTGAATATGTGTGCATCTGTTGATTGCTTTTCTCTTTTTTTTTTTTTTCCTTTTCTTCATTTTGTATTTATTTATTTGCTTAATTTGGGTGCAAAAAAAAAAGCTACCCAAGTTGAAAAGGAATTGAACTTTAATGTCAGAAACAGAAAAAAAGCAGATTTGAAGTGAAATTGTGATCATTTGTCTACCACGCCAAACAAAAGAGAGCACAAAAAATGAAAGGCAAAATATTAAATTGGCAAACAAATATCACAGAACAAGTAGAAAATATGAATACAATTTAAAACTATCTGTTTACATTAATGGGAAGGCCACTGTACTGGAGCTTTCTTTTATGACGGTTTCATGATCTTCTTGGCCCTCAATTAGTTACATAGGGGGCTGGGAGCATTTGCCCAGCTGCCAGACGAATTTATTATAAAGGGGGTGCAATAAAAAAAACCCTGCTTAATAGTTTTATATATTATATGCAGGTTATAGGGCAATAACGGAAAGTAGTGTATATTGCTTTTTCCAACCTTTTGACCTCAACCTTGACCCCAACTCTAGCACTAACCCCAGATTTAACTATAACCCTAATCATAGATCTCAGTTAATATAAAAAAAAAGGCATGCCGCATCTCAATATGGTGCTCATGGTTGCTCCATGGAGCAATCTCATTGCGCTATGCGGGCAAACTTGGGTGTTGCTAGATGCCTTGATGTTGAGGTATTGTAACAACACCCGCAGAGCATAGGATGTGACTTTTGATCATTATCAATGCTTGTGTAACTGCATGACTTGTTGGGCACGTCAGTTGTCACAAACCACTAGTTTTGTGTGACGTGCTTGGCACATCAGTTGTTGCTAAGGGTCTTAAATAATATCAATTTAATGATAAACGAGTGAATGAGTCCTTATTTTTATGTCTTATAAGTGCTTTTAATAGATCATCTGGGGCGGGCTTCACCATTATTATTTATTTTTCTTTTAAGTTCTAGCACCCATCCAAGCTTTCTTTTTCTTGTCAGGATGATATATTTCTTTATATTTATGTAATACAAAAGGTCATGCTATACATTTTTTAAAGCTATTGAAAGTTTTAAAGATTACAGGTGCTCTTGGGTATTTAGTAACACTTTACAGCAGTTAATGCATTGGATTGAAATGTCACCTTTATAGCCGCTATGTCATTTCAGCAAAGTGCTGAAATGATAAATCCGTAATGAGGATTTATGCAGAGCAGTAGTAATATTCACTGGAAGTATGCTCTGTTTTATAGAGCTTTGAATGTGGTTATATTCGCACAGGTGACTTATCAGGGCTGCTGAGATGTTGCATAGAAAACTCTATTTTATGCACAGAATTATAATTCTAGTAAGAGGATATTGGCCTGTCTGATGCATTACCCAGTATCCATTGTATGTCATGATCCTATTTTATACCTCCCATCCTCTGCCCCTGGTGAACGGGACGCCCCCCGGAGTTGGAACTTGGGAGGTTGAACACTGTAACTCAAACTGATTGTGCATGTCACTCAATCTGGTACTGGAGAATAAGCTGCATTACACTTCCACATTCTGCAGTGCTGTCCCTCCGAACGCTACCACTATCCCAAAAATGTGGAGAGGGCGGTTAGAGAGGACAATAGGCATACCTGTTACCTGGTGGAAGAAGATTTCACATTCATCTGTACAGGTGTACTGCAAGAACAGTAAATATATGAAATTCACAAAAAAAGTTTCCTACCAGGTAGCAAAATACCTTGCATCTAGTGTTATCAGATTATATTCACACGGTTATAGCATACTGTTGATTCAAGAATGTATTCATTTGCCCTTTTGAAGTTAAGAAGATACTTTTTTCAAGCAAAAGTCTTTTTTTTTTTTTTTGCCTTCTGGATAAGTATCTGTGACAGGTTTGGCTGGTAAGTTACACTTAACGGACTTTTTGTAATTTCAATTACTGTTACATTGTTCTAGCTTGTCCCTTTTCTCAGCTGTCATGAAACAGTACCTTTTAGAGGCATAGGTTAATGACAAGTGTAACGGTGTTTCATAGCGTGTTTTTCTCAGTACTTTCTACATGCTTGCACTGTGAACAATTGTGATTCCATTTAGTATCCGCATGTGTTAGGTGTTAGTTGAATTCACTGAACAAAGTGCTCCCGCTGTTGCATGTCTACAGGATCAAAGAGAAATAAAATCAATTGCCGTAAGCCAATATACTCGCAAATGTTTTGAGCTAAATCATTTGCCATTTGTTTAATGGTCAGATTAGGTTTTTTTTTTTTAAATTGACGACAAAGTATTCTGATGCATCAGTAAGCGAAGAGATGTTGATTGCATTACAAAATAATGCTGTTTACATCCAAGGTCTCATATCTTTTGCTTGTCTGACCATTAGGACCAATCAAGGACTTTCTTCATGGCTGGATTTCCCATGGATTTGAGTTACTGGGGAGATCAGCTGTTTAGCCTCTGATTATGCCAGTGCAACCTTGAATCACATCAATATGGCTCCAGCAGTCTCCAGAATTAAGTGGGGACTAAATCATGTTATGTACCTATTATTGGGTTATTTCCCCTGATGAATCCTTCTTGTCTTTCTCCAAAATGATATAGGAAACACAAAACATTAGAGCCTGGTTAAAGCTGCAAAAGAATATTTATTAGTGTGCTGGATCAAAATGAAATAGTGACACTGACAAATGTGTTCTGTGTGCTGTAGAGGATGCCTTTGGCAAATCCCAGTGCCCATAATATGCAAGGTTTATTTGGGGCAGTAAAACAGGAAGATCTAGGAGTCCACCGGTGATATAAATTATGTGCAGGTTTCCAGCTTGCATGTATTGCCTTCAAAAGCGTGTCTGCTTATTTGTGACTGTGTTTTGCAATATGTCATTTGGGAGCATTTTTATAAAGAGATTACAAAGTAATGATCGTTAAAATGTGCTACAAAGGGCGGCTACAGGCCTATCGCTCCCATCATGCACTAAGTACTGTGGATGATGGGATGTATAGTAGAACAATAGCTGGAATGCAAAGCCTTCCAATCTCTGCTATAGCGAGACAATAACAAGAGAGACATGTCATTAGATCACTGTCATTTATTTAGTTCACTGTTGTGTTATTTATCTAACAGAAATCTATAATTTTCTTATAGACTTGATACTTCGCATTCTGTAATATAATTTGTATGTTTTTATGTCATTGTCAGTGGCACATAAGCACCCCTGTTTATTATGAACCCTACTCTTTCTGAAGGTCTTAATGTTGATATTTTTTGTTCATTTTCTCTATGCACGCATTAGAAATTGATTGTATGAGACCCATTTTGAATATGCTATTCAACCAAGTGAAGCTAGAGACATTGTGTGGTCTATTACCATATTTGCTCGAGCTGCAGGGAATCTGGATCCTTCTTACAGCCAGCCAGCCATTCAATGTCTGTGCCCCGCGCATAGATGTCCTCAGATTCTATTTGACATTTCCAGGGCTTCTGAGAATGCCGGGGTCACATGACCTCCCGGTGCTCTTTCTCAGTAGTCCCTGTGGAAGTGCGTGCTGCATTGGAGGAAGACTGTGCACACTGAACAGCACACAGATATCCTCCGGCTGTCCCAACTAGACACCAGAGAAATTGCTCAGAGCATTTGGCAAGTCTGGGGGCGCACTGACAAAAGTAAATAAAAACAAGTAATGCATTTTAATTTTCAAACCTATTTTTATTAAATATGAAAAAAACTATTTACATGTGAAGGAATATTTTCTAGTAAAACTTTTTTCCTATAGAGTCATCTTATATTTAGACTTTTTTTTTTTTTAAATCCACAGTTTGGGGGCCGTCTTATAATCAGGGTCGTCTTATATGCGAGCAGATACGGTATATTAAGAGCTTCAATAGATAGGGTTTTGACTTGTATGAAAATACAAGATCTAGATAAATCCGTATTTGAAAGTTGTTCTGAAATGCGTAGTTTGGTTAAACTTGTATACCTTTAAATCCTACTTTATTCCCCCAATTTAGGATCCCCTTTAGGATCATACTCACTGGGCACTGGAGAGAATACATAAGTTCACATTTTCTCATTTTCTCTACACACATTTACCCATTTTAAAGGTTGCCACCTTTTCTTTAAAAACTTAAAGGCCTTGCTTCTGTCTCCATAGACTTAACATTGACCTGATGGTCATTTTTTTTACCTTCCTGCCTGTAAAATGCCGACCAGGTGGCAACCCTAGCTGGCACCCACTTCCCAGTGCATATGCTACAGAATTGGACTTTAGGCCCTTATCAGTACAGTACAATGTATTGCTAGCAGGGCCGGCTTTAAGTGTTCTGGCGCCCTGTGCGTTGCGCCCCCCCCCCCATGCCTGTCTCTTTCCTCTCCCTCCATGAATGTGTGTCTCCCTTCCCATGTTTGTCCCTTTCCTCTTCCTTGCCATGTCTGTCTCTCTCCAACTCCCCCATACCTGTTCTCTCTCCCCCTCCTTCCCCATATCTGTTCTCTCTCCCCCAAATCTGTTCGTTCTCTCTCTCTCTCTCTCTCTCTCTCTCTCTCTCTCTCCATGTCTTTTCTCTCTCCCCCTCCATCTGTCCTGTCTCTACCCTCCTCCCCTTCCTCTGTTCTGTCTCTCCCCCTCCCCTCCCTCTGTCCTGTCTCTCCCCCTCCCCTTCCTCTGTCCTGTCTCTCCCCCTCCCCTTCCTCTGTCCTGTCTCCCCCCTCCCCTTCCTCTGTCCTGTCTCCCCCCCCCCTCCGCTTCCTTTGTTCTGTCTCTCCCCCCTCCCCTGTTCTGTCTTTCTCCCCCCCCCACCCCTGTTCTGTCTCTCTCCCCCCCCCCCACCCCTGTTCTGTGTCTCTCCCCCCCCTCCCTGTTCTGTGTCTCTCCCCCCCCCTCCCTGTTCTGTCTCCCCCCCACCTCCCCTTGTTCTGTTTTAACCAGGCAGAGGACCAATTCTGCCTGATTAAAACTATCTTTTGAATGTTGCAAGCAGGCTGTAGCTTGACAGAGCAGCACTCCAGCTCTATCGGTCATTGGTGCAGGGTTTAAGCACAAGTGCAGTATATTCAGTTATCAAATTTGGTTTGTCACAAAAACATAAAATGTAACAAGAATGCAAAATGATTGACCCAACTTGTAATAGTTACAGCTAAACTACAGCTAAACTCTTCCTTTGTTTTCAGGAGCCCCTGAAGTTATCATCTTTCACATTGTTTTGTTTTGGTAATGAATGCTTTTCTCCCTGTACCAATATCTTTCTCCTCTGTCCTGCTTCTTGGAGACACATTCTGTGCATGCATGAACATAGTGCACACGCAAAAATAACTTAATAACCACATTTGTTCAGAGATAAAAAACCTGTGTTATCAGTGAAAGTCTTAAATAAGTTGATGAAATTCACATTATGGTAAATTTAGCAGAAATGGGGTCCAAGCCTTTACAATAAAAATACAGGTGCAACTAAATATCAGACTTCTGTAGATAATAATGTGTATAAAGCCGGTGATTGCAAAGTGAGCTATAATACTTGTTGAGTGCCGCTTAGTCGAGAGATAAATACTGAGATAAAGGTCTATTCACTAAAATGTGAGCATTTGGGCTGTATGTGAACGGCAAAAAACAGATATTAATGACTGAATTCTCCAACTTGCCTATTTTTCCAACTCTTCTATAAATGACTGATCTTTGGAGTTTACGTGTCTGTCCACCGTTGACCTTTAGAGAATTGACCCACATAGTTGTTCTTCATCTTGCTATTTTGCCAAAGCACCATATTTAAAGTGACTTTTAACTTTTAGAAAAAAATTATGTAAGGTTTGACTGAAAAATGTCATAAATTGTCGAATTTTAAAAAAATCTGTGCTTTAAAGAAAGGATATAAATAAAGTACCTTATTGCTCATTATAGCTCTTTCAGGGGATGGACATGAGGTTTGGAATCTTGGATCAGATTGTCTTTCTTCTGCAGTTCACTTTCCAGTATGGGTGTATTAAGGGATCTCAGATATTCTTTGAAATAATCAGAACTCAGAGTTTCCGACCCAGTAGGATCATTCTTAGGATCTGAGTAGCCCTTAAATTCGGGCTACTCAAAGACCACCAAAGTGATCTCAAATCAGCTTGAAAACTGGCCAGTGTGTGGTAGCCTTGGACTATTTCAGGAGGACCTATGCTGATACGCTTTCATACTAAGAGATCATCAAAAAAAAAAAGTATTACACTTTACACCTTTTCAATAACCGCAACAGATGTTCATATTCTGCAGAGAAAGTTCCACTCTGCTTGTATAAAAAGCAATGTTAGTGCAGAAAGTGAGCTGCAATTAGTTTACTTCTACCACTGTTGGAAATATGCTGGCCATTCCAGCAGTGAATGGGTTACGCCATTAGCTGTAAATTTTTACAGCATGTACATTGGTTGTAAGTTGCATCTAAACTGCCAGAGCAGATGTTTGCTTGGCAAATATCACCGAGGCATATGGTAAGATATTCTCTAATCTCCTTTGTAACATCTTTTCAGTTATTTCTGCTGCTGTTTTTTTGTTCGCTGTCCTTTATCATGTTCCTTTATCATCTTCAGACAAACCATAAACTTTTGATCATTTCACATGCTTTGTTTTCGTAGAAAAAAATCTATAACAGCTAAGTGTTACTTTTAAAGGTACAATGAATAAAAAAATATATTTTATTTGATCGAACAAACTCTCTACTTCTAAATTCATAGCCTAATTTTGATTTACTCTGTCTCTTTAATGTTTTATTAATTTTTGTGCATTGTGGCAAAACCAATATAGTATGAGTGTAGTTGCGCTAGTGGGCAGCTAGTTTACTCCTAGTTTGCTCAGGAAAAATGCACTGCTGCTGTCACTGTTCCTTTAAGCTAAGAAGCAGCTTGTTAAAACATCATTGTGTGTAACTATAAGCTATTTACGGAACACTTTCAAAGATTTTGAAATAGGGGATGGGACAGTTAATCTCGGCTGCATTAACGCAGTATTAAGGTTATTATTTAGTATTAGGGTTTGGGGGGTCACTTTTAGGGGGGGTTTAATTTATTGGGGAGTGTACGTTTGTAAACGCTGACAGTTCAGCACTGAACTGTCAGCGCCTACATAGCCACAATGAGGCGGCTGCGTTAATCTTCACCGCTGACAGTTCAGTGTTCAAACTGACGCGCAGTGAAGCAGTCGCGAAGAAGTGTCGTAGACCCTCTGAAATAACTTCCGCTATTAGAAAATTTGCAAAAGGGATTTTTAAAAAGTTTGCGGAGTGTTCAAACTCACCGCTCGTGTGGATGTGGAGTGTGTGATCTGGTTGGAAGATCTTTTTCACAGGATGGGCTCCAAAACAAAATATCTATTCACACACTTGCAATGCTTACAAAACCACCAGCCTGGCAAACAAATGAAATATATTACTGTGTAATATTTCAGATTCAAATGCTAAAAATCAAGCATTTACTACCACAATGTTCTAATAAAACACCCTAGAAGTTGCCATTATTTCAGTCTGCATTGCAGATGAATGTTTGGCACTTTTGTTATATTTCATATGTTTGAAAACATTGTCTGAACATAAGGATGAAGTTGTCTTGTACTCAAGGTTTTCTCAGAAAGATTTTTTTATTTTTTTTTAAATTTTTTTATTGCATCACTTAAATGACATACATAGTATAGAAAAATACAAAAGAAACGGTGTGTAATAATATTGACCAGGTAATACAAGAATGCAATATTTTCTTTTTTTTGTTAAACGTAGTATACAAGATTAAAAGAACATACAGAATCTTAAGTAATATGAGTTGTTAATCTGGTAGGTAACTGCCGCCATAAAAAGAAATCTCAGCAAATATCACCAACAAAATAACAGTGGTTGTGCAAATGATAGAGCTATTTATCCAAATAAACTGTTTCACAGTAAATACCAACTAGTAAATACATTAGACAAATATAAGTTAAATGCAGTTAAAAATAGTACAATTAGTAGGCCCAACCATAATATCGTATTAATAAAAATGTAGAAAGAACTACTTTTTAATGCTTTAAACCAAGTTTCAAAGTTATAACAGAGCTGATAATATGAACTTTAGAAGAAATTGGAGGGAAACATCCCCTTGCAGCCATGTTGGAGGACAATGTTGGATCCATGTTGGCGGTACATCCCTAGGAGAACTGAAACATAATCACTTTACATTCAAATAGTTGCATACAAAATGCCATGATATTAAATATTTCTTATTTACCTTGGCTGCATTAAGGAGTTGTTAGATGTGACACCTAAACCATTCACACTACCCACAGCTGTTTCAGTCACCCCATGGCCACATTTTCATAATCCAGTCCTATATCAAATATGTATTCTGTATTTTATCTAGCACTCATTTAACATACTATGCTTCACCTTGTTTACATAATACATAGGGAAGTTGGTGCAACTCACAAGCAACTTACCTTTTAGTGAATAGTTCCCATAGATTTTTGCTTATTTTAGCTCAATCCGGATAACCCAAAGATCTACCTGGCAGTAGATGGAATCTAAAAATACTGGTAGATAAATTAGTGGAAGAGAAGTAAAAACATTGCTTCACCCAATTGCATGAAAATAAGGAAAGAAAACATAGCTCCAGATGTATAAATATTGGTACACACAGTAAGTGTTGCAAAAATGATTGAACATATTTTACAAACTGCACCAGAGCTGCACTAGGGGTGAAACACACTAACATTTCTTATTTACTTGAATGATTTCTGTATAGTATACACACTTTCAGGTTGAAACTACAAATTGTCTGCATACTTTATGTGATATTATTAAATGTTCATATTAATGATTTTAGTGTCAGCAGTATTACAATAGTTACCTTTTATTTTATTCCTAGTGTGTACCATAGAAAAAAATAGCGCTGCTTTTTTGGAAGTCAAGCCTGGTTCCAAACATGATAGCAGCTATTGATGTGTATTGGTGTATGACACACTGAACATGCCTAGCTAGACGAAGATGTTTACCTTCTTTCAGCAAATGATTGTTTGAGGGGCATCAGTGATTGACACGCCCACCAACCAGTAACAATGAGCCTCAGTCTCTTGACTAACTCCTCACAGTTCAAAACTTCATGAAATGATAGATGTTCGAAATGGCAGCAATAGTTTGAATGCTAAGAGGCAGAGGCGTCGCTAGGGGTGGGCTACTGGGGCTATAGCCCCGAGTCCCCCCTTCATAGCCCCGAATGGAGACTCTGGGGCTAAAGTATTCTTTAGCCCCGAGACTCCAGGGCTATAAATATAAAAAAAAAAAAAAAAAATCCCCCGGTGAGCTTTCCTCCGTCTGGGACATAGTCCCAGAATCGGAGGATTAACCTCACGCGGGGGTGAGGGCCGATCGGGAGGAGAGGCTGCTATAGGGAGCTCGCATAGAGATCACAGCGCGACGGGTGCAAGCTCCGCCCCCGTCGCGCTGTGTCAGCTGCTTGCCGGATGTCAGGTGGACGGACATCCGGCAGAAGGTCCTGGATGACGGACCAAGTGTAAGGTAAGTAAAAAAAAAAAGTGTGACTGTGTATGGGTGTCTAGGTGTGTGTGTGTGTGTGTGTGTCAGGGTGTCTAGGCGTGTGTGGGTATTACTGGGTTCTGAGTGGCACAATATTCTTGGGCTATGATTGGCACAATATTCTTGGGCTATGATTGGCACAATATTACTGGGTTCTGATTGGCACAATATTACTGGGCTATGATTGGCACAATATTACTGGGTTCTGAGTGGCACAATATTCTTGGGCTATGATTGGCACAATATTACTGGGTTCTGAGTGGCACAATATTCTTGGGCTATGATTGGCACAATATTACTGGGTTCTGAGTGGCACAATATTCTTGGGCTATGATTGGCACAATATTACTGGGTTCTGAGTGGCACAATATTCTTGGGCTATGATTGGCACAATATCACTGGGTTCTGAGTGGCACAATATTCTTGGGCTATGATTGGCACAATATTACTGGGCTATGATTGCCACAATATTACTGGGTTCTGAGTGGCACAATATTTCTGGGCTCTGAATGGTACAATATTCCTGGGCTCTGAGTGGCACAATATTACTGGGTTCTGAGTGGCACAATATTACTGGGCTATGATTGGCACAATATTACTGGGCTATGATTGGCACAATATTCTTGGGCTATGATTGGCACAATATTACTGGGTTCTGAGTGGCACAATATTCTTGGGCTATGATTGGCACAATATTACTGGGTTCTGAGTGGCACAATATTCTTGGGCTATGATTGGCACAATATTACTGGGTTCTGAGTGGCACAATATTCTTGGGCTATGATTGGCACAATATTACTGGGTTCTGAGTGGCACAATATTCTTGGGCTATGATTGGCACAATATTACTGGGTTCTGAGTGGCACAAAATTCTTGGGTTATGATTGGCACAATATTACTGGGTTCTGAGTGGCACAATATTACTGGGCTATGATTGGCACAATATTACTGGGTTCTGAGTGGCACAATATTCTTGGGCTATGATTGGCACAATATTACTGGGTTCTGATTGGCACAATATTACTGGGCTATGATTGGCACAATATTACTGGGTTCTGAGTGGCACAATATTCTTGGGCTATGATTGGCACAATATTACTGGGTTCTGAGTGGCACAATATTCTTGGGCTATGATTGGCACAATATTACTGGGCTATGATTGGCACAATATTCTTGGGCTATGATTGGCACAATATTACTGGGTTCTGAGTGGCACAATATTCTTGGGCTATGATTGGCACAATATTACTGGGTTCTGAGTGGCACAATATTCTTGGGCTATGATTGGCACAATATTACTGGGTTCTGAGTGGCACAATATTCTTGGGCTATGATTGGCACAATATTACTGGGTTCTGAGTGGCACAATATTCTTGGGCTATGATTGGCACAATATTACTGGGTTCTGAGTGGCACAATATTCTTGGGCTATGATTGGCACAATATTACTGGGTTCTGATTGGCACAATATTACTGGGCTATGATTGGCACAATATTACTGGGTTCTGAGTGGCACAATATTCTTGGGCTATGATTGGCACAATATTACTGGGTTCTGAGTGGCACAATATTCTTGGGCTATGATTGGCACAATATTACTGGGTTCTGAGTGGCACAATATTCTTGGGCTATGATTGGCACAATATTACTGGGTTCTGAGTGGCACAATATTCTTGGGCTATGATTGGCACAATATTACTGGGTTCTGAGTGGCACAATATTCTTGGGTTATGATTGGCACAATATTACTGGGTTCTGAGTGGCACAATATTCTTGGGCTATGATTGGCACAATATCACTGGGTTCTGAGTGGCACAATATTCTTGGGCTATGATTGGCACAATATTACTGGGCTATGATTGGCACAATATTACTGGGCTATGATTGCCACAATATTACTGGGTTCTGAGTGGCACAATATTTCTGGGCTCTGAATGGTACAATATTCCTGGGCTCTGAGTGGCACAATATTACTGGGTTCTGAGTGGCACAATATTACTGGGCTATGATTGGCACAATATTACTGGGCTATGATTGGCACAATATTCTTGGGCTATGATTGGCACAATATTACTGGGTTCTGAGTGGCACAATATTCTTGGGCTATGATTGGCACAATATTACTGGGTTCTGAGTGGCACAATATTCTTGGGCTATGATTGGCACAATATTACTGGGTTCTGAGTGGCACAATATTCTTGGGCTATGATTGGCACAATATTACTGGGTTCTGAGTGGCACAATATTCTTGGGCTATGATTGGCACAATATTACTGGGTTCTGAGTGGCACAAAATTCTTGGGTTATGATTGGCACAATATTACTGGGTTCTGAGTGGCACAATATTACTGGGCTATGATTGGCACAATATTACTGGGTTCTGAGTGGCACAATATTCTTGGGCTATGATTGGCACAATATTACTGGGTTCTGATTGGCACAATATTACTGGGCTATGATTGGCACAATATTACTGGGTTCTGAGTGGCACAATATTCTTGGGCTATGATTGGCACAATATTACTGGGTTCTGAGTGGCACAATATTCTTGGGCTATGATTGGCACAATATTACTGGGCTATGATTGGCACAATATTCTTGGGCTATGATTGGCACAATATTACTGGGTTCTGAGTGGCACAATATTCTTGGGCTATGATTGGCACTATATTACTGGGTTCTGAGTGGCACAATATTCTTGGGCTATGATTGGCACAATATTACTGGGTTCTGAGTGGCACAATATTCTTGGGCTATGATTGGCACAATATTACTGGGTTCTGAGTGGCACAATATTCTTGGGCTATGATTGGCACAATATTACTGGGTTCTGAGTGGCACAATATTCTTGGGTTATGATTGGCACAATATTACTGGGTTCTGAGTGGCACAATATTCTTGGGTTATGATTGGCACAATATTACTGGGTTCTGAGTGGCACAATATTACTGGGCTATGATTGGCACAATATTACTGGGTTCTGAGTGGCACAATATTCTTGGGCTATGATTGGCACAATATTACTGGGTTCTGATTGGCACAATATTACTGGGCTATGATTGGCACAATATTACTGGGTTCTGAGTGGCACAATATTCTTGGGCTATGATTGGCACAATATTACTGGGTTCTGAGTGGCACAATATTATTGGGCTATGATTGGCACAATATTACTGGGTTCTGAGTGGCACAATATTACTGGGCTATGATTGGCACAATATTACTGGGCATCTGATTGGCACAATATTACTGGGCTCTGAGTGGCACAATATTCCTGGGCTCTGAGTGGCACAATATTACTGGGTTCTGAGTGGCACAATATTACTGGTTTCTGACTGGCACACTATTACTGGGCTCTGACTGGCAAAATATTACAGGCATCTGACTGGCACACTATTACTGGGCTCTGAATGACACAATATTCCTGGTATCTGACTGGCACAATATTACTGGGCTCTGAGTGGCACACTATTCCTGGTATCTGACTGGCACAATATTACTGGGCTCTGAAAGGCACAATATTACTGGTATCTGACTGGCACAATATTACTGGGTTCTGAGTGGCACAATATTCCTGGTATCTATAATTGTACAATTTTTAAACACTGAAAAATTTGTGGGTGTTTTCTTACATTTTTATTATGGGGTGGGGGGGGGGGGGGGGTATGCAACACTCAGGGTCCGCCCCGGGTGCCAAATGCTCTAGGTACGCCCCTGTGTGTGACCGAGCTCATCTGGGCTCTAGCCCCAGATCATCCGAAGACCTAGCAACGCCCCTGCTAAGAGGTAGGAGAACTGGAGCGTTCTTCTGCCGGATTGAAACTTTTTTTTGTTTCTGTTTAGTCACCTTTTAATACAAGTATATTATTTTTTCACTACTTTTGTAATATTCTTTGTACTGACTACCAATTGGTCAGGTGGCTCTAAATATAAATAAAACCATGTTATCCTGGCTTGGATTGCTTTCATTCTATTCCTATATAGTATTTTCTGTTCGTATAGATTTATTCACAATCTCTGGGGCTTCTTCTACAGCATTTTGCTGTGATATCTGTACTGCATTACAGAGTGCTTTGGTATTCATGCGCCTGCTTGTGTAATTATTGGGAAAATAGAAATGTATATTTCATGTTTGAGATAACATAAAGGGCCCCCAACCAAACTGTGCAGTAATATGCTTTGTCTTTGATCATCAGAGAACATAATACAGCCTGGCCTGGTATCATTACTTCTATGTAAGGCTCTTGTGTTAATCCATATAAATATATCACAAACACAGCAAAAACATTTAAATCACTTTAAATCTCTTTTAAAATATTCTTTCAGTTAATTAAATGCTGTGGTGTTGCAGAGAATGTGAGTTTATAATCACATTTCATTTAAGCCTTTTCCCTCATTGAAAGTGCTAGTAAACACACATAAATAACACATAAGCACATACTAGAAGTGGTTCTATTTGATATGTGTTTAACCATTAAGGCAGATTTTTAATAAATCGCTTTGTTAACAGGGGCAGCGGATCTGTATAAAACCAGTGAATGCCCTAATATTACTAATGAATAAAGCAGCCCCTGACAAGTCAGGAATTAACACTGTGTGACAGCTGCAGTTGGGTACACTTCACACCAGCACATCCCTTTCATAAAAAAAACAGCAACCATAAGCACAGAAATGAACTAAAAAAAAAAAAGTAGCTGTAACCAAAGCCATATCCTTTTTTGTGGAGCAGCTCTTACAAAGTGTTGAGATGTTTAAAAAAAAAAAAAAAGGTGCAGTTGCTTTTATAAGTTTGCACTTTTTTTTTTAACCTCTCCTGTCAGTTTGCTGAGCTTCAGGTTTTTACATAAACCCAGTGTTTGTACCATTAGGCTAGGTATTTCGGAAAATAAAGTAATGCGTCAATTGTCTTTTTTCACATTTTAAAACGTATACAGGCTTAATTATGACATGTAAATATGTCCTTAATTTATAGTTTGTCTACACTAATGCTTTAAATTACTTAGTCTTTAGTGAGCTTGGCTGAATTATTATGGTCAATTAAACAGCCTGTGATTTTACAGAAAAGTAAAACATAAAGTAAATTGAGGGTTTAGTAATTAAGCATCTTTTAACCCTTTTCCCCTCTTGCAGCACTAGTAATAAAAATAATACAATTCAACATGTTGCCCGTAATTCCAATGGCAGGAGCCCTGCTATTTTGTTTATTGTGCTCAATATCCAGAATATAGTCTCAAAATCCATCCATAGTACTGAACGCAACAGTAATATTTCAAATGCATCTGATTACTGGTAGAATGTAGCCTTGAACATTCTAAACCTGAATCCTTCCATTCCCCTGGATATTCCCGACTCCATCCAGGTATAAGATGAATGCACGGCATGTTGAATCCTGCAGGGACATGGCCCTCTGAATGTTATTCCTTGAGCGTTCAAAAAGCTTTTTTCGAGTTTATTGCCGTGTTTCCTTTGGATGCCTCTGAAGGACAATCAGTAGCAAGCAGGCAATCAATTATGTCTGAACGATTTCTGGAAAGCTGACACTTGCAATTCATATTTTGTTAAGTGGGAGTTGAAGCATAGGCTGCAGAAAGTAACTTATTGACTGAGGTGAGTACAGCAAGACTTAAAATGTGCCTAGCAAGTCTTAGATATACTATCACTAAAGGCATCTGAGGGGTAGAACAAGAGAAGGCAATTCTGGCCAGAAAATATTGATGCTGCCTTATTACAGCCATTCTTACTGTCATTCTTATGATCAGCCAGTGTGTTCCGCTCAAAGAGGCAGGGTTTGCACCTCGTGCACAGGCACAAAACCTGTGGGATATGTTGAGATATGCAAGAGGCACATACTGCTCAGAACCCACACTGGACCACCTGGGATCTCCTTTCTCCCAAGCCAACAAAATAAGGAAAGGGTGGTCAAATTTTATGTATACGGGTGGGGTGAAGTTGGGTTGAATGTATTTTTCCATTATGTCAATAAGCTTTGGGTCTAGTGAACAAGCCTCTCAACACAATGTGTCTCTGTTTACTTCCCAATGTGCAACACTGAGCTGCAAAAGCTTTATAAAGAATTTTTTTTTTATTTTTTTTATTTTTTTTTTAAAGAAAACACACACAAGTCAATCAGAATATCTTATTTGATTGTGAATTCTTACATGGATAGTAAACTTATTTTATATTCCTTTGTGCAGGTGGACAGAGTAATAATATATAATGTGTATGACTCAAGGTGACTGATGCCAGATGTTTTGAAAGCCATTTTCTTCTCTTACATGGAAACTTTACTGCATTCAACATCTGCTAAGGTTTTTTGGCAGCGTGATTGGTATAATTGTAAAATTGTTACATATCCCCCAATAATTTCAGTTGTGATTGCTGCCTGTTTCAGGTCTCACATGTGAAAATGAGATGCCTTCTGTGGTCTCCATTAACCCAGTCTAATATTAATGCAAATGAATGGAGGTTTCATCCTTAAAGAAGGCCTGCAAGTGTTTTGTATGCACACATGTTGAATGCCCTAGGCTGTGCAGGGCTGACCTTTCAGGGGAAGTATTACAGATAATGAGAATGTTTCCTAGCTTCTAAAACAAGTGTTCTCCTGTTGCTGGGAGGTCTCATTCAAATGTTATAACTGGGGGGAAAAAAATATATATATATTTTTGCAAAGGTTGCAGTGTTTCACAATGTTTCCATTTATTATAGAGAAGTATAACATTTACAAGGCTTGGGAAATCACTGGAGCCCAGGTGTCACTTTTACAAAATGATGCTGCTGAGACTGTTATTAGTCCAATCATGCAGTGATGCATGGCAAATATAACCACCTCATAGATCCAAATATGTATCTAGTTTGCAGTTTCCTTCGCAAAAGTACCTGTTTGACATGCATTGTATGTGTATGGATGAGCAACATACGTAAACGTTCTCTTCCGCTACCTCTTATCACATAGCACTGCGTTGACACTTTGTAAGCAAATATTTCTTATCTGGTGACATGGTAGCAAATGGCTGAAATAGACTATGTGCGATTGATGGACTATGCTTTGTTTATTGTTTCGTCTAACACATTGTGACACATTTCCTTTATGTTAATTATAAGAGAGCACTAGAGACGTGATGTCAAATTTTAGCCTTCCAGCTGCTGAAAGCCTACATTTCCCATAATACTCTACGATGTAAAAGGAGAGTATAGGACATATAGTACTTAACACCGGGAATAATCATACTACCCAGACCACGGCTGAGGATCCCAATGAAGCAAGGGTCTGGAGATTTGACTTCAGAAATAATATTCTTACCTGTGCTTTTGTGATAAGTTAAGGGCTTTGTTTTAATTAACTGTCTATGATGTGTGGTCAGACTTCAGAGATTTGATGTGGAAGCTCTGTGATTGTTTATTTTTTTCCAGTTTGTAGAAGCATGTGCTATGCAGCTGAAATGTTTGTATAAATAATTGAGAAAGCTTTTGAAATGGAGAAAGTTAGACCTTTCTGCTGAGAGAAAGATATGACCTCTATTACAAGATTTGCTAAAAGTTAGAAGTGTTAATTGTATTCCTTGCAAGAATAAGACCGTTCTCTCACCAGCTTATTAAATTCATGCACTTTCATAATCCAGGTTTCTACAACATAAAGCAAATAAATGACCCGTTTGCTTTGCATACAAGGTGTTGACAGACTCTAGTGTAAAGCTTTGGAAAGACTTTCTTTATCTGACATTACACCATGCACATTACACTCCATAACAATTTGTATCGATCCACACTTTCTTGGGTGAGACCCAGGAGCGTCTAGGACAGTTCAGCGCCTTCAATGATGACAGTTCAGCGCGGCAGTTTGAACCCTGAATTATCAGCGATGAATAGCAACGCAGCTGCATCATCGCGGCAATGTAAGCACTGAACTGTCGGCGCTTACAAACATACACCCCCCAATAAATCAACCCCCCCAAAGACCCATGACCCCCCCAACCCAAACACTAATACTAACAATACCCCTGAACCACAATACTTACATTACCCCCCCCCCCTCCTCCCCCGAACTCTAAAGGAATCCTTCCGTCAAGGAAGCAAGGGTTAAAAAACACACTTTAGTTGTCCTTTAAATAGATCATAGAAACATAGGATGTGTTGGCAGCTACAACCCATTAGGCCCATCTAGTCTTCCCATCTAGTCTGCCCAAATGCGTCTTTCCTTCTCCTTTCAAGGTGTATGAGGGTCTGCAGATTTTGTATTTCTATGTGTAGGAAACTTGTTTTATATAGAGTTTGACTTTACTGTGTCATCATAACGTTTAATACAACAGGGCTCATTTATTCCATGCCACATAGAAAATATCTCTACGTGAAGCGCCTAGCCTTCTTCCTATACTGCTGTGATCAGTCACGTTTGTAGTTTAATGAGCCCTAGAGTGCTGACCCAGTCCTGCTGCTGAACCACCTGATGCAATCAGTAATGATAGAAGATCTCTCTTGCCTGTTCCAAGCTTCCAGGTTCCCTAACCTTAATCGCTCACCTTTCTGACAATTCTCTTCAACCCCCTCCAAGCTCCTCACATTTTTTTGTTTTCAATAAACAGACATCTGTGTAAGAGGCTTGCGCAGGAATTATCTTAGAATGATATAACATTTCTATACAAGGTCCTGTTGAAATCATGTTTTCATACATTATTCCTCCAAGATAAAGAAATATTTGTCTACAAACAGATAATGAGAAATAAGACACCTGGCACCCAGAGTCCATTTCATTCATTGGTCAGTGGAAGCCGCTAATATTTGGCACAAAGCTTATTTCTGTTTAGAATCTGGGAAAAGCCAAGAGGTCTTGCGATGTCAGTGAGCAGCACAGCTTCATTTAAAAACCCGTGTAACTGTCTGTGCAGTTGCAGATTTTTATTAATAGCCCTTGTATCAACAGGATCTGCACTGTGTAATGAAACAGATGCTTTAATGGGCAGATTATTTATTAGATGTCCCTGTAGATCACTTGAATTGATGGATTAGCCTGACAAATGGAATCACAGAATGAATCTATTTCTTGACTGCTAGTTAATGTTTGCCTTGAATTACACTGGACAGTAATGATGATGTCACGTTTAATGATATGCTCTACTGATGTGAGGCATGGCAAATATTATATACTCGCAGGGTGTTTTTTTTTATTTTTATTAATACGGATATAATTAAAATGTAGTGGTGCATTCAGTCAGGGTACTGGCTAAGTACCTTAGTAATGTCCAAATATATAAATCCTATAAGGAAAATATAATACTCCTACTGTGCTTGAACTGATTAATGGCCCCTAGAAGCAAACCCCCCCCTCCCCAAAAACACTTTTACCCTAAGACGCTATCAGTCTCAAGTACAATTTCTGAATTGTTAGTTTTGTTGCTAACTTACCTACATCTGATTCCATGCAAATGGCTGTTCTGACACTTTTTTGAGGGACACACAAGATGTTACTCTGTACTGTTCACAAGCAGCATTGTATTTGTCTATAGGACACATTTTAAAGTGCAAGAACTGAACTCCATTCACCCAGGACCTATACCAGAAGGTTATTCATGCAGGGATATGAATCTCTGCCCTCTTTAGGCTCCACACAGCTCTCCGTCCCAGGAACAGGGGATGTTGGCAAGTATGCTACATGACGAAACATATTGGTGCTTCAAAACTGCTATAGGGCCACTTTTTTAACGTTGAGCATATTTTATATTTCACTTGGACTGTACTAGTGTGGCATGGTTTTGATTTTGAGAGTGCTTGTTTGTTGATACTTTGAGGAAAATGTTGAAATCCCAGGTTTCACTCTCCTTAATGCACAGATTACCCAATGGAATAGAGTTAACGTGATACTGATGTGCATTATATACCACTTCTCTTTAATGGATTGCTTGAATTGAACATCCTTAGTGCCAGGGCATGCTTGAACTGAAATTGCTTAATTTAACTTCCTTTCATTTATTGCCAAATGCACAGTACAGTGATCTCATAAATACATTAAGCAAAGTAGCAAATTGGTGGTCTAAATAAACATCCTACTATTAAATCAATAGACACACTTTAAATGGAGAAGTGGTTGACATAAAGTTCAATCAGTTTACAGCAGCCATATGATATAATAAGGTGATGGCATCAGGTGTTTAGGTTAGGTCATTTCGACTTGATGATGTGATAGCTTGATGGTCTTAAGGTTAAGGTTGCTGTTTCAAGAATTGCAATGGCAGAACGTTTTTTTTTTGGGGGGGGGGGGGTTGGGGGGGGTGCTATTATGGTTTTACCACAGAATTATTGAGAATTAGAAATTCAGGGTCAGTGAGAAAACCTGTACTGGTGGAATGGCGCTGATGCTCCAAAAAAGGGGTTAGCAATAGTTGCATGGCCAGTGGCTTGCGCTTCTGCTCACAAGGTCTCTGTACTGTGAAAGGGGAAGGTGTCCTTTCATTGGCCCCCTCCAAGAGGCACTACTATATAATGGCACTGTCTAGCACTGCTCATTGGAATGTGATTGTATTATGTTAGTCTCATGTCTGAGTTTTGTAATTTTGAACCAGTTACACAACTCTAGGTAGTTAAGTCTACCACAGTCTCAATCACAGTAAAGTAGCAGAGAGAGACCCCTATTTTGGCATGGGATCAGCAAGGGGACTAAGTTAGTTAGAGAGCTGGATGCCGACCAGACGGCTGCCTGCTTCCTATGGAAGCATGGCAGCTATCGGTCAGAAGATAAACTGGCGTGTACTATCAAAAGTACACGCTAGTTTATCCTCACAACAGGAACAACTTACATTTCACTTGTGCTTCTATATTAGAAACACCAGTGAAAACAAAAACATTTCGTGTCCTTTTAAAGTACTTTCTATTGTTGTAAAATTCCCTGTAGCAGTACCTTGTTCGAGGTTGAAATGCTTTAATATGTTTAGAAATGTTACCGTCCATCTTCTTTTAAATGACAGCGTTATTAGGGACTGGGTTCGAGCCCATGTAAACTTCATTTTACAAGCTGGGAAATGTCTGGGTTCCTGCTGACCTGAGGATATTTGTAGCACTTCTACAGCTGTAATGTCACCTTTTTGTTATCAGTAAGCAGTTAAGAATGGTGCGATTCCTGATTTCACAATTAGCATGAATGTAAAGATACATTTATAAAATACAACTTGAATCTGAAGGTATTGGATCTTTTATTTAGTGTCCTAACAACATTAAACGCCTAAACACTAAAATACGACCAAGGCACATTTGTAGAATCGAAAAGCCCGTGTTAAAGACGCTCTCTAAAAAACAGACTGCATTTTACTGTAAATACATGCTCTGGCCAAATGAGCAACTGTAAGCAAAACAAATCCGAAAAGTGCACCTCAAGACACAAGTTTCAACCATGTAAAGCTGCATTTCCCAGACGTGTCTATGGAGCTTGCTATGTGTTCAGTTTGAACGATGTCTCTATGTTGTAGGTGGTAGAAAATGGAAAAAGAACTCTTTAGTATAAAAACCAGTAGATACTGTTTGCATTTTGTGTATCCTGTTAAAATATGAAGTACTTGACTTGTCAGCTCTTGGAGGATGTGCTAGCTATAT
This sequence comes from Pelodytes ibericus, assembly GCA_036172795.1. NCBI lineage: Eukaryota > Metazoa > Chordata > Amphibia > Anura > Pelodytidae > Pelodytes > Pelodytes ibericus. The sequence continues at coordinate 67,187,346 of CM069862.1, forward strand.
GAGAATACAGATGACTTTACACACAGAGGGCTTATAATATGATGGCCAGCGATGGCATAATGACGGATCGAGTTGTTCATACCTCCAAACACTCAAAGGCTGCAGGCTTCAATTATGGGCCTGTCTCGCGCATTGCATAATGTAGTATAGCCTGGCAGGCCTCTGTGGTATTTTTCATTTCATGAAGCAATTTTTCAGAAATGTCTTAAGACTCTTGCCAAAGCTATGCCAGCAAAGATTGTAATTATTGCAGTACCTACAAGACAAGTGTTGCTGGTCCCAGATTAATTAAGACGGGGGATATGTCACATAGCATTTGACTTCTAAACTTGTCAGCACACAGATATGGGTGCCAGGGATTTGTGATTTGGAAAAGTGAGACAATCAGGTTTTTATTTGTGTGAATTTGATGTAATACTTCTTTGTGTGGGATGTGTGTGTGTGTGACAAATCTCTTAGTGGGCGAGCGACTATGTTAGTCATTCTGTTGGCACTTGTTCAAGTGATAATAATTTACATTAAATGTCTAGGATTTGACTTGCCAGCTGACCAGGTGCAATCTCCACCATGTTACATCTTCATCAGATGTTGTCTCCTTTTCCACTCAGTTGGTCACTAAAACCTTTTCTGACCATAGGCTCACGACTGCCTTCACAGTTGAGTAGCATTACAGAGAAAACCAATGTTCAATACTTGATTTAATGCTAGGCAACCTGGAAGCTTTTTCATGGACTCAATGATATTCAATAACCTGAGATAAAATAACTTGTGTACTTCCACTTTCACACAGAATTGAATGTTTTAAAATATATTTCTCTGTAAAATAAAGGGTGCATGTAGAAAGTGAAAAAGGGGCAGTTTTTTTATATTTATTTACATATTTGTACCCAGAATCCCTTCTGCCCCTAGAGTTTTATGTGGTGACTTGCCTGGGATATGTAGCTATGCTCAGTATTTCTTTGTTTACTGTTCTGTAAAACATAGGGCTTTAAAAGAGGGGATTATCAAAAGAATTGCAAAATTAAGGTCAAAATAGCAGAGTTGGAAATTTAGCTGAATTGGAGAATTTTTCCAGCTCTGCTACTTTGGCTTTAAGTTTACAATTAGCTTGTCAATTTCATATTTCATGAATGAAAATTCCATTTGTGAAAGCGCAAAAAGTCTGATTGTATTAATAAAACACTGCTTTGGTTGAGATGCAGATTACTGGCCCACCTGAAATACCGGTTACTGGTGCACATGGAGCGCCCCGCGATCTTAAATGCAGGACAGGTCCCGTCAAAAGGTTGCGATCAGTGCGATTTTCATGACAGGATGACCTCATCCTGACCTCTGCACCCTGAGAAAATACCCTTGCAAGCACCCAATAAATAATGGGAAAACAGCCAGAGTGCACGAGCCACAAACCCCCCAATCACAGGAATTAAAGACCGGATGCTCAGCATTGAAGTGAGGTCTGATATGGCTTGACAAAGACCCATTTGTGGTGAAATAATGTACGCCTCACTTCAGTGCTGAGCATCCTGACTTTGATTTCCGAGAAAACATCCTGACCTATAGAGTCACTTCTCTATTGATTGTATGTGAATATTAGTCTTTCCATGCACTAGCAGTGAATGGCAGTCTGCAACCCTATCAACCTGCATGCTTCATAGGGAATCATAGGGAATCATTTCACTGAAAAGTCAAAATAGCATCTCTTTACATTAATCATAACCATGAATTCTCTAAAGGTTACTATTGCTATAGAAATGTGTAACATAGACTGTAAATTGCCCTGTCTTTACTTATTACTTGATGATTATAGTTATTAAAGAGCAAGCAGGGCAGGTGGTTTTAGTCAGAATATCATTTTATAGAGCCTGCTTTTTAATCCAGCCCGTTAACCAGCTGAGATGTTTGACATAAAGCTACTCTAATAATCATTATCAGTGGATTAAACCATATACATAAACATGATTTAGATAGTGAACCATTGAATAATTAACTGCTGATCTGAACATTTCATACTTGACTCGTATTTGTTTAATAAGCGGTCATTAACATGAGATACCTCATAGTGCTTTACCCAGCTCTGGCTACGTCTGTGTGTGAGATACTACTATTGATCTGTTTCATGGTACACTGCATGCACTCGTGTCTTTCTCTGCACACAGGTGAGCATGGATAGCGATAACAACTTGTCTTTATTAGCACGTAGGTCTGGCAGTGACCTCAATGTTTCATGCTTTCCACCTGATTACTTGAAATGATAAGGCATAGCACAGCTTTATTTCCCCACAGTTAGCTCTTGCATCCCTTGGTGTATAAAACACAGACATTAATGCACCATAAAGTATCAGCTCATGCCATGGGTCATGTTTATCAAAGAAAAACAGAAGCATTTCTGGGATGGAAGGTTAATGTCGAGTAATTGCCTTATAAAGCAATTAAATGCTTTACTGATTGCAGAAAATGTTGGCCCTGAATTGTTCTACATTTTCCTTGAAAGACATGGCTTATAACATCTGAATTTTCTTAATATGTTGGTGTTTGTAGATAATATTTCAAATACATGTCATTCACTGTAATGTCATTTATGGTGCATCTCTGATTATATATTACTTTAGTATCTGTCAGTGCTTCTCTTTATTGACTGATTTTGAATTTTGTTAGTCTGCTGCATTCTGTCTATCTGGTAGACATTATTTGAGAATATGTGAATACTGTTTTCGTTGTTTTTTGTCAAGTTTGTTTATGTTCGCTTAATAGTTGGTAATTGTTGCACCTTGCAGATGTTTTTCTAGGAGTGTGTTGGAGAAAAAAAAAAAAAAAATCTTTCTTTCGGAAAATGGTACCCTACTGAAAACCTAAACTCCTGTTTTTACCTTTTATAGAAGTTTGCGATTTTGTTTATGTGCATTCTCTCCAATCCTTCCTGGGTAGCAGCACCTGAGAAATTAACATCCCATCAGGTTTAGTGAGTAGGTATCATAATTGCGGAGGCCTTATTCTAAATCTAACATGTTCAGTTGCATGGCCTGAGATCACTCCCTTTTCTTTTCCTACGGGTTCCAGGATAGGTCATCCTGTGCAGTAGGTGGTGGGGCTAAAGCATTGACCAAACAAAATAAATTGGACTCAACAAATAAAGTGTGGTGTCCTGCCCACTTAATGGAGTCATATGCCTTGGAACGTAGTGAAGGTGGGAGTTGGTATATTCAAAGCTAACCAACTATCTTCCTCTCCATGTCCAACGAACAAAGGTATGACTAGAAGGCCTAACATTCATCTGTCAAACCTGAAGCCTGGCAAGTTACTAGAGTTGATTTGACCACAACTGGAGATCTATTTTTTGGCAACCCCTTTAGAGATAGATATACATACACAAATATGTGTATCTATCTATCTCTCTATCTCTCTATCTATCTATGTATGTAAAGCAGGTATATATATATATATATATATATATATATATATATATATATATATAGCTGATTTGTGCGAATATCGCCACAGAGGATACAATTATTCTCTTTGTTTCTATATCTGCCGAAGCAGCAATCACACAAGAAAAGCATTATTTGATAAATCTGTTTTGTCAGGGCAAATTCATTTAGTTGCTGATTTTCTTTAGCATATTGGCAAATCCTAACTTTATTTTTGAAAATGCTATCAGGTATGAAAACACTGCATTTTAAAGATAGTCTCCACATTAAATGCTTTTTATATAAACTCTGCTGTGTCGTAGCGGTTATCATAAACTGTCCATATTGTACTTGTTTACTTTTCATAATATATATTTAGTTAAACATTTTTGTTTTAAGTTCTTCATAACATGTTGTTACTATTGGTATTTTACAGAGTTTATTATTCTATTTGGTATGAAAAAAAACATGTAAATCATGCTTTTCAAATAAATGTCCAGGAATAGGCCCAGTAGGATGCATTTATACCTAACTTTAAAGATTAAACTTATTGTAAATAATAAGTTAGACAAATCAGGGCCCAATTGTTTTCTAGCCATATTAGAGAGAGAAAATACAGGCCTTGTACACCCCATCTCACAAAGCCTTTTGTGCAGCCAATTACCCAAAATAGGCTGGTTATGAACAAAATGGGATGTTCTCTGGCCTCACCTCAAAATAGGTAGCGCAATAGACAAGTGTCCAGTGTGGCATGAAAAGGCCAGGCCTGAGTGGAATATTAATATGTTTCGGATTACCTTGGAAACTCGGTCTTTGGGTCTGAATAATTGAATTTGATGGTATAGCTAAATATTTTGTAAAGTGGGTGATTGAATTCTTAAGTGGGGAGATGTAATTTGGTAACTAGTGTTTGGAATTGATGCTATTATTGGTAATTAAAATGTTAAAGGTGAATAACATTGTGTGCCATCAACAATCTGGTCCAAATACTCTGTACCAGTGTGGAATGTACTGTTTATGCACAAATATAAATTATTATTATTATTTATTTGTTCTAATATCTGTTTAGGAGTGTTCTTTATTATGTATGGGCTCCAATCTTACAATACATTACAACAGTATTGCTGGATAAGAAAGCGATTTTATTACATTGTAGTATAATTGTGAAACTTTTTTTTAATTTTTTTTTTTTTTTTTTAATATCTATGTAGCTTAACACATTGTTATGTAAAAAAGACAAGGGAATCCAACGTGCAGCCCATGGGCCAAATGCTGCCCATGTGAGCGCGTGGTGCTGATCAGCTGACTTTATAGGACAACTAAACTTCTAATATAGAAATACGAGAATACAAGTGAAATAATAGTTGTCCCCAGTCAGAGGATAAACCAGCACTTCCATGGGAAGCAAGCAGCCTTCGGCAACTGTCTCTCCAGAGAGTGACCCTTGTTTTTGCATGGGATCAGCAGTGTCACCATAGACAGGACATATTATTTAAAGTGTACTTCCTTAAAAAAAAAAAAAATATTATGTTTAATTGTCCTTTAGCTACCCATATGCTCATTATACTTTAAAGGTATACTTTATTTCATAGAACTAGCAAATTGTTCAAAAGTCTCAATTTTGGTGACCTTTTTTATGAGCTGCTCATGATAAAGTACAGCATATTTGAATGCATGGAACCTTCATTACACTGCTTTAAGTGTTACTGGACTGGATTCAGTAGAGGTCAACCGAAATCTAAAAATCAAGCATTAGCAGAGTTGGGGGAAAAAAATCCCCACCTTATTAATCTTTCTATTGCAGTTCACTTCTCAGTTTACCACAGTTCACTTTTTAGTCAATAGATGCCATTGTATCATTAATTCTTAATCTTTTTGTAAAAAATAAAAAATAAAGTTATCTTAATGCAGCATCTCTCTAGATTGTGTCTCTCACAGAGCTGCCATTTGTGAATGGACACTAGTAATTTGTAAGTAATTACAAATGGTTTGGATGTAATTCAAGAGTACTTTGCTATCCTTAGAGGACTTGGCTTTAATTTATTGCAATGATCTTGCTTGCTACTTTTTACTGATTATATAACACTCCTGATCAGTGCTATTATAATACATGGTACAAAAGGAGTTAACCCCAGAAGTGAAACAGATTTGTTTTTTAAGTATATTGATTTAGTGCTGTCTCTGGTTACAGGCACTCTGGAAATATGTATCAATGTGACTGATCCTGTGGGAACTACAATAAATAACCTTTCTTATAAAGCATCTGTTTCCTTACAGAGAACAGATCCCGCTGATATGATGATCATTAATTATAACAAATGCAGGTTCTTTAATGGCAGTACAAAAATTAGCTAAATACCTAGTCTTGGAGAGTTTGTCAGTTACATGTAATTGATGTGGTTCATATTAAATATAGTTAAATAGGACATTGTAGCAAGTTGTTTCTGTTGATTATTTAAGAAAAACTGAGTTGCCAACATTTGCAGAAATGTAGTAACTGTTAACATAGCTGTGATCTAGACCCCTATGCAATTCTGAACCAGACACCATGCAATTCAATTAAGGTCCAAGTCATAATAACAATCAATAACATTTTAATTAATCACCATTTACTGTAGGGGTTATCTTCTACCTGCTCTTTTTATCCCCAACTCTGACATGGAATGTATAATTCAATTAATGGCAGCAGCTCTATATTCCATCTTGGCATACAGTCTTAATTATGGGCAGGAGGTGCACACTCAGAAATAGTACACTTACACAAAAATACATGTGCAAAAATCCTTTAGCGATAATAATATCGCTATGTTACAGTATCATATAATCTGTCAGTAGTATAATAAACATTGGTCAGGTAATAAATACAAAAAAACAAACACAGCACATACAACAGAGCAATATAGACAGCAAAGCGGACACTTACTTGGCAATGGATATACCAATGTTTCGCCGATAAGGCTTTTTCATGGAAAAATGTTGGCATATAGTCTTAAAAAATATATGGTCATGACTGCATGGCTTGTCACTTGTCACAGAACATAAGAGTTTTGTAACCGCTTGGAAAACTACTTTCCTAAAATAACATGTTTGGGGAGAAAACATTATTTTAGTAAAGTTCCTTTCCAGGTGGTTACAAAACTGTGTATGTAGCATCTCAAGCGGCTTTCACAGACCATCACAACATTTTAGATTTACCTAAGATATTTCTCCCATTAAATACATCAGCATCAGAAGTATAATGCTATGTGACAGTGACCTCAAAGAGCAGGCTTGTTTAGTCATCAATGCAAATGTCTAAAGTCTTTTTACTGTTGAGTGCAACCTTTACATGATGATATTTGATGTGGCCTGAGTGCTGGATGACAGACATATTGTGGCTCATCTTAATACTGAAGTATGGTGATGGTTGGAATCCATCATTAGCGAACAGGAACTTATTATTTTAAAGCACAACTTAAATATGTAAAGTATATATAAACACAGACTAGAACAACCTGCCATTGTTTGATCCTGCCAAATTTACTGCGACACACACATTGCATCCTCTCTTTTGAGGTGGGCTCAGGGGATTGCCAGAAGCACTAGTTTTGGTAATCAAGTCTTGGGAGCAGGCAAATATCCCTTGCAATGCTGTACAGTCAGGATAGTCTGGGGAACAAGATTCAACACAATTTCCAGTACTAGCATTCTTTTCTAAAAGAGAAGCTGCCTTCTTAAAATGTCTCCCCTTGTTCCCTAAAAACTTAATTAACCCTTTCCCGACATAGGACGGACTAGGTCTGTCCTGTCTGGAAAACTGTTGCGAACACTGGACAGACCTTGCCCGTCCTGCGGTTAAATGAGCAGTGTTTGCGATCTAAATCGGTGTTTGCATCACCGAAATTCAGTGCCTAGGGCACCCACAAATGCTCCCCTGAGTGGATCGCGGGCGCCATATTGGAGAACAACATGCTCCTCCAATATGGCTGCTGCCCTCTTGTGTAAATTATTTTTTAGCTTAGTTAGAAAAGGTTTGGTTTTTTTCCATCATGTTTTATGATTTCTTCTGTAGTAAATTATAAGATATGATGAACATAATGGTATCTAACAAAAGCCCTTCTTATGGCAATAAAAACAATATATAATTTGTGTGGGTACAGTATGTGAGAGAGAAGAAAATTACAGCTAAACACAAACACCCCAGAAATGTCAAAACAGTCCATGTCACTAAGGGAAAGACAAAGTCAAAAGGTCATGTCGCTAAGGGCTTAACACTAACATAATGTGCCCTTATTTGCTATGTACTAGTTGTGCATCTTGCTCAAGATGATCAATTCTGAGTTAACAAAAAAATAAACATCTCTATTTTTTTATAAAATGAAGAAATGTTTGCTTGACATTTTTTCTAACTCAAAGGCTACCTGAGAATGAGAAAGAGTGGGAAAAACCGCTTACCTTCCAGTGGCCATTTGGTACATTGATGATAAATAACTATTGTTATATTAACATCATTACAGACTCCAATTGAAACACATTATTTTCATGTGTTTATAAATAACAGGATGTTTCTGCTCTGGAAAAAAAAAATTCTTCTACCCACTCTCTTTTCAATTATTCGCTTCATCGCTTTAATTGTCTCCGAGACTTGCCAGGGTTTTTATTTTTCTCTTCTCCAACTTTTACATTTAGACTATTAAGAGGAAAAAAATAATTTTCATTATGCCTTTCAAACTTTGGCTACATTACCCAAAGAGAAGAAAATCACCAGTGTAAATTATATTGTTTTATATAGATAACGTGATTTAAAATTGGTAGGTTTTTAAGCCATCCTGAATGTACTGAGATACAAGAGGAACAATTTGTCTTTTACTTACATGAATAATAACCATTGATGCAACATTTTTTTCTGTGTAGACTCAAAATATATAACTCATATTAGTGAAACTGCATTACTGTATCCCTTCCACCCACCCAGCATCCGTAAAAACTGGTTGCGGATACCTGGGATCGTTTTTTCAGAGACTCAGGAATTCACAGCTAAATCCACTCTGTGACCAGAGTTTTATTTTACAACACCAGGAAGGATCACTTTGTGTGATCCATCACAGTATTTCACCAATGGATCAACAGTAGACAATTGTTCTATCATGGTGAGAACCATGTTTCTTCTGATTATGCCACATTTAGCATTTTACCCAATTATCGCTCATTACACATAACCACCAATTTGTTTTACAGCAACTTGATATGATGAAAACACTATTTATAGATCTGTGACCAGTTTAATTTTTATATATTTTTTCTACATTTTAATGTACCAACGTGGGACATTTTTTAGGAATTGATCAGGAGTAGTATACGATTCAGCACACTTTTCTATCAATCAATCAGCGCCAATCTGCTGTGCATTCAACTTCTCTTTATATGCACTATGGCTGCCAGTTGTTCACTGCGATGACTCGCTTTTGCCCAGTACTGCATACTAACTAATATGAGATCTTTTCAAGACACTTTTACCCTTTCAATGGTTTAACATTTTTTACTGATTTTATTGTTTTACTGTAATATGATATTTTAATTCTCAGTCCTGCTCAGTTAGTCGTTGGGCAGTATATTAATAAATTTTTTTTAAAGAAATGATATATGGCAAGCTCGTTTTAAATAAAATAGATATTCCAACCCTAAGCTGTTAATCAATATTTAGTTAGAGAGAAAATCCTTTACTTTAAAAATATTGTGAATCCTCACTTGGCTTGCTTCCCGTGAGTTTCCGTCCCACGCATTTAACTGGAACCAAGCTATTAAATAAATATAAAGGATACTTTTATGAGTTTGGCCAACTAAGGATGGGTCTTTGATGACTGGGATATAATATCGGTTATTGTTGTGTTATAGAAGTCCATTTTCATTACTTTATACAAAGTGATGTCATTCAGTTGTGACATTGTTCACCAGTATTTCTTCTTCCCTGCTATACATTATGTCATGAAGGAGCATGTCATCAATTAAACAATTAGAAAAACCTCAATTCCTGGCAAACATGAATTCATGTGAAAGTCTTGTATACCTGTTTTAGAAATGTGACTAAAATTAGAAATGCATTTGACTGACTTGGGAGATTTCAGGGTTAGCCCCTCATCACTTACTCAGTTAGCAGAAAGGTGATTCTTAAAGGGACAATAAACAGCCATTTTATTTATTTCAGACCTCGCAATGTCTGGCATTACAGTTTCATTGAATAAACCTAGTCTGTGCAGAAGCACATTCTCAATAATGGCTTTACAAATATATATACATTGAAAAATTCGACAACAATAAATATATGCTATTATTTATTTTCTTCACACAGATACGCTTTATTGACTTAAAGCTTGGCACAGTCCCTCTCCTTGTATTTTGGATCATCTGATACACATACAATTTTTTTTTATTAACCCCTTAGCGACACGGGGAGTAAAAATATCCTGTCCTTAAATAATTAGCTTTGAAAGCAATCCGTGATCGCTTGAGTCACTCAGCAGATGTTGCTAAAATGTCTGTCGAGGTATTCAGCAACTCCGAAATTAGATGCAGGGGTGCCCTGTGATCGCTCTCCGGAGCACTACTTGCAGTTATAAGTAATGGTATCTAAAGAAAGCCCTTCTTATCCCCCCCCCCCCCCCCCCAAAAAAAAAACAACAACTATTTGTTGGTGTGGGTATAGTAAATAAGAAAGCGGAACATTACAACTAAATACCAACACCGCAAAAGTGTTAAAACAGCCGGTCACCAATGGGTTAAGTTCTCTAGTGCATATGGTCATTGTTTAATTTCCTTTCCAAAGCCTCTCCAGAGCTACAGAAGTGGGGCTGTTTTGTGTCACATTACAACTTCTCTGATTTGGCTATCTGCTGGTAGACGCCAGGATTAATCGAGTTCCCTTATAGCAGACCTAGACTGCCACACCACTACAGAACACATTTTGGACAGCCCACAACTTATGTGTGCACACACTTCGAAATATGTGCTCTGTCCTTATCTTTCTTGTTTTAAAACCTTTCAATCCTTTTAGAATAACTAGAATTCTTGTTAAAATGTATTGCAAAAATAGTTTTAGAAATTATTACATGAAATTATTTCTACCGAGGCAGGAGACCATTTCTGCCTCATTAAAATGGTATTTAAATATGATTGTGCACCATTCAAAAGTCAGACTAGGGAGTTGCCATATAATGGAGCAGTATGATGCAGTGTGATGTCATCCTGGCAGCTTACCGCCATGCTGGATGGGTGTTCGGCATCATGTGGAATGCCAGTCAACACTGCCAGCTCACAGAGGACCAGCTTAGCGACATGGCAAACTATAAGTCTTTGAGACTTCAAAAACAAATAGTAATCACTTCTGGACAGTGCTCCCTAGAAGCATTCTTCAAAACCTATTTCACCAACACTAACTCCTGCCTGATTAAAAGTTGCCCTGGATGGTTTAGTCCCTCGTTAATACCAGAGGTGGGTTACATTACATATGTGTATAATCAAGGTCAAGCATTATATCAGCTGTTTGCAATGGTTATTATCCTGAGCGATGTTTGTGGGTGCTGTGAATGATGGGACTTGTATTCAGCAGTAGGAAAGATGCCATTCTTCCCAATATATTTCCCAAGTTTAAAACATGTTTTTTTTAGTATGTCTGTTACTTCAGCCAAGTAAATAAAAGTGCTGCAACTTTGTTCTCCTGTTGCTAACCTTGTCATTAATTGTGACTCCTGCTTCTGCACTTAAATCATTCACCATGTGTGTGTATTACTAATCTCCAAAGGCAGAGCTACTTGTTCCTTCCGCACCACTGAGTCAACAAGTGTTTAATACTACATGACGGCTGCAGTCACAAACGAGAACGCTGTCACTGTCATTGGGTTTGCCTTTCTGCAGACCTTGAGTGTTTCTGGATTAAGAATTACTGGTTTTATACTTTTGGTAATTGCTTTGGAGAAAATGTTCTTACATATTCATAACAATTGGATCATGAATAAAATTGAAAACTGGAAATTTGGTTTATCTAATTGTGTGCTGAAAGAGTGCGAGGGGAATTGTACTGCAAGCTCGTGTGCTCGTGTCCTTGGACCTCAATAGATTAGTTGTAGAATAAAAAATCAGGTTTGTTAATACATCACATGGTGCTTGGGTTGAACATACCTACCCATCCCAAGTCAACAGACCTGGTTTTTCCTACAGATATCAGTGGTAAATCGTGCACCATTCATGCCTGGTAAGGGGCATGCAGGTAGAGTATCTCACCATGATGTTTAGCCTTTGTGTGACCATTTTAACCACAGGCCCTACCTAGAATTGTTTTGTTTGTAGTCCCTGTATCCCAGTGTCCTGATATCCTAATGCAGTTGCATCAGGGGAGTGTTGTGCCCCTGAGTCCGGAGCACGCCTGTCACTCAGGGGCATGACGTATCTTGTGTATTTCCGAACAGACAGCACACAAACCCCCGGAAATACAGGAGATACATCCGAGGGGCCAACAGCAGCTGCGAATTCTAGCACATATGGAGCATCCGCGCACGAGTTACATTCACTTTCCTGACAAGACTAACATAATGGTCACTCTCATTCCATGTATCTTATGTACACTTTACGTCTTTTACTTCGCCTGTTTCCATGAGTAGGAATTAGGCAACACTGAAAACCCCTCTGGCGCTTACATGACTGATCCATAGCGGAAAGGCAGCTGCCTCACTCTGTTGTAGTAACTAACTAAATTATAAGATATGATGAAAATAATGGTATCTTGAGAAAGTCCGTCTTATGGCGATAAAAACACTATATATTATGTTTAAATACGGTAAACGAGAAAGATGAAAATTATAGTTAAACAAAAAAAAAAAAATGTCACAAAGGGGTTAACGCATGTGTAATCATAATTTATCACATTTAAGATGTGGCAGTAACAAAGCGCCCATAAGTTTTTAAAAATCTTTTATAAAGGTTGTAGCCCCTTATTCTCTCTATTATTAAAGTTCTGTTTCTTTGATTATTGTTTCCAGTTGTTAACACAGTAATTGTGCTTATTAATCTTCGTTCCATGGCCAATTTATTTTAGACAGCTTCCTTACCCTTGTCCTGTTTTCACAAATATACATACTGCTGCATATTAAAGAAGTAAAGTGGCTGTGGACCAGTCCTGTGCAGCAGAGTGCCAACTTATAATGGATTTTAATAATTTACAAAGTGTTTACATGCCTGACCCAGAGATCTCTAAAGTCACCGGGCATTGCACAAAGGTGATGATATTTAATACAAGCGCCTGTGGCAAGTATTAAAGTCTTGACATTACTTTGCAAATGAAGCCCCTGCCTGTTTGCCATGATATCTTCAATCCATTGCTGCTGCTGTTGAAAATACCCTGAAACCTCTGGAGCTTGAACTTTTCATTTAGAAAACCTTTGAAATCTTGTATTATTTAAAACCATAGCTTTAGAAATACTACATTGTTAGTGCTTTCTAATGGATATAACTTTTTTTTTTTAATAGATTTCATTATGAATGTGTTTTCTCATTTAGAGAACTAAAATTGAAAAAGTTGTTATATAGAACACCAGCCAACTATCCCAGATTTCTAGGAGGAGTCTCTTAGTCTTGCTTCCTTCCCTGCATCTTACAGTGTTCCTTGTTTACACCCAACTTCACTCTTCGGAAGATGATACATTTTTTATATTAATAGATACAAGATATAAATATTATAATTCTAAACAACACAGCTTATCTGATTTGTAGATTCATCTTTAATAATTTGTGTTCTGCTCAACACCCATGGTTGTAAGTGTCCAAAATATTGAACCTGTGATCACAGGACAGCAGATATTTGTCTGTACTGTACTATGCACTAGGGTTGTCACCTGGCCAGTATTTTACGGGCAGACCGGTAAACTATTGGGATCCAGCCAATGTTAAGTGTATGGAGGCACTAGCAAGGGTGGTGGCAACCCATTCTATGCCCAGATGTGTTGGCAAGCGGCAGTCTAGATATTGATTAACCTCCAAGCATATGCTGCATTTATAAAATCCTTTATCCTCCAATGTCCCAAAGAATCAGGCCATCTGAGGGTGAATCCATAACTGCTGTACAACGGTCCCAAATTTGGGACTGCCCCACCTAAAGGCTTGTAATTGTATGCCTGTTCTACAGTGTTTCCTATAAGCACCACTCCATGTACTGCTGCGAACATACATGGATTATACTGGTCTGTGACCAGATAAGCAACCTCTAACACTCCAGTTGCTGTGGGTTATATATCACATGTTGCTCAGCTAGACTCTGATTCTGGCCATCATAGCGGTCACATTCAACAGAATCTCAAATGCCAAACGTAAAGTTGTCATTTTTTCTTTAAAAAGAAAAAAAATTACCAGCCATGCTATTTCCTCAATGGACTTAATGTTCTGGCAATATTTCCCAGGTTAATTTAATAATACGCACTTATTACCAAACCATTATCAAACAGTGTGAGGCTGGCTTCCTAGCCTTGTATGTGGGGTTACTCGTTCATGATCAATTGATATTTTACTATTGGACATCATAACTATTTAGTTAGTTAAAAAGACGTCAATTCACAATAATTGGGGATTTCTAATAGGGATCGACCGATATTGATTTTTTAGAGCCGATACCGATACCGATAACCTGTGAACTTTCAGGCCGATAGCCGATAACTTATACCGATATTTCGTGCATTTTAATTTTTTGGGAAAAAAACAATTTCTACACAAATCTGCTGTTAAACGAACATGTTTATTGTTAACGTTTAGCTTTTTTTTGTAAATCTTTTTCATTGCTAAATAAAAATAAATAATGCAGCAAAACAATGGTGATATGGTCAAATACAACAAATTGGACCACTTTTTTTTTTTTAAATAAATATCAGTCAAAAGGTAACAAGAACAACAATGTTCAATTGCACATAGTCCATACTTAGATTAAATCTTAGTAAAATGAGGAGCAATGACATAGGCAATTATATCAAAGGGACACTACAGTAAATATAAGCAAGGCATCAAAACAGCTTAATTAACCCCTTAGTGACAAGACATTTTCACCTTGACTTTCCCTTGGTGACAATGGCTGTTTTGACATTTCTAGGGTGTTTGTGTTTAGCTGTAATTTTTTGCTTTCTCACATACAGTACCCACACAAATTATATGTTGTTTTTGTCGTCATAAGAAGGGCTTTCATTAGATACCATTATGTTCATCATATCTTATAATTTACTATAAAAAAAATCATAAAATATGATGAAAAATTTAAAAAAACCCACTTTTTCTAACTTTGACCTAAAATATAATTTACACAAATAAAATCATTAAAAAGACCCCGGCTAAATAGTTTCTAAATGTTGTCCCGAGTTCAAAAATATGCATGTTTCCATATTTTTCGGTATTTTTTTGCGAGTTATGGGGCAAAAACCAAAAATAGTGTTTTTTGGTTTTTTCCTATATTGATCTTTTGACCCCAACCCGAACCCAAAATTTAACCCTAACACTAAATTTAACCCCAACTCTAATCCTTATTATATCCCTTAATATTTTTTAACTTTAATTTAATTTTAACCCTATCCCTTATGCTAAAAAATATTTAATTTTAACCCTATAGGCTAATATAGCTAAATAACCTATTTTTATTTAATTAAATATGTATTTTAATTATTTTCCATTGCAATGCTACTAAACTACCACTAGGGGTAGTAAAGTAGCACATTCAGAGCGACGGAAGTGAAGTTACTTTCACTTCCGAAGCTCAGACCGGCAGAGGACTTAGCCATATTGACGGAGCAGCATGCTCCGTCAATATGGCTCCCCACGATCGCTCCGTGGGGCGATCGTGGGGGTCCCAAAATAGAAATATCGGTGCTGGCTATTGCCTCGATGTCGAGGCAATAGACCAGCACTGTTAAAGCGGTTTTCGCGATCGTTGATCGCGAAAACGGCTTCATTCAAATATTATCGGCATTATCGGTAAAGTTAGATGCCGATACCGATAGTTTAGGAAACTGTGAATATCGGCCGATAATATCGGTTAATCCGATAATCGGTCGATCCCTAATTTCTAATGATTAACAGTAACTGATCAAATACGTTGCCAAGTTTATCACTAATGACTATTCCTTCTCCTGGTTACTGTGCTTCAGTAAATAAGTGCTATTGGTAATGTGCTGTACCATGTCTGAAAAACTATGTGCACATACAGTAGATAGAGGTCTCTGTTTTTTTCAAGCTAGAATGGTTATTTAAACCTGAGTGCCTGTGGTTTATAAATGTCTCTTAAGAAGTACAATGGACCTTGAACTTGCATATTAGTCACTGCAGTGTAGAATGGTAACTGCAAGATGTCAGAGCATTGTCCAATGTGAGCCACTGAGGGCTCGTACTGTAGCCCCTAATGATGACCTCTGGTGTTTTATAATACATTGGATATATGGCATTACATTGGAGACATTGTAGTTGAGAATGGCAGGATCTTCCCTTCCATCGCTTTAATCACCATATAGTTGTATGTTATCTGTAATTCTTTTGTACCGCACTGGGGAATGCATGCTAATACCAGTCAAGCTAGAGATTTATTTGCAAACTTCATGATTGAATTTGAGTGCCAGTAGTCTCAAGCAAAAAAGAGTCCTGCACTTTATCATAACTTTTCATATGAATATGATTCTCTAGCTAATTGATTAAACCGTCAAGTGACATTAGACTTATAGGCAATTAAAAGCCAGACTTAAACTAGAATTGTAGTCTACCAACGAAATAGATTCCAGAAAAATAATTAACATTAAACTCTGGTCCTTGGAAAACCGATATGTTCTAATTGCTAAAAGGGTTTCTGCTTTTAAAAGAAAATTGCTAATTTTGAGGTAAACGGATCTTTCTTCTTATCCCTCACAAAAGTATAGATGGTTGTGTAGTAAGCTGACAAGATGACCGATATCTGTACCTGCACCAATTCTATGTTTGGCACATATCTTGGATCTTAAATGGACTCTGTTATCTGAATAGATTTTACAGAAAAAAAAGCATTAAACGGATTTATCTATTGCTCCAGCAGAATTGCATGACAGTGTGTTCAGATTTGCCTGTATCGTCTTCTGTTTGTTACATTTATATTGTTCAATTTGCAAATTAACCTGCAATGTGATGTAAGTAATTATTTGCATGTAAAATGGCTAAAACTAGAAACCCCACCGACACATTGAAAACACAATTTAATGTAAGTTGAGGTATTTGCTTGTATTGTCCTCCTTTTCCTTCTCTTCTTTCTTAAGTTGTTTCCTTCCATCTTTCTATCTCATGTTCTTGGAAAGGCAGGAAGGTTAGACATTGATTCCGTCTCTGCTGTAAATGCCTGATTTTTCAGTTCCCTTGTTAGTCTAAAGATCCATAGCTGTAAAACTCACAACAATAGGTGTTATGTACTAAAGTGGTACGTAGTGGCGCTATTTCCACGTGCGCTAATATGCAGTGCTATATATGTTTGTATACAAACGTATTTACTAAATAAAATGTAGGCCTTGGTATAGATCATTTGATTACATAACATGGTCATGGATTCACCGAGCAAATGGTTATACCAAGCCACAGGACCTTATGACAATATATTTTATAACATTAGGAGCTATAACATATTCAGGATTTACAGTCCAGAAAACCCTAGTGATGCCAACATAAGTCTTCATTGATTTACAGCAGTCAAGCCAGTAAGCTGGATGTCCTTCATAGTCCAGACTCCACACAGACATCTTCTACTAAGTGGCTAATCATCCTTTCATGAATCAACTGTAATAAATCTCCCAAGAACTCCAGATGTTTAATGTCTAATAAATACAAATACAGTGTCACATCTAATAAAAAAAAATTATTTTTTTAAATCCTGTTTTAAAGCCCCGGATATTTCACTCTAGTTGTGTATCGTGTTTCCAATCAGGCTTTAAAAAGAGACATGAAAAATAATATTCTTGGCTTGAAGCGAAAATATTAAAGATGGTATCTGCTATTGTAATGTAATGTACTTTCAGCATGTTCATAAACTGTTTTTTTCCATACAGTGGATTGATTTTTCTATATATATATATATATACATATACAGCTTGTTCTGTGATTTACAGATTTGGGTTAAATTCATGCACATCCTCTCAAGATTATAGTGTTTTATTTGTACGCCTTCCACAGATGAAAAAGCAATATAGAACATCACTAGTGGACTAAATCTCTTCTGCTTTCTGCCATCCTGACAGTTTTTTTTACTTGTGGTAAATTGCTGCTCCGTACCATATTCTACAGGAAGCATAAAGACTGGCCAGGGATGAGATTCATAGGAGTTTCCATCCATCAATAACCTGTAATCTATGGGTTGTCAAACCTTTATATTGGTTATGGATGTTCCTGGTTGTTCAAAAATCTATGGATCATGGGTAACCGACAGGTAACACTCTAGCTTTTATGATTTGCTGGTGATCCTGGAAACTGTAGTTAAATGAAATCGGAAGAGCTGCCTATTGGCTAAATCTGCCATACATACTTAACGGATTATATATTTTTTCCTTATGCAACACATGCCAAATTGTGTGCTTAATTTGTTTGAATTGTGCACAAGACAGATGTGTAATCTTTGAAACATGTTTCCCTAAGGAAAGGTTAAGATGCATTCCAGCAAGTGGTCAACACCCTTTTAATGTAATAAAAAAAATGCAATAAAAAAAAAAACGTACAAAATGCATTCATCTAAAGTATACTTAAAGTAGTAAATGTGTATGTTATCTTTCTATATCCTGTATACTTACAGCTGGAGAGTCATACAAGTGGGCAGGATCTTAGCAAGAAGGAAGAGACAGCAGAGGCATACAAAAAATCATAGGACAATAAACCCACGTATGAGATTTACTCTCACTGTCCATTTACAATGTCTTAATTAAACCAGGCTGTCTATTTCAGTGATTATGTCCTTTGCTTAAGTTGAAGATAATTCCTCTTTCCGCTGAATGAGCATAGTACTCACAGAATGCAAAGGTATTTGATACATATACCTCATTTGCTCGAGGGAAGGGGGAGAGCCAGCATTGGGGGAGGGAGAGGGGAGGGGGTAGAGCCAGCATTGGACAAGTCTGGGGGAGGGAGGGGGGAGAGGGAGCATTGGGCAAGTCTGGGGAGGGAGGGGGGGGGGGGGGAGAGGGATCATTGGGCAAGTCTGGGGGAGGGAGAGGGAGCATTGGGCAAGTCTTGGGGGTAGGGGCAGCATTGGCACATAAAAGGAAATAAAAACAAGAAATGCATTTTTTTTTAATATCATCATTTTTATTAAATATGAAAAAGCAATTTGCATGTGAATATATACAAGTTAAACTATTTTACTATGGGGTAGTCTTCTATTAAGGATTTTAGTTTTTTCCTAAAGGAAAAATTGGGGGGGGGTGGGGGTCATCATATAATCGGTCTCCTATATTCATGCAAATACGGTACTACTGTATGTGGAGTTTACTTTTGAGCAATGAGCATTTTCTAGCACCTCACAATTCCATCATCCCAGCCAGCATGCTGAAGATAAATAGTCCAGAAATACCAACTCAGTTTATGCTGTTGTAATCCTTCTCCAATCCAAGCTCTTTGCATTGACCCTGTTGTACTAGTGCAGGATGTTAGTCAAATACAGGATAAAATGCTTTGCTTAACCAAAAGTTAAACCTCACGAACATGAGGTTTAAAGGTGGTTTTGGATTAGAGTTACTGCAATATTTTGGTATTTTTATTGAACAAAGTGTGGGTTTATTTATTTGATAAGACCAAGGATAAACCCAAAACTTGCTGTAAGCAAACATTTGGGGAGGAAAGATGGACTTTTTACATATGAAAGAGGTAGTGTAGTATATTTTGACAATTGTCACCCCGCCCGTCCTCTTTGAAAATGTCAAGCAAGATTGCTTTTCTTTTCTTTTGTATTTGTAGTTATTTCCAATAGCTAGATTGCATAGATGTATCTAAATTAAGACAGTGGTCTATTTTAGGAACAATGTAACCTTAAAGGTCGCCAGAACTCACTTTGGTGCATGTAGAAGACTACTGCTTGTATAGTGCACAGGCTTTTTCCCAGTGTGATTTGATGTAGGCATTCTGCATAAATCACATTTTTAATATTTGACTCAAGCCCTCCCCCGGTGATTACTTAACTATTCTGTATGTTTACTGCAGGTGCAGCATCACTGATTATATAGACACTGATGATATAAAGTGTTTAATTTAGTCACTTCCTGTGCAGCTTGAATAGAATACATTGTGTGGTCTGGGATAAACTAGCTCTTGTACAGAGTAGGTTCTCTTAACAGTGCAACACATCATCTGCTGACATCACTAGAGAAACCGGAAATTCAACTTGTGTCTAATGGAATTATTCTTGTTGGTTCCTGCAGCAAAACAAAAATGAAATTGACATTTACTCGGCTAGTGTGGACAGTGGTGGTTTCTTGCAAACTGCTGTAATTTCACAATTTCATCTTATTTTAAAGTATTTTACATTTTAAGCAACGCAAAATGTAAAACGTGTACTTTAAAGTACTTTGAAAGCACATTAATATGCATTAACATTTGGAAGATGCATTTTGGGCACCAGACAGTCCCTTTAATACTGTTAAGGGTACAATCTAGCAGACAAATTTGCTTTGCTTGTTATTTTGTTTTGCATGAAGATCTTACACTTACATTGTATTTATACATTGTATCCCTACATTTATACTTCATAAAAAGTCCCAAAATAAGTGACAAAATTATAGAGAAAGTGGCCCATTGGGAACCGGCAGAGGGGACAAAAAAACTGCATTAAAAAAATATTGTATAAATATTCTGCTTATTCCTAGTTAAAGGAAAATGAAACATTTTTTCTTAAATAGTTGCTTCCCTGAAAGATGTGTTTCCTAATAGCGAGTTTATTCTCTACCAGTGTCCATTCACGCACAGCCAATCAGAGTGGGGGCTTGCAACGGTCGTCTGATCAAGCTAGTGTAGAGAGACTCTTATTTTTGCAAGGGTGGCCTAGTTCAGAGAACCTGTCTCAACCAAACTGGGCTGCCTGCTTTCCAGGGAAATATGGCAGCTGCCTGTCGTAGAATAAAATCACATGTACTATTAAAATTCTGTTTGTTTTTTTCAACATTGTAAATATAACCTTTTTATGGATAGATATAAATATATGCACATAAATCACAATACATTTTGTGCGAACATCAGGAAATAAGTAATGCACATGGATTTTTATAAGCACTATTCTATACATGTTTTATATATTGTTATGACTCATTATCAGTAAAAAGAATCATCGACTCCAATTAACTTGCCTGTGCCCACAACAAGCATGGTGATGACCATTTTGCCCTGGTAATTGGATAGGAGCTGTGGAATGTGAAATATTTCTATATGTCAGGACTCCTCATGTCTTTCTCTTCTTTATATAGATTAATGACCAGTTCACATGGCTTGCATGTTTCTTGTTATGAGCATGACTTGATCTGATTTAACAGTTTGCAGACTTTGCAACAATGTTCCAAAGGAAAAATACAAAAAAATGATACCCATTCATCTACAGGCAGTGCACCATAAAAGCACTGATATAGTTTTGGTCAAGTATAGCATATGGTATTCTTACTGTACAATTTTTGTTTGAAGCCTCCTCTCACATCACTCAAACAACCTGGTTCTTTTTGTGTGGATGATGCCTTCATGTCAGATTCCTATGTAGACATGAAATGTCTTTGGAAATATTTTGTGCAACATTTGCAAGTTCAGCTGCCTTTGTGTCCAATGCTCTAACCTAATGCACTCCAACAATTAGGCCCCTTTCATAATTGTCAAGATCTGACAGGTGCTGGTTCTGGCCACTGTGCCAGCTATGTGTCTGCCTCTTTGTTTATATGGTAATGCCAACCCTGGATCTGATATGGTACCAATATTTACATGCTGGTATACAGAGTCTGCATTTATAGATATGATGCTAAGCATGCATGAATTTTGTTTTTAATGTTTTCGGCAATAGCTGCTGTACAGCATAATCTTAAACATGTCCACAAACTTTGTTTTTGTCCATTACTTGTAGTGTTTTGTCTTGTGGTTTTAATATTGTTCATTCATGATATAGGGGGAGATTGGATTTGGGTCAACTATTTTAATCCTGACCCTTTCTTGGATAGTGATCCATGACAGCTAAGTTAATGTTCTCTGGTACAGTTCCTCTTGTTAGAGTGGATTATTTCTTTTTTAGCACCTTGAAAGTGTTGATAATACAGTTGGCTTGAATGGTATTCTTCAGTGCAGTTTGCTCCATAGCCTGATATTAATCAATTTTAATATGGTCTGATACACTAGCTTCTGGTAGCAAACCATCTAAAGCCCAATACACCCCATAGAAAAGGTTGGCATGCCTACCACCCACTTATTTTTATGTTTTGATAAAAGACTTTCCTCGAGTGAGTTTAAATTACAATGTAATATTCGTGTAAAGAACAGCCCGGTTCTCTAGGACGTACTTGAAAACAACAGAAATGTTCCTTGTAAAACACTTTCTAAATAAGTAGTAACCATTGATTTCATATAAAACTGTTCTATTGTTGTAGAAAAATGGATTATACAGAAGACAAGTGTGACTTTGCTTTTTTCCATTCAAACCATGTAAATGCAGTATAGTGTAGATTTAGACTGTAGAGCCTTAATATCCATACTTTCATACTCTGAATGAGTACTTTACTGAAGCAATATTCACATTTTAACTTCAAGAATGGCTTCCTCTCCCTGACCTAAATTTGGTTATATTGTTGGTTCTGTTTCCAAGCTTTGACACAGGTATGTATGTGCCATAACTGGCACAGCTGGACAATCCTGAAATCACACAGCTAGTGCCCCGAGAATGTTGGCAGTAATAACAAATCGTGGTCTTTGATACTGGGTAGGTACCCCTTATGCAAATGCTTGGGACCAGCAGTATTTCGGATAATGGATATTTTCAGTTAACAGATCATTTTGGCAGCGGCAGCCTTATAAATGTTCTACATTACCTAAATCCAATGCAATCCATTCCAAGGTGCAGGCAGTGGTGTATCTTGATTTTGTGCTGCCCTAGGCAGACAAAATCCGGGCACCCCCCTACCCAAGCTGCACACCCACGTTACACACCTAAGACATGCCCCATCATTCAGACTCGCATCAAGCTCACACTCCCATCACACTCAGTCACACACTCCTACTCCCATCACACTCAGTCACACACTCCTACTCCCATCACGCACACTCTGACTCCCATCACACTCAGTCACACACACTGTCTCCCATCACACACACTCTAAATCCCATCACACTCAGTCACACACTGTCTCCCATCACACTCAGTCACACACTGTCTCCCATCACACACACTCTGATTCCCATCACACTCAGTCACACACACACACACACACACACACACACACTGTCTCCCATCAGCACTTACCTTTCCCTGGCAGGCAGGCAGCATGGTCCCTCCATGCTGCCTGTTCGGCTTCCCGGCGATTGTGCCGACAGGTCACGTGACCAGGCGCGCGTATGACGTCAGCGCGCCCGTCACGTGACTGTCGCCACTTCCGTGTCGGCACACTGCACGGGGAGCCGAACAGGCAGCACGGAGGTTTCTCTGTGCTGCATGTTCGGCTCCCCGTGCAGCCTGGCAGGCAGAGCGATGGTGAGGGGGGATCTTCCGATCCCCTCTCACCTCCGTCTCTGCCTGCAAGCGCGGTGGGTTTTTTTTAAATTTTTTCCAGTGCTGGGGGCCAGCTGCCGCCCCCCAAAATTTGCCGCCATAGGCATCCGCCTAGGATGCCTCGCGGTAAATACAGCACTGGGTGCAGGGAGCAGAGTCCCTCCCCTTACAGGGCTGCCAGAGCTCTCACCGCTCCCGGATTTGTCATCACACTGTTGCAGTAGTCCTTAATGTCCCTCCCATCTTCTAAGATGCTTTTGGAGGCAGTATGTATCGCATGTGGCTTCAAACCAGGGTTTCTGAACTGACCCTTCTAAAAAAAAAACATTACAGATAAGAGATACTCAACCTGTATTAATCTGAATAGATATTTATTTAACAGAACTGTAAAAAACAACTATGGTATTTATATCTCCTTCCATACCAGTGGGAAAACTTTCTTTGTCTTTATAAAGTTTAACATGCATTTAATTTTGTTTTGTACTCACACGTGTTTATTTTCTTCCTGGTAACTTTGGATCCTAGGGATTTGGTAACATTGGTAAAAGTACCAAAAAGTTTATGGACAATAAGTGTAATTGGATTGTTAGATGGAACATTTCACCTGCGTTTCATCAAATTTGGTTTGAAATTGATTCATTACACTGCTTTGCTTTCCTACCTGTCAGTAGTGGGTTAAGGCTTTGAAATGGTTTTTTTCTGTCATTGCTTTGCTTTTAGTTGACTATAGAGCAGACCACTGTGGCAGAACAAGTGTTAAACACAGCTTGAAAGTCAAGCCCTTTCCCTTCCATGCCCTGTGATGTTTTCATTTTAAAGGGGAGACAGGAGGAAGGGAGGGGAGTGTGGGCATACAGTTCTACTACGTTTTCCTCCTGAGGCACAGAACTTTAACAGAGTGAGGCCTCAGGAAGTGGGAGTGTTCCTTACCAATGGACTAGTATGGGGGATGTTGAAAGTGGAGAATGTTGAATGAACGAAGGAAAAAAAAAAATAAACAACAGCTTGCAATAGAGAGGTTAGCTCTTACTGTTAGTAGAGAGAAAGGGGACAGAAAGCAAGAACACATTTGCAGATCAACTTATGGGCCTTGGAAAAGGAGACCTAAGCAGTTCATAGTTGGCTGCTGCAAACTTTAAACACAGCATCCCTGCAGACAAAAGAACAGACTAAAAGTGGCATGGCCATTACTATGACAACACAGATCCTGTGTAGAGTATTCATGTACCTGCCTTTTGTTTTGCACTCTCGAACATAAACTTTTTTTAAACTTATTTTTAACTTTAACATTTTTAACCTGTGGATGGTTTCTTTTTGTACGGAATGGATTCAAAACAGATTTACTTTATACAAATTGGTTCTCTTGTTCTTCCGCTTAATATTGATGAGTTTTATTATTTTTTGACCCGGCGAGTAATTGAGACCAAACTTTGAGCGTGGGGCCAAGAAGAATTGCAAGGCCTGCAGGACATTAACGAGGTGAACAGAAAAAAAGTGAGAATTCTTAAGCTGGTCGACACCGTACAAGAGAATCATGGAGCCTGGTTAAAAGACAAGACATGGCTGGGCTTTCAGGCACCATGCCACTTATCAAAAGGATGTATGGGGTCCTGACTAGAACAAAGATGCTCCAGGATGACCTGAAGTTGGTGGAATACAGGAAAAGGTAGACATGTATACTGGTCTCAAACTTTAACTAAAAACATAAATAGCCTGTCTTGAAGATTTTGGAGATTTGCTGAAAGAACATTGCCAGCAAGATGTAGTCCACACGGGATGTACCTTAAGATGATTGGAATGAACTTCACCTTGCAGGAGGTGCTGGTGAAATTTGAGCAGGTATTTCACACTTACCCTGTCCATTCATTAGTAGGAACACCAGCAACTGGTTCTTTTATAATTACCATAGAGATTATTTGGTACTGATATATGTATAATATAATATGCATACACATGTGATTTTTAATTTACTGTATATTGATTTGCCTCTTTGAATGCATCCAGTTTCACTAGAGGTACAAATTACAATAACCCCAGCCCAGCCTGTTTCCTAGGCCTACACTAATAAATGTTTTAAATATCAATTCTTCATTATTAGTAGTATTTTATTCTGTACTCTCTGCACTTGTATAACATGATTTGTATCCAACACCACTTACTTTACATTGTTCCCTATAGTATTTAGCTGGACATTTATTGTTGGTTTTTTTAATGTTTAATTGAGTAATACTTGTTCTACAGAATAGAGTATGTCAGTGCTTGGCACTGGTTTTGCTGTGACTTCATACATAGTCAAGTTTGTGTAATTTTCCTGGCAGCTTCTTACATAATCCTATTTTTATCTCTGCACCTTTTTGTAACTTTAAACTTAAAGCAACAAATCTAGTCCGCTTATATGTTTTATTATGAAGAATTTGTACCCTTTGTTTATTAAGGGTGATGTCAGTCTTAAAATCAATGGGAGTTATGCACACAGGAACATTCTGGGCAGAGGTTTAAAAGTGGAGCCATCTGCAGGAATATTCCACTGGTTTTCATGATGATTTCTCCACTTCTAGATCTGGAGAAATGTAATTATATTTGTACATAAATCCCAGTGTGAGTTTCGGAAAGGTTTTGTTGACCACAATGTAGTAGCATAAATGGATTTATCTAATTAACAGTAATAAGATGGCAGCATGTCTATGCTCCTGTTTTAAGCTAAACAAAATACATTATTATGTACGTTGTTAGTAAAGCAATATTTGTATATAAAAAAAGTCATTTACGTGTTCAAAATTCCTAGAATTCACGCCGGACTAAAACGAAGTTATGATTTTGCAGAAAATGACAGAAGGTACATAAATAACTAAATTTATGATTACATTAGTGGATCCTTTCATTAAGTAGGTGGACAGACAATGAGAATGATACTTTTAGCTCCCATGTGATCCCAGGTATAAGTAACTTCTATTTGTTCATAGCCAACCAGGATGCTATAGTTGATATAGTAATTAGCTGAACATAGATGGTGGTATTGTGAAGCTCCCTTCAGCATGTAATTAACCCGATATGAATAGTGGTGAAGCATACCTCCCATCTGTATATTGTTAGCAAGACATAGAAATGAGAGTCAAACCAGCTCAGTAACCCCATGAATGTATGCACCTGGGAGGGAGGGGCATACTGGCTTTCTTAGTAAAACATATTCTGGAAGGCTTCTGGCTGGGCATCAGGAATATAATTCCTAGGAGGCTCATTTGGACATTCTGCTCACAAGATGCTGTGTTTTAGAGTTACATGCTATCGTCACTGTATCCAGTCACACTGTATTTGTAGCATGCTCACACCTGTTTGATACTCTTCATTTTATATATGTATATTATTTCAGCCTGTGACTAGCTTAGTTCACCAACATGTTTCTTTTCCCTTCATGTTGGGGACTGTCTGTCTGCCATCTCTACATGGATGTCTGATTGATAACCAAAAACCTAATCTTGCTAAAACTGAGCTGGAAATAATCACTCCCTTGAGCATTGTCCCTGTATCTGACTTTACCATTACCATTAAAAATACTGCAATTTTACCCACCGACTAAGCCGATGACGAGGTTGTCTTTGACTCTGCTCTCTGCTTCGTCCCACATGTTCAGTCTACGGCCAGATCACGTTGTTTGCACCTAAGGAACATTGCACGCATCCACCCGTTCCTCAGTGAAGAGGCTGCCTAAATAGTGCACGCGCTTGTGATCTCTCCTGACTGGCCCACCTCTGCGTCTGCCAGGCTCATCTTTCTCCCTCGTCATTCCACGCTGGCAGCTCCTCAAAGCTCTTCAAATCCCTCCACTGGCTTCCATTTGCTCAAGATAAATAATAAAATTAGAATTTTAACCTACGAAGTCCTCCACTCCTTGGCCCCTCTCAATATTACCTAACGCATTAACCGATACTACCCTGTGAAGTGCACTTTTACCTGCATTGCAAATACATACCTCCCAAGTCTCCCTATTTTGGATATTATTTTTGAATACACATCTGTTTTCTCCTCTGATGTCCTCTATTTTATAAGCTGTATCACAGAATCACAGAACTTGCAATACAAATCACAATTTTAGTGTGTGTAAAATGCAGTTAATGTGTTTTATATCTTGGTTATTATAAATAAATATTGTATCCTTATTTTAAGTGACTTGCCAAATGACACAAATAACTGTCATTGCCTGTAAAGTCAGTTACAACTTTGCCCCACCCATTTCTACAAAAAAGTGTTACTAATAAAACGTGCCCCTCTTTGAATATCTACAAAACAAATTCTCCACTTTCCTTGCCTTCCAACTTTGCTATTAGCTGTTCATTTGTCACAGTTTAGTGAATAGACCTCACTGATTCCATAGCATACATTGACACAAATGTTCCTATTGACTTATTTGGAAGCACTGCTTTTGTGTAATGTGTGTAAACAATTGTTCCGACAGTGCACTTGTGTGGATGTAAGCGTAAATTTACTATGAATGTGTAGGCACAACGTTATTACAGATTTCACAAACGTATGTTGAATCATATAATACCTTTTAAAGGGGTAACACTAATGACTGGCCTGACTTGGGGAGGGGGGGGGGGGGGGGGGCGGACTTTAAGACCCGACCATTGTTTTGAAAACAGAAGAGAACCATATGACGTCCAATACAAATAGGAGGCGGTTGCTTGATTTCATATTTAAAACAGTTTACAAGTTGTGGAGCATAAATCATTGATTCCCCTGGGACACGTAAATATCCATGTCTCAGACTTGTGTATGTAATTGGTGCCATTAGCCTTGAAAGGTTATGTACCAGATTTAAAGCATGTTCCCCTGTTTGGTGCCTCAGTCTTTTGTCTGAACACTGATATGAAGCAACAGTCATTTTACACTCTTTATTACAGGCATGCCAGTCGTATTATGTATTCACTACACATCAAGCTACACAGGTTATATTTGACACAGTCTGACAGCACTAACCTTGGGGTAATTATGAGTATAGAATAATAACTCAGCATTTTACATGGTAAATGTAGGGGAACAAGTGACAAGACACTTAGACCTGTCACTTCTCAAGGAAGGGGTTATTTGGTTCTGTGACTTCCAAAGGCCCCGGGTCAATCAGGTGCATGAGACTTGTATGGAAGCAGAAAAGAGGGGTCTGTTCAGACTATAAATGGCACAGCTCTCATGCTGCCCACTGGACGTTGTGTGGACAGTTAAGTCCTGTCATGGTGGCAAGTGAAAAGGCCATAGGTCCTTAGATTGGCCTTGCCACCCCCAGTCAATGAACGTTATTTATAGATATATATTCCATGGCTTTTCTAAAAATCATTGACTACTATACTTAAAATTGTGCTTTGTATTTTCTCCTAGAGACCCATGCTTATTTCTGAATGCCTATAGACAGTGCAGTATTTACCGTGAGGCATCCTCAGTGTAGTGCCCCCCTACACTGAACAAGCGCCCCTCCACCCACCCCAGCAATATCAGCCTGATCACCACGCCTGCGGTGGGGGTGATTGAGGCATCTAATGGGGGTGATTGAGGCATCTAATGGGGGTGATAGGGGCATGTAATAGGTGTGCAATGTGGGTTATGGGGCATGTCGTTGGTGTGCAACGTGGGTAGGTGGGTGCCAGAATTTTGTCTGCCAAGAGCAGCACAAACCCAAGATAAACCACTGCCTGTAGAGAGCAAGGCTAAAACGCTTCGAGTGAAACCGGCAGACTACTTCTTTGATGTCCAGTCAAACATCTGCTCATTTACTTTTGTTTTCAGACACGCTTATGCGCTCTGCAAGGAGTATGTCAAGGGCTCTCACTAGGACTATAATGAAGAACCCAGATGTTTACCCCTCAAATGGATCGTCTCACCATAAGTGACCTGGTCCAACAATAGCACATTATGTGGAAGTGTTCTAGTCTAACATGCAGGATGCTCAATGTCTCACCAGAATTCTCTTTCTTTTTTTTGTTTTAAATGCTGCCGTTCAAACGTTTAAAGCCCCTAGGTGGCTTTTTACTAAATAGGATCAATCATTTGAGAGCTCAATGCATCTCTGGACAAACCGCAGAGTTTACTAGAAAGAAATTTTGAAAAGGTCAGCATGCAAACCTCATACCAACCTTTGATTGTGGAGGTCACTTGACATTTCAGCGGGATGCATATTTATTTACAATTTGAAAGTATTCAGATTCTCAGTGGCTCCTTTGAAAGGAGCAATGAATACCAACAATAAATGAAGTTCTGGCTTGCATAGGTCATGGAATATCTGTCTAAAAAAAGATTGTTTGGTAAATTGTACTGTGTGAGAAGAATAAATTAAATTGTATCCAAGAAGCAACCCAGTCTCATACATGTCCAGGTTAATTTTGATAGATACAATATATAAATAAATATATATATATATATATATATATATATATATATATATATATATATATACTTTTTTTTATTACCTTACATTAAAAACGTAATATTTATAGCACATGTTTTCATATTTACATATGAAATCCCCCAAAATATTTTGGGCTGCACTGATTTATGTTAACCATTTGCAAGTTATGTACACACCCAAAGGGCACACACAGTGATGATTCACAGTCGTGGTACAGCTAGTATGATAACTATTATATGATACCTATAGGAACATTTCTGGTAAACATACAGATTAATAATTTGACTTGTCAGTAATTATTATTTGAAATAAAACAAGTAGGATTAGCTACTAAAGCTCATCAAAGAATCTTATCTGTCTTGTTCCTAGTGGTAAAGAAAAAAACAGAATAAACTATACGTATCCGGACCACATGCAGTGATTAATAATAATAATAATACATTGCAGTGACCCAATAGAGCACTATCCAGGTGCTTGGGTTAGTATCTGACAGTAGAGAATGCCATTTATTCCTACAGGCTAAATAATTTGGCTTTGTAAAAATATAACTGGCACAGAATTTGACATGATTAAAGATGTATTATTGTGTGGTGAATTAATGTTTAAAAGCCGCAAGGAAGCTAGTTGCGACACTAGATTTTTTTTAAACATGTTTGATGCAGCTATGTATGTGGAAAAGAACCTTTAACATCTCCTCCTACAGTAATTGAGTAAAACAAATAAAACCTTGCATGCAATAATCTGTGGATGCTTTGTTTCTGCAGGGAATGCCATCAAATATTTGAAAGTGTTGCCTCATCTCTGCAGATAGAATATACATTCTATGGCCAAAAGCATTATAGACTCATAAAGGTCTATTAAAAACTAATTTGTAACATATTTGCATAATTGGTACAATAAAAATCTTCCTAAGTGACACTGCCAGTTTTATGACTAAGGTTAGCGCATGGAATATTGCAACATTGCAATCTGTACTGAGAAGCAGATAGGGAATCCCAGTCATATGGTTTGATTTGCCAAGTATTGTAATAGTATAAAGTACAGTTTTTCAAGCTTTTTCCCCCTCTTTTTTTCAAAAGGTGGGGGGGGGGGGGGGGGGGAGAATTCAGGCTGTCTGTTGGCATGTTACTTCATTCACTCTTTCTATGTATATGTTTTGTTTTTTTTTATAATTTTTTATTGTTTTTTTTTTAAGGGATACAGAGTATATGAATACAGGATAAAAATAAGAGATAAAAACAATAATATAGTTTTATAATAATAAAATAAGTTAACATTTTGTTTTTCTAAAAATTCTAATTTTCTGAGAGGTTTGTTCTACAATCCTTCAATACATCAATAGCAAAATATATGACATTGCAAAGAAGCATAATATACTAAAATATGCATGAAAGACTATGATTGTATTATAAAAGTAACCCATTTAAACTAATATTATTTCCAGGTGTTAAACACTTGGCAGCTATTATTGGGAGGGTCTTGGGATTAAATGGGGGCGGAGTTATGCAACACTGTGTAAAGTCCCATGGCATTACTTGACCGTGCAGTACAGACACCGGGTGTCTGGAAATCATACAGTGTAAATGTGAGTAAATATGTCTGTTAGATATACACAGATTAAAGACAAGGCTGTGAGAAATGGCAACTGACATTTAATGCTGTGTAACGTGCAGAGTATAGAATATTTGGTACAGTCCTGACTGCAACATCTGAGGAAAGGGATTTGGGTTAATAATTTCAGGCAGGTAGGCAGGAAATGCAAGCAGAATCAGTGGTTGTATACAGAGTGGTATTAGCAGTAGAATGAGGAGAAGTTCTGTCAAAAACCATTACTGTCATTTCTTCTCCCACTAAAAATAATGGAAGAAGTGATTGTCCAGTCACACTTTGCCTCCCATCATTTAGAGTGGGGGACAATTCAAAATGTGTTTTTTGACTAAGTCAAATTCGACCTCCACTCGCTATGCCAGCAAAATACGGACAAAATATGTGACAACTCTAGACAGACATAAGGCTATCCTAGATATAGGATAAAGCCACAAGATAAGGAAAGTGTTCAGATTTTTTTTGTCGTAAATTGGGCAGACTAGATGGGTTCAAGGATTCTTACCTACCGACACATTCAATGTTTCGACATGTACAAATGCACAGGTCCAATTGCAATTATGCATTTGAGCTGTGTTCTACAAGTGGCAGTGACACAAGTGAGGCCATGATGCCAGGGATATACACCTGTGAATGCAGGAGTTGAGGAACTGAAGAGACCCTGCTGACATGAAACAACTCTGACAGGATAAGCAGGAAGCTGCAGGCTGAGGAAAACAAGCGTACAGAAACCAAACTAAGACAGAATAGAATACAGACTACATGGCCAAGGAGAGACTGGAGCAGGACTGAAGCAATCATAAGCAGGGCAGAGCTAGAACCAAAATAAGGATAAACAATAACTGGCACAGAGTTTAACATAATAACATAGAAACAGATAGGGCACAGACAAAGGGCATTTTAACAGAATGTACAGGCATACACAGGCACATAAACAAAGAACAAACTAAGGAGGGCTAAGGCAACAGAGATACAGACATAAATACAGGAAGTGGCCTAGGCCTCTAAGATAGTAAATAGTACGGTTTGGTTACACCAATTGGCCAAATGAACCACATCGAGATACCCCACAATCTGGCAAGTCCTTGCCCTATCCTAGCCTATTATAAGTAAATAACTGAATATAAAAGACTGACACTACACAGACGCAAAGCAAACCTGTAGACTGCACAGATTAGAAGCTTGAAGATACAGAGCAAACCGGTGGGGCACTTTAAATAGGAGCAGGGAAACAAACAGAAAGCAACACAAAAACCCGGATAAGAACAGAACAATAAACAGGAAAATCAGAAATGGAGCAGAAGAACAAAGAAACAAGCATGGAAAGGAAACCCTTTTAACAGGGTTCTAGGACAGGGCAACTAAAACAAGGAAGTATGACAGGGCTGGCAATGAAATGTAGCCGGACTGGGCAATAGCCACTCTTGAACCAGGTGGGCAGGTACTACACAGTGGCCAGACAGGAACATGCATAAGAAATAAACAGGGTAGGAAAGCTAAAAGTATACCGAAAAGACTGGATACAGCCAGGATGAGCCTGCACATGGTTTGAATCGTGACCAAAATCTGGGTTATCACCTTATGTAACAGGCTGACAAAATAAACCTTCTTAGCGCGTATATATGCAAGTAAATCTGCAGAGGAGCACACATAATGAGTAGTCTCATTTGTTTCTTAATGACGGCTGATAAACCAGCTGAACCCAGGCTGCACTCTATCCATGCCATGTAAGCCATAATGGCAGGTTTAATTTCAACTCCAGCATAAACAGCAGTGCTAGGAATTAACATTGTAACATATAAAGGATGGAAATAATATTTTTTTTATTTTTCCCCTGACCTGTCTAATTTGTTAATTGACCCCCTTTATAAATATGTGAAAGCATATATCCTTTTTAAGCATTTTCTCACATTCGGTGACTCCCTTCAAATAAAAACTCTAAAGCTGGAATACTAGTGATTACATTATGGTCTTCTGTTTTTGTAGCTCATCCAAAGAATGTAATTTTGACATCTCTCCTGCATTTGTTCATAAGTTAGGTATGTGCCCTTATCATACTAATTTTGTGATGTTTATCTAAGGAAGACTTCACCTTCTGAAGTTGTAAGCGGGCTATTCATGGAGTAAAGTATTAAATCACTATATTCTTTAAAGAGTAGAGTATGCAAGCTCTTAATCCCTTAAGGATGAGACTGTTTTTGGAATGTTACTCCCGTAGGACAGAGACTGGTTTTACACTTTTGTGGTGTTTGTGTTTAGCTGTCATTTACCGTACCCCCACAAATTATAATATTGTTTTTTTTTTCATCAGGATAAGAAGCACATTCTTTACTTGAAGAATATTTTCACATCTACAAAAATCTTATGAAAATACCTGTTAAGTAGAGGCTAATATTTGTCCTACGTTTCAAAAATAGCCAATGTTTACATACTTTTCTGTTATTTTTTGCAAGTTACAGGGCAATAATTCAAAGTGGAGTATTATTTCCCAACCATCATCTCCTACAGTGACCATTTGACCCCAGCCCTAATCATCACGCTAACCCTAACATAACTCTAACCCCAACTGTAACCCTAATTTGTAACCCTAACCCTAGATTTACAGTTCACTAATGCTGTTTTTTCTTTAGTTGAAATGTTGCTGACTGCCTCTAGAGGCAGTCTTGCCACAGAGTGACATTACTGAATATTCCGAAGAGCTTGCCCGCATCAGGGCAACACCATAATGGAATGGCTTGCTACAAACAAGAGCTTCAAATCTACAAACAAGTCCAAAATAGAAGAGATATATATTATATTACTATATACATATATCCACAGTGTATAATAGCAGAATCATAAAGTAGGATTGTAATAGGAATTTGCAAGTTCAAGAAGAAAAGATTTAATATAGTGTGACTGGGGAGGCCATTAAAGGCATTTAACTATGGCATTTGTTTAAGTGTGTGTATATGGAGCCATTATTCTAGAATATAAGAATATTATAAGGAACAGTGTGTGCACCATATTTTGTATCAAATATTATTTTTCCCACTATATGAAAGGGAAAAGCATAGTTTTGGCCTTGATACAAGCAGCTTGAGTGTATGTTTGATAAAACGCAATGTGCTCCCAAGCCTAATTACATATCCAGAGATTGGAATCGGCAGATAAAAGTGACTGAAATGAAAAAGTAATTCTAAAAGGTCTTAAAATATTAAATATACAATGTTTAAATAAACACTTCTGGATGCTTTGGGACTATTCTGACCCATTTCTCCGCAGTGTGGGGCATTAAAAAAAACCTAGAAAGTGTCTAACCCATTTTTTTTAGCATAACTTGGTGGTGCCTGATCTAAAGGAAAATGTTCATTAAAAACACATTAGATTTTGTTTGGTTGAACAGATTTTAACTTGTGCAAATGTTTTCTACCAGTTTGGGGTATACCATTTATTTTGCATTGGTTGCTGTAAGGCTGGGATAACAGACAGGTAACTTACCAGATGCTGTTAAATCTACAAAAACAATAACCTGTTATGAAATGTGTTTGTGCAGAGACTGATTAAAGATTTGTAGAAGTTGTAGTTTGAACGAGCTGGTTTACTCATCTTCCCATTACAAAATCAAACTAGCAAGGCACAGGCAAAATGTTTGGACTAGTGTCCTTAGAAATTCCATAGAACATTATTAACATTATTAAGCTGTCCATTACAACCTCCAATTAATGTCCACCAAAAACAATGGTAGGTACCTATCCCTAACCTTGATGGCTTAAGTCAGCGACCCTTGTCACATTTTTACATTTTGCTCATTGTATTCAAAGAAAAATACTGCAGTAAACAGTAAAAAAATAATGTTTTACACCACTGTAATAAGTGTTCATGTTTTAATTGAAATAGAAAATGGGTCATAAGTAAAAGATCTTAGTATTTAAGTTGATTGATCTTAGCTTAGTCACACCTTGACTGTTTGGCATCTAACCCCTTAATGACCAAGCTTTTAGAACATAGCACTTCTGTGGTGTGTATAGCTATAACTTCCCTCTCTCATTTAATGTACTTTTACAAATAATATTTTGGTGGGTTAAGAAGTGGTTTCTTTTAAATAGCATTATTTTTATCATTAAAAAAAACATGTTCTAACTTTTACATGATAAATCTTTTACATATCTATAAATGCTAATAAGAAAACCTACTAAATAGATTTTGTCCTGAGTTTAGAAATATCCAGTGTTTTTTCTGTTGCTTGTTTGCAGGTATCGAATTGCTTTTACTGAGTGAAGGAAGTGATCATCCATCACTTCTGAAGCGCTTGCCCACAGCAGGGCAGCGTCCTATTGATTCAATATTGCGAATGCGATCTCTTTGTAGAGTGGTCGGATTTAGGTGTTGGTGAATGCCCCTATCGCTTTCTAAGCTCTTTCCACTTGCCATGCACGTCAATTGACCTTAATTGCATGTTTAACGTGTCTGGCACTTTATTGTTGCTAAGGAGTTAAAATAAATTCTTTATATTTTTAGTGATTTAAAATAGGGATTACGATACATTGTGTGTTAACTTGATAATTATGCATTATTTGTTTGCAAGGAATGGAGAAAGAGGAGTATATAAAAGGTAGAAATAAGGCGATTGAGTAGCCACCTAGCTGGTATTTTACATACAGGTTGGTAAAAAAAAAAGTGTAATGTGCCAATATTAAGTCTATAAAGGAAATAGATTTGTGAATATATACAATATATATTATTATTATTATTATTTTTAAAGGTGGCATGTCTTTCAGATGGTACTTAGTTGTATACTGGAATATCCAACCAATGTACAATAAAATACTGTAAAAACACAATATATTTTTTTTATTTTTTAAAAGTGTTGTACATTTGTATTATCTAAAAAAAAAAACTTGCCCAGCAGCACAGTAAGATTCTGCCCTAGGTGTTATCACATTTTACAATACATTTCAAGGTAAACAAAGAAAAACACATTGAAGTGTTAAATACATAAAGTTGAAACTAAAAAGAGTTGCTTACATCTAGATGTTTTTTCACAGTCTGCCTTGTGTTTAACTCTGCATCTAATTTTATGTATTTAACGACAGGCAGGTAAAACAAAAAACAGGTTGGAGACCAAGTCTATGGATATAATAGCAGGGCTGGATTTGAGTGTAAAAGAGGGCTGGTTTATTCATTATGTTGTCTTTTGGTTGACAGGGCAAGTACAGTTTTGTGATAAAATAGGAAACAGAGCAGATATTTACATCACAAATATTTAAAAACTGTGTTTTGTCCATCTGCCTTATTGAATTTAATAGAGGTGCCTGACTTTCTGATAGCTTTTACTTGTAAATGGTTTTCTCTGTATTAGACTCTCTACAGTCAAACCACACCGTTTATGCAATGACCAGAGTATACATGGCATGTATAGAAATTGAGCAATATTCTGGAAAATGAAAGCCACATAAATGAGATCCTTTGAGTAAGGGTCTGTGAATAAACAGGTGGCCAGTTTTAATATGTCTGGAAAACTCTTTTATATCCCTCTTTCCCCAAAACAGAAAACTGTTAAGTAATGCTATGACTGAAAATCAGGATCAAGTCATTCTTCCAGTCGTAATTGTTTTGTATGAAAGGAATGGCATTTTAATTGTCTGCATTTTTAATTATGTGTTTATTGTATTGTAAGGGAGAAGTGACAGTAGGTGATCTAAAAATGTCTTTATTGTATTTCATTGTGAATTGGTTACGTACATGATCGGTATACATGAATAGTACAGACTTGTAATGAATTGTTACACGAAGAGGGGTTCCAGTGTTGTTAAATACTATCAAAAAGATCTGTGCCGACTTGGGCTGTGTCAGCAACTGTGATTGTTGGTATATCTTCTTTGTATTGTCAAAAAATTGGCTTGAGACCAATGCTAAGTTTATGAAGACAATAGCACGACTGGTATTTTTTGAAGGGACGTTCGCAGTCCTAATTGGTTTCATATTGTTAAACCTGGAGTTTAAATGTATACGCAAAAACGAAAGAACCGGCACTCCAGGAGTATAATCAAAATATCGAAAGATCTTTATTCCAGAAGTCACTCAATGCAGGCAAACAGTTGAAACACATTACGCGTTTCGCGTCTTCTTATGATTTCAGCACTTATGATTAAGCAACAGAAGACGGGAAACGCGTAAAGTGTTTAAACTGTTTTCCCGCATTTGTCACTTTATTTCACTGAGTGACTTCTGGAATAAAGCTCTTTGGATATTTTCATTATACTCCTGGAGTGCCGGTTCTTTCATTTTTGCGTCTCCGCAAAGCCTTGTCAGCTAATACCTGACCACCTGGGAGTTACTCTTACACAGCTGGTTAAATACTTCGATCACCAGTGGGATCCCACTTTCAAGGGATCATCTGTGTTTCTTGTTTGGTGTAAATGTATATGACCATACAAAGATTAGATGTATTCCAGGCACTACACAGAGACTGCACTTTACTTTCTTCTACTCTCTATTGTTCCATAGTTTAGCTCTAGGTATTCAAATCCTAACGTTGATGCTCATGCTCCAGAATACACAGTATTTTATTTAAGGCCTTTGTCTTGTTCCACAGTTGGGAAGCTAGTGTTGTGAAAGTCTAGGTTGGCTCGGTGCCTGTTCGTAAACTAACAGGGGCTGTAATTCACAGCTTAGCACATCTCAAGTGTACAAAAGGTTGTATATAGTTTCTTCTGTTTTCACAATGTGCGTAAACAGAATTTGTTGTTACACCTAATATTAGACAAAATGTCTGCTTTGACAGATGAATCCTATATATGAAGTAATTGTCTACAGTATATTGGTTGCCTATTTTCTGCCAGCTTAAAAAAATGTAAGCCTTTCCATGCTGTATCATCAGAGAATCCCCTTATTGGGAAGTTATTTCATGTACCTACACCCCTTCTTCAAACTTGATAGGGCAATCAAGTCAAATGCTATCCCATATAAAGCTGGAAACATTGATGTGTTTAGTTAGTACAATATTAGGTCTTGGTCCTCTAGGGACAAG
This sequence comes from Pelodytes ibericus, assembly GCA_036172795.1. Lineage (NCBI taxonomy): Eukaryota > Metazoa > Chordata > Amphibia > Anura > Pelodytidae > Pelodytes > Pelodytes ibericus. Next base: position 67,225,487 of record CM069862.1, read on the forward strand.
TTGATTGATGGGGGCCCTATGCAAATGCCAAGAAAAGACATTGTAAAAACGGAATGAAATGTGATGGCTTTTTCACCATGAGGACCCTAAATCTTTACGTTTCATAGTTATTGAAAAAGTTTTTTCCAACCAGATAAAGGGGAATGTAAATAGTGGATTTTTTATTAAGAGAATCCTTTTGGTTCTATAAAATCAACTCCTTATTCCCTTACGGGTTAAACAAGGGTTTTCCCTTTTCTCCCTTTTTTATAAGGGTTTGTATCAGAGGCTATACCTTGCCATTATTAGCCACCTATTACAGCTTATGGGAGAGTTACACGTTTGCTTCCTTTTCACACCTTATCACACTATTCACTTCTCTTTATTCCTTTGTCACCAGTCAGTTAATTTTTCAAAGTGCAGATTTTAATTTATTTTACACTATAGCACATTATTCTTTTTTAACATACCTTTGCAACATATCCACTACATCACTCTTCTCTAGCACTTTTGTCATTACACTATTACACATTGATGTACCTTCATAGCCATCTGGGCCTTTTTCCATTTATACACCTCACTTCATATTTATTTATTTATTCATTATTTTCTTTTGCCACCTCCACTAGTCAGTTCTGTTCCCACAGTGTTGTGTGTTCATTATATCGACTTAATCTCCTTTCTCCAGCACATGACTTTTACATTCATACACTTTTATTATTATCTGTGTTACTGCCCCCCCCCCCCGTTATCTCTCTTAAGTCTGTCTATATCTCCATTATTATATACATTCTACATAAGGTGATGCTCACTACTTAATTATGTCCCCTTAGGTGCCTATTTAATATTGCCAAGTCTATTATGACCATAAGTACAAGAGCATGATTTTAGTATATTTTCATATCCCCAGTATGATCAGAGCATTGACACGCCCATCTGGGCGGAGGTCAGCATTATTTTGAGATCATTGACCAATTAGAGCTGGCTCTTCCCACACACCCTCCCTTGTTAAAACCAGATATATATTACCTGTTCTAAATGGGGAAATATCACCTGACGAAGCGACGGTTGTGGCGAAACGTGCGTCGGGCCAGGGTCTTTTGTCCCCACTCCTACCTGTGCACATTTATAATTGCAGTTTTTTTTTTGGGCTTTTGGCGTATGTGGTGCCAGCCGCCTGTTAAATTATTTATAGTTTAAAAACTTTAACTTCCATCTAATTAGTGGGCACACCTAGCTGCAAAACTAATATTACATCAAGCATTTTGATATTGAAATTTATGCAGCTGATATTTGTTCATATACAAATAGTGGAATTACCTGGTTACACCTGTTTTGGCTAACTGTTTAAATGTATTGAATGTTGGCAATATAGAGTTAGGATTGTATCTTTACACAGCATGATTATTTGACAGCTGCAGAGTTTAAAAGTAACAATTCCTTTTTTTCTCTCCCCTTTTTTTGCCACACAGGTATATTATTACTAATCAGATTAACCTGCCTTAACAGTTGCATGGTATTTTGTTCCTGCTATAATGATTATTTTATGGACATTGCCTATATATTATGATTATTTCACTACCAATATGTTAAACTATATAATATGTGAATGCACACGGCTACTAAACGGTGGGTAGGCAATTGAACCCTTTCAGTAATTGGTTTTTAATGATACTTATATGCCCTGATTGGACCTTTCTCTGTTACCAGGGTTTACATTTATGACTATTATAACCATATTACAGTTCTTGCACCCCATACCATACCTAGAATTATTTACAGAATAACTATTTACATCTGATTATCTATGGACGTACAAAACTTATTTTAATCACAACTTCACTTACCTCACGTTTTTTTTTTTCTTCACTTATCTTGTTTGTTATATGTGTCATTTTATCTAGTACCAAAAAAAGTTACGTCTTATTTATCGAGACTCCACACACATCCATATAAACTTTTTGTTTAGCTTTAGGGTTACCCATTAGTGGAAGTCTATTTCCTTATATTGGAGCTATTTTAGAGATTTCCTATATACATTGTTACAAATATACCCATTTATAATTCTGTTGTATTTAATATTTTTGGCACTACCAGGGGTAGTTATTCAGGAACTAGTGAACACTGGTGAATTTGCATAGGAATTGCAAAAATCTTTCATGACTAATCCAGGTAATGGTTTCCAGTTGCTACTCGAGAAATCCTCTGTCCACTTCAAACAGAATATTTTTAATCTTACAATTTGTATAGTAATCAAATATTGAATACTAACGATTGTACTATACAGTATATAATTAATTGATGGGTCTCCTTTCATTACATTTTTGATGAAAGCAGGGATGATGCACCTTAAATCAATAAATGTGACATCTCACTATACTGATTTCCACCAGAAACGGCTACTATCAATGTATATTGTCTGTTCTGTCACTGCTTGGCATTATTTCTCGCTGATCCTCCAAAATCAATTACTATCTCTTATTGCCGGTGGATAAATTGATGCTCTGCTTTAGTAAGGTGTTTTATATGCACTGTATCTATAATGCTATATTTAAAATGTGGTGTCACATCTTCTCAAATTCATCACTCATTTTTAGTCATTTGTATAATAATTATAGCACAAAAGGGATTTTGTTCCTGATTCTTTTTTAGAAATTGTCGAAAAGCTGTTCATATGTTATGGAGCCCAAGAGAGATTTTATATTTTTTGTTCTAGTTTTGTTAATGATAATGTGTTATGTTAAAGCCTGTTAATGGATCATTTCGCATACAAAATGATCATTAACAAGAGATCGCATTTGTTAATTACTCATTAGCGCATTGATAGCACAACTAATAAAGCTACTGAATCTCACTACACTCATAATGTCACTTTCTTGTCCTTTGGGTACAACAAAGCTTCCAAATAACTTTTAAAAGTGGATCTGCCACCTCGGCAATATTAGCACAGAGGATGCTGCTGAACAATGCGTAATATATTGCCAATAAAAGAGCAGTGTACCTTCTTGGGACTATTAACTAAAAGGTGAGTTTCAGATGAGGTGAGTTGAGGAACATTTCATCTCACCAATTAATCATTACATTATGCAGGGGCAAACCTGGTAAGTTTCACTCACTAGGTTTGTCCCTGCACAATGTATAGCTAAATTGGGGAGCTGAAATGTTTGTCAACTTACCTTTTAGTGAACATGCCCCTCAGTCTTGTTTATTCACCTCACTTCCTACACACACAAGTTACAACAAAAGTTGTGATGGATAAACAATATATACAAAGTGAGGGGCACTTAGGACCGTGCCAGCTGCTTACTGACCTACATTTTGATATTTAACAGAGTATTGAGCACAAGAGAGAGTGACATTTAGTATGAAATATATATTCAGGTCTGGAACATTTCACACAATGTATAGTATTTTTTTTTTATGCTTATAAAATGTTTTGTTTGTGTCTAGTCTCAGCTGATAATGTCTTTCTGATGGCTCGCAGAGTATTCTTGGTTTCCATGTAGTTTGTACCATTGTATTAGAACATCTTATTAACTCCTTCTATCAATATTTTGCTTTTGTTTTATTTAAGGATATTCAAGCAGAGATAGATGCCCATAACGACATCTTTAAGAGTATTGATGGTAATCGGCAAAAAATGGTAAGAGCCCTAGGAACCTCGGAGGAAGCTGCATTACTTCAACATAGACTTGATGATATGAACCAAAGATGGCACGATTTGAAGACTAAGTCGGCCAACATCAGGTATTTTCTTATTTCTTTCCTAGTAACCTTCAAGAGTTTGACAAATTAGCTCTTCTTGTTAATATTTTTGTCAGGAAGCCTCAGATGAATGAGCATCAAGAGAAGACAGAAGTATAGTGCACATATCTGAAAGTGATTCCTTGCATACACGCTCATAGGCTGTATAATAACCTATATTAAGAGTGCAGCCCTTTACCACGATTTCCATCTATCCATTTCCTCGATAATTGTCGGTCACTGACGCCAGGGAATGTAATTGTGAGACGAATCCTTCAGAACTTGGCAATATTAGTTAATTTCCCCAACTTTTGCAAGTGGCCATTGGACTTTGTACCTACCTTAATATATTTAGTTGTATACAATATTGTTTACTGTTTCTTGCTTTACATGCCCTCATCTCTGGATTATATATGCGTTGTGATCCGAGGAAATCCCTGTACTATTTCCATTATATAGGACACTGAAATACTATGTCATATTTGAATAATTACAATTTTTCTGAGCAATTTTACTTAATTTCTGGGGTGCGACCCGATTGTCCTCTGATGGACAGCAGACCTGTGTTATTTTTCTTTTTTTTATAGAATCTACGACTTTGCTATCAATTCTGCTATTACAAAGCAAAGATTATTTTGCATTTGATACACTTGCTTCCGTGGACTGCTATATTTAGCTCAGCATGGAAGAAAGAGGTGGAATTAGATGAATTCCTCAGTTTATATATGCTCTGGAGGTTAAAGGTAAAAGGCTCAGGGGAAATGTAAGAAAATCAAATTTATTATAGTGAGGTGAACTAATGGAGTAGCTTCCCAGGAGAGGCGGCAAGGACTAAAACCGTAAACAAAATGAGAGTTATGTGATGTTCCTTTTAAAATAACAGGCTATGCCTCATGAGGTTTTACGAGCAGGATGCAAATAAAGCATTTAATATGTCTGGAATATGCTTCAAAGTACTACCAATGTATAATTAGGAGTATTCATTTATTTGTATAGCTCCAACATATTCCACGGTGCTGCACAATCCTATATTTAATTGTGATGGTTGGGAATTAAGTCGTGGTGAAATGGAGCGTGGTTTTTAGTTTGTTTGTTTTCTTCTAAAGTGAACCGTGTACAATCATGTTTGCTTTGGCAAATTAGCCGGAAGCCTGTACTTATTTCAGTTTACATCTCGTTAAGTTTTGGCTTTACTAAAGTATCCTCTTGACAGGATCATGGTTTGAGCATCCTGCTATCCAATAAATATTTAATATTGATATGGAACACCCTATTGAGATTCCAAATCACATGTAAAAAGTCGCTATGTATAACTAAGATGTGTCAATGTGTTAGTGTAGCTAGTTACCTAAATGTGCATTCCCTTAAAACAAAGTTCCTCATATATATATATCATTAATATACTGCCATTTTGAAATGTATACTATTTGACAGTTGAACTTACTTCTGGGCCTTTCATTTTTCATTTGGTGAGCCATTTTGTGCAGGGTTTTGCACAGTGTAAATGTGATGTCACCACTATTTATATTGTATATTATGTTGTACAGCATTGTGAAGTATGTATGGGTTTTATAATATATTAACAATATCAAGGCTGGCTAGTGCATTTAGCCAAAATAATCACTATCATAAGCAAGATGTTTTATTCACCAAAATACTAGTCAGGTATTTGCTCTGCAGCGGTACATTAAATTCTTCTTTATGCTTGGAGAAATCCCAGAACTAAAACTACTCACACTTAGGGTTGCCACCTGGCCGGTAAAAGATTGGCATCAGGCCAATGTTAAGTCTATGGAGACAGTGGCAAGGCCGGTATTTTTTTTGCAGGGCACCCCTACTCATACTAATGTTTGTATGTTAGGAGAGAGCCGTGCCAAAGAACTAGCAACCTGCTCAGAGCTTGAGAATGAACATAAAGATTGCATAGTGGATACAGGGTTTGTTTTTACATTCATTTGCCATGAGGCCTTAGTGTACCCCAACCACCACTATACAGTAGGAGATGTTGGTTTTCTTTCCAGTCCTTACAATTGCTCACCATGTGGTATCTGTCCACAGAACTCACTTGGAGGCGAGTGCAGAAAAATGGAACCGCTTGTTGAAATCTTTAGAAGAACTCATTAACTGGTTAGATCACAGAGATGAAGAACTGAAAAAACAGATGCCTGTGGGAGGAGATGTAACCACAGTGCAACAACAGTTAGACTACTGTAAGGTAAGTCGGGAACTACCAACCTTTACATGACTGGCTTTCAGCACCTTCTATTATTTATTTCAGATTTATATTGTGTTTTTTTTTTTTTTTTTGTAAAAACATATTTATTTACTTTTATTTGTTTATATTTATTTAACGTTTATTATATTTTCCATACATTTATATAAACCTGCTGTATTTCAATATTCAAAGGCAATAAAGCAACACAGCTTGTTGCCCATAAATAGAAGAAAGTATATATAATACATTACAATACTTTCCACTGGTCTGAGCAGACGGTAACTGGCTGAGCACTATGGGAACTCTTGTCTATAGCAGCTGGTGTGCAAGAAGTTACACATCAATTCTAAGTGAAGCATACAAATGGGTAATTGCATTGAACCAGACATATATATTTGAAAACACGTTTGACCGTCCCTTTTGAAAATGCCAACAAACTTTTGATTCACTAAACAATTTAAAGGCACAAGTTATAAAAAAAAAAACGAGCAGGCAATTTCCTTTTTTCTTAAGTAACTGTGCATGCCACTAATTTTACAACAATTTCCTTCATTCCTGTCTGTTTGAACTATTCCCCTTTGTGAAGAGTGCAACCATTTTAATTTGGATTTCTCTGCTGGCATCATGTGCATTGTAAGTATTGATTTTCTGCTGGATACCAGCTTCCAAACATTAGGTTTGCATAATTAAAGGAACCACAAGAGAAAGGAAAATCCAATTGTAGGAGAGCGACGAAACCTCTTTCCAAAGAGTTAAGTACATTTTTGATTAAACCTGCTTTGCTGTTTTCCTCTTGAGGATTGCAAATCTCATTATGCAGTACATTACTCTGCAAACAACCAACGTACAAAAAGGCAAGTCAGACCTCCGTTTTATTAATTTCATAATGTTTGGGGTTTTTTTATGTGAGGGATTTTTAAACACTTAATTGACAATAGAAGAGATGTGTGCACTGAGTCAATGATATCCATTAAATGGAATCACATTTTTATGATCCTATTTATCTTTTAGCTTTGACCTTACCAAAGTGATTTTGTTACTTAGGTTCCATTTTCCATATTATTCTATGGCTTGAAAATCATTTTTTTTTTTTTTTTTTCAATCTTCTAAATTAAGTGCGCTACTTGGTAATCCATATTGTTGTGTTTTGTGACTATGCCCAATGACAAGGCGCGTGGCAAATTGTCATAAGGATTTCTCGAACAATCTAAATTAAGCGATGATAAAGATAACCTTCTTTCAAGTCACTGTTTTGCTGGACACAGTACTCTAATTCCAAAATTAGGCCTGGCCAAAGATAAGGTATACTTACCTTTTAAAGAACGTCAATATATATTTAATCCTAAAACATTATTTTTTTACCAAAACTTCATAAATCTCTTGATAAACCCCAGTCCGCTCCACAATCTCGGATGTTGTGTCATCAGCTGTCTGTCACAATGAGTGGATTGGTACCTTCAGCCTAGTGTTAAAAACCTTAAAGGAGACATTAGGGATACTAAGCAATTAGTCTGATTTTCAGTACTAGGATATTGTTTTCATTGGCAACACCTGATGTGACATCATTATCGTCTATCCCACATAATAAGAGTATTGAGGCAATTGCATTTTTCTATAATTTCCTGACTATCCATTGCAAACTTTTTTTTTTTTGTTGGATTTTATTAAATTTTTCATGTCACAGAATGTTTTTTTTTATTTTTGATGATCACGGTATGGCCATGTCTGCTTGTTTAAACCCTCTTATGGTAAAATCTTTATGGACTGGTACGAGTGGCACAGCATCCTTAGAGGTGCTAATCCCCTTAGCGCAAATATTGCCCTGTATGGCATAAATATCAACAATTTGTTGTTCATATTTCTAGACACTGAGGTAGTTTTTGAATCATCATTATTATATATATATATATATTTTTTTTTTTTTATCAGCAATGACTGTAATTTACAATTCTCTTGTTCTTTTCATCATAATGACATTATATTTTTGGATGTCAGGTTAAGTGTTGCCCAATCACAAGTGAATATGCCAAAATTATAGAAAACCAACCTTCGGTAACATCTTGCTGTATGCCACTACCCATCACACGAGACATATCTTCTTTGGTTGTAATGACTGGGGAGAATTGGCATCTCAGGCACTATTGTTCCAGTCTACAATTATTTGCATTCCGTGTAAATTATCTCAAGAGTAGGTTATTACAGAGGGGTTACTCAAAAGTAGCTATGGAAAGGGGCTTCAGTTTCACAAAATCTAAAAATAGAAAACGGCATCTGAAAGACTGTTTGTTTGTTTTTCTCGTATTGGAAGAACATTGATACAAAAAGAGTCCAGACTAATCAACTGTTCTTTTTATAAACAGTTGATCCCACGCGGCATACAATGGGTGGCAAGAAAATCCTAATTTTTAGAGGCTTTGATTTCACCTTCCTTTTTTTCAGGATGAGTACTGGTGCCTTGCTTTGCATGTTTGCAGCACTTGCAAGATCTTTGCTACACAGAAGATATATCATATCGATGCAATACATCTTATGTAGTAATTTTGATAACTTGTTTGCCTGGTACAATATGTAGGCGGTGCTACTAGAAATCTAAAGATGTGTATGAGAGAACATCTTTCTGATAAACTGAATGTAAATGTACCTCAACAGTTGCTCGCAATCAAGTAATTAAGGAGACGATCCCGGAGACCTACCTTTATTTAATTCATTGATTTTTCCCTCCGAACACATATGAAACCAAATGCTATATTGTGTCTCCCTCAAAAAAGGGACTGATGCAGGTCCCATGTTAATTGAAGGAGAATGGCAGCAACTCAAATGGGTCTATTCACTAAAATTTGACTTTGGAGGTCGACTTTTTCATTTTTATACTAAGTCAAATTCAGCACCCAGGTTCGAGTTTTCCACATTGTAATGGGAGTCCAAATGATTGACTAGTTCTGTGTTCCCCAGAAGTGGACTGGGGTATCTGTGGGCATTTCTTTTCCTACACTTTGAGCTGTACGAGTGGAGGACAGAGAACCTGGAAGAATCAAAGATTACCCCCTGTGTACACAGTGTGTTTCTGTGAGAAGTCGTTTTCCCCTTGGGAGTTCTGTGAGTGTTCAATTAGAGGGGAGTTGCTGCAGCCTCCCCCAGCCTCTATTTCTTCAATTATATCATCACCATATACTCACCTATTAGGTGTTTTATTATTTGCTCATTTACCACAGTTTACTTTTAGCGCACTTTTTGTACCTTTCTTTTTTATATGCTTTGATTGTGTGTTTATTAGGGACACACTGCTTTTAGTGCAGCTTGGTTTAGTGAATTTAGCGCTGTCATCACCATATTGTATCACTGTTTATCGCATATAATGCAGGCAAACAAGAAACTCAAAAATTCAATTTAAGGTGGTCCCCCTGGACAAATAAAACTCAAGAGGCAAATTAGAGGTGTGGTGCGGGAGGGCTCGGGATGTTGGCATTTCCCCAGAATTGTAATGTAGCTGTAGTGCGCCTTGTATTGTGTCTTTTTTTTTTTGGGGGGCTGTTTGTTTTTTTTTTTTTTTTTTTAGTTTATATAAATATAACTGTGGTAATGGTTAAATGAAGAAAATCTTCTGTCGAATTGAAATATTTGTTATGTGTTCTGTTCGTCATTTTGTATAATATAAAAATTGTAATAAAGAATAAATAATAATAAAAAAAAATAAAAATAAAAGTACAACTGTGATGAACAGACCCCCACAGTGTACTTTTAACATTTTCTCTCTGTGTCTCTGTCAGACTGACTACAGTTACTTTACTGAGAGGGTAGTGGATGTATGGAATAGCCTTCCAGCAGAAGTGGTAGAGGTAAACACAGTCAAGGATTTTAGGCATGCGTGGGATAGACACAAGGCTATCCTAGCTATAAGACCGAGAAACGGGGGACTAATAAAAGTATTCAAAAAAAATTGGGCAGACTAGATGGACCGAATGGTTCTTATCTGCCGACACATTCTATGTTTCTATGTTACAGTATATTGTTCCCCAATGAGCTATACACACACAGCCACTTGAAAATTCTGTTCTAATATCAAATGGAAAGTATCAGGTAGACTTTGCCTTTTGCCCATCTGTACCTTGCAACCTGTAGTACTTTTTATGCTTTGTTTTTAACATTGTCAATGTTGCTTAAAACACAAGTTCAATGTTCTCTAGCACAGCATCAGCTATAAAGCTTCTTTATAACTTCATAGTCAATCCCCAAATGGTACATAACTGTAACTGAAGTGTCAGAGCTGTATATTTATTTTTTATGTAGTGGGAAAGCTTTGTTATTAAAAACATGTGAGCGCACAACAGATCTTGGAGGCTCTCACAATCTCCTAAGAGTATTGTACCCTAGGATTTCAAATCAGTATACCGAGTTATCTATGATGGTCAATAAAAGAAGAAAACTATACCAAAAATAATAAGTTCCTGTCCTGAGGCACCATACATATTATGGTTTATTTTACTAGTCATAGACAGTCAGGCACTGGGTTTTCTTTTTTGGTGTTTTAGTATTTTTATATACATTTTCTATTTGGTAGTGGATGATGTAGTGTCTTTGGGTGAGAGTACCTTAAATATATATCGGACACCAAAATATGACTTTTTGGACCTATTGCAAAAACAGATTACGGTCATATGTTTCAACAGGATATAACCGTTTTCTGAAATAAATGAGAACTATTATTGCACTTGTAACAGTGCCCAGACGATGGGATTGTAGGAAGCTGCAGGGGACCTGGATCCCCCTCCCAAGCAGCGGCGGATGTCTGCGCACTGCGCGCAGACATTCTCCGCTGCTGCTCGGCACGTCCGTCAGGACTTCTATGACGGAAGCCGGGAGGTCATGTGACCTTCCGGCTTCAACATAGAAGTCCAGGCGGAAGTGCCGGGCAGTAGCAGACTGAGGGAGAAAGAGAGACCAGGTTGGAAAGAGGGGGAGAGAGAGAGACAACGTGGTAGGGAGGGGGAGAGAGGCAACGTTGGGGAGAGGGAGCATTGGGCAAGTCTGGGGGGAAGGGGGGTAGGGGCAGCATTGGCACATAAAAGGAAAAAAAAACAGAAATGCATTCTTTTTATATCATAATTTTTATTAAATATGAAAAAGCAATTTACTGGTGAATATATACAAGTTAAACTTTTTTTCTATAGGGTAGTCTTTTTTTCCTAAAGGAATATCCAAAGTTTGGGGGGTTGTCTTATATTCAAGCAAATACGGTAATTTACCATTAAAAAAAATCATAAAAAGTGATGAAAAAATTAAAATCTCTTTTTCTAACTTTGACCTGAAAAATCTTGTACACAATTAAAAACAGTAAAAAATATCCCATCTAAATAGTATCAAAATGTTGTCCTGAGTTGCATGTTTACTTGTTTTTCTGTTGTTTTTTGCAAGTTATAGCACTACCAAAAGTAGTGTTTTTGTTGTGTTGGGGGCAGTGCTGTATTTACCGCGAGGCATCCTAGGCGGATGCCTAGGGCGGCAAATTTTGGGGGGCGGCAGCCCCCCAGCACTGAAAAAAAAACAAAAACAAAAAAAAACCCTTTAAAAAAAAAACCACCGCGCTTGCAGGCAGAGATGGAGGTGAGAAGGGATCGGAAGATCCCCCCTCACCAACGCTCTGCCTGCCAGGCTGCACGGGGAGCCGAGCAGGCAGCACAGAGAAACCTCCGTGCTGCCTGTTAGGCTCCCCGTGCAGTGTGCCGACACGGAAGTGCCGACAGTCATGTGACGGGCGCGCTGACGTCATACGCGCACCCGGTCACGTGACCTGTCGGCACAATCGCCGGGAAGCCGAACAGGCAGCATGGAGGGACCATGCTGCCTGCCTGCCAGGGAAAGGTAAGTGCTGATGGGAGACTGTGTGTGTGTGTGTGACTGAGTGTGATGGGAGTCAGAGTGTGTGTGATGGGAGACAGTGTGTGTGACTGAGTGTGATGGGAGTCGGAGTGTGTGTGATGGGAGACAGTGTGTGTGACTGAGTGTGATGGGATTCAGAGTGTGTGTGATGGGAGACATTGTGTGTGACTGAGTGTGATGGGAGTCAGAGTGTGTGTGATGGGAGACAGTGTGTGTGACTGAGTGTGATGGGAGTCGGAGTGTGTGTGATGGGAGACAGTGTGTGTGACTGAGTGTGATGGGAGTCAGAGTGTGTGTGATGGGAGACAGTGTGTGTGACTGAGTGTGATGGGAGTCAGAGTGTGTGTGATGGGAGACAGTGTGTGTGACTGAGTGTGATGGGAGTCAGAGTGTGTGTGATGGGAGTAGGAGTGTGTGTGATGGGAGTAGGAGTGTGTGTGATGGGAGTAGGAGTGTGTGACTGAGTGTGATGGGAGTCAGAGTGTGTGTGATGGGAGACAGTGTGTGTGACTGTGTGTGATGGGAGTCAGAGTGTGTGTGATGGGAGACAGTGTGTGTGACTGAGTGTGTTGGGAGTCAGAGTGTGTGTGATGGGAGACAGTGTGTGTGACTGAGAGTGATGGGAGTCAGAGTGTGTGTGATGGGAGACAGTGTGTGTGACTGAGTGTGATGGAAGTAGGAGTGTGTGACTGAGTGTGATGGGAGTGTGAGCTTGATGTGAGTCTGAATGATGGGGCATGTCTTAGGTGTGTAACTTGGGTGTGCAGCTTGGGTAGGGGGGTGCCCGGATTTTGTCTGCCTAGGGCAGCACAAAATCAAGATACACCACTGGTTGGGGGGTAGTATGTCCCAACAAGTCCTCAATAAAAGTCTCCTCCTCCCACTATGGGACTTGTTGGGACATACTTTGATGCACTTTTCATGCTGAATCATGTAAACTTGAATGTAAGATCATTTATATTTTCTTCTTTACAATAAATTCATTTATACTAAGAGTCTTCCTTCTTTGCTCTCTTATGCTTTTTTCCTGGACAACTATTGGACCATTAACCCTTTGTGGGCTCCCATGATGCACCATACATTACACAATGGCTAGCACACAGGTGGCACATGTTGAGAGGCGGGAGTCACCCTTTGGGAGTTGGCGGATGACAACGTGTGTTTTGGCTGCCAGTTTTGTAGTTTTCATTACTATATCTTTGGAATAGAGATTCTTTGCTGAGACACAGTAGCAAAGTATAGAAACAAAATGTGGAAAAACTATTGTGACTATCAAAGCAGAAAGGGCAAACAATCCATCCATATTAAACAATAAACAGGAAAAAGGGTACCAGCTGTGCAAGCAGATATATTGAATAACATCCATAAAGCATTTAGTGATGGGATTTGATCAAAATACAAAAGTTCATAAGGCTTTTGTTAGACATATAGCTTAAATGAATATCTTGACTGAGAAAGAGGCAGACTTTTTATACCTTAGTCATTTAACCCCTTTATAGAAACATACAAAAATTCTAACAAAATAAATGAAAAATAAATAAAATAAAATTCTATAAAAACTATAAAAAAAATATTATTGCCAGCTAACACCGCTCAGGCCTTGATGACGAGGCATTAAGCAATGATAAAATTCGCTGCTCAGGGCACTCCGCGATCATTCGACAGAGCAAATGAGGGCACCTTTTTGGAGAGCAGCATGCGCCTTAAATATGACGCTGCCTCTTGTGGGAAGGAGCTTCAGAAGTGATGAATTATCACTTCCGTCGTCAACATTGCAATACAAAAAAGGCTAAATTAACCTTAGAATCTAGGGTTCGATATACATAAGTGTTAGCATTACAGTAATGATTGGGTTCAGAAGGTTATTGTAGAAGAAAGTGGTTAGTAAAAAACCAAAATGCTAGTTTTGGTTATTTCCCTGTAATGTGCAAAAAACAACTAAAATGTAATTTGTCCATTCGTTCATTCAGATGCGGTAAGGGTCTATGAGAGAATTGGAGCTCCAAGTTTAGGACCCTATTGCATTACTTTGGTGAAGACACACAAGTGTGTCTTCCTCACCACACTCTTTTGCTGTGATTCATATAAGAAGAATATACCGCATGTCTACAGATTGTATTGTTTGTGTCTAAAAGTGCTGGCTTTTTAAAATTAATCGGTTGACGTATCACACTCCCTGCTTTTTTTTGTACAAATCTCAAGACCTGCTGGTGTGGAGCCCACAGTATTTCCTTTGGGAGGAAGAAAAATATATATTCAAAACATTAACAAATGATTCCAGTGCTCAAAGCAGCAAGGCAAACAATACAGCCAATCTTGATGGCCCAATGGCTGATAGAGTCAAATAACAGGCCCTTAGCATGTGCTTCAGCAAAACATAAGCTTAGGTTTTTGTTATTCTTTTTTTATTTTTATATTCAGCTTTTCGCATCTCACTCCTACTTTGTTTACTCATAGTTGATTCTCAAGAGCCACATCAGTGCAGCACATATGATCAATCCTTTAATAGGCTGGCCACCACTTTAATTCTTACGCACCAACGCTGAGTCACATAATGCTATTGTGACGGTGTGTTTCTGTATCTAGAACATAAGTGAATCATTTTATGCTTTATAGAAAATAATAAGCTCATATCCCAAATAGTATTGGTCTTTTGGGAATTAGATTGATTTGTTGAAGGATACTCTCAGAGCCTTTGATTTTACAAGACATGAATCCATTTCATATCAATGGAAATGCGTGTTTTCTATTGTGTATTAAATAGAACAGTCTCAAGAAAATCAAGTGAAACAAGTATGCTTTATAGCTGCTTTAAGTACAATGCCTTACACTGTTTGGTTAATGAATATAATCAGCACTTGCAGTGACTACTCTTACAGAAAAGCATTTACGCAAATTGTCTTTTATAAATGATCATCACTGCCTTGGACTTTTGCATAATTAGCACATTTTTTCCTACAGTTGGAAGTGCACTATTTATTTAACAATCACGGCTACATTGTGGCATAGAGATCCAGTCATGTGGCAGTTCAGCTAGTTAAGTCTGGCGAGCTAATAAAGAAGTAACGTTTTTGAGTGCATGCTTTTTGTTCTAGGAGCTACAGCAAATGCATAGTTTTACTTTGTTTGCTGGGATCTTGTGAGTTGTGAGGGTCCATGTGATGAGCTAGTGTTGTCCATCTTTGTAATATTATGTGCAGGGCCAGCCCTGCAATGGCAACAGGTTAGCTAATTACTGCCCACCCCTTGCACCATTATTTTCTTTTTCTGCATGGTCAGCCTGGGATTGCAACATGGCACAATATTTGTACAAACTGCATGCTCTACCCCTTCATGCACTACTGAATAAGCTGAGCGCCGGCTGTCATGTGACATCCCTGCAGCTCAGTTAGCACAAGGCAACAGTGGCAAGGTGAGGAGCTCTCCCAGTTCCAGGTAAGTATACTTATACATTTTACTGCTCATTGACATGCTGTACAAGGTGAATTTATTTTCCAATTAATATTGCAAATAGAGAGGGCGCTGTTCCTGATTAGTTAAATTTTGGTAGACGTGGCTTTAGTGTTTTGGTGGGAGCTCTTCACCCTTTGACCCAGGCAGCTCATTGTCTTGGGCCGGCTTTGATTGTGACCCATGTACTATGCAGAAGTTTAGTCTGGGTGTGGGACATTATTAATTTCCTGAGTTGATACGGTAGACCCTTTAGGCATTCTACCCTGGATAGAAGCGTCATTAAAAAAAAACCTTGAGCGTACCAGGATTTCCTCCCAGTAATGAGGGATTCTTTGGGGCTTGGCTTTGAAAGGGTATCACTGCAATACCATCAATGCGTAGTAGCATTGACACTCAGACATGTAAAGCAGATGTACAGGACACCAAACTCTTTGTTTGTAAAACCAATTAGTGACCCAATTAATTCTCATCTGTTATCCAATGAGGATCTCAACCCATCCAATTCTCTACACACTCAAAATGTACAAAATGTACATTTGTTTTACAGAGATCAATTCTGGGAAACAGTTTGTAATTTGAATCAATCAGGGGGGTCATTTTGATTGGTGTTCCGTGGTGTTCCCAAAGCACCAATGTTGTACATCTCCTGAATGCCAAGTTTCCTGGCAGTTTCTGATAGTCCAAAATAGCTTTGTAGTTCTTATCAAGTGGGTGCTGCCAAAAAGATTAGTTGGGTTTAGTAGGTTTGTTATTTAGAAAACTTAAAATGCAATGGTTACATAACATGTGGACTTCAGAACAGGTTTTTACCTGCTGCTTTTTGTGCTTTTAATAGAACATGTTAAATGGGTACTTCTCATCTTTGCACTTACCATATTGATGCTAGTAGAAGACTTCTCAAATTGCCCAGATATAGGGGTGCCTAAAAGCACCTGACTTGTTCCCATGGGCTAATTTCATATGGTGTAGTGTAAAACACCTTTGTATAGAAATTGAAGCCAGTGTCTTACTACCATTATAATGTTTTGTCTTGTAGGAATTATTTCTCAATTAGCTATACAGCCAGTCCTTGCTTGCTGCAGTATCAGTTTATGAATTCCACTCAATAGAACCAGACATTCCTTGCTAGCTTGTCCATACACATGTACATTACATTTGCTGCTTCTTACAGCAAACAAACGTTGGACATATCAGGCTATGTACATTTAACAAATATCTGTTAATTGGGATTATATGTATGTATCTTAGTACATTCTCACAGAATGCCTGAAATAATACAATATTTAGTAATTTAATAACATAGCAATGTTGGATGGTGTACATTCATGTGAGGTATGTACATTTAATGTTTTTAGTGCTCAGTGCTACATTTTCTCTCTTGAAATCCCAATAACGGCAAATGAAATTTAATAGGCGAATTCTGCCAGATCTGCAGTTCTTTGAAATAGAATTAAGCTCTGTATCCTTCAGCATCCACTTCTGCAATGGGAGAATTGTTATCTGCATGATTTTTGGAAATGCCTTGAACTCACTAATGATCTGGATGTTGTGTAAAAGGGTACATGGTCAGCACTCACAAATGAAACAACCTGCCACCCTACAAAGCGACTGATTTATTTACCCTGAACTACTTGGATGTCAATCATTTAGCCAATTAACTTTGTTTGTTTTGTTTCTTCAGTAATTATTCTTATGCCCACGAGGTGGGGTATTTTAATATTTTCTTTTTACTCGCTCTGGTCCACTGATGGCAAACCACGTGTCAAATGCTGCTGTATGTTGTACATTTTGTTTTAAAGCCTGTCATGCCTAGCTTGAGGGTAGCACCTAGGTTTGTTATTTAGAAAAGATGATGCATGATTCAATATTTCCCCTATCTTGCATGTAACTCTCTGTTTAAAAACACCAAAGCCCCACAGATTTCCATTGGCAGCCCCCCTCCTTCCTAAATTAATTCCAAATCCTGAGTATGGCTTAGTTCACAGGGGTGCCTTTATTGCACAGCAGGAGAGACGTTAACCAAGGTGTTTAACAGACAGTAGAGTCACAAGCACTTATTGATCAGCATGATGTAACTTTGATGTGACACTGTATTCCACCCTTTTTGGTATTCATGAAATCTATTATACGTGTTATGTTTTCATCAGGTATCTTATATTGTGATGGTTCTCCTATGTGGTACTTACCTTTTGTTTTATATATATATATATATATATATATATATATATATATATATATATATATAATTCACCCATTTATATAATTCACCAAAATTTGAGAATGGCGAGAAGAGGTTGAATTGGGAAGTTGAGTTTGACTTAATAAAAATAGAGTTGGTAAGTTGCATGTAAATTTAAAAAATTGCCCCATAAATTGGGGGAAAAAATCCACCCCACACATTGTGTACGCTGGGTCAGGGGACTCCCTAAATGGCCCCGTTAACCCTGCTCCCACAATATGCCAGGGGCTACCCAATGCTCCCGGCATCTATGTACTGTCAGAGATGGGGTCCAGATGAGATTGGAACCAGAGCACTGATTTATGGAATACAGGAGTTCAGTGAGCAGGTATGGAGTAACAGGGCCTGTGCTTGAGTCCCCAGGTTGGTGTTGCCACACACCAGGGCCCTGAGGTAGTGCAAAAACCAGAGAAACCCTGCAGACATCCTAGAGCAGGCTAAGGAGGATTGCACTGGGAAAGTAGTATGCAGGATAATGCAGGCTAAACAGAGCGATAGCTGAAGGTATACACAAACACTGATATAACAAGTTAAAATGAGTGAGTCACTTTTCTATACAGTTCTTAACCATTTTTTGATTTTTCTTTGGATACATATTAACCAGAATCTTATCAATTTTCTAAAGAATGATTTTGGGAATACGTTTAAACTAATCTGATTATTCCCATACACACTTTCATTTTTTTCTTCTTCCTTGCAGTATTTCCCACCAAATATTTCTGTAATAGGCATGAAAACTGTATGCTATTTCAGTAAAATTATAAAGCCATAGAAACATAGAATGTGTGGCAGATACGAACCATTCGGTCTGTCTAGTCTGCCCAATATTCTAAATACTTTTATTAGTCCCCAGTTCCCCATCTTATATCTAGGATAGCCTTGTGCCTATCCAACACATGCTTAAAATCCTTGACTGTGTTTACCTCCACCACTTCCGCTGGAAGGCTATTCCATACATCCACTACCTTTTCAGTAAGGTAATACTTTCTGATATTACTTTCCATGTTCTCTTGGGATCTAAAATGCTCTATTTCAGTTCCGAAAGTAATATGCAGGTTTGTGATATATGGTTACCCATAAATCATTGATATGTTGCTCTAAATGTATTTATAGAATGTGATGCACACAGACATCAGTACATCCAAATTTTGCATATATCAAGAAAAGCCATGCCACGCTTCACACAGTATAATTTAAGAAAATGCCAACTTTTTTCATTTAGGTTGTTGAGGTTTGGAACTTACAAGATCCAGTAACAGAGTATTGGTAGCCAAAGACCAGATTTCAGATTTAGTGTCTACCTATCCTGCCACTCTAGCATTTGGCTGGAGCCTTGGAGAATAAACATTTTTTAAAACCTTTCAAAAAAACTAAAAGGCCAAATTATCCCAAATAATAACTATGCATACAAAGTGTAGATCTACATTTTTCTCAGAATCCTTTACCGAGCACATATCTGCAGGTATTTTCCACCATGTGTACAGCTAGAGTTTTCAAGGCAGCCATTTTTTGCAGAACACATGTAACGTTTACAGATTGTAAAATTCAAGTGTGTCCAGGGGAACCAGTTAATTAATCAAAGAAGGGAATACTTTGATTCATTCCCCTTTGAGCACACTTAAATATTGTGCAGGGCAGTATGTAAATGTTATGTTTCCCTCAAAAAGAAATTAACATGCGTATACAAAGAATCAGAAGTGGGAGGAGTTAAGATGTGATAGCAAGAAAACGGTCGCAACTCAATGTGTGATTGAGACAACTGGGTTTAGGGTACAAGTAATACATCTATAGGAAAGGGTTTTATTTTGTTTTGTTTTTGTACATATCTACCTACAATAACAATAATTTTATCTTGACATGCTCTCTGACACATTAAACAGAGAAGGGAATAGCACAAATCAAACCTTAAAAACGGTTGTAAATACAGATCAAAAACTCCTCTATTAATGTCAGTTTATTTCCTTGTTAGTTCACCGTTCAGTTAATACACTGCTCTACCTCCGCATTCACTCTACTTACTTGAATTCACACTGATGCACTGTCTCACAGATAAGGGACTATTCACTAAAAGGTGAGTTGCACATTTTATCTCACCAATTTAGCTATAAATTGTGCATGGACAAACCTGGTAGGTTTCCCCCCTGCTAAGCAAACCCTCGCCAACTTTGCCCGTGCACAATGTATAGCTAAACTGGTGAGATCAAATGTGCAGATCACCTCAACTCACCTTTTAGTGAATAGCCTCCACAGACAAGCACATCCTTTCAATCTTCAACCTTACTCAAGAGCTTTGTTTTAAAGTTTTAAATGGATCCAGAAACCTTTGCATAGTGCAGAACTGATCTAATTGCAAGACGTTAGTTGGTTAATTTGTACTTTTTTGCTGCAGTGATATACTGCTTGTCATCGGCTCGCAGTGTTTCCACAGCTCAGACAAGGAAATAAATGGTGTATTGCGTTTCCATAATTAATACTTCATGCTCGTTGGCTGTCCAATCTTTTATACAAATCCTAAAAGAATGTAGTACGCCTCATGAAGTCTGCAGTTTGTGACAGCTAATTTGACAGTATTTGTGGGGTTATTTTATGTTAACACACAGAACATTTTCCAGAGTAGTAGCTAAGCTCGAATCACAGATGTTTCTCTACCTGTGCCAATGTTATTATATTATCTTCATTGATAATATCTATCATGTTATACAGCTAACGTAGAGATAAGGACAAATCAAATGTACCACTAAAAAGTTAAATAACATTATTGTATCTACTATATAGTGTCTTTAACCCCTTTGTGACAATGGACGTGCCTGGCACGTCCTGCGGTGAATCAAGTGGTTTTCGCGACCAATGATCGCGAATACCGCTTTAACGGTGCTGGTCTATTGCCTCGATGTCGAGGCAATAGCTAGCACCAAAATTTCCAATCTGGGGCACCCACGATCGCCCCACGGAGCAATCGTGAGAGCCATATAATGACGGAGCAGCATGCTCCGTCAATATGGCTATGCCCTCTGGTGGTCTGAGCTTTGGAAGTGAAACTAAATTCACTTCCGTCGCTCTGAATATGCTACTTGACTGCTTATAAAATATGAATTAAATAATGGTATCAAATGAAAGCCCTTCTTATGACGATAAAAAACAACACATAATTTGTGTGGGTACAGGATGTGAGAGAGAAGAAAATTGCAGCTAAACACAAACACCCCAGAAATGTCAAAACAGCCATTGTCACCAAGGGAAAGTCAAGGTCAAAATGGCTTGTCACTAAGGAGTTAAGAATTTAATATAGAGGCAATTAAAATAACGTGGATTATTTAAAGAAAACACCTTTGTAATTGCTTTATGACTGTGCTGCCTATTGATTAACCCCTTCCTGATGCTAGGACGTACTATGCCATCCTGATTTTATAGTACCTAAAAGACGCTAGCATAGTACGCCCAACGTTAAACAGCTCATTGTGTCTCCCCGCGATGAGCTGTGCTCGGATCCCACTGCAGGGACTTGCAGAGGGATCCTACCTGTAAGACGAGGCCACTTTGAGTGGCCTCAGTCTGACAGGGAAAATGTAACGGGTGCTCAACGTGAGCACGGCTACATTTTACTTAATCACGCTGTGTCCGAATTTCCACGTTTGGGCACGCCTCCATGACATCACACGTGGCATCCAGAGGTCTCACAATCTTTTTGCAGGAACCCACAGGGTCTATTAAGACTCTGATTGGGTCTCTGCCATAGTGTTCCTGGCTACCGATCACCTTGTGATCGGTGGCCAGAAACAAAACATGACATTTTGGTGCTTGCGTCGTCTGGGACACAAGCACCATGCGTCAAGAAGGGGTTAATAGTTGCATAAAAATGAACCTGATGAATTCCTATATTGTGAATTTTTCACAATATATAAAATGACGGAAACCTTAATAACTGTGTTTATAATACCAGCTAAACTATGGCAAAGAGAACTAGGGTGAGGCATTTTTCTAAAAACTAGTAGACATATTTGCACCAACACATTGATTATTGCATGAGTTTATCTAAGACAGGACTATTTTTGGAAAACATAATTTCCTTTTTCCACTTTAAAATGTAGGTCAATAATCTGAAGGTTTCTAATACTAGCTACACATAAATATTCATAAGCTGCTCCCCTACTGCTGGATTCTTTATTTCAATGATGGATATTGACATATGTTCTAGCATGTGGTTCAGAATAAATTAGACATTAATCTCTAATAATAACTATAACGTTTAATCCATCCTGAAAAAAATGCATCTATTTAGCACATGTAGCAGAGAAAGTACCGTCTTGACCTAAAATGAGACTATAAAAAAATGAGACTGATTGATTCATTTTTTGTTATCCTGACTCTTATGAAGTCATGAATTTAAAACTATAAATTATAGTTATGATCAGTCATTCTTTTAGCATATCCGTACTGGGTATTTTTATGTAACCACTGGCAACATGTGAGATTAAGACTAAATATTGTTTTAATTAGATTAAATCCTTGGAAGTGTGTAAATGAACCAATTTAAAAAGTTCATCACCATCTTTTTTTACATATAGGACTTCTGTATGCACCTCAGTGCAGTGATGTAGCTGTGGATGTCAGTGGAAGGCTGGCACTAATAAACAGTTACTGATAGATATGCAACAAGTATCAATAAACCTTGTTTCATGACCTTCTGTATAAATCTATGTGGAAAAGTATCCATGTTCAAAGCACTCCAATTAAGTGTAAAAGTCTAAATTGCTTTACAATGAAACACTTTGCATTATTCATGAGCATCGGGGTTTGTTACCTTGAGTTCCTCAAGGAACTGAAACATTTTTTTGAAAATGTCTAGGTCCGTGGTTCCCAAGTCAGTCCTCGCCCCAACAGTGCAGGATTAAGTGAATTCCCACTTCTGTTCAGATCAAACTATTCTTGAGTTTGTTTGGTTTTTAAACACAATTTAGTGTTTGAGGAAGCCAGACAAGTCATCTAAAATATTACAAGCAGCGAGGAGTAAAATATTTAGACACCTTTATGACAGCAATGCTTTTTTCTTTACTTACTAGGCAGTGTGTTGTGGAACTTGCCTTTCAATTCAGATTAAGTCATGCAAATGTAATTCACTGCCCATATAAAGTTAGTCAGACTTCATTTAGTGGAACTCAGATTGAAAGAAGGAGCATGTTTGATATTGGATCTGAGTGTCAACATAGAGATAAGGAAAGTTATTGTTTGTACAGCAATAGGATTACAATAGTGACAGTGATAGTCATTATAACTTCACTCTTAGCTGTTTTGTAATAAAAGGTACAAATTACGCTTTTTCCCATTGAAAGTAATTAATTTGAATATCAATCCACATGGGATGTCATAAACAGAAGACACATTTAAAACTAATTTTTGTATGTACTTGCTTGTAATGCTGCTAATATACTGCAGAGTCCATTTAATGGTAAAGAGACTCACTGGTAACCTGCCTTCTCCAAAAGCCATAAACATCCCAAAATACAGACCAAAGAGGTGGGTAGAGTGGATGCTCTCTCCCCATGCAGCCAGCTCTTCTGGGGAGGGAATTAGCATAGGAAATTATATTTTATATACATTGTTACATTTATTGGACTTATAGCTTTTGTTTTTTTTCTAGTGATGCGGTAAACCTTAACCTTAAGGTCAAGTGGGGTTTTTTTGGGCAAAGAGGTCAGATCAGCTGGCAGGAATGTGTATAGGTATTCTTCTAAATTCTTCTACATTTTTATCATTTTTTTTCACTGCTTGAACTGCATGTCGTTAAATAAAATATAGGTTTTTGCAAGCAGTAAGAAATAATAGAAATAAATGAAAAGGCCACTTAGTGAAAATGGGCCATAAAACTTTAGAGTGAAAGAAGTAAAATAAAAGGAGCAGGTTGGATCAGCCACAATACACTCACAGGAGTAGTCTGCAGAATCACCAGTACTGGGAGTCAAAAAGAAACAATGATAAGAAATAAAATTGCAATTTGGAGAGGCTTTATCTAAGGTGAAATTTTAAATTTAAATGTGATGCTTGTTGATTTATAATGACTTCTTCACTTAGCTACCAGCATAAAATCATCTGTGTTTGGAAAAGTATTGTGTGCAATATTTACTCTGAATGATTCAATTTCTTTTCATATCAATAGGCAGTGCTGTATTTACCGCGAGGCATCCTAGGCGGATGCCTATGGCGGCAAATTTTGGGGGGCGGCAGCGCCCCCCAGCACTGGGAAGAAAGAAAAAAAAATCCGGCCCTTTAAAAAAAAAAAAAAAACCCCACCGCGCTTGCAGGCAGAGACCGAGGTGAGAGGGGATCGGAAGATCCCCCCTCACCATCGCTCTGCCTGCCAGGATGCACGGGGAGCCGAACAGGCAGCACAGAGAAACCTCCGTGCTGCCTGTTCGGCTCCCTGTGCAGTGTGCCGACACGTAAGTGCGGACAGTCACGTGACGGGCGCGCTGACGTCATACGCGCGCCCGGTCACGTGACCTGTCGGCACCATCGCCGGGAAGCCGAACAGGCAGCATGGAGGGACCATGCTGCCTGCCTGCCAGGGAAAGGTAAGTGCTGATGGGAGACTGTGTGTGTGTGTGTGTGTGAGTGACTGAGTGTGATGGGAGTCAGAGTGTGTGTGATGGGAGACAGTGTGTGTGACTGAGTGTGATGGGAGTCGGAGTGTGTGTGATGGGAGACAGTGTGTGTGACTGAGTGTGATGGTAATCAGAGTGTGTGTGATGGGAGTCAGAGTGTGTGTGATGGGAGTCAGAGTGTGTGTGACTGAGTGTGATGGCAGTCAGAGTGTGTGTGTAATGGGAGTCAGAGTGTGTGTGATGGGAGTCAGAGTGTGTGTGATGGGAGACAGTGTGTGTGTGTGTGTGTGTGTGACTGAGTGTGATGGGAATCAGAGTGTGTGTGATGGGAGACTGTGTGTGACTGAGTGTGATGGGAGTCAGAGTGTGTGTGATGGGAGACTGTGTGTGACTGAGTGTGATGGGAGTCAGAGTGTGTGTGATGGTGAGACTGAGTGTGATGGGAGTCGGAGTGTGTGTGATAGGAGACAGTGTGTGTGACTGAGTGTGTTGGGAGTCAGAGTGTGTGTGATGGGAGACAGTGTGTGTGACAGAGTGATGGGAGTCGGAGTGTGTGTGATGGGAGACAGTGTGTGTGACTTAGTGTGATGGGAGTCAGAGTGTGCGTGATGGGAGTAGGAGTGTGTGACTGAGTGTGATGGGAGTAGGAGTGTGTGACTGAGTGTGATGGGAGTGTGAGCTTGATGTGAGTCTGAATGATGGGGCATGTCTTAGGTGTGTAACGTGGGTGTGCAGCTTGGGTAGGGGGTGCCCGGATTTTGTCTGCCTGGGGCAGCACAAAATCAAGATACACCACTGTCAATAGGGATTCATTTATTTATTATTTTAATTATTACCGCTACTAAATGACGATGCTGGGATTACATTGTGTGCAAATGTGTCATAAGGAGAGCATGACAACGTTGGCATGGGGGCTGAAAGCTTTTTGAAATGTTGCCATGGCAATTAGCGAATTCACTTATCTGTTTTTGTTATCAAGAATAAACTGCAGCGGTAAGGGACATATTCCTTTCATGAGGAAATATGATAAGACAGTGCAAACGCTTAATAAGATGAACCACAATACCTATTCTTCTCATGATCCCATAATATTACAAACGTATCAGCTTCAACATTTACTGCCACCATTTGCTGTACTTCTGTCATGCACAGCAGGTACTTTCATGAAAATAAATACACATTTGGACTGATTTTAAGAACATTATGGTGTCCGTCTGTTCACCTGATAAGCGAAGCACGTACCCATCAAATGTATTGTAATGTGTTAGCAGTGGAACTACGGTAAACAAGTAGGTTTACTCAATCAACCAATTAAGAATATCACTTGCACGCTATTTGTTTCCACCAAATGGAGAGCGTGAACAGAGGGGCTCAACCCTAAAAATATTATCTCTGCAGCCTACTACCGGGCAAGATTATGGAGGTGGATCAGCATTGATTAAAAAGCAATATGTCTTGAGGAAGCCCCTGGGATTGCCACTAGTTTTTCTTTACATCAGTGATGAACAATGAGGACAATATACAAATTGCAAAATGTGGATCCCCTGGTAGAGACAGTGTGATTTTAATGTGTGTGGTTCAACTAAAAAATAAAATAAGGAAATTAGCAGGATCTTGAGGTTTATCCAAGCAGTTTAAAATATATCTGGGCTGCAAAAAATGTACTTAGAGTGGTATATTAGTCAAGTTAATTAAGGTTTGCATGTAATGAGGTAGGGATTGATACTTGGGCAGTGTCAGAGTAATTACAATATGCTGTATTGATAAAATGTACGATATACAGACCTTAAGAGCCAGTATGAGGCAGCACATCCCACAGACTAGATTCAGCAAGAGTAAACTGCATGTAATTTGTTTTTCTTTTAGGAGATCAGATATGATTATACCATTTTGTCTGTAATTCTGTTTAATATGAGTTTATCCAGTCCCACCATTGTCTTTCCTTCCTGTCCTCCTCTATACCATTACACCCTCCACCATGTTTGCATTGTCTGATGCAGAGTGTAAAATAAAACTGCATACGTAGAGGTGCCTAATGCTATTCAACTTCAAATATCTTGCCAGAGAAATGAACAGAAACCAATTTTAAATGAAATCTCTGTATAGTATTAACTGTTCATAAGAGTTTTCTGTCTATGAAGGATTGTGCAGTTGAGTGGCATAAAATGTATGTAATCACTCGCATAAAGCAGGGATCTATTACATAAAACAATTCTATAACATTCCTTCAAACTACTATTTGTGATTGCAGTTTTTTTCCAACCATTTTATTTTCTTACCGATTGTGTACAAGAATGGTGTATTCTAAACACCAGCCCAGTGCCATTGTAATGCCATAACACTAGCCCAGTGACACCGTTATGCCGCAACACCTGCCCAGTGCCATTGGGGGAAAAATGGAGCAGACATGCTCTTCTTTAGTTTTAGTGGATGCAGGCTGCTTTTTTGGCGACCCTTGCAAAGTGCTGCCTTTGACCAAGGCCTTGCTGACCCAGGGTTAGATAAACTACTGTATGGCCTGATGCTTCCCATTCTTTACACTATGATATGCTTAGTAGCAAACAGTGTGTATAATTCTACTACTCTGAGGATTCTGTGTATAAATTATACATTCTGTTGGTGGTATTTGACCTATGCCACTCAGCAAGCAGGGCCACCATCGTAATTTCCAGGGCCCCTTACTGAAAAAAATGTCTGCCCCGCCTCCATATCTCCCTCTCTCCCCCTACCCTCCCAAAGTCATTTTATCTAGGTCTTTGTATATCATGCCAATGATATAAATGCACCCCAGGACATGCCTCATCACCCGCATTGCACATCCAGGATTTGCTGCTGACCCCTAGGACATGCCCCATTACCCGCATTGCACTATGCCATAGCCAGTATGCCCATTATTATGCCACTCTGTCCATTATTATGCCACAGCCAGTATGGCAATTTATATGCCTCTCTTTGTTCATTAATATGCCACAGCCATTATGGCCATTAATATGCCACTCTATGCCCATTAATATGCCACAGCCAATATGCCCATTAATATTCCACGCTATTCCCAATAATATCCACAGCCAGTATGCCCATTAATATGCCATTCTATGCCCATTAAAAAGCCACAGCCAGTATGCCCATTAATATGCCACACTATTCCAATTAAAAAGCCACAGCCAGTATGCCCACTAATATTACACTATATGCCCATTAATATGCCACGCTATGCCCAATACACCACAGCCAGTATGCCCATTAATATGCCATTCTGTGCCCATGAAAATGCCACAGCCAGTATGCCCATTAATATGCCACAGCCAGTATGCCCATTAATATTCCACAGTCATGATTTAGACGGAGGGAGTACCTATAAAAGGTAAATTGTGCACAGCACATACAGGGGTATACATTTATGCTTATACATTGTTACATACAGGAATATAAATTAGAAATATAAAATATTATAACCTGATGACGGGCACATTCAGTTAAATAGTGTGTGTGTTTACTTTAAACATTACAATTGTGCTAGAAATTTTTTAATTAAATTTTGAGTTTTATTTAATAGCAGACAAGTATGTATGTATGTATATATTATAACACATATATGTATATATATATTTATTAGTTCTACACATTCTACTGTATTCAGCTTTATGAGCTAAAACCATCAAACAATACAATACTGTTCTATATTATACAACATTATACAAAATGCACCAAGAAATAGAAAATGAGATCTTGTTGCTATGTCTCAAGGTGACTTTGTGCATTGCTTCAGATACATTGGCCATATATTTGTACCATAATCTCTACACAATTTAAAGAGCTTTGCGTTTAACCTCTGAATGCTCTAATGGCAACTTGCATTGTACAGTATTATGTGTTTCATGGCACTATTTGACATTTAAAGTTGATGGTACCCTGGAGTATAGGAATAGATGTGAAATTGGAGGTTATTAGTGTCAAGGTTATTGAGGAGGATGTAGATCTAAGGCAGACAAATCACTGTCTGCCATAAATGGTCTGCCTTGTTCTTTGTCATTCACAATTCTATAGGGATTTGTAGGAAGTTAAAGGGACATGTTTAAACTGTGTGGATAAAATTCATACATTTAACTTGTTACATATAATACAGTGAAGCAAACATAAGGTGAAAATAACACTTCCCGTCCAAACCAAGCATAGGCATAGTGTCTGTACAAGGGCACCATTGTCCATGGCAAGGTGTGTGAAGGTCCGTAGAACATCTATTAAATTGTCCATAACAAAGTTCACAAAGGTGATGTTGGTTCAAAGCAACAGGATCTGTATCAAGGAAAGTCAAGAGATAGAAAGTAGCTAGAGCTAATCAGGATGCTAGGCAAGTGTCCGTAAAGGATCTCTCTCTAACTCTAATAGATGTTAAACATATTTCTATAATAACCCCTCCCCCCCCCACTAAGTTTTCACCACTTATTCCAAACATGACAAACGTATTCTCCTATGGTGCATATTTTTGATCTGGTTCCTTCTCTTCTTTGAAAATGACTGCTATTTATTTCCTTCATACACGTTGCATTGGCCCCAAGCCAATTTTGTTACCGCTCTTCCCATAAAATTTCAGCGGCGTGCAACTCTACCATCCACTTTTCACATACGCCAACTTTCCAAAACCTTTTAAACATTCTGTCGGCATGTGGGGTTAGTAGATTCAGGACGTGTGTAATGTAATCTCTTTAGTATACCTATGATAAAAGTCGAGCTCCAGTAATACTGTGCTGCCAAAGCCTTACTTAGGAGTTGTATGCTTTATTTATTCATTTGCTGAATGTTTTGTGATATGTTCACATATTTTGTCTGATCGAAAACGTTTTCTTTTTCATCTAAATGCTTTGATCAGAGTGTAGTTGAGAACAATGAATAGACATGTACAGTAGTTGCACTCTGATCATTGTCTTGCTGCTATAGATGGGTTTTACAAAAAAAAAAAAAAACATTTTCTCTTTTCATGTAGTAGCTTTTTAGTGTAGAAAAAAACAGAATAGAGGGCTATGACACCAGTAATTCAACTTCCAATATCTGGTACTATGTAGCAGTTCTAATCTAGTCTGTGTCTGGTTGTGCATTCTAAAGGCATCTCTCTTCACTGAAGCAGTAAAATGTGATCTTGCAGGCTTTTAGAATACCGTTCCATAATAAAACCTAATAAGTGGTGTCCGTTATCTATAACCTGTGAACAATTCAGCAGCTCAGTACTCAGTTCAACATTTGTACATAATGTTTTTCTGGATTAGTTCCAGTTAGTGCACATGTGTTAGACGGGGGAAGGGGGGACTTTTCTTGGAGAACCTAGACTTGTAATCACTGCTGTAATAACATGGAATCCATGGGTTTTACAAAATAGGTTGGGGCCCATTAAATATCCCAGGGGTGCTCCAGGCTGTACAGTACCAGACTAGATCAAATTGTTTTTTTTGTTTTTTTTAGAATTACCTGATGGTAGAATCAGACATGTTTTACAGAAATGCCTATAAACTGAAAGAAATCTTGCACTGATCATTAGACCAGATACACCAAACACGTTGCCATCTCTGCCATTTTTAACTGGCCACATTATAGCATTTGCATGGTGTCTTGCACTATTTAAAAGTCATGTGACCAGAATGTCAATGTGGTTCTGTGGGATACACTACTTGATTAGGTAACTGATTTCCTTTTGATCACAAATGACTTCTACATACTGCAAGACTGCTAAATGTGACTGGTAAATGATTACCAAGGTGGCAACCAGAGTCCCATCTGACAGCAAGGCACTGCCCAACTACCTTAACTACATAAATACTTAGTAGCCCTATAAATGTGTATTTTAAATGTTTTTACACCTTTTTTTTTATTACTGCTAGATAGCAAAATGTTATTAAATATAGATGTAAATCAACTGGCACCTAGAACATAGGATATCCCAGCTTGCACCAGAGCTCTTTTTCATAGGCTGCTTATTATGTTTTTAAGTTTGATTTGAGGGTGTATCTTAAATTCCTCTGTACCAGGTAAGTTGAAATGTTTTTTTTTTTTTAAACTGGTTTAACAATTTTTATGTTAAACAACAGAAAACCTCTTTTTAATATTCTCCATGGATAAATGCTTTTTTTGTGTTTTATTGGTGAAAATAATTTATAAATAAATGAAAAAAGATATATGGCGGAAAAAGAAGTTTACAGTAATTTCAGTAGCCAAAGCTTTGTTATCACTCCTAAGTAGGGTTGCCACCTGGCCGGTATTTTACCAGCAGGCTGGTATAATTTTGGCATCAGGTCAATGTTAAGTCTATGGAGACAGTAGCAAGGCTGGTAATTTTTTGAAGAAAAGGTGGCAACCCTACTCCTAAGTAGGACATTAGGTATTTTAGCCATACCCATTGCTGATAGATGTATAAAACCAAATGCATAGGGTTTTTATTCATAAAAGAGGGAATTAAATTGTATTCATAATTGGGAAGGGAATTGCAACCGTAAGGTCAAGGTAGCTTGGTACAGAGCATAAAGGACAACTACATACTATGTTAGACGGACAGAGGCAAACCAATACACGAGGTAGACAACCCATCCCGCAAACTTACGTTACCATTCCATGAAGTCAGTTTGCCCAATTTCTGCTGTTGTAGAGCTGCCCTACTCAAATATAAGGACTGTTATTATAGGCCACTGGACCACCTAGTGCCATCCACATAACACATAAAAATCATCTGTCCTTGATTGCAAAAACTGCCAAGTTTCAAATTGCATCTGAGCACAATCTTGGCAAGAACTGTTTTTGGGCCTTCACGAAGTGACCAAGAACCCACACTCAATCCTAAAACCACCATGGGCAATGTCAGATGTCAGCTGTGGCTTACCTCTGTTGGATTTTGGAGCAGCTGAAAGGTGTCCTCTGTAGTCATTTCACCATCTAACAATATGATAATTGTATCAGGAGTTTAGCTACCTTCCCACATGTAGAGTGCCAACTGTAACATTTGATGGAGCTGTTTTTTCATGACAATCTAGAAGATTTTATGCTTCCAGGTTTGTGGCAACAGTTTGGGGAAGATCCTTATCTGTTATAGTATCACAGTGTACAGCTGTAGCTGGTACTGTGGACCATGTACCTTTTGGCTTGCTCTGCATCATGGGAACTGAAGTTCACAGGCAACAGATTCATGTACTGATGACTAAAGTTACTATAAGTCTTAAACAGGACAATTAATGGTTGCTCAAAACAGTCAATTAAAAGTGGGCAGGAACTGCAGGTTGGGACGAGGTGATATGACTTCATGTCCCTACATCCTCATCTGGGCCTGCAGTGTGACTGGCATTTATAGAGCCATAACCTCATCCCATTCAACTACATTGTTCCATAGGCTGGTAGACAGATTATTAGCCAGGCCTACTTTCCAGACATCCATGCCCAATCTCTACAGCAATATTCCAACATTTAGTGGAACCTTTTCTCAAAAGTGTGAGTGATGTTTTGGCAGCAAACAGGGAACGAACTCCATATGAATGCCCATGATTTTGGAACAAGATGTTTGTGTCCACATACTTTTGGCCAGGTCCTCTGTATAAAAAGAAGCAGATTGAAAATGTTATGCTCTGACATGAGTCAAATTTTGGTTGCTTTTACGGTTATATTTTTCCAGCTGGATTTACAAACTCTTGACTTTTATTAGTTTCCATATAGCATGAAGGGTACATTAGCTGAACATAGCTTGTCTAAGTGGTAGATAGAACAGGTTGAATTTTACTTGTCAATCATTTTGTCTGTTAATTTGTCATGTTATTAACCATAGTGTGCTAGGTGTACCTTGAATAACATCAGACATTAGCAAAGGCTATATTATGACCCATTAGGCAGCTCAGTTGGACTGTTCACTTACATTTACCTTTGTTAAAGGATTCCATTGAATTTAATCTACCAAAGGATTGTGTATTTGTTACTTTAGAGCAGTATTTCCCTGACCTATACGGAATGAACCTGACACAGATCAGAATGAATGGATACATTTTTAAGGAGTCTGGACATCCCTTTTGTGGCAGTAACTCAACGTTTGTAGTTTTAAATGCCAACTTGAAATGAATTTATCTTCATATAGCACACTTGTCCAGAGTGGAACAGTAAATGTGACAATTATTAAAGGGGCGGTAATGTTTAAACATAAGTTTGTGTAAAAGGCTGCATTTTAAGACATTCAAATATAACATTTATTTTCTTTTATATCCCAAACACACTATAAACCACAGTATTTTTGTTAGTCTGGATGCATTGTTTCTTTGTGTTCATTATATTGTATTCTTTGGTTTTAGATAGTCATACAATGTTTTGATGCAATTGTTGTTCTTACAATCCTTTTGAGATGGTTTTATATGATACATTCAAATTCCAAGCATAAGATATAGTCAAGGACTAAACCTTGTATAATTGACCATAAAGCTTTGTCCTCCAGCATAATTGCACTACCCATATGTATGAATTATGAAAAGATCTATGCTCTGTACATAACACTTTGATCCAGACGTATTGTCATCTGTGTTGTATAATGCATAGCACGTATGCTGCACTCAGGGCCGGCCTTAGGGGTGTGCGACCTGTGCGAGCGCACAGGGCGCAACACCCAGGGGGCGCCTGCCCGGCCAAAGAAAAAAAAAAGTTTAAAAAAAAAAAGCCGGTAGAGGCACTGGCTGGGGGAGATCAAAAGATCCCCCCTCACGAGCCCTCTGCTCAGCATGCTCTGCTGGGTCCGGGGAGGGGGCGGAGCTAAATGGCTGAGCGGTGTAGCTCCGCCCCCACTCTGTGAAGCAGAGCAGCGTCTGCTTCAGGGGGGAGAGGGGGAGAGACAGAACAGCTGGAAGGGGGAGAGAGAGATACAGAAGAGGGGGGGGGAGAGAGAAAGAACAGGGGGAAGGGGGAGAGAGAGAGACAGAACAGGGGGAAGGGGGAGAGAGAGAGACAGAACAGGGGGAAGGGGGAGAGAGAGAGACAGAACAGGGGGAAGGGGGAGAGAGAGACAGACAGGGGGAGGGAGGGAGAGAAAGATAGAACAGGGAGAATGGTGAGAGAGAGAGAGACAGACAGATCAGGGGGGGAGAGAGAGACAGAACAGGGGGAATGGGGATAGAGAGAGACATAACGGGGGGAGGGGACAGAACGGGGGGGGGAGAGAGAGACAGAACAGAGGAAGGGGAGGAGAGAGACAGAACAGAGGGAGAGAGAGAACAGGTATGGGGGAGTTAGAGAGAGACAGACAGGGCAATGAAGAGGAAAGGGACAAACATGAGAAGGGAGAGAGATACATACATGGGGGGGGGGGGGGGGCGCCACGGGGGAATCCCGCACAGGGCGCCGGAACACATAAGGCCGGCCCTGGCTGCACTGCTTGAGAAGTATGCTCTCTATAGGTATTGAACCCTCCAATAACTACTGAATATACATTCAGAGATGTGCATGTTATAGTCCACTATAAAATAGAAATGAGTTTATCTTCTCCTATAGACACAAATGAACTTGGAATAATGTTCCAATGCACATCACATTGTCTAGATCATTGCTTATATATAAAAGTAACATGTAACTGTATTTAAATGATGATTTTTGACGTATGAATAAACACGTGCAACTCTGTATTGTAAATGTTCTGCATGGCATGTTGGAAAACAAGGCCCCATAATGCTGCAGTGTTTCTCAACTGGTGGGTCACCAGCTGGTGTGTAGTGGGTCCCGGGACCTGTGCTTCTGATTCATCAAATAGTCTGATGTTTGATTGGGAGGAGGAATGATGATGTTACAAAGCAATCTGCGTTCACTGTCTGAAGCTGAGAAGCTCCCCAAGTACGGTGATGGTGTTTTCGATAGTGTTGCTAATATCTCTTCCAGTAACCCCTCTAGGATTTGTAAGCAGCCAACGTGGCACCTTTTACCTTAGGGATACAATCTCAAAATTAGCCTGATATGGGTGAAGTGAAGGTTGGGCTTGATGTGGAAGATACACGGCAGTGAGTGTTTACCAATGTGTAGTGTACCAATCTTTGGTGGCTTCTCAGCTCTGGTCAAGCTGAAGACAAAATATGAGAACACAACCTCAGAGTTGCTTTGTCTCCCATCAACACAGACATTAAGACATTTTTCAGGAGCAACAATCATTCTAATTCATCTCATATGTTTCAATGGGTTTTTATTTTATTTTGTTTGTTTTTTTTAGCTCACAGCACTTTCATTTTCACTTACACTGCGATTACTGCACTATTCATTTTATGTTTGTTTACAAAACATTGTGGCATAAATTATGTTTTTAAAATGAAATTATTTTTGGGTCATGACTACATGACCAAGGACAAATGGGGTTCCTGGGGTTAGACCAGTTGAAAACCACTGTCTTAGTGTATTCAATCTGATAAACAACTTCCCATAATCCCAAAACATTTCATTGCACAATTGGGATTGTGTGTACAGTTAATATCTAGGGCAAAGTCTAATGTGTGACCTTATTGTATGTAAGAGTCAGACAAATCCAAGGAGCCACTGATCTTATAATTCCTATTCTGACTGATTTACATAAGTCTATTTAAGTTCCATTTGCCTGGTTCCTGACATGGTATGGTTGGCTCCTAAAGTTTATAAATATTTGTCTGGTGTATATTAAACTTTTAGGTAAGGAGAGGTATTTAAATAGTTAACTGAAATCTCTTAAACTGCTGCATGAGGCACAGTGTGCAGCTGTAAAAATAGCATGTCAAACTTTCCTGTGTGGTATATTGATGCAGATAAAGATATTAGGGAAGGGTGGACCTAGATCAAATGGAGCGTCATATTATTGTAGTTAATGTGATTAATGAACAAACAATGCTCCCTATTATTCTGTTTGCATTGATGATTATCCGTTACCCGGTGTCTGGGTTTGGTCTCATAATGGGTACATAGAATATCTAGTGCATCACAGCTGGGTGAACATCAGGTGTGTGTGATGTTTTGTCATTTTATTTTTTTTACATTCTTATTAAGCTTTCATGTTGTTCTCTTTTGAAGGTTCTGAAACGTGAGTTGAAGGATAAAGAGCAGACCATACTGAGCACCATAGAACAAGCACGCATTTTCATTTCTGAGCAACCTATCGAAGGGCCAGAGGAACCAAGAAGGACTTTACTTCCTAAAACAGGTTGGATGTTTTTTGTATTTTATACAATATTCTCAAGTAGTAAACATCCCTGGATGATGGGAAAAAGTAACATACCCAAGACATATTTGATAACCAGCAAGCATCTTAATGTACACTTACTGTTTAACCACTGTATTATTAGTATTACTGTGACATATTGTTAGAAAAAATGGATGCAGTATGTAGCAATATAATTGCTCTGGTGTCACATCTCTCTTTGGTATATTAGAAATAATCTCCTATGCTTAGTACAGTCTGAAAATATCACTCCTAGTGTATGTTTAGTCCACAGTGCTGCACTTATTGATGGATTCATTAAACTCCGCTCCACTTTATGGGCTGGGGGCAACCTTCTTTAATCGCTCTGGGACAGTTTAATTGTATTAACTGTTTTCTCAGACCTATGGAAAGAATTTAGATAACTTGCAGATTGGGTAAGCATGATGGGAGTTGTATTATTTGTTCCTTAGAGCTGCTGCTTACCATGTCTGTATGATTTTGAAGCTTACTTCTTTATCTCTTTGATATCCCGTGTGGATACAGAAATAATGCACTGGTCTCAAATGTGATCCACTGCTAGAATAAAGAGTTTACTTTGTTTCCCAGCAAAACATAATACAATTAACTGATGTAGAAGTATGTTGAACCAAAAAGAAAGACCTAAATATCTAGAGATGTCCATATGTAGACTGTTGGAAATATCTCCCAGACTCTGCTAAACTGGTATTACTGTCAAAATCTGAAAACGTTTGGCACTGTTCTGCTAATTTAGTCACTTTTTAATTTATCTTGATATCCTGTTTCGTTTAGCTGATATCACTAGTTTTGCAAGGCCTAAACCAAGAAGTGGGAGATTGACTGGTTGAGTTTTTCAGAAGTGGCATTGTCTGTTGCCGTATTGCTCTATGGTCATTCTACCAGATAAGCCTTTGCTAATACTCTATTGGTCTGGCAGACCACTCCCACCAGAAAATACTGGAGAAATATGAGTGGCCAAGAGCTTGATTTCTAATTCCCTATATCGATTATATATTTAAAACAAAGCAGATAGATCATTTTAAAAAGTGAGCAAAACAGGCTAATTCTCTAATAGCTTTAAAATCTTGGCAATACCTCTTTAACAAGACATTAATAAATATAAATGATTGGGGCAGGCCAGGGGTGCCAAATGGGGAAAAAGGGTCACAGTTCTGAAATAGCCCATCAGTATTCACCCAAGCCCCATGCCTATTTGCAGATAAATAAGTAGTTAGAAGATGTGTGCAGGCTTCCTGCCTCGTGCCCCTATGTACATTTTCGGCTTTCTATAGACCCACATCAATCTCTGCAAATTATTGTGATTAATTTAAATAAAGGATTTCTAATTCCGTTCAGCATGAAATGTGTATTTCAGCAGTGACTGACTTTGTTTTAAATCCCATCCACGCTCCAGCTATGGCAATGTAAGCTAGCACAGTCTCCCCTAATACAATGTGCAGTTTGGCTAAGCTGCATGTGAATTGTTCTGTGAGTAGTTTGGGACAGTGACGAATGGCTCTTACAGGTAATCAATAATGTAGTATAAATAAGCTTCAATACGTTAAGCCACAAGAAAATAAATAGGTCAGGCAGTGCCAGATATGGACAGTGTTTCATAACAGATTTACGTTCACTGCGGATGAAGCCGATGAAGGTGTAACTGAAGAAAGATTGCTTTCTCAAGCACCATTTGAAGCTGAAACGAAGTGTTGAGCTGGAAACATTGCTTACAATGGGACAATTCATTCCTGTAATCTTTTTAAAGGAAAATGTCAATACAAAAGCGTTCCTCTCGCAGAAATGGAAAGTAGAACTACATTTCCTGGCTGGTAAAAAAGAATCTGAAACAAATAAAAATCTTTCAGTTGGATTTATTATCAAAAACATAGAAGATTAAATGAAAATTGTAGATGTAAATGGTGCAAACAAAATCTTTTTTTTGTAAGTATTTTACAGAAAACGTTTTAAGAAAGAATAAAGGAAACATTATTTGGACACTGTCTTGTTTGTTGCAAACTCAAAAGAGGTATTGTTGCATTACAACACCCAAATCTGCAAACATATTGCTTATTGTTTCACATAGGAGCATGTCATGTATCAGTCATTGGAAGGGATACAGTAACATTTATAAAGATTCACTGCACTAAGCTCATTCATTAGCCAGAGCTATTAATTGAAATCAGCCTGGGAATTTTCACATAATCGGGGACAGATCACAACATTAATGCGGAGGATATCATGTAGATAAATACAGATACCCTACGCGATTGACATACCGAAACAACTTTTTATTGTAATGTTCCTGGGAGCTGCATACTGAAGTCACAAAGTATTTTGACTCGATTATACAAGTAAATATGAATTTAGTTCATACACATGAAACTTGTTCTAGTCTGTTACCCAATAAAACCCAAATGACTTCGCCAGCACAGACAATCAGATGAAGTGAATGTATTACTTTAGGTCTTTGAACTTTCTCTGAGGCTATATTTATGCATTATTTATAAAGCAGTATCTTCACTGTGCACATCTTGTGTACTATGCATAGGGAACACTAAACTTTATATTTCACTTGTGTTTCTAATATACCCTAGTATGAGGATGAACTGGTGTGTAATTTTGATAGTACACGCCAGTTTATCCTCTGACCGACTGCTGCCATGCTTCCATAGGAAGCAGGCAGCCGTCTGGTCGGTGACCGGCTCTCTCTGCAGCCCCTCGTTTTTGCATAATGAGGGGCTCTCTCTGCGGTAGCAGTGAGAGACCCTCGCATTCGGCAGATGGAGCAGGGTGAACCCCCGCTCTGATTGGCTGTGACAACGTCAGCACGTGACGACCAGGAACTGATGTGTCTCAGATGTGAGACACAGCAGATAGTAAACCCGCATGTATCATTAAGATACACGTTGGGTTTATTCAAAGTCAGGGACATGTTTTTTTTTAACCTTTGCTTCCTTCAAGGAAGCAAGGGTTAAAAAAGGTGCAATGTTGCTTTAAGTACTTCAAAGATTTTTTTTAAATATATATTTTCGGTCTATCTTCCAACTTCGCTACCTGTGCAATTTGAATAGTGGTGTTTATCTGCACTTTTTAATACTTTGCTAACTTATTCTATTTTAAAGGAACCGTAAGGAAGATAATTATTTAGAAATAAAGCCGACAATTTAATTGATAATATCCATTAAATCGATTTATGTATTTTTGTTGCTTGCTACAATATATACATTTTAATGTGGATAATTTCTCCCTTATGTTCCTTCTCCTCTGTGTCCTCTATGATTCTTCTGAAATGTTCTCCCATTAAATATTGGGGGCTTCCATAGGGATGAAAGAGGATTCCCTATAGTGCAACATCTGCATTGTGCTCATGTGGCACTGTAGTCTGTGTCATACATGCACAATGCACACAACACATATATGTTGGGGCATCACGGGGCATGTTATGAACATAAGAACGCTCAGAACTGTAAAAGGTGGTGTGTTCACTGTATGTTCCATGCTCCGATATGTAAAATCGATGCATATTTCTGGTTCTTAGAGGGTTAAATCCGCAGCTTGAAAAGGTCTAGGATTTTTAGTTTGTGTTTTGCAGTTTTTGTAACATGTTTTCACAGTCTTTAGGTGTGACATGTGGCAGTATGCAAGCAAATAAGCAAAGCACACACACTGTGAATCATAAGGCTTGTACACTGATGCTTATTGGCCTAGACCAGGGGTAGGCAAACTGCGGCTCTCCAGCTGTTCCAAGACTACATCTCCCATAATGCTCTTTCAGCTAAGAGGCTGGCGGATGAGTATGGGAGATGTTGTCTTGGAACAGCTGGAGAGCCGCAGTTTGCCTACCCCTGGTCTAGACTGATTAGTACTAAAGGGCTAATCACTAAAACTGAACTGCAAAAATCTGGCATTAGTAGCAATTCATTGTCAACATTGACAATGACCAGAAATCTGGTGTCATAGTTCACACCGCACGGCTGTCTAGATCATTAAATTATCAATGTTTGATGAATTTCTTCATATAGCCAGTGTAGCGGAGAGCTGATTTCTCACAGCTAAACTCCACCAAGTACTTTAAGAGGATGCAGGAACAAGTAATAAATCCAAGAGAATATCCAGCACAATCAGCATTACAGTCCAATAATATCCCATCACTTTCCCCAATCACTGGACGACACACAGTATCAGGAGTAGAACTGACCAGAACTGTTTAATGATTCAGAAACACAGAATATATACCGTTGAACATCTTGACAAACCAAATTGGACAAAGGAACTATAACAGGATTAAAGTTTAACCTAAGGACATACAAAGGGAAATCCTGCCTCACACCTTTCAGGATACAAAGGTGCCCAGTTCAGATACACACAGGAAACTAAATGACTTACATAAAGACAATGGGAAAGGTGACAATAATAACAGGGATTAAAGGATAGGATCCAATCTTAACTTGGGGAAAGCACAGTGAATAGGACAAAGACTTGGATCCTAGTAATTACAGTACATTCCTCTGCTTGGAAGATAATTGAATTAACCTTTGTATCAGCTCAATTATCTCCAAGCTAAAATATACAGGTTTTATACAATATTAATAACTTTCAAAATATGCATCACATTCGCATAAAACATACATTTTCAGAATCAGCATACTTTAAATATGAACATAACTAAAAATCATACAATTCCACCCAGTAGTTCAAACGTTAGCTTTTTGGGGTATTTTCACCATGCCCCAAATATGTTCTTAAAGTGCCATACACTGTTACTTAGAGTTTTGTGTACTCCAGGCATAGGAAAATCTCTGCAGGGCCAACAATCAATAAAGGGAATGAGACAGCCAAAAAGGGGTTCCGCTACAGCCAGTCGCTTCACCACTGAATTTGCTACTGTGAAAACATATGCTATATCCTTTATTTTAGTTTGCTCTTGTTTATCTCCAGCTTCTTCCTTGCTACCAAGAAGTCAAGAACCAGAAACCTCCAGGTGTTTTATAAAAGCTCTACCAAAAACCATAGTTTTGTAGGACATTCCCAGTGCTGCCATTTTATGGTAAATTACTTTTAGAGAAGTCATTGGGTTATTGATGCAGAGGGAACTATTCTCGGTGTCGGTGTAGCTTTTTCTATTCCTTTACACTTGGTTCTCCTGATTTCTTTGTTACTAACAGTATTAAACAGATACCATACATCATGGTCCCATTTCCGATCTTATCTGAGTTAATAAATCTAACCTATACCAAATGAACAATTGACATATCTAAAATTCTACAATAGTTATAAACACACACATCATTCATAGTA
This sequence comes from Pelodytes ibericus, assembly GCA_036172795.1. Classification (NCBI taxonomy): domain Eukaryota; kingdom Metazoa; phylum Chordata; class Amphibia; order Anura; family Pelodytidae; genus Pelodytes; species Pelodytes ibericus. Next base: position 67,266,067 of record CM069862.1, read on the forward strand.
TAATGAATCCGTGAAGCGTTGTACTAGTGACTGGTCATGGCACTATTTTTAGACTTTACATTATGTTAGTTCCACGAAAGGGCCTCCTTTCCCTGATTTGTGATCCCCTAATCACTTTCTCCTCTACACAGATCTGATCTGGAGAAATAAAATTAAAATGTTAAAAAGGTTTTTAAAAAAAAAAGAAAGATAAACCCCCCTCCCCCTAGGGCCAGTGACTTCTGCTGGTACCTAGGCCCCCAATAAAAAATGGGATTTGTTACCCTGACCCCCGCTATCCAGCACCTATATATAACACTATATGATAAAAATAGGCCATACAGATAGTAAATCTCTATGGTGGTAAATAAAAAAGAGAAATACCGGATAACAAAACAAACAATTGCAATATTGCCAAATGGTATGTGTTAAGTGGTCATATTGTGAGCAGGAAATGTTGAGTCAACTTGCCTCAATGGAGCATCCCAGAATCCTTTGCAGAGAAAAAGGCTAAAACAGTACTTCAAACAGTGATGAAAAAGTATTCACCAATTTATTAATCTACTTTAATTTGTTTATCATTCAGTAAATTTGCTGAGCTATTAATGAGTGGTTGTAATTTGTTTTCTGTCGGGACTGGCAATTACTTTATAAAAAATAAAAGATAAGTAAAAGAATAGCTTCTTACGGTGCTTTTCATGTAGACAATTCATTAACCGAGTGCTAATATAGGAAGGTAATGTAAAGAACATTTAGCAAGCTTCAATTCTTAATTCCCTTCTCAGGAGTTTTGAAATTGCATCTGTATTTAGTATTTAACCTGTACATTGTGTAAGTTTTTATTTTTTCCTCTCTCATTCAAATGCATGCTAGGCACGGGCGTTGCTAGGTTGCCAACATTTCTGGGGCTAGAGCCCATGACCAATTTTATCCAAGTAAAGAAGCTCACATGTTTGGGTCTGGTTATAAAGTATATATATGATGCCAATGAGCAATAGGTGTATATAAGCAATAAATACATATACATAGATTAATATGATGATGTAAATGGGGTGAGATGGAGGGTTAGTGGGGTGATGAGCTGGATGGAGGGGGTAAAATGGAGGCAGGAGGTGAGATGGAGGGTGAGAGGTGCGATATGATAAGGGTGGGGGTGAGATGGAGGGTGATATTCTGGAGAGAGGGGTGAAATAGAGGGTGATGATAAGCTGGATGGAGGGAGAGGGTGAGACTGAGGGTGAGGTGTGATATGATAAGAGTGGGGTGAGATGGAGATTGAGAAGGGTGATATTCTGGAGAGAGGGGTGAAATAGAGGGTGGGTGGGGTGATGAGCTGGAAGGAGAGGTGAGGTGGAGGGTGAAGAGGCATGATAAGCTTGTGAGATGGGGGAGAGACAGGTGATAGGGGTGATAATATGGAGTGAGAGGGGTAATAATATGGGGGGAGGGTGAGAGGGGTGATAAGATGGAGGGAGAGGTTGGCAGGGATGTTAAGATGGAGGGAGAGAATAGTTCTTTACATGTTGCCCTTTACATTACGAAAAGTGTTCAGCTATAACCATTTATTCTATACATTTGCTGGGTTAAGTTTCCTGGTGCCATCTTCAACATGGCCACCGCAACGGATGAACTTGTAGATGTAGAGGCAGAATTTACTCAAAGTCCATGCTGTTGGCACACAGATAAGGCAATTTTCTTTTTTAATATACTGATAAAATGTCTAATATATTTGTATAGAAACAGGGGCATTGCATGCGTGGAGACTTCAGTTCTGTTGGCCACTTGGCGCTCTAGGAGTTAAACTGTATACTAATATGGCCAGGATTTGCTAGCAAGTAGCAGTTGTGGTACTACAACTCCCGCTATTCTTTAGTGCCCTGTCACTTCATAATGTCAGTCAAAGAATTCCATACCCCCTATATAAATACCAGCTGGCTCAGAGTGATAGGCAGTGCAGTCCCCCATAAATGCCAGCTGGCTGAGAGTGATATGCAGTGCAGTGCTCCCCACAAATGCCAACTGGCTGAGAGTGATAGACAGTGCAGTGCCCCCCCCCCCCCCCCCACAAATGCCAGCTTAAGTTACTGATGTCATAGTGACCAAGAACCCCAGAAAAAAACTTGCAAAATGTATGTTTGCAAGTTAAATATTGTAAAAACAGGAAAGGAAAAACTGGAACAAATTATTTACTTTAAAAGATCAGAATCTGGGAAAAATTTGATTTTGACATTGATAAAATGAACTCTGGGGAGTAACAGGGTTTTTCCTGCAATATCGACCCAGGGCCATCAGAATTGATCCTTAAGGGTTACCAGTTGGACAACACTTTCCTAGATTAATCCAGAAAATGTACTACTAAATTGCATCTGGTTAGCAATTTTATTGCAATGCGAAGAGCTTAAAATAAAGGATGGAGGACCCCTGTGTTCAGGTCGTCAAGCGGTGCTGCTTGAATTCAGTACATTTAGAGAGAGCACCATGTTGTTCTTTTCCCTGCTTGTCATTGATTTTGCTTGGCATGGCACAAAACAGTTCTAGGATTCTGTCTGAACGGAGTGATCTTAATGTTATGTCCTATTAATGTCTTACAATCAGACCATTGGAACAGCTTCATTTTTTTTACGCAGTTAGACAAACACGCAAACAGGGCCGGACTGGAAACACAAAAACCATTAAAAATGAAGACAAGTTACTATGTCACACATATATAGATTTGATAGATCTAATAGATGCATAATTAATTCGGAATTAGATTTTTAAACCCAGGCCCCTCGGATCTCTCTAAAAAAAGATTTATTCCAATGAAGTATACGTTTCGGATTCCCTCTAATATAGTCCATAAATCAATGACTATTTTTAATTCACATTTGCACCATTGTATTTTTATCTGTATGTTTGCACAGTAATGTTCTTTCTTAACCACAGTGAGGTTCACTCATGTTGGTTCAATTAACAACTGATTTCGTAATTAGTATATAACATGTATGTTAACCTCACCGTGTATGCTTATGACTAAGTGCCGTTACGGCACGAAACACGTAAAGCCAGTCTCACTTGTTTCCTGTATGTGTTCAAACCACCGATTCAACGCCTTTTCTATTTTGGCATAACTACTCTGCATTGGATGATTCTTTCTGCAACACTTTTTCCAACCTGGAAAAAAAATGTATACCAGCTCCATAGCATAACATTATTAAACCAGCTACATAGCTGTTTATAAAAAGGGAACACCATGCATTTTAAAAGCAAATCTGAAGAGTATGTACACAACGTTATATGAATTGCCCTGTGCAGAGGTATAGATCAAGGCAGTGTGTGATACATAAACTTTTGTACATACTGGGTGAATATATTGACGTACCCCAGCACCCAGATTGCACTCAAAGGACTTGACCCAGCACTGAGAACTTTTTCCAGCACAGGACTTGACCCAGCACCCATATTGCTCTCACAAGATTATACCCAGCACCCATATTGCTCTCACTCACAAGACTTGATCCAGCACCCATATTGCACTAACAAGATTTGACTTAGTACCCAGGACTTACCCCAGCACTGAGATTGCAATCCCAGGACTCGCCCCAGCACCCAGCCCAGCACTGAGATTGCACCACAGGAGGGTAGGGGAACTGTCCATGTTGGTCTGTATTTTTCTCATATGTAGTAGTATGTAGTCTCTCTCTCTCTCCCCCTCTCATTTCTGTAGCATGTCTGTCTCTCTGTAGCATCTCTCTCTCAATTGTGTAGCATCTCTCTCTCAATTCTGTAGCCTCTCTCTCAATTCTGTAGCCTCTCTCTCTCTCTTCTGTTACCTCTCTCTCTCTCAATTCTGTAGCCTCTCTCAATTCTGTAGCCTCTCTCTCTCAATTCTGTAGCCTCTCTCTCTCAATTCTGTAGCCTCTCTCTCTCAATTCTGTAGCGTATCTCTCTCAATGCTTTCTTTAGAGCCTCTCTCTCTCGTTTTTGTAGCATCTCTCTCATTTCTGTAGTCTCTCTTTCATTTCTGTATCATCTCTTTCATTTCTGTAGCATCTCTCATCTCTGTAGCGCGTCTCCTGTAGTCTCTCTCCCTTTCACCCTGTAGTCTCTCTCCTCCCTTCCTCCTGTATTGTCTCTCTCCCCCCTGCCCCCGTATTGTCTCTCTCCCCCCTGCCCCCTGTATTGTCTCTCTCCCCCCTGCCCCCTGTATTGTCTCTCTCCCCCTTCCCCTGTAGTGCCTCTCTCCCCCTTTTCCCCCTGTATTCTCTCTCCCCCCTACCCCCTGCAGTGTCTGTCTCTCCCCCCTACCCCTGTACTTTCAATTTCTCTCACATGCACTTTTGATGAGAGAAATTGGAAGTCCCACAACAAGCAAAACCTTAAAGGGACCAACATGTTTACAGAGTTTTGTGAGTATAACTCCCAGCACCTATATATAAACACCAAATTCCTGTTAAACAGAGTGCACTTTTGTCTGTCTATTTGTCCTTTTTTGGGTATGATCTAGATCTGAGATCTTCAATCAAAATCCATTTTGTCCTACCTCAAGTTTTATAAGTATGGTTTGTAGTACATTGCCTAGTATATATAGTGTCATATGTCACGTGTTCTATTTTGCACTTTTACACAGACTCCAATATCTGTGTGGTTAAACTCATTTCGCAATCTTCTCCCACACCATAGTATTACTGTATCACTAAACACTGGTAAACCATACAGTAGTAATACATTCTGTTACTGCCGGTTTTTCTGTGGCTCTCAACATTGAAATGGCAAAATACACAGGACTGTAAACATTCAGCCTCTGTTCAGAATGCCACATGGTAATTTGTATGTTCACAATATGTTTTGAGTAATTGTATTAAATGTTAAAAAAAAACAAAACAAATATTGATTAATGTGTATCATGTGTACATTACAGTGGCTATTTATTAGCCTTGAAAAAAAAATTAAATGCAAGAGTATTCGCATTGGTAGCACATTATCCATCTGGAGAAGAAAGTTTGTCTCTGGTAAAATAGAATATTTACCATGGAAGGACACGGCCTTTATTCCCCTTGTTTATGTGATCTTTGGCCATTTATTTTTTATGTGTGGGGTATTTTTCACAGAAATCCTTTCTACTAACAGGTTAAGCTCCTTGGTGTTAAGTGTAATTTCTTGGGTGCTTTTATTATACTACATAAAATCCTTTAGTGAAGACCTAAAAACTGAAAGTACATGCCGGCGATTACAGAATTAAGCCTTGTTTAATGGTATCCAGACTGTGCTTCGTTTAGTTTCCTACTCAAGTAATCCCTGTATTTCAAACTTCAAGCTTACTTGTCTTTTTCAACTAGAAACAAATTATCTTCTTGTATTGCCTCTAAATTATAAATCTCCATTTGGGAACTAACTACAAGGGGCTATTATCTGTAGAACAATACGTGATCCACGGCTTACACTTCCTCCGCTTAAAACACTGGCTTCTCAAAAGCATTTCATATTACTGTAAGACTTCTTTCTTTAAAATACAATAATCAAAAGGCTTTGATTAGTCTCATTGGTGGTGTGTGTTTATTGACCAAGCCATGAGTGACAGGGATACAATCATGGATGTGATTAGCGCTCCACATAACAGGCTACATAAAAACTGACTGACTTTTAAGGCTGGGTATTACATGTCGGGCTTCGAAAAATGGCATGGTGACTTTCATTTTTTTTCTTTACTTCTTCCTTCACCATGTTTTAAATTGTCTTGAAGATACGTATTTTTAGCTTTAACTTTTCTATGAATAAAAATAGTCAACTATGCGCTGGTGGATAAAGATTCATTAGTGCTGCACACAACTTCTGTGCTCTATCCCTTAAACACAAATAATTAACACAGGAATAAAATACACAGGTGTTGCCCATTACATATATAGTAGCTTATCTCCAGGAACTGGATGAAGAAAATTCTCTTGGCGTTTACATAAAAGACAAACCACTAAATGTGTGACTCATCATTTCGATTTATAAGGCAATCTGTGTCCACCCGAAAGGTATACACTCACATGTACCAGAGCCTTAGACACCTGGCTCAGGTTCGGAAAGCACAATGTCATCATCAAGAGCAATAACGTCTTCTTTAATAGAAAATGATAGGCGATAGGTATAGAACGACAGAGAAGAGAGGCACAATTGTGTAAACATGTTGGACACATTTTATGTTGGCCTCTTATATGCTGCTGCTTACATTAAAAAATAAGTATGTGCACATTCTTACAATATATACAACCAGATCCACTGCTAATGGTAGAGTCCACTTAGCTCTCTGGGTATTAAATGTCACAGTGACTCATTTTTTTCTTTACTTCTTCCTTCATCATGTTTTACATTTTCGTGAAGATACGTTTTTTTAGGTTATGTTTTTCTATGGATAAAGTTTTTTTTTATATTCTTTTCCTTGTGCAGGCAGAAAGCTGAGTGAAACTAGACAGTTTGTTAGCTGCTCTTGATGTTACAGATTCTGCACAATCTGTTCATTTGAGAGGGGTTGAAACAACTCAGACATGGTCCGACCCATTATTAAGTATAGCCATCTGAGTCGCATCAAAGCAGTACAAAGCGAGTTACAGCCTGCTGTCTACATCCAGAGGCAAACGGATGCAGGTGCCAGGCTGAGCAGTAGGTTGAAAATATATATTCAATCAAAAGTTGTGCAGATTGTGTTCAGAGCACCAGCCTGCAGCATGGAACCATCGCTTGTAATTGTCTCTGTAAGGAATCCAGACGAACCCATTAATCTGTTCTGCTGCCTCACTGAGAAAACATTGCTTATTCTTTGTAAATAAAGTATAACAGGTCACTGCCTTTCCATCTCAATAGTTCATACATGGCTTTCTAATGAGATATTCTGCCTTTCCAACATATTTTCAGTATTCTGTACACCAATATGCACATCAACCAGGATTTGTTGTATGTGACGATTTTTAAAAAAATTCATAGACTTTATTTAAGCAAGCATCGGTTATGATTTTTTTATTCAGTTATATACATCTTTATTAAATTGTAAATTTATTTTAAACAAACAGATACAAAGTAGTATAGCAAAATATTCAAGCAATAAATAGCATAAAAACGTTGTGTCTGAGAAATGAACTTGTAACCCAAAAATGCCCCAACTTCCACCACACATACACGAAACAACATAGACATCACTAGTAAATAGAAAAAAATTATCAACCTATTATAGAAAAAAACATGAATATTGTCTATAAGGGTAACAATATACAATGAAAGGGGACCCAAAGACAAATAACCTTACTCGCTTTATACATGCGCAGAGCAGCCATGTTTGTGGCGACTGTTTATAGACTCACCTAATCAGTTTCAAGAATAAATCATAGTTTTGTATATGGGGTTATATTGGGTTAAAAGTCTACACTCCCCCTAAGTATGAAAATCGGTTCCCCTTTTTTGTCATCGCCAACATATATTGGTAGAGGTTATTTGAAATGTAGCTAGTCGAGCTGGTACCAAGTACCATCTTTGCAAAACCTTTTAAAATTGTTCTTGTAGATTTATTCAGTGAACCGCCTTCCTACTGTGCTGCCAGGCTTTATACCATATCTGCAGGGAGAAAGACTTTCCAATATCTCCGACATTTCAAACATTCACTAGCTTTTTCTTCCTATTAGTGCCGAGCCAAGATCTTAGAAATCAAGTTTTTGGATGAGAGATTTTATAAATGCATCCCATGTATCTTTGTCTGCCGGGGGGTCTATATTAGAAAATGCTTGAGACAGTTTAAACATCTCCTGTTGAACCCAAACAGAGGAGAGGGAAAGATGCCAAATTGCCCTCAATACATAGATCCTCTATCAGATGAATACCAACCAACTTCCATTGTATGATTGGGGATATACAAAGCGATAACCTCACTAGGACTAGCCTTAGAGAGAGTCCCTTAGCTTCAGCTGTTTTTCAATTCTATAAAAATATGCACTAACCCTCGCAGTATTTTTAAGGGTTTGGGTGCTCTGTTGTCAATTTGACCAGCAAGAAAATTACATGAAGTTATAGGCAGGACACGGCCCTGATTAATACCACGTATTGCTGCCTTTCATCAAACCCCAAGCTAACATATGATATCATGTGATATCTGCAGGCATCATAGCTTATCAAGGTGTGGATGTCCCAGGCCATGTAGACCTGTACACCTTTTAAGAACCTACTTTTCTTTTTTTGGGGGCCGCCCAGACGAAACCAGAGAACAAGAGCACAAGTTTACTTAATATAGGCTTTGGCAACCGAAATGGGAAAACTCTATAAATAGGTATAGTATTTTTTGGAACAATGGTACAAAGGTACTTGGAGTGTTGTGAGGTGTTCAGAATACACGTATCTAATTCAGTCATGCTGAATATTGACTAAAACGCTTATACACATTTGTTCACTAAGTGGTTTGGTTAATGGAACATGAAATGCTGTACAGTTAAATTGTATTGATTACTGAATTCCATGTGAATGGCAATTGTTATTTCTGATTGTCTCTTATTTTCTTTACATTTAGAAATAACCCCAGAAGAAAAAGCACAGAAAATTGCAAGAGCCATGAGAAAGCAGTCGGTAGAGGTGAAGGAAAAGTGGGAAAACCTTAATTCCCAGGCTGGCAGCTGGCAGAAGCAAGTAGACAAGTCCTTAGAGAAGCTGAAGGACCTTCAAAGTGCAATGGATGAACTTGATGCAGAGTTAATAGAGGCAGAGAAAGTGCGCAGTAGTTGGAAACCCGTAGGAGACTTATTGATTGACTCTTTGAAAGATCACATTGAGAAGACAAGTGTAAGTGGACATATTCATATTTTAATTACTGTTTAAATCAGAGCTGAGCAACAATAGCATTTTGGATATTAAATTGCTGGGATTACATGTGGGAGGAAAATCAATTTTATGGTCTGTAGCTTTTTGTACTTTACAAAGTATTTATGTTCACATCTGTCAGAGATATGGATAGAGATTGGCAATTCTCACAATGTCAGAGGTGCTAAAACACTGACTGAGGGCACTGAAAGGCTGTTTTGGCACAGTGGGAATATAAGTTAACAAATGGTCACATGCTGCCCAGCCCAGATTCACCAGTATACCACCACATGCTTCCTGGCTAGTTACATACTAACAATAATTGACCTGTACTAGCCTTGCCCGGCTAAGTATATAAATATAGTAACTATACTGTATAAGTGTGTACAAATGTAAACTATCCATACTGTCTGTGAGACTGGCTATTCATATACTGATACCTATATCATACCTTCTGTGGAACTCTATAACTGTATACAGTATTCCAGTTTAATATGTCTATTTTGGCCTGATAACTGTATGCTGATAATAGCTACAGAAGCAGAATATCAGCTGTTACATTAGCATGTGTCTTCATAGTGCTTCCTCCAGTCTTTTCAAGCATGCAAAAATAACATTTTGTGGGGGCATTAGTTCCCTTAGAGGCATGTCAATTATATATTTTAAGACCAAACTTCATTTAGGGGGACAGAAATTAGAAAAGCTTTGCTATCACCCATCCATATGAGAGTGGTTGTGTTTATTTTTCCTGACACCCATCCATCCTATTGGCATGATACATGGCAATGGACAAGCAACCTGATTGTACTTACCTTCCGCAGTATATTCGTTTTAAGTAGTAAAGCTGGTGCAGCATAACTATTCTGCAACATATGACGAAAAAGAAGACCGCTTGATTTCATGTTGCCTTTTAGCAGCACCTATTCATTTCCCCCCCTGTGGACATTTGCACACTAACATCACAGCTGCCCTCCAGGATTTGTAGCCCCAGATGTCAGCTGGCGTTATGTGATGTAATATGGAAACTGACTCTGTAACGAGCAATTAGAATTCCCAATTACAGTTAGTATGAACAATTAATTAAAGTGAAATAACTCCATCGTTTATTCACCTTGGCATAATTTATCATCTTTATACTTTTCATTAAACTGATATGTTCAATTAAACGGAGGCTATGCTAGAGACTGACCCATAAACATGAATCACTAATCCATCTGCTGGTTGGTAAAGCTGCACTATCTTCATATATTCAGTTCATGTTACCTATATATATTCTGTTGCTGTGAAGGCCTGACAGACTGTCGTGGATGGCTGCTAAAGGCCAGTAGTAGATTAATGTTCCCCTACAGAGAAATAATGTCTTTAATTTATTATATGGTTGAAAAGATTTCTCCTCTACCCATCTACTCCCTTTCTTTAAAGGAACTCGGCTCCTAAATATATTTATCTGTTATTTGTATGTATGTGAGTGTCAAGGAACATGTTGGCACACTTACTTACTAAACCTTGGACCTGGTGATGGTGATTCTGTCACCTAAATATTATTCACACCGGGAATGTAATCATTCAAAACTATTACAGCATCGCGCTGGGAAAACTAGATTGGCAGAATGGTTCTTCTCTGCTGATACATTCTATGCTTCTGGCAGAATTGTAAGCAATAATATATGAGAAAAGGGTGTTTTAAATGTCTGTTATGTCTCCTACCTATGACATCACATTGTGCCACAAAATGCAAATATGCTGTAATGGAAAATATGACATATCTACATATGCAGCAAGTGATAATTGGCACACAGTGCATTCACATTTTCGGCTTCATGTATTAAATGATGTGTTATTCTATGTCTTCTTTATGGGATAAGTTATTTTCATTTGCTTTTTAGACTATCCCCAAATAAGCAGGGCTGTGGCTGAATATTTACAAACAGGCAGCAGTTTTTACTTTCAACAGTAGATCACATATGTGTTTGGGAAGACATTGCTTATCCATTCATACAGTGCTGGGCAAAGAATGTTCTCAGTGAGGGCAGTCTCCCTCATGTATCAGTCTGTCTCTGTTTGTCTAACATTGTATGCCTTTCCTTTCTATGCTCTGTACTATATCAATAAATATTAATATATTGTCAAACTCAGAGAGAAAATAACAAGAATTCTGTTGGGATCAAATTGCAGCCTTGATATTTTAAGCTAGATAATTATTAGGAAAATCCTAATATTCTACAATAAGACAATGGAGAAAGCGGATTAGTTGAGTGTCATCTGTGGGTATACTTATATCTAGACAGGAAATTCTCATTTATATCTCCATATCATGAAGTGACCTAATTGTAAGCATCTTTGAAGACATACATTTTAAAGAACTAGCAGCAATTAAGTTGCTAGTGTGGTGGGGAGTTAGATGGAGAAATGCTAGGGCCAGGCAAGGTCTATTTTAGTATGTTCATAAAGGGAAAAATCAAATCTGACACTTTGACTTGTCCATGGGTGCAATCTGGTGTGGGCCCTGCAATATGGTGCTGTGGCAAGTTTTATGGGTGGAATTAGGTGCTTTGGTGCAATTGCAAGGATTGTGGGGACAATAATAAAAAGGAGTGCAGAAGTACTGGAATGAGGGGGGCAGAGAAAGGAAATAAAACATAATAAATGCATTTAAAATAAAACCATTATCTGGTAACCATACCTTAACAACACCATCTTCCTAACTGTTCACATTCACTTTGGCATTCTCATTCACATTCTCCCTAGCATTTTTATTCTGTTTTCAAATAATAATCTTTCTCCCAGCTTTCATCATTTACACACCAATATACTATGAAGTTCATCTATTGGTTGATTGAGCAGCTCAAGCTTTTTTTTTTTTTAACAAAGACTATGGAATATCTTTTTACAAACCATTTTAATCCCAGAGTAATAGCCTTCAATATATATACAACTAAAACCTGCTCTAGTGAGATCCACTGTAACATGGAATCTCACTATAACTTACACATTAAAGTGGAAGTTTTGCAAGATCTCGGGTCTCGCATTGCTATCCCGCTAAGATTACAATGTCAGTCAGTGGATCCAGAGCCCTGCTTGATAGCGGAGTTACCTGTATATAAAATTGAGATTTTAGTCTGTCTTTAAACATATGGCAAAAAAATACAGCAAGTGTGATACCATTTAAAATGGATAAAACATTACTGGGGAATCATTAAATGTTTTACTTTGTATTGCAGTGTATGTTTTTAAATGCTACTCTTTTCTCTCTTTCCTGACAGGCATTTGGAGAAGAAATTGCTCCCATCAGTTTGAAAGTGAAGACAGTGAATGATGTGGCTAGTCAGCTCTCAACACTTGATATTCAGCCATCTGCAAAGACATCTCGCCAGTTGGATGACCTTAACATACGATGGAAGCTCTTACAGGTACACCTTAGATATATATATGCTCTGCCTGTAATTGGAATAAAGACAGCATAACGTTAGTTATGGTGGGCAAAAAAAGCATTATTTGTTTTGCATTACAGCAAAAAAGCATTATTTGTTTTGCATTATAGCAAAAAAAAAAAAAAATTAATATAATTTTGTATGTTTTATTGGCATTACCTTTTTGTTCACTTCTACTCTCAGCCACCTTCTGTTTAGTAGTCCAAAGTCTGTCCAAAGACTGTTTAGTAGTACAAAGACTAGGACCACACAATTGCTTTGTGTCCCATGTGGCTGATGTATGAGGTTTGCAACAGGACTGTTTGGGGCATGCTGGTCCAGTCAGTGCAAAAACCCAGAAATTCAGAATAAAGTAGTAGTACTTGAATATGGTGTCCAAACAACCCACAATTTTAGGGTATCTTTTGGGTGTAAAGAGTAATTCAATCCTGAGCCTTTTACATCTATACGTTTCTATAAAATAGGAATATCTCCACATTCCTTGTGTCTGTTACATCTGTACAGAGGCAGAGATATCCTCACCATGTCTATGCATATTTTATTCTAGCGTGACTTTACTGATCATTATGACAGATTCTGACCTTCTGTGTTTTAAATTGGTTTCGTCAGCACTTCTACCGGGCAAAAGCAAAATTGTTCCCCTGGGACTTATTTTTTCTTTGATTCTCTCCATTTGTAATTTTTACGTATTTATCTGTTGCTCCCTGGCACCTTTGTGATACATATATTGGATGCAAGTTGTAAGCAGTCTAGTAACTCCATAAATCATGTTGCTGTTATTGAGAGCTGCATAACGTTGGCACCAGAAAAATCCCTTATTTTTATTGCCACCCATGCAAAATGTTGATTAAAATAAATTCAGTTTTCTCCGGGTCGACTGTGTGTCCCCATAGAGCTGCTGACTGTGCGAAGGACACTGGATTCAGGTTTCATACTGCAGTCTTTTCCAAAAAAAAATATAATTCTTTAGAAAGTACTTTAAAAGGCAAGTAACAACCTGAATACATGTCGTAGAAAAAAATTAATTCATACATATATGTATTCCGTAATTAGCCTCACAATCTATATTATTAGTTATAGACATAAGCGCAGCAGGCAAAGAAATTAGATCATTAAGTCTAGGATTTTCCAGTACAAAGCACTGTATAATTTAGTAATGTGCCAAGTGAACTTTAAGAGACCAGCAAGGGACCAAGAAGTTGCATAACTCTTTCTCCCAGTCAATTTCTCCTCCGATGCAAGGCAAAGTCAAGGACTGGCTTTTAGATCGGACATGTACAAACCGACATGGATCATTGCTTGTTTCAACATGTATATACGTCCGATCGTTTGTAGGAGGCCAATATAATGAAAAATCATATTTTATTTTTAAGTAAAAAAAATTATTTTAACGTACATTTGGCCATATTTTATAGTTGTATTGCATGAATAAATTGGTAACTGTGGCAGTAATTTCCGTAATTAGGAATTTCACAGTTGCAACCTTAGATTCACCGTCTACAAGATATTTTACCAGTTTGTTATTTTGCACAAATCTGATAGAAACACATGATTAGCTATAATTACATAAAGAAAGCATGTTTGTTACCATATTATGACTGCTGTACCGAACTGTGACAGTTGAAAAGCATTAGTAATGCAAGGTATTTATAGATTTGCAACTATATTTAAGTGTTACATTCTTTTTTACCATGAATAATGTTAGTTTAGATATTATCTGGCCTTTTTAGTTCTAGTGTCCTTACTTTATAAGCTTGTGAGTTACACAGAACATGACATTATTTCCCATGGTCTACTGGGGCCTTTGTAGAGAAGGGATCCCCCCTTTTTTTTAGTCTTAAAGGGTGTTGCCTGAAGCTATTTAATAGAAAGAAGTCATCTGCTTCACAGGGCATCCTAAAGATTTGATTTATTTATTTACCTTTTTGTCGATACATTCCATAGAGATCTTGACATTTTTCTTGCTTGCTTTAACACACATCTCTCTCATTTTGTTGAGAAAAAGGAAATCTATTGCATGCATTATGTTAATATGGATCAGCAGGGAATGCTATTGATACAGAAAATAAAACAAAACATTACATTTATACAGGGTCAGGTTTTAATTGTGGGTCCTTCAGCAGTATTTATTCACGACTCACTGTCTACCCCATGTCTTTATGAACATTAATATAACACCTCATAATGACATTGGCCGCTGATTTTAAACCCCACTGACTCTGTCCTGGAACTGCGACTGGTATATATTTTAAATCAGTGAGAGATGTAGGGTCATCTTGGCTTTAAACTAGCAATGATATCACAAGAAATGGTGATGTTATCAATCCAAAGAACAGACCTGTCATACTACTGCTTGTACTACCTCGATGACATGGCATGACAGCATCTTTAATTCAAACTTGTGATACTATAACATTCAACATGGAAGTTGAATCTATGTAACATACAGTTTGTAGAGCTCTCTCTCATGTCAAGCAGTACAGCAATGAGACCTACATCTGTTTTGTTGCCCCAGTGACTGCAATCTACTGACCCAGTGAAAGAAAAAAAAAACTGAGCAAAAAACTCAAGGTTGATATGCATAAAGTTGTTTGTTGCCTCTTGATCCGGTACAAAATACTTTGAGAAGCACAAAAACATGTTCTTTTGAATTGGTCTGTTTTTCCATCTTCCATTTCACAGGGAACATTGCAAACATTTCAGTGTACACTACTGTAACATTACTCATTATCCGTGGAGTTACAGACAATGGTTCCTGTTATCTATTCACCCAAGAGTCTATTCACATATACGCACCATTTCACTTTGTGGAAATAGCATAACTTGCTTAGGAAAAACATTTTGATTATTATCAAAAAACATGTCGTTTTGTTAAAGTGAATTACCACCATTTGATTTAATCAATATTTCCTTTTATACACAACTACATGTGGTACATATTTCTGTTTCTTAAGGGAGGGCGGTGTCATTTTACATTCAGCTCAATGAATAGGAGTATTGTGATGAAGTTTGTGGTTGGTTGGGTTTACAATTCTTGTTTCCCCAGCCCTACCTAAAACCTCTCATATGGAATTAAACTGTAATGGCCAGCAACTTAAAAAATATATATCAGTATCCCTTTAATTAGATAGATAGTGTGGACAGTGGTGATAAAATGTCTCATTGGGTCTAGGATAGAACCAGACAATACATATTCCTTTGAGGTAAAGAGTGGGTTGTCTATAAAAACAAAATGGCTTCATAGGAATTTCAGATAGTTGAACAAACAGGTGCTGTACATGCTTAAGTACTAGCACTACATGCATTTTAAAGTATTTTAAAAAATCCCAGGACATTTACAGCTCTGAAGCAGAGTAACTAAGCTCATACTCACGAAGATCAAATTTCTCAGAATTATCCATTATCACCAAGAGGTTTTAATAAACCATTTGGTGATAGATTAAGAAAAGATCTAATGGAGCTCTGGACACACCCTGCAAAATATGTCCATTGGTACACTGAATCTGTTTGTCTTGTGCCCTCTGCCCTCCAGTGTAGATGCATCTATAAATCATAAGTATTAGTGCTTTCACATTTTTTTCCCTTAAATTGCTTTTTAATAGAACAAGAGACTGGAGAATGGGGAAATGTCTTCAACTAATGGTCACAACCAATGCAACAATCAGGTGAATACATGGGGTACTGTCTGTAACTACTAGGCCCAGCATTTGAGGAAAAGCTGCCATGTGCAAACAAGCCATGTGTGCATTGAATGATGGCAGTGCTCTCTAATATTGCCCATGTAAGAAATATTGCATGTAGGTGTATTAATGTGTGCATTGTCAAAGCTTGGATGGGACTTATTTTCCGATAATGTGTATCTTTCAGCTACAAGTTGACATGCGTTGCTACAAACACAAGATGCAGTGGGACAATGAACCCGCTATTAACACAAAACATCTATTCAACAAAGAGTAGAAATATTTTATATTTTAGAAAGCACAGATGTTGTAAAGGAAAGGATAAAGTACAATTACAGTGGCAGATCTATTAAAATATGCAGATTATGATCTCTGAACAATGGCTGCTTTCATGCAATACGATAGTTGGCACTCTCTTTAGAAGTATTTTTCTGCATATTCAAGTAAACGTTTGGTAAAGACTTCCAATAGTTTATCTTGTCCTGTACCTTCTGAGTTTTCTAGGACATCTCGGGGCTCCTCATTAAAACGAAATTGCCAAGTCAATTAAACAAATTAGTCATTAATAGCTGAGCTGAAATACTAGGCAAGTTGGTAATTTTACCAACTCTGCTATTAAAGATTGATTTGCTCAGTAAAATTTTCAATCCAAGCCATATTTGATTCAAATCCCCTGTGGTTCCTATGACATTTTGCCATCGTTTGTGATCTTGAGCAAAAAAGGGGGTGGGTGCAAGAGCTCCCGAGAACAGATAGCACTACAATAGTCTGTCCTGTAGTATAGGAGCTACTCGGGAGGGAAACTCTGTTTTTTGCTTGCTTACACCATTACAGAGGAACCACTTCATTAGCATATCAGACTAATCCCACCCATAAGGGAAGTCCAAACCCTTTTTTGCTCACCATCTTCCCAATGCTTTTTTACCCAGATGTTTTCCATGCTAACATATTCCATGCTATTAAGATGTCAAAATATTGTCCTGTTGCTTTTGAATTTCATGAAATCCGGTTCCACACCTAGAGAACACACATTTCCCAAATATAGTGTTGCTACAGTTAATATTCCCTTGCTAACTGTCAGCCAATATCTTCTCCTCCAAGTATATAGTATTGAGGACAATGCCTGGTATCAACATGGTATCTACAAACATACTGCCCATCTCATAAGTGGATACATCATTGAGATGAACCCTTAAAGTCAGAGTTTTAATACAATTACTTATCTCTTATGCGCACAGTTTCCTTTTTAAGTGATTAACTAGATGAGTGACTTTGTTTAAGAGGGATACTTGCCTTACATTATGATATTGAAATATATATTTTTTTAGGCGGCTGTTGAAGAACGATTGAAGCAACTCCAAGAAGCCCACCGTGATTTTGGTCCTGCCTCTCAACACTTTCTATCCAGTAGGTTTCAGTCCTTTAATTGTCAATAAATATATTGGAGATTCTAGACTCATGTGTACACTGTAAAATCACATTGTGGGTGCTTTTTGAATGGTCTTTGTAACGGACCGTCTACCGGACGAAGTAGACCCTCTGTCCGTTGTGGGAAATCACCTCCTTAGCCCCCACTTACAGCTCAGCATTCACCCAGCAAGTCTTTCTGGACCCTTGCTCTTTGTACCCAAATAGACAGGACATCTAGCAGTTAGGTACAGCAAGATTGAACAACTCCTTTATTTGTGTAACAACACAGACTTATATAAAAAGACATACACATGACATCACAGACATTAGTATACAATGGGGGGAAGGAACTAAACATAGTTCTCCAACTAACTGGGGCTAGGAAAACATTAGACATTCAGACTGCAAACCAAATAGGAATTAACATAGAGTGAGTAGACCTAATTACTATACACACAGTAATGTACACAACATAATCAGTTTACCAGTTAATCCAGTTAATACAGAACAATGGATGTTGGAGTAAACTATTGGAGTCACTGTCACATTATAAACCTTCAGAGTGGTCTACTCACAGAATTAAACATTACACATAAACCAATACACTAACAGAATATAACTAACAATTTTAAAGTATAGAGTTATGGTACATAAGCCAGGGTCCATAATCTACAGGGAGGTGTTTGGCCCTCAGGCCCCTCCAAGAACCCCAGTCAGGCAGGCTGTCAGAATTCACTTCGTGACAGTCTTAAAGCATTATATAGTTAATGCTTTCAATTATATAATTTGTATAGGGTTTCCTAGCATAGTGAAGGAGATAATGTCTAAGCATAAACATAATAAAGAATACAAAAACAAGAGTCTAAATTACCACCATCTTCCTTGGTATGGGGGAGGGAATACAACTCCTTTCATGATATTGCTTCAAATCATTTTCCCTTACCAAAGCACAGGCTTGCTGTGATCCCAAATTACTCCATTTCTTTATCAAGACCATTGTAGTTTAAATATCCCAGAATGCATTGCTTCTAGAATGCGTGAGATGCAATGATATCCATAACCTTTATAAATGTTGCTACAATATTATTCCTACAGTTTTTTTTCTGTGTGTTTTAGCAAATGTTTTCTCATGAGCCAACATCTCTTGATCCAGTTCTTTGGCTAAGACCTAATTACTTTTTTTCTTTGCATTCACAGCTTCAGTACAGCTTCCATGGCAACGGTCTGTGTCACTAAACAAAGTGCCCTATTACATCAAGTAAGATTTTATTTGATTAAATACACATCTGAATGGCTATTTTTAATGAAGCCATGTACTGACTTCAATAGCATGTATTCTAGTGAAAGAAAAGGTGATCAACAGTATCACATAAGGTTTTCATTTTATTATATTTTGTCAGCCCAACTGCAGTGAATATTTTAAAGAAATATTAGTAAAGCATATGCATGCATGCCAACTGCTTAGCAAAGAGATGTGATTTAAGTAATTTGTTACATCTGACTGATTAGTTGTTTAAGTTATATATTCTTATAAATGGAGATGATGTCTTTAAATCTAAAAGCTATTACAATGAAGATTGCAATCCACCCGTGTATCCAAGCTTTGGGAGCAGGTAAGAATAGCGTGTGAGCATGTAGCCTCTGTGCATGGATCCTTTATGTTCAGTATTCAGAGTTCATCCTCTTATGGGTCAGTATTATAGCTATATGTATTGGCTTGCCAAGACGTAAATTGTTGGAGTGCAAATCCTATAACTTTTAGATGGTAAATAGCTGAGCCTGAGAAGTGTAGTTCAACAGACGGGATATATCCAAATGTATCACTGGACCGCAGAACTCAACAAGAATTATAGCCCCAAAATAAGTGCAACTATCCCCTAAAGTGGATGGAATTGGATACAAAGTGGGTAGAACTTGTAATCATTCCAAATCTCCTAGAGAAGTGTTCCACCCAAAGCACTGGCCGCTATGTCGATGACTTCCAGACAAATCCTGCATCTTCCCAGACATGAATATCCCCTTTTACTTGACCCTACACCAGATGGCTAGAGCCACATTCATATTATCACAGAGCAGGTTTTACATATTTGGCCCCTAAATTATTTGTTTGTCTTTTTAGCAAGTTTCTAAAAAAAAATTCTAGTGAATATATTTAATTAAAGTGCTATAATCTCATCTATGCTGGTTGTATTAAAATGATCATATAATGTAGTTAGTTTACCTATGTTGAGAACAGTTTAAAAATATGTGCTGGATGATCACTCTGCTCATTACA
This sequence comes from Pelodytes ibericus, assembly GCA_036172795.1. Taxonomy (NCBI): domain Eukaryota; kingdom Metazoa; phylum Chordata; class Amphibia; order Anura; family Pelodytidae; genus Pelodytes; species Pelodytes ibericus. The sequence continues at coordinate 67,285,644 of CM069862.1, forward strand.
TTATTGCATGTGCTTCTATGTGACACTCCTAATGCACCATTAGTTGTGCTTTTTAAAGCATCTAATTACAGTGTAACATAACCAGATTCAAGGGAAGGGGGCCAAAGAGGCAATTGCATCCCAGACTGCTCTCTGACCTGACTCCCTGGGATTGGTTGCACCACTTTTCTCTTTTAAATGCCCCAGTGCGCCAAACTTTCTATCCAATTGTCTTGTTTGTCTATCAGTCTCTGTACTTTTATCAGTCAGTGTATCTGTCTTGTCTATTTATCTGTGACTATCTCTGTTGATAACAAGTGGACTGATGAAGTTGCACCATGAGCCACTAAATGGTTTTTGCCAAAAGTTGCCAGCCCTCCCCTGGCCATGTTAATGTTGTATGTTTTATCTGTCTCTATTTCAAGGTCACTCGTTATTCTGTCTTTTAAGTGTAGCTATCTGGAATCTTCCTGACCTTGATAATAGCAGTGTTATTATTCAATAGGTATCTTTGCCATGTAAGATATGTATTCTAGAAATGACCCGCATACATTTGAAGAGGAGAGCAAAGCGGATTTTAAGGTTATACTCAGTGTTCATAGATGCTTTTTTTGGGGGGGATGATTTTTCAATGCTAATGGTATTGAAAGACAACACATAGGGGCCATTCTGTGTATACAATACCTTTAACAATTTAATCATACTACCCTCATGATCTTCTTTTAAAGAATTATGGTTTGATTTTCAAATCTAGTTGTTTTTCTTGACCTTTCAGATTGAACGTATGGCACTATTTTCTCCTAAACATTATTTGGTTCAGGAGACGAGGAGTTTTTTGTTTTGATGTTCATTTAGGACAAGAATCTTATTACACCGATAGTAATGGAGCATTTCAATAAGTGAACGCTTGTTTTTTTTTTTTTTTTTTAATAAATTCCCTTATATTGTTTTACTACAAGTATGGCATTTTTTGAGACTAAACAGTTTGTCCTGTCACTTTAAACCAGCCATTTTTTTCCTGGATGGCACGAATAGCGATTGAAGCCACTGTGCCTTTTAACGGCAGCCAGTACATGTACGGCAATTGTCACCAATGAATTGCATTGGGAGCCCCCTCCCCTCTTACTTTCCTTTTGGGAAGGAAGAGAGCTTGGTAGATGCAAAGTCGTAGCTTTCGCTAGTGGCCCCTGGATCCCTCCGCCTGCTCTGACATGCTGCTGCTTTGACGTATTAAGGGGTCTTCCCACGCTTGAGACAGGCCTGATATTTCTTCTAACCAGCCTCTCCTCTATAGGTAGTGGTGGATTCCACAGGGGGGAAAGGAAGCAAGTGTGACAAAAAAAACAGGCAATAATAGCTAATTTGGAAAGATAGGCAAGGTAGGGAATGTACTTCACTTGTAAGTTCAGTTTTAATTAATAACCCTCTTCAGTGTTTGTGATTCCCTCTACTATTTTTACCTTTCTGTCCAAAGCAAAGAAAGATATCTATACAAGTTACTGGAGATTGCTTAACAGACAACGATTAGCAGTTAAAGATGGTTACATCCATAACGTTGTGGTTTATTAAAATGGCAGGGCTAATCTGAGGAACGCTGTTAAACTAGAGTGCAAGGTTTATATTGTTACATAGTAGTTTAGGTTGGAAAAAAAGACTTGCGTCCATCAAGTTCAACCCTTTCCCTATCCCATTTTAATGCTGTTGATCCAAAAGAAGGCAAATAAAAACCTTTCAGCAAGTTAACATACATAGTTGTCAGCAGACACATACTGTGACATTGTAATTCTATGTCAGCCACAGGATATATTAACTGCCTCTTAACCATTTAAATGGCAGATGCTCATGCAATGTCACCCAAGGATCAAAAAAGGCTGCACTGAAGCCATTGAAGTGCACTGTGTCAGCATTGACATATAGGTGTCCAACTGTGGCCCTCCAGCTGTTTTTGTACTACAACTACCATAATTCCCTGGCATTCTAAAAAGCTGGTGGGGAATTATGGGGGTTGATGTTCTGCAGCAGCTGGAAGGCCTCAGTTGGAAACCTATGAATATAACACTGCAACAGAATGACATTATTTTGTTTTGCATGCAACCTAGAAAAATGTGACAAGGGAATTATTGTAGACATGAATATGATCTGGCAGTCTGTCTGCAAACCGCCGTTTATGGCAGCTGGAACATAAATATCAGATCCATAGTAGATTTCTGAAGCAATAATCATAAAGTTTCAGATCAACATTTACATTAAAGATGGCCCATGAGATGTACATTAACTAGACTAATGCAGTCCAAGGCTTCATGTTATACAGTTTAATATATTGGGGGGAAAAGAACTGGAAATGTGTCAAGACCCTTAATGGTGAAGAATAAAGGAAAGCTGTGAGGATGTTGCTGTTTCAGGGCTAATTATATTGCAGCAATTAAATGAGCGCATATGACAAATTAACATGAATATTTAACAAAAATGGAACACATACAGAGACGTTAACATTGTAGGTACTTTCTGCCTACAACGAACACACTTATGTAGTTTGGCCTTCTGTAACGTCATGTGAATGAATGACAAGTGTAATTGACATGACATGCTGACAGAATGACATTTTGCTGTTGACATGATGCATTTTGTCGACAAGGAGACAGTTGTGATTGATGAAATAAGAAAGGCTTGTGAATGGCAGATTTGCTGATCTAATGATATTTGCTGGAGGATGTAATTAAATGGACAGTGATTTTTTTGGCCGTTGAAACTCTCATGCCTTTCCCCTGCTCTTTAATGACACAAACCTGAGGAAGCTGTTTTAGGTATAGAATAAAATGCTTGGACATATTTCGAGATATATATATGTGTGTATATATATATATATTTATAAATAAGAAAGAAGGGGAATATCTGTTTATTAAAAGCAAATAGTGAAAAAAAATAATGAAAATGATTCAGTAGTCATTTGTATATAGCTCACAGATATCATATGCATTGTGGAATAAATATATAATACAATCACTCTTGGCTGTTTAGTGACATATGTGAATAACAGAAGTCACTTTTCTTATATTTGTTATTGGATATCTGTATGTGTTAGTTTGACATGTTGTATCAGTATTTTATACCTTATACATGATATGCACAGGTATTGGGGCCCCGTTATATATTGCTACTAGTTATTGTTGCACAATTACTTTGTGGTGGATTGTTTGTGTGTTTTTACACAGATTTGAGTTCAAGGTTAGTTATCCATTGCCATTCCTTTTTCTGAGGTTTTGTAGGCCGTGCTTTCTGTGCTCTAATGACAGTTTTTCAAGAGTAAAGCATTGTGTGTACTGTAAGTGTAGAAAATAAAAAAGTAGAAAATGATGTTACCAGGTAAACAAGTAAATGTATAAATTAAGAGAAACATTTTAGCTTTGCATACATTTAGAGAAAAGTGTGTATATTTAAGTGTGTGTGTATAGCACCTCCTGTTTATGGCATCACCTATAGCTTAATATGCAAATAAATCACTTTCAATGGGGAATGTGTAATTTGCACACAAAACCACAAAGTAATGTCATAAACAGCAGGTAATGCAGAAACATTTAATGGCACAACAGTAAGATAACCAGTATAGAGTACTACTTCTATAGCCACGGCCTGTAGGTACATTGGGTACAAAGGAAAGCATTAATGGTGTCTTGGCAGGGTTAACATATCAAAGTGGCAAACATCCAGCTATCACAAGCTCTTGGCTTGCCCTGCAAAATTGAACAAACCATATTTTTGTCACTTCTATGACTTCCAGCAAACCGTGTGAATTGTCAGTTCTCAGTGGAATGCTAAACTATTTCTCGAGCTTAGTTCAAAGCCCAAACGGATATTCGGTGATATAACCAAACATTTTTGTTTTCTTTCAATTTTTTTCATAAGGCGGGGGTCTGTTTGTCTATCATTCAGGGACACTAACATTAATTACGTAATTTAAGACAGACAAATGATATTTAAACTGGAATGAAAGCCTATATTAATAAACAATCCACTATATATAGATTTACATCTTGCAGCTATCCAGTTTGATAGCCGTGAAGGCTGAATACTATAACATCTTGCGCTTGATTAAAGAAAAAGATGACACTTTGAACTAGCACTTGAAAGTAAGCATACTGTACAGAGACTTATGTGTGAAGGTTTTTCACAGATAATTGCCAAGAAATAAGTTTTAAAGAAAAATAATCTACTCTGTCAGTAACAATAATTGAATTTGTTTTTAAGAGTAATAGAAATGTATGTTACATTACATTACAAGCTAATCAGATACCTGGTGGTGCTAATATTCTAGCATATTTGTCCTTGAGTTATGACTCTCCAAACACACTAAGTCTCATTGTGTGTACTATCACATTTAGTCTCATTGTATACATCCACTTTGTTAAGGTGATTTTTTTCAATGAGCTACCAAAGAAGAAAATACTTAAGGTTAAGGTGCCAAAAGATGCTGTCATAGACAGGAAACACTCTGAACATCTTGTGTTTCTCTCTTGTTTACAATTTGTCTAACACATTATTACTTTACGAATTTTCTTTCCAAATACAATGTACTAGCTAGATGTCTTGCTAAATTAAATAAAATGCAATGGTACATTGTAAACTTTCACATAGGTGCCTTTGTAATGTAATGTGTCTTTATGAGCCATATTTTTTATTGCATGGTTTGGTATTCTAGAATGGCTATCCAGTAAGAAAGTTATTATTTCCATTTATGTACAGTTCTTACAATATAGATCCTTTTTCAGAGTAGAATTCCCCAGTGTTTTTTGAGTTACTGGTAGATAACAGAGAGGTTTCAAGTTCTATTAGACTCGCATCTGTCTCCTCAAAACAAGACTTCTGGGAGCCTGCTCTGAGCTCTTCTGGGGTTTATGATCACAGCTATTATATGCCGCATGTGACAAAAGTGATTGACTTTAAAACATATTTAAGGAGTAATGTGCCTTTTGAAGTGAAGGGGTTAAACGGGCATCATGTACCACAACATACTTAGTGAATTAGAATGAGAAATCTATTGGTGTATGTCTTTCTTTGGTATGTTACCTTAACAATAGCTAATATGATCTGGCATTATTTTTAACCACCAATATAGGGTAATTACAGTGTTCATTGTTTTTGGACAGAATTGAGGGAATACTCAAAATTAGTTTAATGACTCGTGGCATTCCACTCTCGTCCTCTGGAAGTTAATTTCATAAAGAATTTCTTATTTTGCGTTACACATAGAATGATAAATTTGGCTTGTCAGAAAGATGTAGCATTTCTTGTGAAATGGCAGAATTGTGTGTGTGCCTAATGGGAAATGGCAGACATTTTGAATCACATATCTGTCTGCAAGCAGTATATTTCAAATGATTTTTTTGTGTGTGTAAATTCAGCTAGTCACCCATAAATGTTTTAAATCAAAAACGTATTAGTCATTACTCCTTCAACTGATTCAACACTATATAAGTTGGTTTAGTGTTTAGTGTTGAATCCTTCAACAGATTCAACACTAAACCAAGACGTTTGCTGCAGATGCTTTAAGTCCTGGAAGTTGCGACGTGGGGTCCCATGGTTTGGACTTTTGTCCAGCACATCCCACAGATACTAGACTGGGGGATTTGGAGGCCAAGTCAACACCTTGAATTTGTTGTTGTGTTCCTCAAACCATTCCTGAAACATTTTTGTTTTGTGATAGGGCACATTATCTTGCTTAAAGAGGCCAATGCCATCAGGGTATACCTCTTCCAGAAAGGAGCTACATGGTCTGCAACAATGCTTATGTAGGTGGTACATGTCAAAGTAACATCCACATTAGTGGCAGAACCCAAAGTTTCCCAGCAGAACATTGCCCAAAGCATCACACTGCCTCCGCCGACTTGCCACCTTTCAGTGTTCATCATGTTATGGCTGATTGGTGTGTGTGTGTGTGTGTGTGTATGTTTGTATGTATGTATGTGTGTGTATATATCTGATATAGACTAAAGAGAGAGAAATAAAATAATTTCATTTACTTGGCTCAAATAAGATTTACCAGCATGGAGTCTACTTTTTGTCCTCGTTGTTCACTTATTTCAAATATTTCGGATTCATTAGAAATTGTACACATTTATTTTTTTTATTAATTCTCAATATTACAGTGCTGCTGCAAATAAAATATAATTCACAACAGTCGTCAAAAAGACATTTAATACCATTTTTGCTTTTCTCAAGATGGCAAAACGGCTTTTTTTGCCCTGAAAGAGTCACATGACATATATTGTTCCATCAGCATCTTGGGATCCTTGCTAGAAACCTGCAAATAACCATTCATTGTGTGTAATTGTATGGCTTATAGTCACGTGAAGCATACTGTAGATTCATCTGGCATATGCTCCCTGCACAACTCTGCCAGTGCCAACAAACCCACTTCCTGTAGACAAGTAACAATATTACCCTGAAAGATTGCCAACTGGTGTTTCCAGGAAACTCAGCACTGTTTTCATACATTTTTTTGTAAATGCATAGTTATCAGCCAGATATAATTTAATGTGTGTTGATTATATTGAGGTTTTATAAAACTCCACTCTGGCTAGGGTTGCCACATTTGCTTAAAAAAAAATACCGACCTTGGTACTGTCTCCATAGACTTAACATTGGCATGATGGCTTTTTTTTACCGGCCTGCCGGTAAAATACCGGCCAAGTGACAACTCTGGCTGATCTAAATCTTGAGATTTGTGGGCTGACTCTGTTGTAAAGGGCATTTTGTAAAGAGCCCTTAAGAGTAGAAGTCCAAATGTGCCAGATAAATCTGCCTTTGTATTCTGCATAATTTAAAAGGTATTCACCCTTATTTTCTAGAACTAAAAGGCTGCCAGTGTTCGGTTTGTAATCTCTCCATCAAATTAAATAATGTTTAAATCATGCAGAGGTAACAGTCTGTCTAATTAAAAGTGAAGAGACAGTGAGTGACAATTGAAGTTATTTTTGTGGTTAATTGACACTTCAAAATAATGTATCACATGTAACATATTACTGGTTATGTTCTGTATCCACGACCACATTAATATACCTGCCAACTTCCTGGGCCATCATACTGGGGTGTAGCAGGGGTAGAGACTAAAGTGGGTGAGATTATGGGAGTTGTCATCTTTCTTTCCATGCACTGCAATAATGTACATGGGAAAGAACCACAGTGTGGATCGCAACATTCAAAAAAATATATAATTAATTTATTAAATTCTGGCTTACAATGTAAAATGTGCATACAGCGCTTTTCAATGTATGTAAAGCCTTGTTGTCACCCAACAAAATCCACTGCTTCCCAGGATGCCAGCGACTTGAAATGTAAACAATACATTTACTCTGTGCTGTGATGTGACTGGAACCATGCTGCCACCCCACGTACCACTCCAAGACAAACCAGAGGTGGAAGCCGCTAGTTGTTATTTATATTTATCTAGTTGCTTGCATGGGAAGCAGTGGATTTTGTTTGGTCAGAGTCTAATTAACATGGCGTAAATATGTTGAAAAACGCTTTTTTTTTTTTTTGCCATGTATGAAAAAAAGATTACAAATCTGTCTTCCATCATATCCACCTTATCTACTTATCCATTACACATTGTACAGCACAAGTGGAGGATGCATATCTCCAAATTTTTATTGGGAAATATATTATTATTCTTTACCCTCTTTACATTATGTTTTTTTAATTGCATGACCTGGGAAAATTGAGCTCAGATCCTGGGTTTCGGTCGGTCAATTCTTGCACTTCTTACAGACATATCTACGGTAGTTTAAAAACAATGGCATTTGTGCACAGTGCAGAGCAGCTTACTCTGGCATTGTTCTATGGTAGCATCAACTGTGCTGTCTCAAGAGCACTGTGCATAGGTGTTAATAATGCTGGTACAGATCCAAATTTGAAATCCTAGACTGTTGGCCGCTATGCATTAATCTAAGAGATCTGCAAACCAGGAGTGATCTAGCATTGAAAAAGTTCCAGAACTAAATTGATGAATAAACATCTTGCGGAAGCATCTTTCTTTGTTTTGTTTGTAAAGGTTTATATATCCATGATGTGCAAACATGTACGTTTTGGACATGGTTTATTAAAATGTCTGCGTTTGGCGTTCAGTGCCCTGAATTGCATGGCTCTGCATTTTCAAATAACCAAATATGATAACATCGCTGCTAGTCATCCACAGTACTGTGCAATGGAACTCATTACTGATTAATGTGTACCTCATGGCCAGTTAGTAGGCTTACAGATGTTGTGTAATGTAACATTGGTATACAAAAGTGAGATAAAAAGTTTCATTTATTTTCTACTTCATCTCTCTGAATATTTCTTAGAGTTATGATGAGAGGACATGTATCATCATCTCTTACTGCCTTATTGATGCTCTCCCGGTTTGGCTCCAGAGATGAACATTAAGCAAAGAGAACATAAAGATTGGCCTTAGGCCTTATATCATTATAGTGTTTTGTACTTTTCACAGAAATCCTGCGGAAAAGGAAAATTACTTTTAATCACATACTGGAAAGGAAGAATATCAACGTTGGGTTCATTTGGCTTTCTTGGATGCAGCAAAACAGTTTATATGCTTATATGAATATTAATATATCCTTATATGTAAATATAGTGGGAAATCAAACGTAGCAGCGGCTACCAGGATATAGTTATTGAAATTCGGATATGGAAAGAGCCACTGCACAGTTACTTGTATGGACACTCCTCTAACTCTAAGCTGCATTCCTATTTCATCTAACTTATAGTGATATGTTAATACCAGAAAAACTGCAATCTGTTTAGAAATACATAAGATTTACAAAATATACGCAGAATTAACTGGTCTGACGTTCAGAATTATTCTGTTTACATCGGGTTCATATTGAAAGCCGAATTTCGAGCTACACAGTATGGCGGAAAGGAGCCCTCAAATAGCCAGACAATTTGGCCATCATGGCCGAATACACACAGAATACTTTTGAAACCGAAAGCAGACCGAAACACACTGAACCAAAAATAGCCTAACAGACCGTTTTTGTTTTTTGTGTACACTGTACAGCCAATCACACTGTATTTGCAGCATGCTCACACCTGTTTGGTAGGCTTCATTTTATATATGTATATTATTTGAGCCTGTGACTAGCTTAGCGCACCAACGTTTTTCTTTTCCCTGCTTGCACATTTGAGGTTGTTGGCTCCTCATTGTCTGGTTGCAGCTTGCTGTTAAGGGGTTAATTGGGAGGAGGTTTAATTGCACCTCTTCCAACACATTAAAAAGGTTTTGGTAGCAGTATGAACTGCTGTGTGTGCCCACTAGATAGGAGGTGAGAGTAGGTTCTTACCCTATTGAGAGCAGTGGCGGATCCAGGGGGGTGGGGGGGCAACGGGGCAATTGCCCCCCCCCCCCCCCGAGAAGAGAGAAAAAAAAAAAAAAAAGACACTTTAAAAAAAAAAAAAACGCGCTTGCAGGCAGAGACTGAGGTGAGAAGGGATCGGAAGATCCCCCCTCACCAACGGTCTGCCTGCCAGGCTGCACGGGGAGCCGAACAGGCAGCACAGAGAAACCTCCGTGCTGCCTGTTCGGCTCCCCGTGCAGTGTGCCGACAGGTCACGTGACCGGCGCGCTGACGTCATATGCGCGCTGGGTCACGTGACCTGTCGGCACAACCATCTGTGAGACGAACAGGCAGCATGGAGAAGACCATGCTGCCTGCCACTAGCCACCAGGGAAAGGTAAGTGCTGGGGAGATGGGGGGAATGTACTGGGGAAAGAGGCAGGGGCTTATTAATGGGAAACACTGACAATATTATTGGGCAAATTAGCTGGGGAATATTAATGGCAACTAACACTGGCATATTACTGGGCAAATTGGCTGGGGATATTAAATGGCACATAACTGGCATATTACTGGGCAAATTGGCTGGGGCATATAAAATGGCAAATAACTGGCATATTACCAGGCAAATTGGCTGGGGATATTAAATGGCAACTAACACTGGCATATTATTGGGCAAATTAGCTGGGGAATATTAATGGCAACTAACACTGGCATATTACTGGGCAAATTGGCTGGGGATATTAAATGGCAAATAACACTGGCATATTATTGGGAAAATTGGTAGGGGCATATTAAATGGCAAATAACACTGGAATATTATTGGGCAAATTGGCTGGGGCATATTAAATGGCAACTGACACAGGCATATTATTGAGTAAATTGGCAGGGGCATATTAAATGGCAAATAACACTGGAATATTATTGGGCAAATTGGCTGGGGCATATTAAATGGCAAATAACACTGGAATATTATTGGGCAAATTGGCTGGGGCATATTAAATGGCAACTGACACAGGCATATTATTGAGCAAATTGGCTGGGGCATATTAAATGGCAAATAACACTGGCATATTATTGGACAAATTGGCTGGGGCATATTAAATGGCAAATAACACTGGAATATTATTGGGCAAATTGGCTGGGGCATATTAAATGGCAAATAACACTGGAATATTATTGGGCAAATTGGCTGGGGCATATTAAATGGCAACTAACACTGGCATATTATTGGGCAAATTGGCTGAGAGAGCCATACATGGGAAGGGAGAAGAGAGAGACATAAATGGGATGGTAGAGGAGAGACAGACAGACATGGGTTCGCAGAGGAGAGACAGACAAATATGGGATGGCAGAGGAGAGACAGACAAACATGGGATGGCAGAGGAGAGACAGACAGATATGGGATGGCAGTGGAGAGACAGACAGATATGGGAAGGGGAGAGGAGACAAACAGACATGGGAAGGGAGAGGAGAGAGACATAAATAGGAAGGGAGAAGAGAGAGACATAAATGGGATGGTAGAGGAGAGACAGACATACATGGGATGGGAGAGGAGAGACAGAGAGATGGGAAATGAGAGAGACAGATGGACATGGGAAAGAAGAGGATACATAGACGGACATGGGAAGGAAGAGGAGAGAAATGGGCATGGAAGGAAGAGAGACAGAGGGACACGGGGAGTGAGAGGAGTGCGACAGACATGGGAAGGGAGAGGAGCGTGACAGAAGGACATGAGAGAGAGGAAAAGACAGACGGACATGGAAGAGAGGATAAGACAGACGGACATGGGAGAGAGGATAAGACAGACGGACAAGGGAGAGAGGAAAAGACAGACGGACTTGTGCCCCTCCCGAGATCAGACTCTGGATCCGCCCCTGATTGAGAGTGTGCTGTTATTTTAGTTGTGTGTCTTACATATTATCAAGCACAAGTGATGTGCTTCCATGTGGGAGAGCTAGGTGTACACATATGGAACCATATGTATAAACAACAGAACGGTTTATTACTTGGTAGAACATTGTGGCCAATTTACTTCATGGAAAATGCTTAGGCTTTCTATTAAAGGGCCAGATGCAAACATAATTTAGACAAGTGCTGCATCATGTAAATAAAGAAAAAGAAACCGATATGGCTCATCAGTTTGTTCCTCAACACTTCCTGTCTTGTTACAAAATTCATATAAAATTAAGTCATTGCTTTTAACAAAGGCATTCTTTGCCCTGTCTTAGGAAGGCTTGTGGAGGTATTGAAAAGTGGACTGTAACGGTAGAGAATGTAATGTGAATTGCCCTTTGGAATAACTTATTAAAATGTCGGTATCTAAATTTATAGACTTAGATAAATATGATAAGATATATCATATGATAAGATGTTTAAAAGTATATAGTTTGTCATGATTTTGTTTTTTGCATTAAAATAAATGCAGCCTATTTTGGCCGATAAAATAATCACTGGCATATTATGTCTTAAGCAGAGATTGTAATTTGTACTTAACACTACTAATACATATTTTCATGTTGATTTGTGCAGAATATATCACCTTATTGTGTTACTGCAAAACAAGAAGCGTCTTCTATTTCTCGGCATTCAGGTGCAGCTACCACCATTTCTCCTGGTGGATCTGTATACTGGACAGAAACAGTTTCATGATGTTCATTGAACCTACCTACATACCTTGTCACGGAAACTTGTGTCCTTGGATAACTTGTGTTACAGTTCCACTAAATTTATCATTTTTACATATTTATTTAGTTGCATCGTATTAAGCAGGTCTGTACAGTGGGATGTTTTCCCATCCCAATAAGTAATATATTTATATAAATGTATTCACTGGGTAGTATTAGAAGCTTTATTATCTATTTTATGTGAAATCAAGTGGATGGGGTCATTTAATCACTAAACTATAAGGTACTGTGTGTGCTTTGATCTTGTGTAAGTTGTTCTCTGGCACTAATTCACTTAACACATTTGATTCATGCCTTGAAAGCTCTTGGCATTAGCCCTCCTATTATTCAATTGATTCCCAGATCTAGTAATAACCTTATTGCACCGCACCTCATCCATCAAGCACTGACTGCTGATCAGTTCATTTCAACAAGTCTGTTGTAGGTATAGAGATGTCACATAGAAGGTTAATCTGTGAAAGAGTAGAAACTGTGAAAATGCATATTAGTTTGACAGGTAGTGCTACCATTTACTCATTTCTGGCATATACACCATTTTCTGCAGTAGTTTTACCAAAATGAATAGTTTAAGTAAACAACATCTATGTGCTTACACTGGTTTGTAAATATAAAAGCATGCTGGGCACTATTCAATGATGTGAGTTATTTTACCTCAGGTCACTAAATACACTAAAAGAACGAGTATTAGCTCCGTTTCCAAGAGCATTTGAATAATTATTTAAAAATCATATTTTTCAGGGCTTTAGAATGGCAAAATTATGATATAAATGCAATTCCACGTTTAGACTCTGCTACACGACAATATGGTCTTTTCATTACAGTCTAACATTAAGGGGGTTATTAATAAAAGTACATTATGGGGCAAGGTTTCTTTCTAGACCTCGTTTAGATCTGTGCCCCCGAATTACATAACCCCTGTGTGTCAAGACCAAAGTATCACAAGAAAAATGTGATAAGACCAATATATTTTGGTCCCACTTTTTAAAGGAGGCTCTCAATTCAGTTTATCATTTTAGATTAATCCTCCCACACTACCAAAGGGACTGTTCAATTCCCCCCCCCCCCCCCCCCCAAAAAAAAAAAAAAAAATTCCAAAACCAGTTACTGATATTTATTCAAATATATTTATGCAAATTTTTGTAAAATAAGTAAATGTAGAATGTAGCAGGTAGTCCCTAATTAATCTGGAAAATGGTGATATTAATTGAAATTATGTAACTAGAACAACAAGCTTATTAATCTCTGGCTAAACTCACCTAGCTCCAACCATCCCTAATACCAGGGGTGTCCAAGTTTATTCTGCAAAGGGCCACTTCGCTCGAAATGTATGCGTGCGTGGGCCGCATTCATTTTTCATTCATTCAGAGAATAATATATATAATTATTTACATGTGTGTGTATGTAAATATATATATATATATATATATATATATATATATATATATATTTTACACTAATGTGTAGTGGTCACATTAACTACAAACACACACATGCATACACAGTCACACTTACCCCCCCCCCCTTCCCACACACACAGTCACAATTACCCCACACACACATACACATTTATACACACATACTCACATACATACACTTACCCCACACACATACACATTTATACACACACACTCGCATACATACATACACTTACCCCACACACTAATACACATTTATACACACACTCACATACATACATACACTTAACCCACACACACACATTGATACACACACTCACATACATACATACACTTACCCCCACACACATACACATTTATACAGACACTCACAAACATACATACACTTAACCCCCACACACATCCACATTTATACACACACTCACATACATACACTTACCCCACTCCCACACATACACATTTATACACACACACTCAAATACATACAGTTACCCCACACACACACACACATACATACACTTACCCCACACACATACACTTACCCCACACACTACTACACATTTATACACACTCACATACATACATACATACATACATACACTTAACCCACACACACATTGATACACACACTCACATACATACATGCATACACTTACCCCACACACTAATACACATTTATACACACACTCACATACACTTACCCCACACACTAATACACATTTATACACACACACACACACACACTCACATACATACATACATACACTTAACCCATACACACATTGATACACACTCACATACATACATACATACATACACTTACCCCACACACTAATACACATTTATACACACACACACACACACTCACATACATACATACACTTAACCCACACACACATTGATACACACACTCACATACATACATACACTTAACCCACACACACACACACTCATTGATACACACACTCACATACATACATACACTTACCCCACACACGTGGCTGTGGACTCCCGGTGCGAATCTTCCCTCCCTCTGACCCTTGCGCATGACCTCATGCGCAGGGTAGAGGAGGGGATTTGTGCACTGCACAAAACACGGGAAGCTGTACCGGGGAACGAAGTTCCCTACACAGAGCGTGTAGGGAACTTCGTTCCCCGACACAGCTTCTCGTGTGGTGTGCAGTTCGAGGTGCGGCTACCGGAGCAGAGCTCAGGCGGGCCGCACGTTGGACGCCTCTGCCTAATACCAACCCTAATACTATTACTACCACCACCTTCCAAGTGACTTCTTCACTGGCTATGTGTCTTATGTCCCCCAATCTCTCTATATTATAACCGTGCAACCAGGGCTGCCTGCCTCATGTATCAGCCTGTTCCCCTCTATGCTCTGTACCTAGCACAATGTAAATTGTAGCCATTATATAAATAAATGTCAATGTAATATATTTTGCATAATTGCAAAGTTAAGTCTATGGAGACAATGGCAGTTATTTTGTGTTTGTTTTAAAACATTTTTTAATGAAAGGTGGTAACCCTTTATGTAGGCTAGCTAATAAACATAATTTATATGATCTGAGGGACTTCAGTGATCAAAACCATTGCAGTCTATAGTCATTGGAAATTACACTGCAAAAATAATTGAGATTTTTTTTTGTTAGACTTTTTCAAAGGTGACATACATAAATTGTATTATTTCAGCAAGTACCTGTTGTTTTATTCAGCTTCCAACATTTATACACTGTCAGTGATGTTTTTGTCCTAGTAAAATATAAATGTCATATGTTTCTACAGTGAATTCTGCAGTCTTGTAAAATGAATAATTAAAATATTACATTTTTATTCTAAGGACCATTAATAATTTGGGAAGTTCACGGTTGTGAGAGTTGGAAATCATGTTGCTTTGAGTATTTGCAGTTTCCATGACACTCTGACTGAAAAACAAAGCGTTTGAATACTGGGAATACCTGCTCTAGGCTTCAAGCATGTTTTGTAATTTAGGAGCCTTCAATTTCTTTCTCCTCATGTCTACATGTGTCTCAACAGAGCATTCCCCCCCCCCCCCCCCATAACCCCATGTATCACACAATTCCTCTCCTTCATATTTCCACGTTTCTCTGCCTACTGGGCCTCAAGGTGATGTCATAAACAGGAGACACCACATACACATCTAAATATATTTTCTCTTAATCTATGCATTTGCTTTCAATTCTCCTAACAGAATGTTTATATTTTTATTAAACAAGAGACACGGATAGGAAGAGAGCAACATCTGAAGGAGGCAGTTGTGTCCACTCCTTCACACCTGCCTTTTCCTAAAGATTGTTATAATAAAGGGAGAAACCTTGATTTAACCATACATTTAAGCTATATGTTCATGTTGGTAGGATAGTTTTTTTTTTTTTTTTACATGACTGCTAAGGAATTATTTGTATGTTAAACTACCACTTACATAAGATGTAACTAGATAACCTGGTCATTTAAAACAATCACATACATAAATCATATGCCATTTTTATATGATTGAATTAATTGCATATAAAAGAAAAAATAAAATTAGGTGTTTATCTCCTGGCTCCATTTTTTGAATATTTCCCATGATACAATATCTTCCAAAATATTCCATTCAGTCTTACAAATGTTGCTGTGGAAGCAGACACCCTTTGACCTAGTATTACAGTATTTTCATGTTCCATGTTCTGGGTCTTTTAAATAAATAATACACTGTTTTGCGTATAAATTCTGAGTGAGACAGTGAATGAGTAATACAGTAAAGACAGGTGTGCTCATTATCAAGCAAAGCCTCCCTGACTGGGGTTAGCTGAGAATCCTTGCATTAACGGTTTCACAGTAGAACTGCATGGGGTGCATGGGTATCAGAATGCCCTTCTTTCATTGATTTAAATTCCTGATAACAATACATGTGCTCTACAGTCATGCTGTGTTGGGTCCGTGGTGCTGTTGAAGAGCCTCCAATAGAGATGGTTTCTGTTGAGATGTTCCCTCCAGTAATATGCATACCAAATAAGAATTTTGTAATTCACTACAAAAACATCCTGGTGTCCGTTTGCTACTACACCACAGAGGCAGATTAAACCCCTGTAACACCTCTAATTTTACAACTCAAGAACCTATACCTTGAGAGAGTTGGTGAACCCAGATAAGATCTGGAGAGAACAAAACAGATATATGGGAAACCCATTTTGCCGGGATGGGAAAGGGCCAAGTCAGAAGCCCTATATTTGAATATTAGAAATGTGTATAACATAAGCCTTGTGCTTTACTTTTTTATGTCTTACTTTTCAGACAAAATGAACCCTGTCCATTATGACTTTGCATTCTGACACTTACATGTCTGTATGCATTTTGTACTAATTTTGAAAATCTAGAACGTTTAGTCACATTTTTACAACTTGCCTATTTCCTAATGCCATACATCATTTTGAATATCAAGTATGCCCAGAAGTGTTCATAAGTGTCTTTTAAGTGACTTGCCTTCAACATGAAACCATTTACAATACGTAATAGAGAAATTTGGAGTAATTCCTCATGGAAGTTTGAAGTCAGAAGTGGAAATCACAAATGGAATATCTCTAACCACAAATACACAATATTTTCACTAGGACAAACATGATAGATGTTTTTACTACAATGAGATTATGAGACAAATACATTTACAAACATGAAAGAAGAAAGCAGCACTGAGTGAAATGAAGACTATATTGAATTTGCAAGTCCTCTCAGTACTTCAAAGGAGCACAGTGGTTTTTTCACCCACTATACTTTGGAATAAGATTCTGCTTGGTAGCAGTTCAGCATACTGCCTTTATGCTGAACATTTATATAAAATACACAGCAAGCTTTCATTTTGTTACATATTATAAATGCATGCTAATAACTATATTGATCCATCTTTTACAACCA
The DNA here is from genome assembly GCA_036172795.1 of Pelodytes ibericus. NCBI lineage: Eukaryota > Metazoa > Chordata > Amphibia > Anura > Pelodytidae > Pelodytes > Pelodytes ibericus. Next base: position 67,302,978 of record CM069862.1, read on the forward strand.
TGTTGGGGTGTATGATCTCCAGGGGGCGGGGCAGGTACTCCAGGTAAACTGAGTGGTCTGTTTGATTGCTCCATTAACAGACTCACACTAACAGTGGAGCTAAGTACAGAAATGTCTAATGCAGCTGATAGAAAGAATGCATGCTTAATTTATTGATAACCAAGAGTCAATAGGACTCAAAAGGGGAGGAGGACGTGATACTTTGATTAGAATTGAAAGGGAATAAACATCTCAAAAGCTGGGAATATATGTTTCAGAAGATGACATTCCTTTTCTTGCTTGGCTAGGATCCTGTCTCACATTATTTATTTATTTCCGGTACCCATTGTACAGCTCTGCGGAATATGTTGGCACTTTATAAATTAACAAATATCACCATATAGGGTTTTATGTGTTAACTCAATGTACAGTTCATATCATACTTTGTTTTATATTTGGCAATGTAATGTTATGAATGAGTATTGTAAAGACAGCCAAACATAACCTGCAACTGCGGCTTGTGATTTGGGGAAAAACCACAGTGATTTGCAAAAGTAATAGCTCATTAGATTGGAAGATAAAAAAAAAAAAGGTGTCATGATATAGAGACCCGTTTAATCATTTGTTTGAGCTAGAACAAAGAGTGATTGGGAATGGGAGACGTTTTGATTCATTATTTTTAGTACAGTTTTTAGTACTTGACTTTTGATGTAATAATTCTTATGTTTCCAGAGGCTGCAACGTTACAGAGCTGGATAATGTAGAGCCAGAATTTCTGTATAGGTTTCCTAGGTACAAGATCCGTATTTACAGTGAAATTGAAAATGTTAATGGACTGTTCTGTATACTAACACCTTTGTAACAGTTTTGCAGTTTGTCTTTTTCTTAATAATTTATATTCTAAAACAAAAAGAATGTGTGTGCAGAGTATTAACAGTAATATGCTAAACACTGTTGTTCTTGTTTTTGCAATTTGTTAACTGTATTAAAAGCTTGCTGTCAAGTTTAACTTGTTAGTATATCAGACAACTATCATATAAACTTTTTTTTATCTTTTTACCAGTCATCAAACACAAACAACTTGCTGGGACCACCCGAAAATGACAGAACTTTTTCAATCACTAGGTGAGTAAACTCCTTTCACTTTTCCTCAAGGGCTTCAAGCAGATCATGATAAATATCTCTGCATTAACACTAGTGATATTGTGGTGAAATCACTAATAAATGAACTGCCCAAATCTGGCATTAATAGCAGAGTTAGAATAATTCTCCAACCTGATTATGTATCGAACTCCATAATATCCTTGTATTTTCAGTCTTTGCTTCTATGCCTACTGGATAGTAGGAAACACTACTTCTGCTTTTATAAAGGTATATAGGATAGAGCTGCAACATGGCCACCACAATGGATGTGAACACCATTGTCAGCATGACGCTACCCTGAGAAAACGTCAGATAGAGTCTTCAATGAATAACTGGTACATCATTGAACAACAAGTAATGGGATTGGATAAGTTAGAGCATCTGTTGTGGCTGAATCAGAATGACACAAGGACGGTTTTTGATGTTGTCCACTCTATGGTTATATGGAATGTCATCTCTTCATAGCGGACTATTAAAAAGAAAACTGAAATGAAAGATAAATGTCTAAAAACGACCCCTTTAGAAATACTGGAATTCTGCGTTGATGGTATGAGGTTACCTGAGTGGTGCAGGCACAAAAATGTAAACATGGGAGATTTAATGGAATGACTGGATAGAAAGCATTTCCATCACATTTCCTAACAAATTAAAACTTTCCTCTGAAGAGATTTTTCTCTTTTTGAGAATGAAACATTACATCAATTACCGCATTTTTAAACCCAAGAATTTATTGACGCTGTTTGAAGGAATTTTTGAAGCCATGTCCAAGAATAAGATTCCCTCCCCCTGCACAGTGTTTCAACTTGAAAATGAGGAATAGTGGCATAGCTGGGTTCAAGTGGGGAAAAACACACACTGCTTCATTATACAGGTACTCGATAAAAAAATATTGAACAGCTGGCACTATGTGTCTCAAACCTTACACAAGTTTAACCCAGCTACATCCTCAACATGCTGGAGATGTAAAGATCTTCAAGTGAGTGTCTTTCACATATTTTAGGCGTGCAAGAAGTCAGAAGATATCTGACAAAAAAAAAATTGGTACTGACAAGCATTACATTCATGTCCACTACGTGCTCTATTACACTTTGATTTTGATAATGTTTACCTATATAATAAATCCTTGGTGATCCAGATATTTATGGCCATGATAATGACTATAGAGAGAGATTGGAGAAGTAAGGAAGATATAGGATGGCCAATAGTGCACAACCAAATTCAACAGCAATGGGCTTCATTCAGTGATGCAAAATTAGCTCAAATGTTTCTATTGCGGTTCATGGGATTCAATGACATGAGAGAAAAAAAAATGTTGTTAATATTTTTAATAATTTTATCATTTAGAAAAACGTATAAAACATATAAAACCACCGTTCGTCTGTATTGTTCTTACACCACACCGGACCCAACTGTACAATACAATACATCCATATACCTCACATAACAACTTATCCGACATGCATACAGCTCGTCCTCTGCCCACCCTCAGGTCCCCGATTTTTAAATTAAATCTCTGTTGTAAGGGTCTAGCTTTCCCCTATATATTCCACCTATCTCTCTCTCGCCGACCCTGAAGTAATATTTTTATTTTTCTCCATTTCGATCTGATAATTAATTTGCTTTTTTAAAGTTACCCATGGAGGGATATCCTGAGACTTCCATCTCCTGGCGATAAGGTACTTCACCGCCAGGAATATCTCAATTACCAAGCATCTTGTTTTAGTTTTGGGAGTCCCAAGTGGAGGAGAGTAGCCAATGCTGATCTAGGAAGTCCTCTAACCCCCAGAGCCTCAAGAAGATCGCAGGTCATTGTCCAGCAGATCTGTATTCTTCTACATCCCCACCATATATGTAGATACGACCCTACTTCTGTCTGACATCTCCAACTGTTTGGGGATGTCGTTGTATATATCCTAGACGTCCATTCCGGTACCCTATACCATCTCTGGATTACTTTATATTGGAGTTCTAGTAGATTTAGACAATGCATATATCTCTTAATGTTCGGTCCCCTAATCTCTTTGCCATTTATTTAAATTTGTCACGATAGGGATATCTCCCCGAAAGTCTTAAGAGCCCGCTGTGTATTATTTTACTTATATTAATCTCAGGGGTAAACAAAACCTCAAAGTTTAAATCCCTATAAGTATTCTCTCTCATATCCCTAGTCTCGATCAGGCTTTTAACTCTAATATATGTAAATAGGTCCCTAGGTGTAAGATGGAATTCTGTCACTAGATCTGGAAATTATCTTATCTTATCCAAAAGGATTATATCTTTCGGCTTCATTATTCGTTTTAGTTCTCCATTCCCTAAGATTTAAATCCTCCACTATTATCTCCAGCACACCCATTGGACATTCCTGCGGTACACGATTAGTTATTCCTCTTCTATTCCTAAATTTTTCCCAGAAGCTGATCAGATTTTGTACTATTGTATTTTGTGCCTTACTTTTTTTATAAGAGGCCGGGTCTATCCACATAGCCTTTTACGGATCTTCTCCATTAAGTGCTTAAATTTCCATAAGGAACCAAGGTTCTGTCTTATTTTCTGGGGACTGCCATTTATTTATATGCAGGGTCAAGTAGGCCTCATGATATTTGCTAATATCTACTGACCCCATACCTCCCCTGTTTATCTTCCTTGTAATCAATTCTCTAGATAGTCTAGGAATTTTTTTTGCCCAAATGAACTGGTCAAGGGTTCTTTGTAGCTCTTTTACCCATTCTGTCTTCAATGGGATCGGTATTGATCTAAATAGATATAGCCAAATGGGTAACATATAAGATTTGACCGTATTAATATGTCCCCACCATGATATTTCTAGTGGAGCCCAATCTGCACAATACTTATGGGTTCTAGAGAGCAGAGATTTATAATTCAATTCCAGGCTCTTGAGTTGATTATCTGCTATCCAGATTCCAAAGTACTCCAGCTTTTCTGTAGCCCAATTGAATCCAAATTTCATCTTTATTCTTTCCTTCTCTAGGTGGCCCATATTCAATGCCATTATATTATATTTATTACTATTTAGCTTATAATTAAACAGCTGTCCATATGAATCTATCTCCTTTATTAGGGCTTCCAAGGAGGTTTCTGGACTGACAAGCATCAATAGGATGTCGTCCGCATATAAGTTCACCTTCAATTCCTCTTGATCTATCTTGCATCCCTTAATTTCCCTATTCCCTCTTATATATTGAGCCAAAGGCTCAAGAGAAAGAACATACAAGAGGGGGGACAGCGGGCACCCCTGTCTTGTCCCATTTTTTATATTGAACCAATCGGATGTCACTCCTGATCCGACTATCCTGGCTGAGGGAACCGAATATAAGACCATAACTGCCCCCAAAATCCAACCATCTATTCCGAAGGCCTCCAGAGCAGCTCTCAGAAAGTTCCAATTGACACGGTCGAACGCCTTTTCAGCGTCCAACGTTATTAGGGCCATAGGTACTTCCTGAGAGCTAGCCCTATCTAAGATGTTTATCACTCTTCTTATATGGTTACTAGATGTTCTTCTAGCTTCTTGGTGGACCAAAAATGGTATCAGGTCCTTCAACCTCCCAGCCAGGATTGCGGAGTAATTTTAATATCGCTATTTATAAGCGATATTGGTCTGTAACTTCCAATGTTTGCAGGCTCTTTCCCTATTTTTAAAATAGGTATTATTTTGGCTTGTAAAAGTTATTTTGGAAGATCTTTCCTCATTGCTATTTCATTAAATAGGTCCCTCAAATGTACATCAATTTTGTCTACAAACATTCAATAAAAGTTATTTAAATATCCATCTGGGCCCGGTGCCTTCCCTATTTTCAGGTTTTTGACTGCTGTTCTGACTTCTTGTAGGGATATTGGCATATTTATGCTAAGCTGTTGCTCTGGCGAAAGTTTCGGTAGATCTGACTTCCTAATATAATTTTGTAATTCTTTCTAGCTAATCATGAGTTAAATATATTTTACAAAATCTAGAACCTTTGGATTCAGAAATCTCCTTAGTATTATGAATGGCACTGCTTATCCCTTTCTTGCTACCTTTCCTCTCTGAAAGTAATATTGACCAGTACACCACACTGCATATATATGTATTTGTGTCTCATATATAACTGTTGATAATGTATGGTAATATTTATGCATATTTCTATGACCCAAAATTCTTTTTTTTCTTCCTTTCAATAGATATTACCTTATATAGTGTTATTACGAGTAAATACGAATAAATGTACTTTTTTATGTCTTATGCATGTAAAATACAAAATAATAAAATAAATTCCCCTGTAAGCAATGAAAAAAAATGAAAACAGGGTAGATATATCTTTTCCATCTGTTGCTTTGATGGTAATTGTGCTGTGAAACATTACGTCGTTATACATGCCTTGGACTTGCCATCCATGTTTTGTGAGTCACAGGTTCACCTTAAGATGTTTGCTAATGCTTCTGAAGGGTAAATACGTTATTAACTCTTATGTCTTGTCCTGGTTCAGGTGACTTAAATAATGTGAGATTCTCTGCCTATCGCACTGCAATGAAAATTAGAAGACTGCAGAAAACATTGTGCTGTAAGTATCTTAACTGTGTATGTGCATTACTGCTACTTTACAATGTAAATATCATTACACCTCCAGCCTGCTTTCACTCATTTTACCACCTGATGACAACACACTTGGACCACAACAAATAATTACATGGTGCCGTGTTTGTGAGGTTCACTAGGTCACCTGGTGCAAAAACATGGTCAGATTGGTATGCCGTATATCTAGAAACAAACTAATCCTTCCTAAATGCAGCTAATACAAAATTGTTGACTAGTCCTATATTGAAAAGTGTTACTATAACACAGAGGGAGCCCCAGGAGGCAGTCAGAACATCTAAATGAAACAAAAAATATACAGCCTTAGCTGGCCTTTGGCCTATGGTTAGGTGTGGGTTTAAAAGGCCTCTGTAGGAGAAAATGGTTGGGAAAAAGTAATGTGCTAATTCCTGTTACTGCCCTATAATTTGCATAAAAACATATAACCATTGGTATATCTAAACGAATTGCAAATATTAGAAACCATTTAAATGTTTTTTTTTTATAAGCATTTGTAGATGTGTAAAAGCTTTTTCATATAAAAATTATAAAGTGTTTTTTATTTTTTACATTTTTATAATTGTTTTATAGTAAATGATGTGATCAAAATAATCTGATCTAAAGAAATCCCTCCTTATATTGATAAAAAACAATATATATTATATGGATAAATGTATTGGGACACACCACCTAATTATTGAATGCAGGTGTTACAATCAGTGTATAAAATAACACACCTAGCCATGCAGTCTGCATTTACAAACTTTTGTGAAAGGAATAGATTGTTTTGAAGAGATCAGTGAATCGAAGCGTGTTACTGTGATAGGATGCCACCTTTGCAATAAGGCAGTTCATGAAATTTCATCCCTGTTAGATATTCCACAGTCAATGATAAGTGGAATTATTTCAAAGAGGAATCGTTTAGGAATAGCAGCAACTAAACCATGAAGCGGAAGACCATGTGAAGCCACAAAGCTGGGTTACTGAGTGCTGAGGCACATGGTGCGTAAAAGTTGCTAATGCTCTGCTGATTCTATAGCTAAAGAGTTCCAAACTTCCATTGCCATTAATATCAGCACAAAAACTATGCGACAGGAGCTTCATGGAATGGTTTTCCATGGCCAAGCAGCTGCATGCAAGCCTTACTTCACCAAGTACAATGCTAAGTGTCGGATCCAGTAGCGTAAAGCATGCCGTCACTGGACTCTGGAGCAGTGGAAATGTCTTCTGTCGAGTCTTCACTCTTTGGCAGTCTGATGGGCGAATCTGGGTTTGGCGGATGCCAGGAGAATGTTACCTGCCTGAATGCTTTGTGTCTTAATGCTTCAGCATACTTCAGCATACCAAGATATTTTGGGTAATGCTAGGCTTCCAACTTCGTGTAAACAGTTTGGGGAAGGCCCTTTTCAATTATAGCATGACTGTGCCCTAGTGCACAAAGCAAGGCCCATAAAGACATGGTTGGATGGGTTTGGTGTGAAAGAACTTGACTGACCCACACAGAACCCTGACCTCAACCCCAGGTCAGGTGTGAAAATACGTTTGTCCATATATTGTATGAAATGTGTTAAATGAGCGAGAAGAAAATTACAGCTAAACATAAATACCACAGAAGAAAACAGCTTGTGTCAGCAAAGGTACGGCATGGCCAAAACAGTTATTTAACCAAGGGGTTGAAAGGTTTGACACTTGTAAGATACTTAATAGACGTTTTAGTGAGTATTTATTTTAAGTTTTGCCAGAGCACTATGTTCATTCATATGATACTTTTTGTAAACTAGAGTACATGGTGTATGACTTTAAGAAAGTCCCCATTATGCAACAGGTATTATTTTTTTTACTATGAAACTTTGTTAAACACTATCATACAAGACAATTACCTTATCTTCTGAGAGCAAACTTGATATTTACAAAGCAGCAATCTGATTTCATGTTATGAAATGTAATAATTTCGTTAAAAAAAAAATCAAGACAGACAAAATGTCGATAAAAATAGGTTATAAATGTGATAATTTCATTTATACAATGCCAAGTTTAACATTCTTAATCTCTGCAGGCCATATGTGTGTTCCTGTGATGTAATTTACAGGCCGTGCTATGGAGAAAAACATTTGCCAGCAATCTGGTTAGGAATGGAAAGGTTTAAGGTGTCTGCTATTGAGAATAGGTTTTCTTTGATTTGGTGCATTAACTAGTTTTATATATCCCACGCAGTTTATGAAACTGCTGAAAATGGTGTTTTATTGAAAAAGAGATCCATTAAAAAAAAAATTCAATAAAGCCCTCCAGTTACATGTTTTGAAATAGCATTTAAAATAAAATGAGCATTGACTGTTCATCATCTCAGAAGGGCTGCCATGTGCCTTGGCTAGCTACTCTTTGGTTAGAATGAAGGGTACTACGATGTGTATTAGTAATACTTTAAACTACTTTTTTATACAATCTCTTCAGTTCTAAGACTGTCCAGGGTTCATTCTGCCAACCCATTGCTCATACTGAGAACATTTTGGACTATATTGTTTTACCATTACATTGCCACCAGCTATTTGTGATGACAGTTTCTGTTATTAATGAAATGAACATTGAATTTCATGATTTACAGTGGATGTTTTGTGGACAAAGTGTGACCTTGCTTGAACGTTTATGGCTGCACTGAGTAAGGAGGCTGAACTAAGCTCTAGAGAAGGGTAGCTGCAAAAAAGGTAGATGGTGTTGTATTATTAGCACACATTTTATAAAGGTTGAGTGTCATCCCTGACTTGTAGTGCGTAAGCTCTATAATGGAACACAGTTTATTTTTCAGCCAGGTAATCCAGATGTCTCTCTTGTCCTTAACGTTCCCAGATTCACCTCACTCGAGTCAACTTCTGTGTTACAAGGACACAGTATATTTCTCTGCAGGGGATTTTAAGTCAGAGCATCCAATCTATAATGATACAGCTGAGACTGTACATTTATTTTACAACACAGAGCTTTTTAAAATTTACAAGTAGATTGGCAGTGTCGACTCATCCAACCTTCTAATATGGAGGGCCGCATACCTTGTTAAAGCCTAGATTTGGATTGCCAGACACTATTAATTGTATGTGTTAATACAATGCATTAATACAATTGAATAACTGAATGCGCTTTTTCTGGCCACACAAAGATCCTTGAGGGCTGCCAGTTAGACATCATTGCTTCAGATTATTGTACTTCTACGACATTTCCTGTGTCTGAGTTCAAATATTAAACTGTCCCCATCTCAAACATGCCCGTGTTTATTGAAGCTTTGTTTAGTACTACAGCTTGAAGTACTTTGGTCATAGCTGCTGTGTATTCTCCCATATCACCACTTCTATTTACAAGAAACTCATCTCTGAAAGTGGCGCCATATTCTTTAACAAAGAAGTTCAGGAAAAGGTTGTTCGGGTGACAGAAGAACACGCTGCTATTTAAAAATAATCTTTAAACTTAGTGAAATCACAGCATGGAACTGAAGATTAGTGGATGATATATGTGAAGTTTAAAAGTCTGCAAGTTGTGAATGCTGAATGCATAATTGATAAAAATAGTTATTGTGATGATTGTTAAGAATAATCCACACAATGGATGTCTGGGGTTTTTACTTAATAATGGAGAAATGGCAAATTTGTAAACACTTTTTTCAAACACTTTTAAACCCTTCGCGACAATGGACGTGTCAGGCACGTCCTGCCCGTAACTCCGTTCCTGACAATGGAGGTGCCTGGTACGTCCTGTGGTGAATCAAGCGGTTCACCGCTTTAACGGTGCTGGTCTATTACCTCGATGTCGAGGCAATAGCCAGCACCAAAATGTTCTTTTCTGGGGCACCCACGATCGCCCGACGGAGCAGCATGCCTGTCATTCTTCCCCCTTCTGCACATATTTACTAGCAATATCTTACACCTCACATACTTTACTCACCTGCAATCTCCAAACCCGTAGCTGCAGTTTGTAGACTTACAATGCACCTAACTATTCACCTACTTAGTAACTTCTGGTGTGACTCAGTTCTCAGTTCCTCCCCCCCTACACACCTTCAGTTATCACAATCTACTGTTATTTTTACCTCTCCACTTTTCATTCTGCCTTACACTCTCCTTGTGTGTCTCATGTTCCCCATCCTCTCTAGAATATAAACTTGCTAGCAGGGCCCTCTACGTCATGTTTTCGTATGAAAATGTTTTGTCTTAATTTGTTTGTAACTCACTTCTTGTGCTCTGTACCAAGTGCTGCGTAAATTTGTTGGCGCTATATAAATAAAAGGTAATGTAATCTAATGTAATGAGGAAATTAGTTTTAGACTCCAGTATCTGTACCCTGAATAGGGTTGCCACTGCTTGTTCAAAAAAATTATGGCCAATGCGATTGCCTCCGTAGACTTAACAATGGCCTCAACCCAAAAATATATGCTGGGTACATCCCTAACCCTAAAGGGTAGAGCTCATCTTGCAGGGTCACACAATGTAATGGGGCATCGTGCTCCGCCCCCTTCACATCCCGAGACATGAATGAGGACAGTTGACAAAAAAACAGTTTTCACTTCATATTGATTAGAAATAAAATTAATGAAATAAAACACTGTACTAGCTTTAACTATAGTCATAGTTAGTGAACAGTCTTCTGTCTGTAATCACAACTATTTCAATAATAAAATAACATACACATATGTACTAGTTAGGCACTAAATGTGATAATTCTCTTTAATTCTGTTGATGTTATGAGTATTGTAGTGTATTTGTGAGGTAAATTTGCCATTTCACTTCTTGGCATTCTTCTCTGCTGAGCAATTAGTCTGGTCATGGTGTTTTGGTCAGAGGACTCTGGAGGCACACTCTAATTGGATGTGTTCAAACAAGGAGAACCAATTGCAGGGCCCTGCTTGTTCACTTTCTTTAAATGCTGCATAATGAATTCTGCAAAGGGGAACTCCCTGGTAGCCTCATGCTGCAAAATAAGAAAACAAAATAGTTTGTTCCTTCAGCCTGATGAAAAAGCACAATTGTCTGTATTGCTCAATATTCCTACTATCATTTCTTCTATGTTTACATTTAGAGTATAATTTCAAAACATTATCACTTAGTATAAACTGTTCACACATTAAACGTATACAGGTTTTGTTGTACACATCATATTAGTGATCTTTTTTTGCATTTAATGATGAATGCTGTATCAGTGTTTTGATCAGTTTGCGTAGACAGACCGCACACTTCTTATCCTGTATGTAAATGTAAGGCTTGTACTTATATACCATATTCTATTGCATTCTATTCCACCCAAAAAACTCTAGCATGCCTTAATATTTCCTCTTTAAGCGTCCGTAAGATGTACAAGGTGTAATTCAATGTCAGAGCTATAGGTACTACATACGCTACTCCTATTTTCATTTGCTACAAAACACTGAAGACACAATGGCACTATTGAGTATATAGTCAAGGCCTTTTAATTCAAAATGTTCTATTACAAAGTATGGTATTCAAAGCCCAGAGATAAATGAACTAAACACATTGGATAGTGCTAATTTTTCTTTCAGTATTCCAGTAATACAGAACTCCTATAAAACTTTCTGAGACTGACAAGTCAGGTAAGATTAGACCCTGAGAAGATGGGGCCTAGGCCAAAATACTCTCTTTGGGAAAGTAGACCACCCCCTGCTACATGATGGATCCCTGTGTTGTAAGGATTACCTCCACGTTTGGTCTTGTAAATGCTGGCAGCAGACATGTAAAGATAAGCAGGTACATAACAGCAAGTGGTGGAAAAGACTCAATTAGTTTAGTTGAGAGTGATGGAGATGATGAATAGAGATTTGCACATTGGCAGAACACACAAATGTACTCTCTGTGGAAGCCTCACTGAATCCTTACAGAACCTCACTGTTGCCTGTTATATAGAAGAGTCTTAGGCTCCCCATGCCATACTCAAAAACCCAGGAAAACCTAACAGACTTGATTGTTCCTTTAAATACAGGCTAATATAAACTAAAAGTTTTTATTTCTGGAAGACAGGACTGTGAAGTTTGTTGACCTCCTTGAATACTGAGAATATTCGTGCTGCTGGCACAGCCTCTTGTGGCCTATTAAATTGTTCTCGCAATGGATTGATATTTTAGATTGTTTCATCCAATTCATTCTGCTGACAGGGAATACAGACTTAAATCACCCTTGGTCCCATCCCTGTAATCCAGCAAATAGGTCTTTTGAAAGCTATAGTGTTGTTTGTAGCTTTAGCTCAATTCTTTATTTTAAATCAAGGTGTGCCTGACTAGAACTCAACTTTTTGTATCTCAGACCGAAAAATTACCTCAAATTTGAACCCAAGTTTATCCTGTGTTTCACTGCTCCTGCTTTTCTGATGGTGTTATTATGTTCTGGAATCATAGATGGCCTGTATAAAATACTGTATGGGTTTTTTTTGTGAGAGCAGTGGGCAAAGAATCAAAGTGTATTCTGTATTGCTGTTTAGTTTTTATTGTTAGGATTTAGTAGTTTATATGTGTTGCTTGGCAGATATACAGCAATCCTTCTTTCTTCAAGCCACCCCCCCGCCCCCCCCCAAGTGTAGAAAAATAAAGGTACACTGACAAAATGGGTACAGTAAAGCATGAGGTGGATTGGTCTGATTTGCCTTCAATGCCATTGGTGGGAAAAGTAAAATGTGGCAGCGGAGCTCTATATTGAATTAGTAATCATACATGGGTTATTGACACAAATAATGCACATAAGACCTTTGCATGTAAATGCATAAAAGAAATATATAAAGAGAGAGTATAACTAGACTAAGACAAAGATATGTTGTGAGGCAAAGAATAGGATGAGTGTGTGTTTGCTCTACCATTATCCCTTATGTCATATTACTGCCAAGTCACGATTGTGATTAAAACATACTACTAATAAAAGTGATATCTAGAACTAAGTTCCTGGTAAGGTGATGCTGGTAAATGTTGGGCCATAGTCATGCCTAACTAATAAAAGCATCATTGAGAATTTTTCATTCCGGAGTGCGAAACATAATGACCAGTAACTTCTCCTTAAGTGACAAAGACAACTATCAAAGTGTTTTTATATGTTGAAAGTAAGCAAATGACCTGTTTAAAAGTCCTGCCAAACCCTTTGCAAACCTTTCTCCCGCTCATGCACTAGCTCTTCCTTGAAGCGTTCTAGTGATTTATGGCTTTCTTTGACTTGTCAAATTCCATTACCATAACAGAGTGACATTTATAATTTTAATTCAGTGCTGACACCAAGCCAAATCAGTCTGCCTGGTTCATGGCGTCCCAGCCACACAGTTTGCTGATGAGAATGAAACCGTATCCCAGAAAAGGGCTTCTATTCTTTGCTGAAATTTCATTCTTAATTGTGCTACTTGTCATGATGAATGACATCACCTTCACATTTCCTGCATTCATGACATCAGTAAGGAATAGCCAAGAGTATTTGTTTGCATTTAACACATGTAAACAAACTCTAAGTGGCAAGCGATATTTACACTGATTTAACCCTTTGAAGGGCAAACTTATATGGAACTTTATTTTGGGTAAAAAGTTTAGTTTTTCTTTAAAAACCTGCTTTTTATGGAAATGTAATGTTGACTGTGGACACACAGGTGCCACTCATGATTGGTCTGTGATGAGGCCTTTGGTTGTAGCAAGTGTAATTCAAAATGACAAGTCTGTAAATGTAGTGTAGGGGACAAAAACCAGTACTGGAGGACATGTCTGACAGAGAATGGAATGAAGTAACCTGCCCTACAGGATGGCACCTACTGTGGAGGGGCTCTCTGGTTTTTTGCTTGCATGCACTATAACAGAGGAGACCTCGACATTTGCATATTAGACTCGTCCCACACATCCGGATCCAGGCAATCAAGATCCAAAATGTGTGACAAGTACGATGTACGATGAGCAACAACCCTAGAAATACATTTCAGTCTATTATTGCCCTTTGTCATTGTGGTACAGCTTGTGTCCCTCTAGGTGCCGCAAACCACGGCCCTACGTCTATGCGATTTATACCAAAAGTAAAAAATGGGTCTCATGGAATTATCAAGGACTAAAAATACCTCAGAACAGCGGTAGGGCGCTACCTGTTTTAAACATATTTGTTTCTTTAAAAAGTAGATCATATATAGATCACTGTGATCTGCTATTTGTTGATATATCTGTAGTGGAAATGAAATATTGGCTTTCAGCAACTAGATGGAGTCTAACCAACAAACAGCAGTATTCGAAGCAACATAAAAATGTCATAATGTGTTTGTGTTTTTGTCTTTGTGTAGCAATTGCAAATATGTTTTTCAGTTTCATTAAAAATACCAAATTAAATTGAAACAAGGGCCTGACAATGGCATTAACGCGATGAGACGTCAGTTACAAAGAAAAAGGAACAGTAAAAGCAGTCTTACATACTAAGTCAATGCCGCTGACAGGGGATATAACTCTTGTGTAAGCTAGTTCCAGAATTGTGTATGTCCACAAGGGTATCCTTTATAAAAAGAGGTTGCTACCAGCATCGTTGATCTGTACAGTTCCAATTTTCATGTATATTTGTGCAATTATCAGAATAATGTTACTTGAAATACCCATGATGCATCACTATCATAACTGGACTGACAAGTGAACTACAGAAAGACACTTATAGCCGAATTAGAAAGATAGACAATTTGGAGACATTTTACAAGTCTATTACTGCCTAATTATAGTAGTTACATTTCTAGTGAATAGGCCTCACTGTCAGGGCCGGCCTTAGGGGTGTGCGACCTGTGCGATCGCACAGGGCGCAACACTCCAGGGGGCGCCTGTCCGGCCGTTAAAAAAAAAAAAAAAAAGTTAGAAAAAAAAAAAAAAAAAAAACCCGGTAGAGGCACTGGGTGGGGGAGATCAAAAGATCCCCCGTCACCAGCCCTCTGCTTGGCATGCTGTGCTGTGTCCGGGGAGGGGGCGGAGCTAACCGGCTCAGTGGGGTAGCTCCGCCCCCACCCTGTGAAGCAGAGCAGCGTCTGCTTCACAGGGAGCCACGGACAGCAATAGAAGGTGCTTCTCGGCTCCCCATACCTGCATTAAGTATGGGGAGCCGAGCAGCACTTTCTATTGCTGTCTGTGGCTCCCTGTGAAGCAGACGCTGCTCTGCTTCACAGGGTGGGGGCGGAGCTACACCACTGAGCTGGTTAGCTCCGCCCCCTCCCTTGAACCACACTTGCAGGCAAGGGGGGGGGGAGAGAGACAACAGGAGGTGAGAGAGGGACAGAAAAGGGGGTGAGAGGCAGAACAGGGGGAGGGGGGAGAGAGAGGCAGAACAGGGGGAGGGGGGAAGAGAGAGAGACAGAACAGGGGGTGAGAGAAGGACAGAAAAGGGGGTGAGAGGCAGAACAGGGGGAGGGGGGAGAGAGAGGCAGAACAGGGGGAGGGGGGAAGAGAGAGAGACAGAACAGGGGGTGAGAGAAGGACAGAACAGGGGGTGAGAGGCAGAACAGGGGGAGGGTGGAGAGAGAGGCAGAACAGGGGGTGAGAGAAGGACAGAACAGGGGGAGGGGAGGGGGGGTGAGAGAGAGGCAGAACAGGGGGTGAGAGAAGGACATAACAGGGGGAGGGGGGAGAGAGAGGCAGAACAGGGGGAGGGGGAGAGAGGCGGGGGAGGGGGAGAGAGGCAGGAGAGGGGGAGAGAGAGGCAGAACAGGAGGAGGGGGGAGAGAGAGGCAGAACAGGGGGAGGGGGGAGGCAGAACAGGGGGTGAGAGAAGGACAGAACAGGGAGTGAGAGGCAGAACAGGGGGAAGGGGGAGAGAGAGGCAGAACAGGGGGTGAGAGAAGGACAGAACAGGGGGTGAGAGGCAGAACAGGGGGAGAGAGAGACAGAACAGGGGGAGGGGGGAGAGAGAGGCAGAACAGGGGGAGGGGGAGAGAGGCGGGGGAGGGGGAGAGAGGCAGGAGAGGGGGAGAGAGAGGCAGAACAGGAGGAGGGGGGAGAGAGAGGCAGAACAGGGGGAGGGGGGAGGCAGAACAGGGGGTGAGAGAAGGACAGAACAGGGAGTGAGAGGCAGAACAGGGGGAAGGGGGAGAGAGAGGCAGAACAGGGGGTGAGAGAAGGACAGAACAGGGGGTGAGAGGCAGAACAGGGGGAGAGAGAGACAGAACAGGGGGAGGGGGGAGAGAGAGAGACAGAACAGGGGGAGGGGAGAGAGAGACAGAACAGGGGGAAGGGGGGGGGGAGAGAGAAAGAACAGAGGGAGAGAGAGAGAGAGAGAGAGAGAGAGAGAGAGAGAGAGACAGAACAGGTGGAGTGGGGATAGAGAAACAGAACAAGCGAGGGGGAAGAGAGAGAGACAGAACAGGTGGGAGAGAGACAGAACAGGTGGGAGGGGGGGGGGGAGACAGACATGGCAAGGAAGAGGAAAGGGACACATACATAGGGGGGTGAAAGACGGGGGGGGGGGGGGCGCCATGAGGGAAGCCCGCACAGGGCGCCGGAACACTTAAGGCCGGCCCTGCTCACTGTAATACACACTTTAAACTTTCAGAATGATTTGAGGCTACAGACAGAATGTGATCACTTTGCTGATCCAGTGGGAGATGAATTCTAATTTCAAGAATTTTAAACTGAACCACCCCTGTCTAGGTAACTGATAAGATAAAACCTCAATAAGGAATATGCAAAGTATGCTCTGTATTCTAATCCACTTGGCTTTGAAATAATATAATATATTGAACCCCATGTATTTGTATCTTTCTGCTATTAGTGGATCTTCTGGAGCTAAGCAACACCCACAATGTGTTTAAGCAGCATGAACTGAATCAAAGCAACCAATTGCTGTCTGTTCCTGAAGTCATCAGCATCCTCACCACCACCTATGATGGGCTGGAACAGAAGCACAAGGAGCTAGTGAATGTCCCTCTTTGCGTAGATATGTGTCTCAATTGGCTGCTTAATGTTTATGACACGTAAGTAAAAAGAAAAACTATTTATTTCTTTATGGCATACAAATTGCTGAGCATCAGGAATGGTCATCAACCTTTTTATTCAACAACAATCTCACAATTTTCTATAACCTTTCCTATTAATTGCAGCGGCTGGCCCAAAATTGCTACATGCATGCTTATTGTAATTATATAAAAGCAAGGATAAATGTCTTACCTAAGAAGACTTTCAAATATATTTGCACTTGTCTTTGTGGAAGGGAACGTTTTCCGTTGTATTATTGTCTTAAAAATGTCTTGAGCAGGAAGTTGCCCTTAAGAGTGCGCTGAAAGTGGCTTCCCCCAGTGTGCTATAAAAAAACATGACATTTCCAGTATTCAGAAACTTTTGCCTTCTGTGGAGATTTATAAGAAAAACAAAAAAAACTTTTTAATTTTTTTTTTATAAATGATCAACTGCGTATTTAGCTGTAGTTTTGATTTAGTTTGATGGTAACAATTCATCTATTGGCCCATTAGAGTGTCAAGGAATGATTTATTATGGCCAGTATTTTGATACTATATGAATGAAAGATATAATTTATATATTGTTGACTGGCTTCACTGTGACCATGAGACCCATAAAGAAGTAATCATCTGAAAATAACCATCATTGCTGTCAACTCAATAAGTACTTGGTGTTTGTAAATTTCTGTGGCCGATACAAGCAGCTTCCATTTGTTTCACAAAGTCAAGGGAGTCGTTTTGGCCTGTCAAAAATGAAGTGTATAGATGTGTATTTCCCAATAAACTTGTGTTTAACTATTAATAAACCTCAGGTGAATTGTTTACTCTCAATTTTAAAGGACATGTTTAAATAGAAATTATTTAATGAAAGAATACAACAACACACCCTACTGACCGCTCTTTACGTTTATAGCGCTACAAACAAATATCTGCTCCCTGATAGAGCTATACTTGTCCACAACCCTCAATAACATACTTATTTCCAGTATTTCATTAAAGCATTTCTATTTAAAATGTCTAAACTTGATTCAATCTTTCAAATAAACAGTTGTCCTTTCATTTGAACATGTACAGCAGTGCTGTTGAGACTAGCACATTTGCAGGGATGATGTCATGTGAATTGTTCTCTCTAACCCCCCCTCCCCAGATATGTCCCATATCTGTTCTCTCTCCACCCTCCCCATCTCTTTTCTCTCTAACCCCCCCTCCCCAGCTCTGTTCTGTGTACCCCTCCTCCCCATCTCTGTTCTCTCTACCCTATCTCTGTTGTCTCTCCCCTATCTCTTTTGCGTCTCCCTCATCTCTGTTGTCTCTCCCCCTTCTGTCTTCTAACCCCTCCGTTCTCTCTCCCCCTCCTCCTTTGTTCTCCCTCCCCCTCCCATTCTTACTTGAAGCGTAGAGCAGGTACCCTCCGATGCCCTACATCATTAAGAGCGGGGAGCGCGAGCAGCACTTAATGAGCTCCATGTGTGTTTATGATGCATGCGGCTCCCCTCGTGAAGCAGACGCCGCCCCCTTGCAGGATCCTCAACTCAGGCTGTGAGGGGGAGATATTCTGATCTCCCCAGCCAGTGACTCTACCAGCAAACGTTTTTTTAAAGTGGCGGACGGGCGCCCCCTGGGGTTTTGCGCCCTGTGCGGTAGTACAGGTCGCTCACCCCAAAGGCGGGCCCTGTGTGTCGGCAGATAAGAACCATTCGGCCCATCTAGTCTGCCCATAAATGTGCATATTTTGAGACATCCCTCTAATTATTCTTTATTTATTGCTAAAATATTTATCTTTTAGACTCCACCAAATCCTTAAAATTCCTTTGAAAAGCATTTGGTATATTTGCACTATTAACCAAAAATGCAATTTGCTGTTCCACAGTTTGAATGTACTGAAGGTTCTTCGTGAGTTTCATTTACTCAGATGTTTATTTGGAAAAAACTGCATCTCCGATACCCAGACAGCTGCAAATCTGAGTTTCTGCTGCACAGTGTGGACCAAGGTTTATTGTCAGATCTAATATCTTATGTCAAAGCAAGAAGTAACTTTAGAGAGGTAACCTAGGTGCAGAACCTATTCTTATTGAAAGGGATATTATTCTCAGCCAATAACTATGCCCAACTGAATTTCCCTTTCACTATTATCAATTGCAGCAATCGCAAGTTACCTTGACCATGCGAGAGCGGTAACAACGAAATGTAACATTCTTATATGAGATCACAATAACAGCATTATTTATTTTTTTGTCTATGTAATGTAAAATATGTTTAAATCTAGCTAGAAACACAGAATATGTCGCGAGATAAGAACCATTTGGCCCATCTAGTTGGCCCAATTTTCTAAATACTTTTCATTAGTCCCTGGCATTATCTTATATCTAGGATAGCCTTATGCCTATCCCAACTCCTTCAGTGTGTTAATCTCTACCACAGCTGCTGGAAGGCTATTCCATGCATCCACCATCCTCTGAGTAAATTAATACATCCTGATAATACTTTTAAACCTTTGCTCAACTCATTTAATACTGTGTCCTCTTGTTGTGGTAGTTTTACACCTCTCCAGTGCTGTATTTACCGCGAGAAGGGCGGCAAATTTTGGGGGGCGGCCCTTTAAAAAAAAAAAAAGACCGCGCTTGCAGGCAGTGACAAAGGTGAGAGGGGATCGGAAGATCCCCCCTCACCATCGCTCTGACTGCCAGGCTGCACGGGGAGCCGAACAGGCAGCACAGAGAAACCTCCGTGTGATGGGAGTCAGTGTGTGTGACTGAGTGTGATGGGAGTCAGAGTGTGTGACTGAGTGTGATGGGAGTCAGAGTGTGTGTGATGGGAGACAGTGTGTGTGACTGAGTGTGATGGGAGTCAGAGTGTGTGTGATGGGAGACAGTGTGTGACTGAGTGTGATAGGAGTCAGAGTGTGTGACTGAGTGTGATGGGAGTATGAGCTTGATGTGAGTCTGAATGATGGGGCATGTCTTAGGTGTGTAACGTGGGTGTGCAGCTTGGGTAGGGGGGTGCCCGGATTTTGTCTGCCTAGGGCAGCACAAAATCAAGATACACCACTGCACCTCTCCCTATACAGGCAAGCTACTGATAGCTTTAGCCAGCAAGAATTATGAGTAGCAGCACACTATTATTTATTTATTAGATCACCTTAATATAACATAGACCTCAATTATTAATTATTAGCCAGCTAAAAAAATGAGTTATTTTGCTTTGAAATAATAATGTGCTATTAAAATAATAAATGGTGACAATAATAATGTGCTAATAAAATAATAAATGATGACAAGCAAATTGTAGAACAGGAATGTCCAACATGCAATCCGTGGAACATTGTCCATATTTTAATTACGGTAGTCCCATAAATGTATAGTTTTGTTTAAATAACATTTATTTAAACTGGGTTAAGTCTGATTTTTTTCCCCCATTACTTTTAAAGAAACAAACATTTTCCTATGCAATCTTTCACCATTAATATAAATGTAAAAAATAAAAAATAAAAATTCACATATATGGACCATCACCAACACTGCAATCCCAGGACATTCCCCAGCACCCACACTGCAAGCCCATGACATGCCCCAGCACCCACATTGCACATCACCTGGGCAGCGCACAGACACCATGCTGCCTGCCTGCCTGCCAGCAGAAGGATGATGAGGGGATAACTTTTGATCCCCCCAGATAGTGCCTCTGCTGGCAGGGTTTTTTAATTTTATTTTAAAGGGGCATTTTTTAAAGTGCCACTCTAGGCATTTCCCTAGAATGCTTCGCACTGATACACAGCACTGACAATAATAGTTGGTCTATCTTATGGCTTAGAACACAGTTAGAAAACGCATCAGCAATCTAAGAGATTTGTCATTTGTTTTCAGAATGTAAACACAGACCTTACTGTACCCTTTTTAGAGTTAATAATGGCATGTGAGTGTCAAGGTGCACTATTTGCTCCTCTCAGCTGCATGTCAGTTTTATGGCACATCACTTGTACACAACTTGTGCATTATTGTGTCTTGCTGAAGCATGCATTTTCCTATTGCACCTTGTGGGATTCATGTAAATGAAGCAGCTCTGCATTCATTCTATTATGAAACCTGGAATTTAAATTGATTTCTGGAAAAATGAAAGTATTTACAGTTATCAAGAAACAAATAACAATGTAAAATGCTGATGTTGTTTATTTGATGGCACTGTCCCCAATTATGTTTCTAAACTAAAACTTTTACAGTCAACACAAGTGTTTTAAAAACAAAATGGAAGCCAGAAAAAAACTGTGATTGCCTCATTTAATCTCTTAAATGCAAGCCAGCTGTTTCTCCTGCAATGTATTCCCTGCTGCTTGTTACAGAACTTGAAGAAATTGCTGCTGTTAAGACAGCTGCTCTTGTATAATCCACTCCTCAATGGCTGCCCAATGCAATGGCTCACAGTAGGTGTTTGGTTAAATCCAAATCAAAGGGCACATATGTTTTTGAGAGAGGAGTAACCCATTGAATAAAGTACAGGGCTTTGCATAGTATGAAGCAGAAATCTAATGTCTAAAATTGATATATAGCAATCCTGGAATGGAAAGGGAGCAAATATCTATATACATATAATGACTGTGCTGATCTTTATATATATATATATATATATATATATATATATATATATATATATATATATATAATAAATGCTAGTTCAAATTAGTGCTTCCCAATTTGAATTGTGTTCATACAATATTGTGTAAGAGTTTGACAGGTGTGGAAAAAATGCTGTAAAGTAAGAATGCTTTCAGCAATAGTAGTGTTTTTTTTTCCCCCCCCAAAGTGAGTGAACAGCTGAAAAACCGAAATCTAATCTATATTTGGGGTGATCACCATTTGCCTTCAAAATAGCATCAGTTCTTCTAGGTTCACTTGGACAATAACAGGGATTTTGTAGGCATAGAGTAAGGTGTATAAACAATTATACTGTTAATGATCATCAATTTAATATGTAGGTTGAAGCACAATCATTAGCTGAAGTAGCCTGCCCTACAGGATGGTACCTGCTCTGGAGGGGCTCTCTCTTTTTTCTCTTGCATACACCATTACAGAGGAGACCTCGACATTCACATGTAAGACTGGTCCCACACATCTGGATCAGAGCAGTCCTGATCTGCAAGGCATGACAAGTCTCCTCCGTATGATGAACACATCAACCATAGACGTACGTTTCGGTCTATCGTTGGCCTCGTGTCCCTCCAGGTGCTGCAAAACATAACCCTGTGTCTAGATAACGCCTTAATAATATTAGAAGTATCAAGGACTACAAATACCTCATAACAGCCAAAGGTTATGACGTAGCTACCTGTTTTAAACTAAATTTTTTTAAGTAGACCGTAGATCATGGTGATCTGATATTTTTTGATACATATTAGTTGTGGAAATGAAATATTGGATTTCAGCAACTAGATGGAGTTATACCAACAGACAGCAGTATTTAAAGCAACGTGAACGTTTTTAATGTGTTTTCTTTTGTAGCAGTTAAACAATTATACCAAAAAGGTGTTAATGATCTCCAGTTAAAACACAATCATTAACTGAAACAGCTATGTAGGAGAAATAATAAAACTAGGTGAAGAACAGCCCAACCCCGCTAACATGGTGAGGTTACTAAGGACAGTTTGTAACAAGTGGGAAGACAGAGCATGGCAACAAAATACAAGTTAATGCATAAGCAAGATTTCTCCGAGACGGAAATTTCAAGGCAGACGGGTTACAAATTGTGCTGTCCAAGATTTTTTGAAGAAGCTCTAAGAAATGGAAAATGTTGAGGACCGTAGACACTGTGGTCAGCCAAGGAAACTGCAGCAGATTAAAAACACATCATTCTTACTTCCCTTCGAAACTGGAAGATGTCCAGTAGTGTACTATGCTAAGCCTACCTAATGTTCAGAGAAGTCTGTACAGAAGAGCCAGATAGTTTTGTTTTAGTTGAACCAACCTACAGTTACTTGGGGTTTGAAATATCCCACTGAAGAGGAGTTTTGTACAGCTTTGAGAGGTGGATGATCATATTCTGTGCAGAAGCATAGGTAGGCCAAATATTTTTATGAAATAATGTGACTGAATGTATGGTCTTGTCAGTTAGGCTGCACAAAAAACCTCAAGCTTCTGTTAGACATCAATGCTGAAAAGTAAGACATGGAGGATGATTGACTGAACTGTGGATTGTGTTGAATTGCTGCACAAAGTTGTAAAGTGAAGGCCGGAATATCCAAGTTTGGCATGCATTTTGAAATGCAGTTGTAATTTTACCACTGTTTAGTAAATAAACCTCTTATTGTCGTACTTTGTATTGGGGTTAAGACTGTGCTGTGTGTAATGGAATGTAATCCATATATTTTATGCTGGCACAGTATCCTTTTTGTAAGCCGTCCAAGAATGTAGAATTAAGTCATCCAACAGTGTAGCGTTTTGCAATGAATTACTTACATGGTTGGCACGCTAAAATGAAGTGTAATTGCTACAGTTTCAAACTATTATAATTAAATCTAACCACCATATAGGAAGTATTTACTTTAGGAACTCAGAAATAGAATATTGCATTAAATATATTTGTGTTTTCTACCTTTACATGTATTTATAGATGTATAGTGTATTCATAATGAATAGACCCATGCATTTATTTACATTTTTGGGTGGTCAGCTTATATAATATTTTCCCCTTTTTTTGTTCCAGGGACTTTGAAGCTAATTGTTTCTTTTATTGACATATTGTCACACACCCCAAAGGCAATTGCTAGTCACCAACAGCTTTCACAGGCTGTCATATGACTGAGAGACAGGTTTTCATATCTCCATAATGCTACATCTCAGAGGCAGAAGAGAAGAAGTGTTTTGTTCACAGTTTAGTGCACAGTAGAAACATTTTTTAACATTTTCTTTTAATATTAACCTTTTTTAATTTCCTGGCTATTACAACAGCTAAATACCCACCCTGTGATTTCATATCTGAGATTAAGATTACATTTTATTGTGATGTGTTTATTACTTTTCATGTATTAAAACACATTATACCTAGCGGGATTCTGAATCAAGAATGTCAGAAAAGAGCCCTCCATACTGCCAATGATCATTAACGGCTGATTGTCAGTGTGTTTGTTCATTTGAAATGAAAGTATTTTTAAACCGCATGACTGCAACAAGTAATTTCTGAGCAACTGAAAAATTAATGAATTGTATTATTCAAAAGATGCATTATTACCCACTCTCTGCCTCTTACCGTGTGATATTCTGTCCCGCTGAGTGTGATGGTGCAGTTTTTATTGCATAAATCACTATATTAATGACGTGCTGAGATAACGTGGAACTGAAATATCAATGGATTAAAGACATGCTGGGGAATCACAATCCTAATACCCAGCTTCTCCTCTCAGTCATAATAGCTGATTGAAATGAGCATAGTTTTAAGAAAGTTTTAGCACCCAGTTTAAATATTTACATTGTATATGTACAGGAGTCTTAGTATAGTTTTGCATAACAATAGTTTCACAATAGTAAAGGTAAAATGTCCTGTTAATAAAATATGTGCAAATAATGCTGTGTCAGAACAGGAAGTGACATCACAGTGTGACATTATAGTCTCTTTAGGAAATCTTTGGAATGCGTTATTTCATATTTTTACGGTTATTGACGCATTGACGTATTGAATGCATATGTAAATCTGTTCAATTATATAAACATGCAACAGAAATTGGCTGCATATCTTCTAGTTAAAGGACAACTTTACCGTTAAAATGGTTTTCCACAAATCCATTGATTTTGCCTTTATTTCTGCTGATAGCAATGC
Organism: Pelodytes ibericus; assembly: GCA_036172795.1. Taxonomy (NCBI): domain Eukaryota; kingdom Metazoa; phylum Chordata; class Amphibia; order Anura; family Pelodytidae; genus Pelodytes; species Pelodytes ibericus. The sequence continues at coordinate 67,327,393 of CM069862.1, forward strand.
CTAATCATTTACATACAAAATATATTATCTTTTTTTAAGCTGCCATTATGGGATGCACTTGGCAGTCCGCTAATGGGAGCACTCCGCTTAGAGGTATTTTCGGTTGGATCTTCGATGATCTGAAAATGGAGGCAGGATGTACTTCAGTGTGCACCCAGTGTCATACGTAAGCACTATATTGTGCATGACACAAACCCTGAGCTAAGAAGTTCTGAGATATTGAATACTTTCTCGTGGCACTGAGAGGTAGAACACTCGTTGTTGTGTATCCTGCCTCCATCTTCAGATTATCACAGATTTGACTCAAGAGTGTTACAAAATTAACTTTCCCATATACAGCTTGGTCGGAGCTTTATAGTACAAAAAAAATTGACAAAAACAAATCTTGTGTCTAAATAACAAAAATAATACCACATAAATTGATTTACAGAAGGTTATTCTTAAGAGTACAGTTGTCCTACAAAAAAATGTTTAAATAAAATGACTCAGGAGAAGTTTGATGATACACCGAGGTCACAGAATATAATCGATAGCTATGTGCATTCAGTTACGTGCCAAATATATGTGCGATAATTTCATCAAATAACAATGGCTACTCCAATACTCTGTGATCTGGCTCAACAAGAATATGCTGACATCTAGATGTACAACAATGCTGATGATTGAAAAGATTGATTTTTAAAATGTTTTTTTTTTTTTTAATGAAAAGAAATGGTGTTTATGTACGTCCTGGGAAATGCTATTTTTATAAAATTAATAAACGTTGTTCATCTGTATTTCTTCTTGGAGAAAGTGACCTTTTGTGTTGTTTAATTCATGAATTTCTTATTGAAAGTAATGGTTTTATTGCAGGGGTCGGACTGGTAAAATACGGGTTCTTTCTCTGAAGATTGGGCTCATGTCTCTTTCCAAGGGGTTATTGGAGGAAAAATACAGATGTAAGTATAAACCTTTTTTTTTTTTAATCTTTTTTTTTCATTTGTGATCAAGATATTTATTTTTGAGGTAAAGAAAGGATTATTGATGGGGGATTAAAATCTAAAATTTAAAGCAGACTTGATCAATAACACTGAACACAAAAATGCATTTTCATATTTCTTTTCAAATGCACAGCAGCCCCCAAAAAACTCTGATTTATATGTAGACATTGTGAATGAGCAGAAACAAGTTCTAGGTCTATTTCTGCTTGACACATTTACTTGCTTTGAAAAATGATTTCACCGCTGAATAACCGCACTAACAAATCACTAGCAGCTAAGCCATTTTGATATTCATGGCATTTGAAGCCCTAGACTTCCCCTGCTAATTAAAACCCAATAGATCTGCCTTACATTATCATTGTTGTTGGAATTGTAATTACTTGTATTCTATAATGGTGTATTGCTGTTGCTGTACTATGTTAAGTCAGCTGTGATTATTTTTCCTAATGTGTATGAAATTAGTGTTTGGCCATTTTTATTCCAGTTTTAAATCTTAAACCACACTCCTGCCTTATTAAAATGCACTAATTAATGTAAATAAAAAGCCAACTATTGAGAAACTGCACCATTTGTTACAAAATGGTTGTACTTAGTGTCTGAAAAAATATTTTAGATAAGTATTGCATTATGGAAAATAAAGAAAATTAAACAGATCTGTTTTTTTTCCTCAGCTTTCCCTATAAACAACAACTTAAGTGCAATAGAGGTATTACTGTTGCTATAATCTAATCCCTCCTTATTGGATGCCACTGATGTTAGAGATCCCTTTGCAATTATTTAAAATATATAACTATGGTAGACCTTGTTTTAAAGTAAATATACATGTGTTTCACATATTAAACACATGTATAGCATGCATAAGCTTGGTAGCACTGCCCCATCAAACTAGCTCTTTGCAGCTTTGTGTCCTGTAGATAGATCCTCCTCTGTTATTCAGGAGTAGATAGTCTTCCCTATACATGCATAGAGACCCCCCAATGTACACATGCACAGTGTCACCAGTGCTTATGCATCTGTAAAAAGATATATTTTGCTTGTTCTGAGTATATGCTCAGCATATATTCTACTTGTGTGCAATGCTGTCCTCTCTGTATTTCATTATGTAAAATGCTGGCATTTGTCTATCATATCCAACTTTTTTAAATTTAACTTGCCCAGTTCTTTTAATACCACTCCTAAGGGACTTGTTACACACTTTAAAGAGACAGTTTAGTCACCCTGTTAACTTTGGTGCAAGTTGTAAAGTTGTGGGCACCACAGGGTAGACTAGGCTGTCACTTTATTCTTTTATTCTTTTAATATGATTGGTTGAAGCAGAAAAAAAGGAAAAATCGTCTCACTTTTGGAATGTAAAAGTGGGCGTTCCTGATTGCTTCAAAAGCCTCAAGATCTGCAAACTGCTTTTAAATGTAAGTTTATCATTTTTTAAGTTATGAAAATTATAAAATATGCATATTAAAGCACTATTTTGGTACTTTAATATGCATTAAGACATTCCCTTTAATCCCTGATGTTATCATCACTAGCGATGTTGTAAATAAAATGTTCTCCTTGCTGCAGTGTTATAGCCTCTGTAGATTGGGATGATGTCTATCTCTATAATACAGAGTTAATTAGGTTGTAAAAGGAACCAAGGTATATCAAGTTAACTCAAGATGCTGGTTATTTTTTACAGCCTAATTAAGGGGGGAAATACGCTTTTTCCAATTTCAGAAACTGCTCAACTCAAGACATGTTTCTCCCTTGATCAATGTTACCAGTGTTTTGCTCATCAGTAGAAGATAAATAATACTCTTGTTTGTATTTAATGTGTATATAAGTAATCCGAAGAATGGTCTGTTCTTCATTTTGTCTATATTTGAAGTGTTTTCTGTTTGCTGTTTTGCACATAAAGGGATGTTTTGCATTATGACTGCACAGTATGTTTAGAAATAATCTGTATAATGTAACAATTATTCAAACTACATAAAATATCCAATCAAAGGTTCTTTTTGTTTTTTTTTTTGGTTGTGTTGCATCTATCACCATTGGAACAGTAAGCCACATTACAGTTTGTATAGATTGAGCCGAACAGATTTATAACACTTTCTATACATTGGCTTGTCATCTTCACTTCACAGCTCCCACTATTCAGAATAAATGAGATTTGGAAAGTGCTTCTTGGCCCACCACCGTGCAATCATACACAGTTTAGAAGCTCACGCAAACTATAATGAAAATCTCTTGCGGAGGGTCAGGCTTGTGCAGATGACTATTTATAGAAATGACTACTTTGGCCAGAATGTTTTTTAAATTTACCATCTGGTCATCCATTTTTTCTCCCTTTATTTGTTTCTCTTTTTTTTTTTCTTCAACAATATATTTTTTCTTCCAATTAAGTTATTCAAATTTATAGCAATATATTATATGGTGTGCACCACAAATTTAAATTGCATTTTGCCACCTAAATAGTGTTCAGCAGATTTTTTTGAGCAGAAAACTTGTAATTCTTTTACATACATTTACTTGCTCTTTTTCTAGTATTATGTATATATTGAGATAGATACGCATATATGTATACTCATCGTATTGCCATGTGAATTGGGAGTTCATTTAATTAAGAAAACACACACACACATATACGTGTTGGTTGTACTGTGTGTGTGTGTGTGTTATAATCTAATTATCTTGACAAACATGTCATGTTGTTACATCCAGTTATGTCTTATTTCTTTGTTTGTTGTTACATGATGGAATCGATTCCATTGCCTAGCATTGCAATGACATAGTCGTTATTGTATTACATGGATACGTTTTTATACTTGGGAAATAATCCCTGCCTGGCATGTGCCTAACAAGGTTTGCTGATCACTTTTAGGTTACAGATTCAGTCAGGTCTGAAATGTATTTAAATGTACTTTCTTCTAAGTGAATTCTTTCTGTACAAGACTGTTAACAACATGGATTACCTAAACAGAGGGAAAGGAATGGAAATGCACAATTACCGTGAAAATAGGAAGAGTGCACTATGTTTTGGGAATTCGTATTAAAACAGGACAAAAAAAATAAATAAAATATATATATATATATATATATATATAAAATGGGAATTGACATTCTAATTTTGGAGTTGCAAAGCCGAATTAAACGATAGTGCACAGTTAAACACCAGCAAACAAGACATGTTGTTATATTTCTTTTTTTTTTTTTACGCTTTTGTTTCCAGTGTGTTGTAAATAATACAAACCTTGTAGTGTTTTAAGATTTAGCATTTGAGCAATATGCTTGAGTTTTGTACAACTTTGGGAAGGTAAAATCCAATTTAGCCTCCCCTAATTCTCAGCACGTATCTTGCTCCTGTCTGCTCGAGTAGCAGGTTACTCTATTATTGGCTGTTTACCAAATCCATTTTTTGTGAAAGACGTACCATAGTTCCAGGAGAATATGGTTTGTTCATTAGCAGCTGTGCTGGTCAGAATATTTCTTTTGAGACTGGAAAGCTTCCGCTACACATGTGTAGTTTTCTATTCACTCTACAGCTTTAAGGCATAAATTAGACTATAGCAAAACATGTCTTGGGTGAAGGAGTAATATTTTAATGGATTGATTTTCAAACAATTGAAATCTTAGTATTTGCTAAACCAGGGCTTGACAAATTTAATTTGATTCTAGGAGCCAGCAAACATTTTTAGGAGCCAGACAATCACGCAAACATACACGCAATTCATAAACACACACACACACCAACCCACGTCACATATACACCACACACACACACCAACCCACGACACATATACACCACACACACACCAACCCACGTCACACATACACCACACACACACCAACCCACGTCACATATACACCAACCCACGTCACATATACACCAACCCACGTCACATATACACCAACCCACGTCACATATACACCAACCCACGTCACATATACACCAACCCACGTCACATATACACCAACCCACGTCACATATACACCAACCCACGTCACATATACACCAACCCACGTCACATATACACCACACACACACCAACCCACTTCACATACACACCCCACACACACCAACCCACGTCACATATACACACACACACCAACCCACTTCACATATACATACACACCCCCACTTCACATATATACCCCCCCACTTCACATATACACCCCCCTCTTCACATATACACCCCTCCCCACCTCACATATACACCTCACACATACACATATACACCTCACACATACACATATACACCTCACACATACACAAGTTTTTTTTCCCCCTTTCTTAACTTGTGAGTGCTGGGTGTCGTCACGTGACAACCCAGCACTTAGCCGAAAGAGCAATGAATATCGGCTGCAGCACGAATGTTCCCCCTCCCTGCTGCCTTACCTCATTGCAGGGGAGGGGGAACATTCGTGCTGCAGCCGATCCTCATTACTCTTTCGGCTGAGTGCTGGGTTGTCACGTGACGACACCCAGCACTCACACACGTTGTGCGAGGGGGCGGAGCTTGCAGTCTGTGCAATCCGCACAGACTACCCCCCTCGCGCTGCAAAAAACGGATAGCAGCGGCAAGGGGAACATTAGGGTAACGGCACCCGGGCGCCAGGCTCAATTTCCAGGTTGCCATGGCGACCTGGCGCCCGGGGTTTGTCGAGCCCTGTGCTAAACAATTGTAACACATGTAACTAATAGGGAACAGTAATGATAGGAAAACAGTTATTAGTTTTTTATACACAACTTATAATCTTCAATATAGTTCCTTAGTTACAGATCACAATTATTTATTAGGTCAAATAGGAAACTAAGCTGACTGAAATTCAAACTGAATGAAAGCTGGATGAATTTGTTAATTTTAGTATTAGGGTTCGGGGTTAATTTTAGGGTTTAGGGGGTTAATTTTAGTGTTAGGGTTTAGGGGGTTAGTATTAGGGGTCGGGGGTTAGTATTAGGGTTTAGGGGGTTAGTATTAGGGGTCGGGGGTTAGTATTAGGGTTTAGGGGGCTAGTATTAGGGTTCGGGGGTTAATTTTAGTATTGGGGTTAATATTAGTATTGGGGTTATTTTTAGAAAAGGGGTTATTTTTAGTATTGGGATTTGGGAATCATTTATTAGGGGGGGGGGTATTTTCGTTTTACTTTTACATTTGTAAGAGCTGACAGTTCAGCGCTGAACTGTCAGCTCTTACATAGCTATTAGCTATAGCTATTATAGCTGTTATTCTTCATTGCTGACAGTTCAGCGTTCTAACTGCCGCGCTGAACTGTCAGCGATGAAGATTCGGCGAACAAGTGTCCTAGATCCATTGTTAGCTACTAGGAAACGCTTTGCAAATGTATCATTTTGTTCCAGTTTACCTTAGACCAGCAATGGACATTGTTGGTCTAAAAATAATGACATGTAGTTCTTAATTAAAAATAAAAAAAAATCAATAAACACTTTTCATTTCACAGATCTATTTAAAGAAGTTTCTGGGGCAGCAGATACATGTGACCAAAGGCAGCTTGGGCTGCTACTTCATGATGCAATACAAATCCCAAGACAGCTGGGAGAAGTGGCGGCTTTTGGAGGGAGTAATATTGAACCCAGTGTACGCAGTTGTTTCCAACATGTGAGTATCTGTTGATAGTATGCATAATGAGATCTGTCTACAAAAAAGTACACCATGCTTTGTTGTATATTTAACAATTTAGAACTTCAAACAGCCCATCTTTATTGTAAGGAAGTAAAAAAATCCTTATTGTCAATGTATTAGTTCTCCTATTTTCTCTTTAAACATTCAAGAGATTTAAAACTCTGCAAAATATGAATCTAGACTGTAGATGATTGCACTCATTGCACACATTCCACTCATTCCTGGCAACAATGGCCTACTGCATGTCTAACTATTTGTGGCAGGAGTTGTGTACTTGGGGGAAAAAATGCACAGAAAACAGTTACAATAACAGACAAGTGTTATCAGTCATGATTACATTATCAAGTATTTATGTATATTACCAATATACTAAAGAAAAACAGAATGCAGTTCAATGCCGCTCCCACCTGAATATTTATTTCTGTAGCAATTGTAACCGATAGTAAATAAGGTGAAATATTAAAGAGGGGTCAATGCCAATACAGGCCGAGTATCCCTTATCCAATATACTTGGGCAGCATTTTGGAGAATGGATACTTTTGGTTAATAGATCATTTCGGCAGCACCAGTTGTATAAATGATAAACATTACCTAAATTCAGTGTGATCAACTTGCTCACCTTTTTATTTAGGTAATGTAGATAATTTCCTGGAGTGGAGCTGGTTAAATTACCTGCTCCACTGTCCTGCCGAAATTATCGGTCATCGCCCTGTAGTCCCTCCCTTGGCAGCGCTCTGGGAACTACATTTCCCATGAACACAGGCACCACACTTATGGTGCCCTAGAGGGTGAAGCAAAGGAACTTCACCACCGGACGCCAGGAAGGTGAGTATTCCTTATTCGAACTGAGCCACATCAGAAGAAAAGTTTTCCGGCTTTTCGGTCATTTCGGTTTTTGGATCTTTGGATAAGGAATACGCAACCTGTATTAAAAAAAATAAAAATAAATTAACACTACTATCTTTTGCTGACTTAAATTATATTCCTGTTATATTTTGTTTAGAAGACATCACAATTATAAAAATGTGATTTTTAGCATAGAGTAAACTATGTGCTTAGTAAATACATCAGAAATCATTGTTCAGTTTTTCTCTGGTTATTATATGTGATTCATTGTTTCTTTTTAGTTTTATTTTGTTTTCCCTTTTGTTATTTTCTTGCCAAGTGTTCATAAGAGGTAAAAATTATATACCTCCACTTATTAATTTGGGATATAACCAATTTGCTCTTATTTTTTTAATTTACTACCTACTTTAAAAAAAAAAACTAATTTTAAGTCCATTGTGTCCAGTGTAGTAAACAGGAATAACTAATTGTATATGATGCAATTGACAATATGATCAAAAAACATAATCATTCAGATTATTTGTATACAGTACATTAGTCACAGTACCAGGAAAGGTTAAAGCATCTTAACATGTATAGCTTGGAGGAAAGACGTAACAGGGGGTATATGATAGAAACATTTAAATACATAAAGGGAATCAACGCAGTAAAGGAAGAGAGTATATTTAAAAGAAGAAAAACTACCACAACTAGAGGACATAGTGTTAAATTAGAGGGGCAACAATTTAAAAGCAATATCAGAAAGTATTACTTTACTGAGAGGGTAGTGGATGTATGGAATAGCCTGCCAGCAGAAGTGGTAGAGGTAAACACAGTCAAGGATTTTAAGCATGCGTGGGATAGACACAAGGCTAGCCTAGCTATAAGACCGGGAACAGGGGACTAAAAAAAGTACTCAAAAAAAAATTGGGCAGACTAGATGGACCGAATGGTTCTTATCTGCCGACACATTCTATGTTTCTATGTTTTATGTTTCTATGTCATTGTACACAAATTCTCATTAATTTTCAGCAGTACACATTAAGTTTTTTATAACGATACTTAAAATTAAAAAATAAATAAATGACTAATTCCTTGTAAGGACTGAATATCCTCGCTTCCACAATACCTTTGGTACTACACAAAAGCCATTTCACTTTTGGTAGAAGATCAGGTGCAGATAGCAAAAAACTACAATAAGAGTGTTATGTGTAAGAATTCCTGCATTGTAAAGTGTCACGGGAGGGCTACTCCTACCGGAATCAGTTCCACAAAATCACTCCTTAGGTCCATGAAAATAGCAAATAGCCAAACGGGGCTATAATCACTGGTTCCCCACTAGCACTTCTCCAACATAGCGGACGAGACCGGTCATGTTTGGTAAAATCACAAGAACTGTTTATTAATTCAAAACACAGGACATATATACAGTAAAACATCTTGATAACATAACTTGGACAAAAAAACTCTAACAGGATTACATTCAGGATACAATTGTGAATAGGACAGGAAGTAGGGCATTACAAGTGAACACACAATACAAAGGATAATTGAATTTGGTGCCAGAATATCTGGCAACCAATCAGATTGCTTGTAGAATCAGTAGCGACCAATCCCCAGCAGGGGAAGTGGTCACAGACCGAGTTATTCTTTAATCCCTTTAAATCAGGCATTTGTCCAATCAGGACATGCCAGCACTGGGGACTTGGTCTGAGCGATCAATAGGTAAAGTGTCTACATTTTGAACCAGAGAATGAGCTGAGCAGCCGTGATAAAACTTTGTTGTGAAGTGGCTGTTGAAGCTACATTCCTTGGGAAAGTATACAAGGGATTAGGCTATTTAACAGTGCACTATACATGTTAGACACACAGTTAACACAGGTGAAACAGGGACCATTCGTGATGGAAGCTATGAACACAGTTCGGATAACATTTCACATACATTTCGGTACACATTCGGCTCAAGGCCCAATCTTAAGCCGAGCTACCTGTCACCCATTAAACAAACGACCAATCAATATGTGAGGTACCAGCAAGCTGGTAGGCGTGCTTTTTGAATCAGCCAACGGGGAGAGCGCTTACCTGGCATTTCTCCCTGGTGTCTGTAGCAGGCAGGGGTGCACTTGTAATGCACTGTATAGTTCCATGGTGATTCCTGCTGTACTATGGTTAGACAGGGACAGCAATAGCGGGGTATAGGGTAGTCTGTGCAGTGCCAGTAATTATAGCTCTCCTAGGAGCTTTTGGCTTCTGCCACGGACAAGGTCCATAGTCTCTTGGCAGGCGGCTGACTCCCTGTGCCCGCCAGGGGTAAGAGTCACGGTAGGCTGTGACAAAGTATCAGGCAGTGGAATAAAAAGTGCAACTGTTACTTGTGTATACACTTTACAGTGCGGGTGAGTTTCTCAGACATTAATGACATACTTTTCAGAGCCTGATTCTTGTATACATAGGTGGCACTGGTAGACATGGCACAAACTCAGACATGTGTCTGCTTTATACACAGGCCCCCACATATAATGTCATTATTTGGCATTATCTGCGTGTGTGCAATGTTTATACATCACTTCCAATGTATTTTCTAGTACGTCCTGAGGGTGTTACTCCAGGGAATGTTCTGATCACCCAGTCTAATGTAACTCATTGTATCTAGCTTCAATTCATAAAGGGCTGAGTTGACCTGTCCTTGCCACACTGCTAATGGATTAACCCACTGAGCTAATAATGGGATTATGGTAAACAACAAATTATTTAAAAAAATTAAAACCATTACTTTAAAAAAAATACCAATATTCACTCAGCTGCCAACTTTACTCTGCCAAAACATAAAATTACAGGCTGCGGGTAATGATAGAAATAAGGCCACACTGACAGGTTTGTTTAGAAACCCAATGCATTTCATCACAGTGAACTTGTTGTTTTTCAAACCTGGATGGGGTCATTCTGCTGTTATCCATTGTAACCACATATGAAAAGCCAGGCTGACATTTGTTTGTAGATATAATGCTTCTGTCTGTACAGTGCTGATTCTGCTATTGCTATGACAATATGGAATTCATAATCTCCAGCTCACTGTGTTTTCATTTTTCCCGCAGGCTCAGAATAAGCCAGAGATCAATGTTAAGCAGTTCATTGAGTGGATGCGTTTGGAACCTCAGTCAATGGTGTGGCTACCTGTATTACACAGAGTAGCTGCTGCTGAAACTGCTAAGCATCAAGCCAAGTGTAATATCTGTAAGGAGTGCCCAATTGTAGGATTCAGGTAGGGGGAAATCAAGTATCTAACCTCATATTCACTGTGGTTTGACTTTGAATATGGGACATTGTTTGCAATCATTGATGTGTGTGTTGGCATATTACTGGCAGATAAGGCTACATGTGTAAATACCTCATGCTCCTAACATTTTTATAATAGTAAATCTGGCCTCTTTCTTTGCCTGCATACTCGTTCCTTCAAACATGCTTACTGTTTCTATTGCAGTAAATTAAGTATGCTATGCTATTACACATATGGTGGCTAGATTATTTGTAATAATAATTTTATGTTACTACACAGTAGTGAACTTGATTCCCATGTTAGTGCGTAAAAAATAAAATATGATAGACCTCATAGTGACTACAATAATGGAACTTGGTGGCAAAATAGCAGGTTTCAAAGTAAACAGCCCCACTAATTCTAGTAATTTGTAAATTCAAACCCAAACTGATGTTTAGACAGTATTACATTATAGTAAGTAATGACATTAATGAGAAGCTGTCCATTAAATGGAATGAAAATCTTCAGAGGTGCAAGACAATAAGATGGAGATGCAATTTGTGGTGCCAATCATGCATTTCCATTGTTTATCTTAATCGAGAAAGTAAGGGAAGAGGTATTAGCAGTAGGAAGAGGGAAGTGCTCATGCCATTGTACAGAGCACTGGTGAGACCTCACTTGGAGTATTGTACGCAGTACTGGAGACCGTATCTCCAGAAGGATATTGATACTTTGGAGAGAGTTCAGAGAAGGGCTACTAAACTGGTTCATGGGTTGAAGGATAAAACTTACCAGGAAAGGTTAAAGCATCTTAACATGTATAGCTTGGAGGAAAGACGTAACAGGGGGGATATGATAGACACATTTAAATACATAAAGGGAATCAACACAGTAAAGGAAGAAAGTATATTTACAAGAAGAAAAACTACCACAACTAGAGGACATAGTCTTAAATTAGAGTGGCAACGATTTAAAAGTAATATCAGGAAGTATTACTTTACTGAGAGGGTAGTGGATGTGTAGAATAGCCTGCCAGTAGAAGTGGTAGAGGTAAACACAGTCAGGGATTTTAAGCATGCGTGAGATAGACACAAGGCTATCCTAGCTATAAGACCGGGAACGGGGGACTAATAAAAGTATTTAGAACATTGGGCAGACTAGATGGACTGAATGATTCTTATCTGCTGACACATTCCATGTTTCTCTGTTTCTAAGGCTTCAGGTTTCGATGAAAAAAATACAATGGTTTATCTCATGGGTGTTTTGATAAAACTAAGCTGAATGCAGAAAATGTCCATGGTATAAAATTGGACTTTATTTCTTTACTTAGTCACATTAAAAATACATTTTAAAAAATGTCATATTAATGTGGGCTTTACATTTCTACAAAATGGCTTGGGTACATTATGTAAGCTCTTCCATCAGTCATCAAGTGTTTTTTTTTTCCTGTGAAAGGAAGTGCATTTAAGCATTATTCATAATCAAGAAATATTCTTTAAATGTTCTGGAATAAACTGTCCTTTCTTCCCATTTGTATATTTTTAGGATTTAACTTACCCTTCCTTAAAAATTGTAGGCACTCATTGTCTAAGCCCTTGGTACTTGTATACAAGAGTTATTGAAGTTCCCATTATCCGCGAGCTCTAGATTGGTGTAATGATTAACAAAGATGTAAATAACTCATTAAGCCCTGAATAAAATGTCAGAAACCCAGGACGGTGGCTCTGATTAATTAGTGAGAATAAACTCTGACATTGCAGTTAACCGAACATGTAAAAGTAATGCTCTGAACATTTATACTACTTACTCTTTATTAAAGGGAATAATATGTAAACTGACCAGTCCATAGACTACTGCAGAGCAGCCAAGTAAGCCAAATAAGAATTATGTTACTCTGCTTTTATCCCTATATCTATGCAACTTTAAACAATGTAAAAATCTTCTTCCAGGTACCGCAGTCTAAAACATTTTAATTATGATGTGTGTCAGAGCTGTTTCTTTTCTGGAAGGACGGCAAAGGGCCACAAACTGCACCACCCCATGGTGGAGTATTGCATACCTGTAAGTACAAGTGCATGATGGGGAATGACAAATATGTTTGTTTCAGGTTTGCATGTTATTTTATAAAGAGAAACATTGTATTGTTGTTAAGCATAGCCTTATTTTCAGACAGAAGCTTAGACAGAAGCTTAGCATATATAAATTAGAACTGTATATAATATACAAAAAGTACAACTTTATGCAAGACAGTTACTCCCAATTTTATTTTTGGATGGGATACTGGAGAATGAATACTGTACATGTGCAGAGATTTGTGTGTGCACATTAGCACTGGCACTCCTAACTCACACCCCTCCCAGCACCAGGCATTGCTGGTGGTGTGTGTTGGGAGGTATGGTATAAGCGTCAACTATATGTTTTAGAAAATGTAAATATGCTTGTTGCATAGTTTGATTCATCTTCGCTGTCTTGTGTAGATATCTGTCATTTTTTACTAATGTTGAAAATGCAGTGGGCTATCTGCACAGCCTGAATTGTGTTGTATCTCTGCAGCCTTTTAAGGCCAAAATGTGCCACACAGAACAAAACTTGTTAGTGATGAATAAGCTTTTTTGGATACTGAAATATTATAGATTGGGGCAATAGTAATACTGGACTGCGAATGGAGATCCCAGTTGATGTGATCCCCAAACTTTCTGACCGTAGCACCAACTTCTCTCTCAGTATCTGCTTCTTATATAGCCCATCCATTATGTACAAACTCTATACATGCCTCATCGTTAATAGCGTTGATTATATTGGGTACATTTTTTTATTAACAATCTGTGTTGGGAATAGTAGATGTTTTAGGGAGTTGGTAATACTTTTGTGAAATACTAACTGCAACCATATATGTGTCTTTGAATTTATTCATTAGAGTACCATTAACCCCTTGGTGAACGTTCTATGCTTCATTTGATATGCATTAAAGACAAGAATTCCACTATTTTTATCATATGTTTGCGTAACTGTGATTTCTTTCTTCGTGTTCAGTACAGCCACACAAATTATATATAATTTTTTTTAAAGGACAGATGGGGCTTTCTTTTGCTACTAATATTTTCACCATATGATATAATTTACTACTAAAAAATATATAAAATATGATGAAAATATGCCCCCAAAAAACTTTTTCTAATTTTTACCTGATTTTTTTTTTTTTTACACAATTACAAACTTTAAAAAAGCCCAATCTATATAGTTTTTAATATTTGTCCTGTGTTTAGAAATACCAATGTTTCCATGTTTTTCTGGGGGGTTTTCAAGTAATAGGGCAATAATCAATACTAGTGTTTTTTTTTTTGTTTCCTAACCATTTTCTCCTACAGTGACCTTCTGACCCCAACCATAACCCTAAATTTAACCCTAACCCTAATTCTACCCCCACCCCTTAATCTAACCCTTGTACTAACCCTAATTCTAACCTTAACCCACCTGTAACCCTAACCCTAGATCTATGGTTAGCGGTTTCCTTTTTTTTTTCCTAACGGTAATGTTGGTGACTGCCTCTAGAGTTTTTTTCTTACGGCACTCTCTGCTGGGCACGCCGTATTGGAGGAGCATGCTCCTCTTCAATACGGCACCCGTGATCACTGGGTGCCCGTGGGTGCAGAAAAGGGTGTTTCATGATGCCTCGAGGCATCATGCAACACCTTTAACACATAGGCGGCGATCTGCTTTCACTGCCTATGTGTTTGAACGCATACAATCACATTTGCTGTGATCGTATGCGCGGGGGAGAGGTGCGGGGGACTGAGGGCACAATCAGAGGCTGCATTGGATCTGAAGCTTGGGAATCGCTGCCAGAATGTAGTGTTGCACTAAGGAGCGCAACGCTACATTTAAACTCAGGACGTATAAATACGTTGAGGACCATGCTTTTCAGGATGTATCTATATGTCCATATGCGTTAAGGGGTTAAACATGCAACTGACTCAGTATATTCTCCACTCTACAGTCTAGTGAAAAACAACGTAACATGTAATAAATTAAACTATTCTTGGATTACAACTTTCCTTAGCATCACACCAATTTGTGAAGCATATATCTATAATCTCAAACTCTACCTCTTTTGGTTTTCAGAGCATCACCAAATAAAGTTATTAAGTGCTCTAGGCATCCCAAGACTCCCATTTCCAGCTGTTATCTTAATCACATGGTTATTCTTCTATCCTTTCCACTAAATTAAGGATGCTCTTTTCTCTCTCACACACTAATTCAAAATAGATTTGTACACCACTTAGCAGATGTGTGTATCATACGCAAACAAGCTGGCATCAACGTCTAGGTCTGGCACTGTGAAAAATATGCTAAAGTCTCATATTCCCTTTCCTGCGGCGTTTGTGTGTTTAGATTTTACTGCTGGAAAAGAGAAATTTTTTACCTTATATTTTTTCATGGGGGTAATATTAATCAATGTACTCAAAACCATCTCCCAGGAAATGAATGTTTTTTAGAGACCACTGTGTTCTTTATATTTTTTGAGGAATGATCTAGAATGGAAACATTTTTGTGAATGCTTGAGTGCAGGTTGAGCAATCAACAGTCCGGCTGGAATTGGATTAAATGGTCCATTAAACCTTAAATCAATAATTAGTTGGCTGTGGGTTACAGGCATTCCCATCAGCAGCTGCAGGAAAGCAGCTCATGTGCAATTGACCTTACTTCTATTAATGCACTGATCATTCAAAAATGGTCCCAAGGTGGACAATATTGTATGCAGCTTGGAGGTCAGAGTGTATTGTGCTACCTGGGTAAGCCATCAGTGGGCCTGGCTTGAAGCAAACTGCAACCTGCCCATTGAGATCAGCACTTTCCATGCCCAAGTCAGTTGACGGATAGATGTCCGAGCACTTCAAGTGTCACACTCTGATTCTTGTGAATGGCAACTTGAAAGGTTATGACACTAGCGGGGACTCAGGTTTGCCAAGAACTGTCAGAAATAGTTTAATGAAGAAAAAAGAAAAGAAAATACCAAAGGAGAGAAATATAAATGTCAATGGAGTGAGATGGGTGAAAAGCTGCAGAAAGGGAACACAATCGCAAAGAGAAAACAAAAGCACAATGATGGTGGAAAAGCAAAATAGGAGCTTTAATAAGATGAGACAAGAGAGAGATCACTAAAATAGATGGGAACAAATGATAACAATGGGTGTTTGAGTCAAATGGTGTATACAGGGCCACAAAATATTTCTTATTAACAGACTATTATACCTGATATAGCCGGCTAATCTCACACTTGTTTGTGTTGTATGGTGTCAATGTCGAACTGTGAACCTGGTGCTCTTCCGCAAGGATCAACCCAGCAACCAATTAAGCGAGACATAAAATCCCCATAAAATCATAAATGACACTAAATTCAAATAACATTGCAGATTGAAGTCTGACACATTGTGGTAAATCATTGAGACAAATGCTTAAGAGGCGTTTGTCTCAATGATTTACAACGATTTTATGGGGACTACGGACCATAATAAAAATGTGGGCTTGTATACCTCAACTGCACCTCTTTCTGGTTGTGATCTAGGACAAAGTTCTAAACAAAATGATGAAGATGATTTTCTCTAGTACTCAAGATTATTGTGCAGACATTAAAGCTTTTCATTTTCAGGCACTTGTATGGCTGCTTGGCTGAGAAATTTATGACACAAATTTCTAATGTATCAGATCATTAAGTGATACAAGTGCTGATACATTAATCACAGATAACAAAATACAGATGATAATGGAAAGGTGCACAGATTAAAAATTGGAATCGTGGCAGAAACGTAGCTAACATATTGGCACAACTGCATGTTTATTGAAAATATACTGTGTATAATGACAGTTTTCTGAATGTGATAAATATAAGCACAGAAGGATCTGCAAACAAAGTTACCACCCACCCTTACTTCTTTAATGTTTTCCTTATATATAGTAAATCCGACATATATCTTTACAGAGATACACAGGTTTATTCTCAGATTTGCCTCAGAAATGATGCAGAGCCAGTCAGAAGGCTGGCATATGTTTACAGTGTCGGCATGTGTGTACAGCCAATCGGAGCATGGCCTCACCCCGCTTGTCTGTCTTGTCCTGTGTCAGAGGATGATCTGGCATTTACCTTAAAAAGCACATGCCAGTTTCTCCTTCTGCCAGGGAACCTTAATTTTTCACTTGTGCTTATTTATTAGAAGCAAAAGTGAGGGGAAATGGTTTAGTGCCGCTTTAAATTCAAGATGACAGTGCCATGGCTGATATTTTTTTTGAAGAGAAGATGGCTAACCTATCTACAAAATAGAACCTACCGCAACTATATATTGTCATGATAATTCAGTATTCTCCCTTACTTAAACTTTTTAGTCAGTGCTTTAATTTTTAATATGCATTAACGTAGATATAATAAGGTTCACAAGAAAAACACCCATATGTTAAAACATCCTTGATAATGCTTACATTCTGTAAGAAATAAAACGTCTTTAGGGAAATCCAGTCCTACTGGTAGCATACAGAATAAAAAATAACAAATCATGATCAACTTTAATTTTGGTATACTTAACATGGTGTGACAAACGCACAAACATAACTCAGGATGGCTTTACATAAAATCACTCAAAATGTGACTTATACTAAACTGTGTATAATTACTTGGGCTGGCATGAAAGCTGTACTGTTACTATGTTTGTATAGAACCCATAGTTTATATGACCTCTATATTCCAAATAGCCCCCAACTCATTTTGCAGAGATTTCTCTGCTTCATAAGCACACTTTTACTGTGTGTATATCACCATCTCTTGGACAGGAGAGATGCACTGCTTTAAATCTTTATCGCATAACTGTATATGTCTTTAATGTAATATAGATTCCAGAATACCTATTTTTCAGTGGCCACGGATATACAACATATAGAATATTATTTTTGTCTAGTGGTAAGACCTCAAAAGTACTGTCAGCGTGTAGCTGACACTCAGGGCAACAATCCAGATCACTCTGTTATATTTTTTATATTTCTTGAACAGAGTTAGCAAATCTTACAGCATCCTGTGGCTTTGCGCCTTCTGATCAGAACTACCTAACAGACGGACTGTTGAAATCATTAGTCAGATTGCAATGTCTTGTATACATCTGAACTAATTCAGTCTCTTCTGTCACTCGTGTGAGCCACTAAGGCTTAGTCACGTTTAAGTCCTCAGGGCACCTAGTCAGTGGATAAATCAGAATGCCAATCATTCCGACAGACCCACCTGTGCTAGCCATCTGTGCACACAGGGAGAATCAAAAGCCTGCATGGTGTTACATTTTTTAAAACTTACAAAACTTAAGCAATTGTTCCTCACAATTAACTAATTAAGATGGAAAAAAAGTTAAGTGGAATTTTGCAACAGCTTTCCATTTCTATTTTATATCAACAGTAGGTGATGTATTGTAATTATCTCTTTTGGAATAAAGCAAGTTTTTGGCAGTTGTACATTTAAGACATCATTCCCTAGGTGGAATATTATAAACTAAATGAGTTCTAGATGGAAGGATTACAGATGAATATTTAAAACTTGCTCTGTTGTGAATTTCTACATAGGTTTCAAGTTGTAATTTAAGGTAACTATACTGTATTTTTTTTCCTAAGGCCCACTTAATTTTTCCCTTTTATCTAAAACAGTGTTGAATAAATATTTTATGAAATACATTGTTTTTTTGTCTGCAATGTATTGGCTTTGTGTTTGTATATAGTATCCTATTACTGGCAAGGCCTTGACCTAAGTGCTCTTGCAGGACAGAAGTCTCTCTAAGTGCTATGTTTTTGGTTCATGTTGAGCACTTGACAAGAGTGTCATTTTTTACAGCTGCCTATGAGGCAAACATCTGGATCTGAAAGGACAACTGTCGGCAAAAAAAATGTAATCTATAATTGACAGATCGCAGCAAGTATAGGCATTTTAAATAGAAATGTTTTAATGAAGGAATAGAAATAAAGTACCTTATTTAGTCCTCACTATAGTTCTATCATGGGGCAGACATGTTCTTTGTAATATTGGGTCAAATGTGGCCTTCCTTCATCTGACCCCTTCTTATAGAGTTGTACGACCGAAGACCGCTGAATAAAGTACCTTTTTTGTAATCTTTAATTTAAACATTTTCTTCTCCCCCAAACTCTGACATTTTCTGTTCACATCAAACCTATTTAGGGGCATGCTCCTATCATGTTTTATAAATGTCCCATCCACAAAACAGTTTCACTTCTTCACTTTAGCAAATAAAGATTTTTCCCTTTCCATTTAACTAAGAAAATACTCACAACAAGAAAAAACAAATTTATAGTGTGCAAACAATGTTCAGTAAAAAAAAAAACAACAACAAAAAAAACCGCTTAAATAAGTGTAAAGTACCATGTGATTTTATCATAGGTAGGAAAGTGGACATCATCTAGTATATTTACTATTATAGCTTTTTTTTTTGCTTCTCACAGGAGTATTAAAATGACCAAAAAAAATTGGTAGCTGTGGGGCCCAGTAAACAGCCATAACATCTTTTTGCATGCCGTTTCTGTTTTAATTAGCGAACACTACTAAATATCTTTGCAACATTGGGTTCCCTGAAGAATTCAACATAGCGATTCTGCTATAAAAGAACTTTCAATTTTAATACTGTCTAAAAAGACATATATTCGTTTGGAATCGTTGCTTTAAGGCAAAGCAAGTGATGAGCATCTTATTTTTCTCATTTTAGTAGCACGAGAGAAGCTTTAGTAGTAGTAAATGGTAAGGGTTTTCGATTGCTAAGTGGAAATGATTCTATCTGTAACTGTAGATACAGCAGCGTTCTTAGGGCTAATATATAACTTTTACACATTTCTAGAATAAACACACTTTTTTTGTTTCACATAAGGCATTGGCTTTGAGGCATTAGCTTTAGAACTGATACTTGTCTCCCAGAGGATCGATCTGCCTTTGTTGTAATTACTGTTGATGTGATACTTTAAAAGGATACTGACCAATATTGTATTCCCCTAAAGACTTGTACAATGTGATAGACAACATGTCAGAAATGATTAGCTTAAACAGCAACTTATTGCCTAAAGCTAAAACTATGCTTCATACATAATAAAGCTTATGCTCACAAATGCCTTGTGTGATTGCTCTCAGTTAACTAAAACACACTTTTGAAATTGTTTTCTATGTTTAGAGAAATCTATTGTTTTTTTTTTTTAATATTACATTTCTGAAGTTGTATGGCTATTTCATAATACAAACAATGTAATAAAAATATATATATTTGTTCCATCGAATATTTTTATCTGTTCTATCCGGTGTTTTGTACATGGTTATGGGAACAATAATAAATATGATCTCAAACGTGTCTTAGGTATATTTTGAAGCTCTTTCCAACCACTTTTTAATAGCCACTGATAATTTGTTCATTAAAATGCCACTGATAGTTTGCTCATTAATAGCCACTGATAATTTGCTCATTAGTATGCCACTGATAATTTGCTCATTAATATGCCACTGATAATTTGCCCGCTCCAACCGATCTCCCCCCCCCCCCCCCCGCACCCCCACCATATGTATAATACATGAATTAAGCAGTTAAGGTATAAATGATTTGTTCAAAAATATGGTTGAACATCAGAACCCATTGACATTAATTGGCTATCTTTGGAAATCGTATAGTATATTTAGTAGGGGTGGGAATTAAAATGCAGGCTAATAGAAAAGTGTCAAAACTTTTAGAAAAATGAAATTGCTGTATCTTTTTACATTCCAACAGTTATTGTGCTGCTTCCACCCATGGGGTAGTTGAGATTTTCGGAACAATTTTAGGTGCACTACTTTTTAATTTTTTTTTTATAATTTTGTTGCCCTGACAATAAGAGTTCCAGTGTGTCTGATCAGTCCGCACAGGAATGTGAACACTAATGACTGTAAAGTCCCGACGTGCTTATTTTCGCCTTTATTTTGCATCTTGTTTGTAGGTGAAGCATAATTCAGTCTTTAGTGAACAATTTGTATAGTTTTGGTGCTGTTAAGTATGTGTGTCTGATGCAGCACATTTTGAGGTTTTTATATATTATATAGATGTGTCTCCGTCCATCGGTCTTCTCTCTGTAGATAAAACATATGCGAGGTAACATGTTTAATTAAGAAATGTCTGGCTATTGATTTAAAGGGACAGTCTAGTCCCCAAGCTCACTTTGGTGCAAGATGAAGATTATTGCTTGTATAGAAAAATCCTACTGTGTACAAGAGCAAGGTCACTCAGTGTCCACACAATACATTCAATTCATGGAGCACAGGAAGTAACTAAATTAAACAAAACTTTATATCCTCAGTGCTGCCGCACCTGCAGTAAACATGCAGTGTAATCACTTGAGGAGGGCTTCAGTCAAATATTAAAAATGCAATTCATGCAGGCATTCTGCATAAATCACATTTTTAATATTTGACTGAAGCCCTCCTCAAGTGATTACACCAGGGCCGATCCTGGGCGGGTGCACGGGGTGCACCGCGCCCAGGCGCACGGGAGGAGAGGCGCTGAAGCAGGGAGCTCTCTCCCTGCCGTCCTCCTCCTTGTTAAAGCAAGCACAGCGCGACGGGTGCAAGCTCCGCCCCCGTCGCGTTCTGTGATTGGCTGCTGCCGGGAGGAGGACGTTCTCTAGAGTATCTGCCAAGACACCATAGAGAACATCCTCCTCCCTGCAGCCAATCACAGAACGTGACGGGGGCGGAGCTTTCCCCCGTTGCTCTGTGCTTGGACTAACAAGGAGGAGGAGGTAATAACAGTTGGGGGGGGTTAAAATATAAATAAAAAAAGAAAGAAAGTGTGGAAGTGTCTGTGAATGTGTATAAGTGTGTCAATGTGTATAACTATGTGTGTGTTACTGTCTGTGTAAATGTTTGTGTATGTGTATAAGTGTGTATGTGTGTGTCAATATGTATAACTGTGTGTGTTACTGTCTGTGTAAGTGTGTGTACATGAGTGTCAAGTGTGCAAGTGTATCCTATGTCTAAGTGTGTAAAGGTGGCTGTGTTTGTGTGACTGTGTGTATTTTTGTATGACTGTATTTATGTATGTGTGTATAAGGGTGTCTGTGTAAATGTATGTCTGTGAGGGTGACTAAGTGTGTAAATGTGTTTGTGTGACTGTGTGTATTTATGTATGACTGTGTGTATTTATGTATGTGTGTGACAGTGTGTATAAGGGTGTTTGTGTAAATGTATGTCTGTGAGGGTGACTAAGTGTGTAAATGTGTTTGTGTGACTGTGTGTGTTTATGTATGACTGTGTGTACAAGAGGCCAGCATGGAGAACAGAAAGATAGAGATGGAAAAAGTTATAAGGGATGATGGGAGAGACAGACATGGGGTATGAGTGGAGAGAGAGAGAGACAGACATGGGGTATGAGTGGCGAGAGAGACAGACCTGGGGTATGAGTGGCGAGAGAGAGACAGACATGGGGTATGAGTGGCGAGAGAGACAGACATGGGGTATGAGTGGAGAGAGACAGACCGACATGGAGCATGAATGGAGAGAGAGACAGAGACATGGAGCATGAGTGGAGAGAGAGACAGACATGAGGGAATAGGGAGAGAGAGACAGACATGAGGGAATGGGGAGAAAGAGACAGACATGAGGGTATGGGGAAGAGACAGACAGACACAAGGGTATGGGGAGAGATAGACATGAGGGTACGGGGAGAGACAGACAGACATGAGGGTATGGGGAGAGACAGACAGACATGAGGGTATGGGGAGAGAGAGACACACGTGAGTGACTGACTTGGTGGAATATTATTTATCACTCCTTATGTACTTCTTTTCCAATGATGCTCAGCCAGACTAATGAGAGACTTTGGCTGGTTGGGAATCATGGGAACGGTAGTTAAAACTCATTCTGCTAGCCAGCAAAAAGTCTCCCATGTTGCTGGCTGAGCATCATAGAAATAAATAAAACCACTACACAGTATTATGGCAAAATATATATCTTTATTTAAAATAAACGTTGGTCCTTTACATTAAAATACAGTTTTCTCTCTCCCCAATATTGAAATGGGCATGTCTGGAACAGAAATGTCTAAAGGGGAGGAGTTCATAATATAGCCACGCCCACCCTTGGGCGCCAAAGGAAAACCTGCACCCAGGCGCCCGTGACCCTAGGATCGGCCCTGGATTACACGGCATGTTTACTGCAGGTGCAGTAAACATAAAGTTGCATATTGAGGGAAAAAAGGTCACTTGTTTGGAATATAAAGTCACGTTTTTTTCCCTTGTGTATAAAACCCATTTTGACAGTGTTAAACATACCACACAGGGTGTAAGAGTAAAACCTGACTGAAGAAATCAGGATGAGACTTAAAACAGCTCCATTGTTTATATGTAACCTCAATTTCCTCAGCTTTTGTGTTTTACCTTTTCAGCTTTATTTTCCTCTATTTTTCATGACTCGCAGGCTTCAATTAGTGTCTAGCGTGAAGATATTTTGTTTTTAATAAGTGCTTCCATGTTACAAAGCATTGTGTTATGCCTTGACATTGGCAATGCTGTGTCCACTAATGAAGCAAACCTCCGGTGTATCCTTTATGTGATGATTACCAGTCTCTCAATGTGATTGAGAGGAAATACCAGATAATGAACCTTACCGCTGATTACCCTGTTCTGGAGTTTATGGGTTTCTGTGTAGCCTGCTGACCGAGCTACTGACAGTCACACACTGTAAATGTCACAGCAAGCAAATTACTAATTTTGGTATTTAACATGGTTATTGTATCGCAGTCATTGTGATATCACTACACATTGTTCATATTTTGACACTGTGTATTATTTTGTCTGTGTGTGTCTCAGTGCTGGCAATTCTAAGTCTAATTCTAGCTACTTTTTTACTTCAGCTCCTATCACCCATATTTGCTATGTTCTAAAAGTGACCATAAATGCATGGAAGAGAGAACTGTATTACTTTTTTGGGTACTTTCACACCAATACATAGAATCAGAACATAAGCAAGATAATTGAAGCATTGATGAATCCATACAGAACCCAATAAGTCACAAAAGATACAGACTAATAGTATCCAAATAACTGTTAATCCCCTCAGTGACTAATGTAAATGCCATATAATGTAACTCAAGAATTACAAATGCTTCCTTTACTTTAGAATAACCAATGCATTACATTTAAACCAAAACAAAAAATCCCAAACCCTTGAACCACTTTTTGAAAAAGAAAAAAAAAAGGGTGGATGTAACTATGCATTTTATTCACTACAGGTTTGTGTGTTCATGGGATCTGGCTGTTTAGTGTAGGTAAGCTAGACCTAGAGAGCAAAAAACTGAACTGCTGGCACCCAACTGTTTTGACTATTTCACATAAAACTCTATCGCAGTTCCATTTTCCTGGCTTCTAAGAATTACCAGGATGGCTCCTTAATTGGTTTGTGTGGCTCTGAAAGTCAACAGAAAATTGTCAAGTCCTGCTCTAACTACCCACTTTTGTGTAATACCTCAATATTTGCTATACATCACAGACCCACACCATACAACTTTGCTTTTTGGGGCTATACTAAGTCTAAAGTGCATACACTAACACCTACAATAATATTCAGCCAGTCATATTACTGGCTGAGCTTCATGTGAATTGTATTTAGAGACTGGGGTTGTAGTGGCCTATGCTTTTTTTTGTTGTTGACTGCAGCTCCCATGATATACACCCA
This sequence comes from Pelodytes ibericus, assembly GCA_036172795.1. Lineage (NCBI taxonomy): Eukaryota > Metazoa > Chordata > Amphibia > Anura > Pelodytidae > Pelodytes > Pelodytes ibericus. The sequence goes on from CM069862.1 coordinate 67,351,792, forward strand.
TCCATTACTGGCTGAGCACTATAGGAATTATACATGGTGGTAGTTCTGGATAACATTTACCACCCCAGCTATTGTCAACTAAATTCCCATGTTGCTCAGGTAGATACCAGTCCCAAAGAAAAGAGGATTACAACGATCGGGCCTTAATAGCTGAGTTTGAAAAATATCATTACAACTCTGCTGTTAACCCCTTAGTGACAAGACATTTTTACCTTCTCTGTCAGAGAAGACCCGGTGGAAGTGCCGGGCAGTAGCGGAGGATGTCTGCATAGATCGCACAGGCATCCTCCGCTGCTGCTATCACTTCCACTGGGTCTCCTATGACGGACTGCTGGAAGGTCGCATGACCACCCGACGGAAGTGCTGGGCAGCAGCACAGGATGCCTGCACGTATCGCGCAGACATCCCCCGGCTGCTTGTGGGCAGGATCCAGGTCCCCTGCGGCTCTGCGGGGGACCTGGATCCCAGTCTTGTAGTCAGACCTTAATTTGAGGTCTGATTATAAGACGGAGCTCGAATGTAAGACGATCGGTAGTTTTCAGAGCATTTGCGGTATATAGACACTGAGGATATAAAATGTTGTTTCCTTTAGTCACTTCCTGTGCTCTTCCTTCCAATTGAATACATTGTGTGGCCTCTAAATGGGCTTGCACTTAACAGTGCAACACATTTTCTGATGACATCACTATAGAGACAGGATATTCCATTAATTTGAATGAAATTATTCTCATTGGTTCCTGCAGCAAAAAAACAAAAAACAAAAACTAAATGAATGTTATTCAGCTAGTGTGGGCAGTCCTGGCTTCTTGGAAACTGCTGTAATTCCACAATTTTTTCTAGCTGTAAGTATTTTTTATTTTAAGCAATGCAAAATGTAAAACATACATTTTGAAATCACATTAATATTTGGAAGATGGGCAGTAAACGATCCCTTTATCTAGCTATCCTAGATATAAAATAGGGAACTGGGCACAAATAAAAGTATTTTGAAAATAAGGCAGACTAGATGGCCGAATAGTTCTTATCTGCCGACACATTCTGTTTCCATGCTTAACAGCATATTCATCATAAAAAAAGTTTCAAAGAAGCAGCTGATGAAGCTCTGTGATTAATACATACTTGGATTTCACATTTGGTTCCAAACACAGGCTTAGGCTTTGTGAGATCTACTAATCCTAATTTTAATTACTGACTCCAGTTATTCATGTTGGACACACACGCTGACCCATATAGGCCTGGTCACAATTTTACAAGCTGCAGAATGTAATTTTTAGTGGTTTTCCTATTTAGCCATGTGCTATTTTTGAAAAAGAATAAAGTTCAGTTAGAAGTAACTTTACACAGATGTTAAACTCTATTTACACTTTTATTACACTTAATTCAGTGAGTTTGAAAAGGAACCAGACGGTCTAAGAATAATGTTAGATTAAAAGTTCACCACACAAAATTTGATTCAATGAGGCGTGTAAAATGAAAAATAGTGTGGTAAAGTAATGTGCTTTTCCGGAAAAAACCCAATAGGGGCTTTAACCCCTACCCGACATATGACGTGCAAGGCACGTCATGCACAAATGTGTCGAATGTGACACATGACATGTCTGGCACGTCATGCACTAAAATGACCGGAGGTCGCTTTCTTCACCCTTTCGGTGTTGCAACAGTGCCTCTATATAGAGACATTGTGCAACACTTATGAATAGTGCAGGTGCGCACTACGATCACTCCCTGGAGTGACTGTAGCTGCCATTTAAAAATGGTTGCACCAGCTGCACATGTGTGCTTAGGAAGCGAAATAAAGTTGCTTCCTAACCATCGTAGGTGCTGCTAAAGTGCCTCACTGGCACTTAGGAACATGAACAGATGATCACGGATCTGTGCTGGTCGCTCTCTTGAGCGCAGGTTGTCTGCGTGTCAAAATTCCAAGTTGTCAAACCAAAAAGCGCACCTCTCAAATGTGGTCTTTTAACTCCCAAAGAAGCTGACAAACCTATACATGGGTGGTATCCCTGTTCTCAGCAAATGTTGCTGAACACATATTGGTTGATGGGGTAAAATACACTGGCTGGCTTCAAAAATGTCCTATGCAGGTTTTCTGCATGTCAAAATTTCAAGTTGGAACACCAAAAACTGTACCTCCCAAATGTGGCCTTTTAGCAACCCAACAAACATATGCATGGGTGGTATCCCAGTACTCAGGAGAAATGGTAGAATCTATTTTGCAGGTTTTTTCATTAGCTTCTGTAGATGAGTTAAAAAAATTCAAATAAAAGTTTGAAAATTTGTGGGGGTTTTCACCATATTTTTTTTTATTATAATATACTATAGGATATGATCAAAATGATGGTTTCTAAAGAAAGCCCTCCTTGTCCCGATAACAACAACATATAATGTGTGTGGATACAGCAAATGGCAAAGAAGAAAAATACAGCGAACCACAAACAGCACAGAAATTTTAAAATAGACATTTTCCAGAATGGCCAAAAATGTTTCAAAGGGTCTGTCCTTAAGGGGGTTAAAATCATCACAGCGCCTATTTCAAAATGCCTAAATAACTAATTAAAATTGTTGAGAAATGTTGCATTAAAGGGGGTTAAAATCATCACAGCACCTATTTCAAAATGCCTATATAACTAATAAAAATTGTTGAGAAATGTTGCATTAAAGGTTCCTTGTTAACCCATTAAGTTTAGACCTACTTGAACTATAAACTGCGTAAAGTTTCTTCCTGCAGCCAGTATTTACACATTAAACCTTTCAGTGCTGCAGGAAGCACAAGCAGAACTCGTCTCCATCTCTACAGATAAAAAAAAAATCCAGGGAAGCCAATGGGTGCTCACCACTCCCCCAGTCTTCCCCTTGTTCCCCGAAAGTAATGCAAGTGTGGGTAAAAGTCCCCATACCTTGGTAATAGTATACTTTGGTCTGGGTTTGAGCAAAAGAACTCCGTGACCCACATTAAATCAGTCTAGGGACTGGTAGAGCCACAAACTCCTCTGGTTTTCCCATTTATAATAATATGCTGGGTTCTGGGGTGGCACAAGGCCCCCCTCAATCTCCCCAATAAATAAGTACTGACCCTGGTCCCCCAATAAATTGGCATACAAAGAAAGCATGTTTTGGGCTTGCCATTGAAGAGTCCACATGCAGTTTGGATCTGTTGTCCACAAAAACATAACTCTTAAACTGTAAACATGTTATAAATGTTAAACGTTCTGTGTCCTGATGTTAGTTGGTCTATATTACTGAATGTTGTGTTGGGTATTTTGCTTGTTTTGTTTGTATTTTCTCCTGCACCAGTTATCCACTTTCCCTACCTCATTAAACAGTTTGTTGCTCTAAATCTTTCTGGGGTTTTCCGGCACCTGCCAGGCTAACAATATGCGAATGGCTTAGAATTTCAGAACAGTTTTCATTTTGCCTGTCTGTATGGAAAATAAAATTTTAGCCAAATAAAACTGAAATGTGGATTTTGTCTTAGAATATGTTTCTTTATTATTTTGGTCCTTAGACGACATCGGGAGAAGATGTGCGAGACTTCACCAAAGTGCTGAAAAACAAATTCCGCTCCAAGAAATATTATGACAAGCACCCACGACTGGGTTATTTACCTGTGCAGACCGTGCTTGAAGGTGATAACATGGAGACGTAAGTCAGCTGGTTACTAGTAGTTTTTTTTTGTGTGCACCTCCTATTTTCTGTGGCAAATATATATTGCATGTAAAATTGGCAGCATAGATAAAAATGTGGAATTCGTAAAATCCATTGAAACCTTTTTACAGGTAAAAAAGGGAGTATGCAATGTACTCACATGTGGTAGAGCAAATGATTGCCTCCCAGTATATTTTGAAACTCTCCCTAACTTTCCTGTAGAAATATACTGTGTTTGTGTAATTCTGGAAATCTCTACTTGGTTCCCAGTATCTGAAAACATGAGCGATCTCTGTGTATTGTTCCTGGTAAAACCTAATAAATACATTGTATAAATAAAAGCCTGCTTTGCTCATCCTCTGAGCAATGGGAATGACTGCACACAAATGAGTTGTGACCAACTTTGGGCCCATTTTCTTCTATACCAAAGATAATACTTTACCATCGAATACAACTTTGTAAATATTACCTTGTCACTACACACACTTTTGACATGTCTAAAATTGTATTGCCCGTCTCTTTGTACCAAATCAAGGGCAGTAAACTTCAAGCAATGATGACACCTTAGATGTATGACTTAGTATTTTATACAAAAAAGTGTCAGAGAGCAGAGCAGATTAATCAATAATTGCTTCTGCTCTTGACATTTACTGATAGCATGGCTTGGATAGAGTATTCCTTGCAGACTGCTCTTGTCTTGAAACATTTTGTGCTTGTAATATTGATACAAAAGTGACACCACATCTACAGATCTTTTGATCAGTCATATCTATCTGCGTTAACAACTTCGATATTACATGACAAATGAGTGTGTGTTGCCTGCTGACAACTTTGGTGCCAAAAATGTAAATGTTCATTGGATATACCCTTTTACTAGCAAAAATAGAAAAAAAATGGGTATAAAATGTTTCAATTTAAAAATCTGTGTCTGTGATGCCATCCACATAGGAAACTTTTTCCTTTGCTGCCCTGCTGGGAAATGTAGTTTGCATATAAAGCACTTATCTAATGTAATTTAAAGCTAATACCTTTCTGTGCACTGCGCCCCTGCCTCAGCTATGTTTTGGTTAAGGTTAAAATGTATTCATATATCTAAACAAAACTGCTAAATCATTTTCATGATGTGAGATATAATCCTCCAATTTATCAAAGCTCCATTTCTGCAATTCTGACATTTTAGTAAAGTTCCATGATATATTCCTGTGTATCCTTTCAGTAATACAGTTATTTCAATCTGGTTACATTAATTGTTTGCTTACAATAATTGTAATTTTTTTTTTTTTTTTACCAATGACATATATGCGGCTATTGTATTATGTAATGGATTCAATATATTTTAGTTTTAATTACAAATGATATATTTCCTGCCTTCAATGCAATAGCGTTAATCAGCCATATTTTTTTTTTATATCCTTGAGTGTCTAACTTCATGTATGCTCATTTACTAAGGTTACACAATGACCAGACATTCCGGAGTATTTGCTCTGGATGGTCCTACCTTTTTTTTGTGGTTGTACTCTCTCTGAAATGCCGTTATGACTTCAAGGTCCATTTAATCTTGTGCAAGTTCTGGCATATAATCAGTTTATTATTTATTATGCTTATGCCTTAATGTTAACGGAATTATAGCACTGTTGCGTCAATATATTTTGCCTGCCAGGAACCTTGCACTGGAGCGTCCACTATTGCAATTCTTTTCTCATTCTCTGGCGAAAGAGCCTTAGTTTTTTTCTTGCTGTCGCTTACATTAAAAGTTTTCCTACTTAAATCCCTCCTTCTTCTCTTGCAGTCCTATAACGCTCATCAGTATGTGGCCTGACCAATATGAGTAAGTTTATATTTTTTATCTTTGTGCTTGTTTTTGGGTCAAATAACTCTGCTTGAACCACTCACATTTACTTTTTTCCCTTAAATTACTTTGTGTGCATCTTGCACCCTGTGCCGCGCTTTGTAGGTAATGGTGTTTCTCTTGTTTCTAGTCCTTTGCAATCGCCGGAACTTTTTGATGACGACACACATTCCAGGATAGAACAGTATGCCAGCAGGTATGGCTACCTTCACCATCTTGGAGTGACAGTTCCTATTTTAAGATATTGAATGTTTGCTAATGGGTATTTCAGAGCTCGAAATCAATGCTCAATAGTGAGCGTTTTTAATTTGCATTAAATGTGCTGATAACAGTATATTAGTCCTTATAAATAAAATACAACTGAACTTGTTCTAAATTCCTTACTCTCCAATTACACTGTGATCAATAGATCATAATGTCACCTAAAAAGTACTGATGATGCAACACCCATAAACAAACCTTCAGCTTCTCTCGCTCTAAAAACAAGAGTGCCATGCACTGGCAAAATACTACAACATTAATTAACATCATTCCCAAATGTTCCGAATTTTCAGATCTTTTTACACGTGTGATAAGGTTTAACGACACACAAGTACTTTATAACAAACATTCTCCAAAAACACTGATACTATTTATCATTAGTCTAATTAAACAAATATGTCTTGACAATAATTTTAATGCATCTTCCTCACATGAAGGACATTTTCTGCAGTATCAGTCAATATCGCCAGTGCTTAGATTGTGTTAACATTTTTAAAATCACTTTAGCAGTTTTTAAAATACTTTTAATACTAGATTTCTGCATGGCGTCTGTGAATGTTATTAGGCGTCAGGGATATAGAGGATACACAGTTCATCCGCATCCTGTTCCCTGTTTCCTTTGCCGCTTACAAAGATTTAAAAGTATAGAAAATGAGCAGCACAAGCCATTTAGGACAAGAAGGTCAGATGCATGCTGGGACATACTATTTTCTTTGCGCAGAAGACTGAAAAAAAAAATAGATTAAAAAGTGCTGAACAATTTCAACAAAGATGACTGCAAATATAAACCTTTTTCAATGTTCTGTAAGATTAAGGTTTATATTTCTCTTCTTGGCAGAAATCTTAAAACTTTTATATGTCCAAATGCTAAAGAGAAATACATTACATTCTGCAGAATTTGAGAGTCTGAAACTGCCACTTGCTTATATTCTTAAAGTCTGAAAGTTACAGACTTGGAGCACACCAGTTAGGAAAGAAGCCTTTGATCCAAATCTGATTGTACATTTATGACTTGTGTCTTCCTGACAACATTGTCATCTACTATTCCTTTTGAGTTAGAGAAGTGAAAAGAAGATGGTGTAGATAATGCCAAAGCTGTCAAGGATTCAACCCTCTCCTTATTTACATATTTATTAAAAATAAGTTTTGTTTGTTTGTTCTTTTATCACCGCACAACTCTTGAAGTTTCCTTCAAAGCATATTCAATTTACTTCAAACATGATTGGTACCCAATGCCTGAGAATACACATTGTATGCAATAAAAAAGAAATTAGAGGTGCAGCTCAAACAGTGTTTTTCATAATAAACATACAACATCAAAGCAACTAGATGGTTCATCCTGAACTGTAATTGACTAGTAATTAGAAATGACTTCAAATGTTATGAAAAGTTAAAAAAAAATAGTTTTGTCACTACTGAACAAATATACAGCTATACTTTTTTTGTTATTTGTCCGCTTTTTACTACTCCTTTTTGATCCAAGGAGAAATCTGATTGCCCTTTTGGAGTCAAGAAGGAATTTTTTTCCCCCTAGGAGGCAACATTCGAAAAAGCTTCCTTAGGGTTTTTTTTGCCTTCTTTTGGATCAAAACGCTGAAATGATAGGTAGAAGGGTTGAACTTGATGGACTTGTGTCTTTTTTCAACCTAAATTACTATGTTACTATGTTACAAGCATAAGCAAAAACATATTTTGGTTTGTTCTGTAAGTTGAAGGAATTATGTATTTATTTTAGTGCCAACTGTTCTTGGCCACTATTACTGTACATCTGATTTATGTAGACCAATTTCTGTACATTTGATATATGTTCCCAAATATTAAAGGTAAAGTATACAGGTTACCATATGACTTCATTTTACTTTAGCTCCAAAAATACTTAAACTGGATTGCTTGTCATCCATGATCAGACACAGTCAGTCAGAAGGTGTGTCCATTGGATGGCTGATAACATAAACTCTCGTTTGAGTACTAGTCTGAGACTTCTAGGGTTACCAGGATTTAATGGTAGTGGGACTAGCCAAAAAACTGTCTGACCTGGCTTAGCTGTGCAACTAGTGGAATAAAACCTGCAGATGTGTGCTTTTTAATAAAACACTTTAAAATGTTGCTTTTTTTTCCCTCTCTGGCTCCAGCCAAATATTGTTAGATGAGTGGGAGGGCCATTAGAAGCTGCAAATTTGATACGTTATATGTATATGTTGTAAAGACCTTTCTTTAGCTTATGCAGTCTAAAACATTTTTCAATACTATGCTACAATATTAAGACACATGATGAATTTAAGGGTTTGAATTTAAAATGTACCAAATCTACAGGCTTGGAAAATATATCTTGACCCCAGAATTTTGGTCATTGTCTTTCTTACATTCTGGAGTACCACTATCTTGTTTTGTAAAGAGTTGTTTCACCTTGATCAGAGCATAGTGAGAATTAGACCGGTCTATAAGGACAGTTCCATAACACTAGTGTATGGTGTATACAATGTTCCTTGCTTTCTCTCTTAGGCTGGCACAGATGGAAAGAACCAATGGATCTTTATTCACCGACAGCAGCTCTGCCACTGGGAGCATGTAAGTACATACTAAAAGAAAGCTAATAGTTAATCGAATTTATTATTTATTTAATTGTTAACTACATTTTCATGTAGTTAAATTTTTTTCTTTGAATTATTACCATATTTTATATTATATGAGGGACTATGTAATAAAGAGAGAATTGCTGGGAAGTGAAACAGGAATCTCAAACTTAAGGCCAAAGTAACTGAGTTGGCCTAAGGTTTGCAATTCCCATGTAATTTCCCTGCAATTCAATCTTTATTGACCAGACCCTATAGCAGCGTTTCTCAACCTGGGTTTCGGCAGAACCCTAGGGTTCCGCAAAATATCTGTAAGGGTTTCCTGGACTCTGCCTAAAATTCAGGTGCCCATCGGAGCTGCAGGGGATCTGGATCCTCCTCGCAGCAAGTGGATGTCTGTACGCTGTGCACAGACATCCTCTGAAGCCGCCCGACACTTCCGCTGGAGATTCTATGATGGAACACTGGGGTCACGTGACCTTCGAGCATTCAGTCTCAGAAGTCACGGCGGGAGTGTCTGGCATCAGAGGATGTCTGTGCACACCAAGTAGAGCAGATACATCTTCTGATTGCCCCCACTAGGCACCAGGGAAGCCTGTGGATCCCTTAGCATTCCTGGGAGGTGCATTGGCAAGTCTAGTGACAGACTGGCAAGACTTTGGATGCATTGGCAAGTCTGGGTATTCATGGATACATTGGCAAGTATGGGGGCACATTGGCAAGTAAAACAAAATAAAAACAAGAAATGCATTTTTTTCAATCATCATTTGTATTAATCCCTTACTGACAGGACTATTGTGATTTTTTTTTTGTTTTGTTTGTGTGTAGCTTTAATTTTCCTCTTTCTCATGTAATATACCCACACATATTATATACAGTTTTTATCGCCATAACAAGGGCTTTCTTTAGAGACCGTCATATCATATAATTTTTATATTTTTTTTTAAAAAATCATTAAATGTGATGATAAAATTAAATATTATACTTTTTCTAACTTTGACCTGAAAAATCTTTTACACAATAACAAACGATTAAAAAAAAAAAAAAAAACCTGGCTAAATAGTTTGTACATTTTGTCCCGATTTTAGAAATATGCATGTTTACATGTTTTTCAGTTGTTATTTGCAAGCTATTGGGGAATAAATATACATATTATTTATTGTTTCCCTAAATCTAACCATTACACTGAACCTAATTCTAACCCTAACTCATCTGTAACCCTAAGTGGAATTCTAACCCTAGATCTAATAATAGATAATAGATCTTGGTTAGTAGTTTCCTTTTTTTTCAATGTAATGTTGCTGTCTCTAGGGTCAGTCAAGCAACAGTAACAGAGTGACGGAAGTGATTTCTGATCTATAAAGTTTGAGAAACACTACAGTATATACATTTGTTAATTGCTATCGATTTATGGCCTTTTTATTTTAATGTGATTTTGCCGCTCCCAGGCTCTAGGTTAACAGCAGCTTTTTGGATAACTGATTTATGATAAATGCATGGATTTGGTACAAAATTAAATAGTGCAGATAGGGTAAAAATTGGAAATCTTTTCCAGTATTTAAATGAAGACATTTTCTCCTTCCTAGTGGTAGAACTGTGAGCCCTTCAAATCCTTGCTGCATATGTACAAAGACATATGTTCCAATAACTGAACTGAAAATTTTGCATTTTGGTGAAACAATGTGTCATTCGCAATGAAATCAGTTATCGTCTGCATATTAATATGTAACCTTTAGCTTCAGTATAGTTATCACAGTCTCTCCATTTCCCATGACTCCTTAGTGTTGCTACTAAGAACCCAGTGTCTCTGAAAGTATCTACTGTTGTTTGTACAGCTGTTTATTGACTGCTCTGTTTCCCTGTACAATCATCTCTTCATGTCTAACTACTGTATCAACTCTGTATATTCTACTTCTGTGATTAGAATACCTCTTCAAAGACTAATTCAATTAGCAGAGCAAATCAGAGTTGTGAAGTACATGTCTCTTATCAAACGGAATGATGTTTCCTTGCTCATTCAGAGATGCTTTTTCATGTTTTGTAAACTGCATTGTGTAATATGTAGGCTTCTTGTTATCAGTTTAGTTTAATTATAAATCAGGCATACATTTGCATATGGGCTAGCCTGGTCCTGCATCTTTTACTGAAACAAGTGAGATCCGTCTTTGGAATAAAATAATAAATGATTTGTGTGAGCCCGGGCTTATAGTTGTCTGACGACAGTGATGGGTTTGCAGGAGCAATATGCAGAAGCCACAGCTACCAATATGGTACATTAAACAAAATATAATATATTTAAAATTAGTGAACTGTGTATTAGGTGAGGTATACACTCACAAGTAAAACAATATACTCAAGTTATAGACTCTTATTGAGGGTAGTGAAAGCACAATACACCCAAAAAAATATCCGCACATATTGGATTTTTTATTCAATCAACTAACATTGGATTTAATTGAACCTGTGAGGCTTTATTCTGAAACAAGGTTAGGTGCTAGTGAAATAAATTCAGTTAAGCTTACAAATGAAATCAATTATATATAAGCCATGCTAATTAAAATTATCATTAAATGATAGGATAATACCTCTGGGTGGAATGAAAAAAGACTATTTGGAATATAGAGTGTGTTAGCATCTTGCGTATGTTATATATTTGCATGCAGAAATTACCACTTATGCTAATATACATTTGTCCTGTGGTTTGGATATATAGTATGTGAACAATATAGAGGATAACATGATACAAGTTTTGATAAATAGGTCAGCAGTGCTGACGATTAGACAAAAAAACAAAGAAAGAAATCTAATGGGGAATAAAGTGCAGAGAGATGGAGGTAGACACCCACATCTTGTATGCCCAGCATTTAGCAGAATTTGTGACAGACAATTCAGTGATGTTTTATGGACCTTCACAGACCTTACCCTAGACACCGGTATCCTTGTCTGAACACTTTGTCTATCCTCGGATAGGTATAAGGGACAGTGGAATCGGTGGGATAGGGTTGGAGAGATAGAATGACATACAATTTGTCTTGTCCAGAAAGGTGTCAAACCTCCCAAAGTAAAGGGTAGTAGACATGAGCTGGGCCAGTAGACCTAGAGAATACTTACAAAAACCTCATCGTTAAAAGAATAAATGCAATTATATTTTGTGTAATGTTACAGTATAGGTTTATGATTCTAATTTGTGTTTAAATTAAAGCAGCAGTTTGCAGCTTTTGATAGGTATGCCCCATGATGATTATGCAGTTGGGATCCCACACTCTGCAGGAACTCGGTGAATTTGATCACAGTACTTTAGTTATGTTTGGTTGCAATGCTGTTGTTCATTGGTATATTTACTCATCTGTGCAAATGTTTCTGTTTGTAACCTGCGGTTGTATTTGGGTTTCAGAGAAGATGAACACGCCCTCATTCAGCAGTACTGTCACACCTTGGGAGGAGATTCACCCATTGGCCAGCCACAGAGTCCTGTGCAGATCCTGAAGTCAGTAGAGAAAGAAGAACGGGGGGAATTAGAGCGTATTATTGCCGATTTAGAGGAAGAGCAAAGGTATATAATCATTTTAGACTCTGTATATGGTGAACCCAAAGCCACACGACTTGTTCTCTACAGGGTATTTCTCACAACAGAATAAATTAGAGACAGAAAACTCTTATTAGTGTGTAAAAAAAGTAGAATACACAAAGTGAAACTCCCTAAAAGTAACTGTAATAAAAAAAATCTACGCAACCAGCAATTGTGTTACCAGTTTTGTCCCTTTTTTTTTAGTTTTCCATCAACTATCATTATTTCTAGGAGGTGGAGCAGATGCTCGAACATTCTAACATATTATTTTTACACTGTCCATGGCACACTGCTAAATGTATATAGCAAGGTTGTAAGTTAAGTGTTGCACAGGTTCATCAGAAAGATATGGGCCTGATGTGGTTTTAAAAATTTGCCCCAGATTTCACTTAAACGCATAAACACCATTATATTGCTATGTTCATTTATAAATGATCCTATTTAAATCATTCTATATCATATTATTTATTATTTTCATAGTATGCACTTTGTATGTTAACATGTTATATTATATTAAACAATATGCTTTTTAACAGTTCCCGCCCATTCCACTTTTTTGATTTCAAGCATTCCTTAATGTGTTATGCATTTTGGGCACATCCCAAATCCCGTATAAGTAGCCGCAACTATAGCATTATTGTTAAAGGTTCATTGCTTGTTTTTGTTTCAATCTGTAGAGGCCTTAAGATTGAATATGAGCAGCTGAAAGCACAACATTTAAGAAGGGGTCTGACCCCTCCATCATCACCGCCAGACTCTTTGGTATCCATGCAGCACACATCTGAGGATGCAGAACTCATTGCCGAAGCAAAACTGCTCAGGCAGCACAAGGGACGTCTCGAAGCCCGAATGCAAATATTAGAAGACCATAACAAACAGTTGGAGTCACAGCTTTACCGGTTACGTCAGTTGCTGGAGCAAGTATGTTATATGCTAATTTCTCCTCTTTTTTTTCTAATTGAGTGAAGTAAATATAAAGTACTATAATAAATCTGCAGGCCAGTCCAGTCAGCTTGTAAATCCTGAGTTATGGTGAGCTCCATGAAAAGCACTTTATCCAGCTACTTTAATTACTTAAATAGTTTTAATCCGCTGTAATTCATTATTTACTATTAACTATGTGAGGAAAAGGCAGGTCATCATTATACAGTTTTTTGCTTTTTCAAAGTAAGTTTACTTCTAAATTATTATTTTGTATTTGTTATGTCAGATTTGTATAACTTATAATTAGTGCTAATGTTGCATACATATTCTGCTGTAATATCAGCATAGTAGGTTAAACAAATACATAACTGCTCCACCCTTTCCATACATCTCTGTATTGTGTTTTAAAAACAAAAATCTGTACATGTGTATTACTTGCGTCTGTTCGGCTAATTATAGTTTTTCTTGCCAAATAATCCTAAGTGTTACCCTTGTAAAAAAATGAAAAAAAAAAAAAATCAATAAAGCATATGTAATCTCCTCTTTCCCGACCCCTGCAGAGCTGTCGGGTTCGCCAACACAGAACTTTTGCTGTGCTCTTCATCTACAATTACCATTATCTTCAGACTGTACACTGATCAGCCATAACATTATAGCCACTGACAGGTTTGATGCTTTGTGTTCTGCTGGGAAACCTGGACTCTGCTATTCATGTGGATGTTACTTTGACATGTACCACCTACCTAAGCATTTTTGCAGAACATGTACACCCTTTCATCGAAATTGTATTCCCTGATAGCATTGGCAAGCAAAAATTGTTCAGGAATGGTTTGAGGAACAAGTTCAAGGTGTTGACTTGGCCTCCAAATTCCCCAGATCTCAATCCAATCGAGCATCTGTGGGATGTGCTGGACTAACAAGTCTGATCCATGGAGGCTCCACCTCGCAACTTACAGGAGTTAAAGGATCTGCTGCTAACGTCTTGGTGCCAGATACCACAGCACACCTTCAGAGGTCTAATGGAGTCCATGCCTTGACAGGTCAGGGCTGTTTGGGTGTCAAAAGGAAACCTACACAATATTAGGCAGGTGTTCATAATGTTATGGCTGATCAATGTATATTTAAAAGTTCAGTTGACCACACAAGTACACACAAGTACGTGTATCATGTGATGTGGACATTTTATCAGATGGCAGCAATTCTTCCAAAACAAAAAAGGATATTAGTAAAGGAATAATTTAATATTAAATGGATTGTGCTGTTTAGTTGTAAAGACATACACTGTTTCTGGGTGATTGGCTGTTTAGTTGTAAAGACATACACTGTTTCTGGGTGATTGGCTGTTTAGTTGTAAAGACATACACTGTTTCTGGGTGATTGGCTGTTTAGTTGTAAAGACATACACTGTTTCTGGGTGATTGGCTGTTTAGTTGTAAAGACATACACTGTTTCTGGGTGATTGGCTGTTTATTTACGCTTTGTATTTCTTACCTTTCAGCCTGAATCTGACAGTAGGGTTAATGGAGTTTCTGTGTCCGTCTCACCGCAGCCTCCTGCGCCAAGATATTCAGCTGATCACGATTATTGTTCACAGTTTCAGCAGACAGGTGAGTAGCAGGTCTACACTAGTTACATATAAACAACAGCATCCACCGGGGGAAACAAGGCATTGTGAAACTGACTATTTTACATGGGCTATTGGCAATCGTAAAAGAAGATTTAAACAAATCTTTGGGGGGAAACCGATCTTCGCTTTTCTAATCTTTCAGCGTCAAATATAGTTTATTGTAAGTGGCATTCCAGGGCAACAGATTTCCTCATTCTCCATATCCAATCACTTGTGTCTTGGGAAAGGGACAGTGCAAAATTATATGTGGCCCTTATTGTTTATAGAAGAAACAATGCTTCTTATTTTTGCCTGAAAACCTGGGGCCTGAAGCTGCTTCCAATCTCTTGCAACAGGCTGCGTTAGTGTGACAAATGTGAATATAAAATCTCGGCTTGAGCAATACATACTGAATCTTCTTTTATAGCAGGTTTGTCATCTGTACATTTTCTCTACGTAAATCAATTTCAAAACAGTATTTCCCTATAACTAAGCGACTAAATTGTGCCTTAATTAGCATTTGAACAACAAGCTTTTTAAACCACGCTCATTTACAAAACAAAATTCCACGATGAAAGTATGGATAAATGATGCAATATGCTCACTGTGTCCAAAGAAGAGAGGCAGGATGTACTGGCTTATATGCTTGTTCTCAATTTAATGAAAAACTGCTGAACAGATTTAAAAATGATCAATACAGGGTACTGCATAAGAAGAACCATATGATGGTGCATAGGTATTATCTTATGACTGAGACACTTTAACAGAACTACAGTTGTACTGACTTTGTTAGCTTTATGACCACCATTGATGTTTATCAGCATATACACAGTTGAAACATTTAAGAAAACACTGTGAGGGAACCATTGAGAAAATACAATTAAGGAACATAGTATATTTAATTTGCAGTACTGAAAAGACTGTAAATTATAATGTGGAAATTAAGGGTGTTCTACCCAAAATGTAAAATAATAAAGAATTAATGTAGGTCTTCTTTTTAAAGAATGAGCTAGATTTTACTTTGAATATCCAGATAATATAGCGCTAGCTGTGTGCTGGACTCCTGTAACTGATGAAACATTCTCTTGTTTCTAAAGAACTATGGAATCCAAGTATTGGACGTTTTGAATTATTTGAATACTTTCCCTGGAGCAGTACAATAGTTATTATTCATGGTTATGCATAATATAATTCACATAATGAAAGGGAATATATCATCAACATTGAGTATACATATATTCAAGTTTAAATATAGTCATATAATGTGGGTATTTCTTTTTTTTCATATATTTGGCTGGTGGTTTGCACAAAAGTTGGCTTTTTTTCTAAATCAGCCTCCGTAACTCTTTATTTTACGTAGAATAGGTGTGGGTACGACGACTGATACTGTTTTTGGTGGGAAAGTATTAATGGGCTTTTTACAACAAACCCAGCTGTCCCACGATGTACATTTGTGTGAACATGTATCTCATAATAACAAATCAGATTTAATCGGAAATTTGGCCCATCCCAGAGAAGAAAGGGAGTCAAAGTTGCAACGCATATAGATTTTTCTAAGCTGCTCACCTTTGGAAAATCCTTTTTGAACTGAGGTATCTCTTCTAGTTTAACCTTGTGCCAAGTTATCTTAGAATTGAACGTATAATCAGCACACATAAGATCGTGGAACGGTAAATTTGCAGACTTTACTGCAGTAGTACCACACACAAAAAAACAATCCCTCCTTCCTGAGTTATAGCCAAGTAAATGCTTTAAGACTAAACACCTAAGTCTGTTGGTGCCAGAACACAGACATATTAAGTAAGGTCAGGGATGGCCTAGGTATCAGGTAACAAACCAATAATCACGTGGTTGTCAGTCTGGCTCACAAAGGAAACCAGTGCCTCAAGTATGTAACTAGGAAGTCAGATGGGAGCTGCTCAGAGCAACTAAACTTGCGAAACTCCATCCCCAGCTGAATTGCTTTGTGATTCTCCTGAACTCAGAAACCCTGTTGCAATCAATGGACACTCAACCCAGGAAAAATGAAAGTGGTCTACAGATATTACACGCAAAATAACTTGTCTCATCTGACCTGTATTTTAGCTACAGAAATGGATCTCTGAAAGTAAATATTTAATGTATTAATTAATCACATTTCCAAGATGACTTTGGTATGTTATACAAACAAAATGAGAACCTATCAAGTTTAAATACATGTTTCAGTGGGAGATTTCATTCTCCATGTTTGCACATTTTGGTAAATGTATACAACTACCACAATAAAAATTACCATCAAGCAGAGGGGCTTGTGATATGTGTGATGCTTTACTGGGTCTACAGTAATAACATAAGTATCCACACCAAAGGTTGATTCACAAACATTGGCTGTTCCTCCCCAAGCAATCTTCTCCCAGCACCACATTTTCCAGTCCACCAAAAATAAAGCCCAAATTCTCTTGCTCCCCACTGACAGTGGGAATATGATGTCATACTCTGGTGTGCCTGTATGGCATTCATGGCAGTGATCTGTGCTATGAAGGTCTATACACAGTTCTTCACTCTTTATATTGTACATCTGAGGAATATTTTACACCTCTAGACCATAACATCACCTGCGCAAGACCATCCTCAATTCAGTTTTTTGTATATTTGAACTTGTTCTGTTACCAAATACTTATGTTTTGTTTTCAAGATGTCTGTCAGATATAGTGGCACATTCTAAATACAATTATTTAAGACTGTATTTGAAGATATATAGGGCAGTGTAAATGTTCATAGCAGTGTTCCTGTAGCAGTCTTATTCTTATATGTCCACCCTAATAATTATCTCTCTGATAAATCTATCCACAGTTGGTATGTTGTCCCCATCTCACAGTACCAGCACAGACTTAGCGGATGTGATGGAACAAATAAACAGCACATTTCCACAGAGCAGCTGTAAGTGTTAATGACCTTTCTATATATATATATATATATATATATATATATAGCCCAATTGCAATGTATGTATAATAAGAAAAGTATTGTGCCTGTACCTTTTTCATGGATAAATAACCTACAACGTTCCTATCTTTGGGGACACAATCCTGTTTGATTTGACAGTTTTCATTTTATTTTTGACAGATCTATAACTAGTACGCATATGTAATGGCTATGAAATGTCATGACTGTGACAGAAAATGGAGACATCATGCTCTTTAAATAACTTATGCCAGCTTTTGTTTTCTACTGTCCCTTTAAAAAGGTCATTTTGTTTTAGAATAAGAAATTAGAATTATGAAAATAATTCTAATTATTGATGTTTGTTCATTATTAACAAAAATCTGATTTAGGGATTTATTTACTTTTCATATTAAGGGGGGTTTATTATAAAAATGAGATACATACACAGTTGCCAGCATTTGAAAAAAGTTTCCAAGGACACTTTGCAGCACAGCTATCAATTACTTACATGAAAATTCACCACACACACTCCCTAAGCTCCACCCCCACATTGCCCAACCCACCTACTTAGCATAATTCAGCTCTGCCTAGTTATTATGGTGCAGCTGATATCACTAAATTCAATAGCTCACTGCACATTAAATCATCATTATGCCATATCCATAGCACCTCACCATTATTTTTTTGTTCAGAATAGGGGAATTGTATTGTAAAACACAATTGAAAAAACCATTGTGAATAGATAGGACACATATAAAAGCAAATAGACCTTTACATTTGCTCTTTCTGCATAACCTCCGTTGAAACATACTGTGCCAGTCACAGGTGGTAGTAAGATATAGTTATCAGATAATAAAAGTCCTCCCTCTGTTCCCTTTCACTCCATTTCTCTTTCCCTCATTTCATGATTGCCCCTACATACTTTGCCATTATACCAACAGAAACCAGTTTGCACCCACATAACCGCACCAACTTGCACCCATGGAATTTGCTACAGCATGCAGCTTGCACCCTACATGTCTTCTCAGACTACATGTTTTCTCCGAGCACCCACATACCTTGCCAGAGTAGCCGGACTGCACCCACAGGTCTAGCCAGAGTAGCCGGACTGCACCCACAGGTCTAGCCAGAGTAGCCGGACTGCACCCACAGGTCTAGACAGAGCAGCCGGACTGCACCCACAGGTCTAGCCAGAGCAGCCGGACTGCACCCACAGGTCTAGCCAGAGCAGCCGGACTGCACCCACAGGTCTAGCCAGAGCAGCCGGACTGCACCCACAGGTCTAGCCAGAGCAGCCGGACTGCACCCACAGGTCTAGCCAGAGCAGCCTGACTACACCCTACATGTCTAGCCAGAGCAGCCGAACTGCACCCACAGGTCTTGCCACATCACCCAGATTTCCAACAGTACCCCCACTAATCAGGACGTAAATTTAAAAATTTACGTCCCCACTTTGCTCTCCGGACTTGCCCATGACCTTACTTTGCTCTTAGACCTTGCCCATGACTCCACTTTGCACTGCCGGCTTGCTGCGGACCCCACTATGCACTAAGGACTAAGGACCCAAACTTACCATTGCAGGTATAGCTCAAATAAATAATGCATGGAAACCCCAAATTACAGGCATAAATCACAGATTGTACACCCTTTGCACATTTCTTGCTGGGGCTTGCTCAGGGCCACATGACGCTGTGCGATTAATTAAATTGCTGGGATTGTCCCATCATGGTGATTTCAACGGGACAATCTCCAGCTTGCCGGGACTGTCCCGGCATAAACAGAACAGTTGGCAAACATGCATGTACCTTCATATACATTGATCAGCCATGACAATATGACCACTGGCAAGCTGGCAGAGGCAGTGTGATGCTTTGGGCAATGTTCTGCTGGGAAACTAGGGGTCGTACCATTCTTGTGGATGTTACTTTGACACGTACCACTCACCTAAGCATCGTTGCAGACCATTTTCACCAACACCGTATTTACTGATGGCATGGGCCTCTTTAAGCAGGATAATGCGCCCTGCCACAAAAATTTTTACAGGACTAAAATGAATCTGCTGCTAACGTCTTGGTGCCAGGTACCACAACAAACCTTCAGGGGTCTAGTTGAGTACATGCCTCGAAGGTGCCATGTCTGTTTGGCGTCAAAAGGGGACCTACACAATATTAAGCAGGTGACCATAATGTTATGGCCGATCTGTGTATATTTATTCTTCAATTTGTTGCTTAATTGTGACTTGCTGTGGACACTTTCTCCTTTGGATTTAATCAAGTAAGTTTGATCCAATAACTACTGCCATCTACACAAGTTAGGCTAGGTTAGTCACACGTTAGGCTAGGTGACTGGCTACTGAAGGAGGGCTCTCTTGTTTGCTTTGCTGCTGAGAATCAGAGACATTATGCTTTTTTAGCTGTTGCACAGAGCATCATTATTTGAGCCTGCTGCAGCAGTACCTGCCTTATCCACTGCGTTTGAATATTTGTTGGAGTATATTTCTTCATTCCTCGCCCATTATATTCTTTCCTGCTTAAAAATATAAATGTATTCATCTGTCATGACTAAATTTGTAGGAGAACAAAAATCAATTACCATATATTTTAATAAAAAGTGACAGAAAGCAAAATCCTATTCACCATGCATACTTATGCTACTTTTCCAAAAGCAAATAATACAAGAGGACCAAGAAGCATTTTCAAGATTAGCATTAAGTAAGCCTTCCAACAGCTGACAGTCTGTCAAACTGGACGCTTGACGACATTGTTTCTCACAGAGAAGACAAGACAGGCTTGTAGACTATATCAGACAATAAATGCATGCAGCAATTTAAATGGAAATTATGAAGGATCCTTAAAAAGAGCAATTATGGAGCAAAGCTATGAAAGAGCAGCAATCAGCCTTCCATTAGTTATGCACTTATGGTACTTTATAAATAACCATCTTTACTGCATATCAAACGTGTAAATCTAGTTATAGTATGTTACTGAGTGAGTAGTAAATACTTGGGGAAATACCTGGTGGAAATAGTAGATGCAAACACTGGAAAGCAATTAGAGAATGCCTGGAATTTGTTTATGGCCATCCTGTAGAATGAATAAATACACACTAAATAGGGCAATTTGTTTTATCTGCAGTCATTATTTATTTATAAAATTAGTTTTGGGGCAAAGTTCTAAAAGTGGCGTAAACAGCCAGAATAATCAGTTTGTTTCCATGGTGACTGCTCCACTTTTATAACTTTTCGCCATAGTTGATAAACCCCACTCTTTTCTCTAAGTTTTTTTTTTCCTTTTCTTTCCTTTTCTATTTCTTTTTTCATCCACTCAGAATTGAGGCTAGACGCTAACTCTGTACCCTTTTGCATCATTACCCCAAATATACTTAATGACACTCCATCAAAAACCAAAATCCTACCTACGACCATCTGTTCAATGTTTTCCCTGACATCGCTTACGACTTTTTCCATCGGATCCGCATATCACAATTTTGCACTGGAGCAGAATGAATGATATGAAGATGCCGGCACATCAAATAATCCTTATCACAAAACGTTTCTTCCTTAAAACACATTGAATAACAGGAATCGGAATTCTCAGCTGGCTCCGCATTTCCTTTACAGACAGGTTCCCTCTTGAGAGACATTGTAGAGTATCACAGCATGCTTACCTGTTTCCTTGCATATAAATCTCCTTATTTCATTTGAAGCAGGAATAGTTCAATAGCTAAATCACTTTACTGTGCACAACAGGTATGAGACATTAGAATTTTACATTTCTTTACCGTGGCAAGGCAGCAGAGGTGTACTGCACACATTACCGGATCCCAGTGCTCTAACACTAGAAGCAGGGGGATAAATGACACGAGTCATGTCGCAATTAAAAAAAATGTGATGTTTTTTTAATACATCCAAAGTGATAACTCTTTACCACCTTAAGCTCCTCACCTTTACTGGTGCGGTTTTGTTTCAAATCATATTCATGTTGAAGATTTCATTAATACGTTCAGCTGACTCAACAGACATGTGATTATTACGCGGGGCTTCCTCATTTATTATTTGTTTGATATTCCATGGCCTATGTTTGCTTTGAATGGCTGGCGAACAAAGTAGATTTAATCATTCAAAAGGTTACACTCTCTCGTAGCGTGTGGAGCAGGGAGATTAAGAGGATTTTCACAGGACGGATCACAGAGAGAACTGGCTTTCATGGAAAGTTCATATTTACAAGAATAATGCTTACAAGTACACATACGTTTTTAAAAAAAATGTTTTATATTATCTGATTTTTTGGGGTGAGGTGTGATAGGAAAATTAATACAATTAAGAAAATGACTCTTAATTTAAAAATAATTCATAGGTATATCTATGAATAAACATATATTACCGTATTTGCTCGATTATAAGACGAGGTTTTTTTCAGAGCAAATGCTCTGAAAAATCCCCCTCGTCTTATAATCGAGGTCTCTTATAATCTGACCTCAAATTGAGGTCAGATTATAAGACATGGATTCAGGTCCCCAGCAGAGCTGCAGGGGACCTGGATCCCCCTCTCTAGCAGCAGGGGATGTCTGCGCAACGAGCGCAGACTCCCCTGCTTCCGCCCGGCACGACCGCGGAGGCTTCTGTGAAGAAGCCGGGTACTCATCGCGCAGACTTCCTCTGCTGCCCCACTAGGCACCAGGGACAATCGGGCAGCTGGGGGATGTCTGCACTATACTTGCAGATATCCTCCATGCTGCCTGACATAATAGACTGCCGTGTCAGGCAGCATGGAGGATGTCTGCAAGTATCGTGCAGACATCCCCCGGCTGCCCCCACTAGCCACCAGGGATTGAAGTACAGGTAAGGGGGGGGGGGACAGAGAGACGGGGGAGGGAGGGGGGCAACAGAGAGACAGGGGGAGGGAGGGAGGGGGGCAGAGAGACAGGGGGAGGGGGGCAGAGATACAGGGGGGACAGAGCAGGAAGGGGGGAGAGACAGAGGAAGGGGGGCAGAGAGAAACATGTGGGGGGAAGAGACAGGTGAGTGGGGAGTGAGACAAAGCTGGGGGCAAGGGAAAGAGAGAGGCAGCATTGGCACATAAAAATAAATAAACACAAGAAATGCATTTTTTTTAATATAATATTTTATTAAAAAAGCAATTTACATGTGAATATATACAAGTTTAACTTTTTTCCTATAGGGTAGTCTTATATTCAGGCTTTTAGTATTTTTCCTAAAGGAATATCCAAAGTTTGGGGGGTCGTCTTATAATCAGGGTCGTCTTATAATCGAGCAAATACGGTATATGAGAGAATGTTGATAATCGGTAAATTGAATTAAATGTGTAATGTTTATATGCCAAGAAATGTTTGTGAGATCAGTTGGAAACAGACAGAGCATAAGAGAGAGAGATGGTTCATCCCAGCTCCAATACTAACTCCTAATAGGGAAGCCCTAACACCAACCCTAATACTAACCTTCTATGTGATCCCGTGATGAACTGTCCTGTGATGGCCAGTTGATCACTGGACAATTCATCACAGGATCACATAGAAGGTTAGTATTATTACTATTGGGGTTAGTGTTGGGGTTTAGCATTAGGATTTAGTATTGGAGTTCGAGGTTGGTATTAGGGATTAGTATCAGAAGTTAGTATTGTGTTTGGGGGGTTAGTTTAAGGGATGGTTCATTTATAGGGGGGGTTATTACTGTAATTGTAAGCGCTGACAGAGAACTGTCAGTGCTTACACTGCGCGATGAAACGGCCACGTTGCCATTCACATCTGACAGTTCAGTGCTTAACTGTCAGCTGTGATCAACTGTCCTAGATGCACCACATGATGGCTACTTAACTCCACATCTGGGCATACATACTCTTTGCCATCAGTTGATTAAGAAAGAAATGTTTCTGTTTACCTATAATAACCAACCACCGTTACATATTATTATTAATATAGCTTCTTGGCATGTATTTTACAACTTGCCTATATATGTTTTGTTTGTTTTTTTTTTTTTTTTTTTTTAGTAATCAAGTGAACAAAAGCATTTGCTATGTAGTTCTCAGTTTGTGTATAACTGAATCCATTGATAAATAAACCAGTTAATACATAACCAATATGGGGAGCTGTACAGGCCACTGACCTTTTTTTTTTTTAAAAAAAACAATCCCGGTTTAAAATGTGATAAATGCAAGGACAGATACATACTGAGTGGAAGAATTTACCCAGATGTAATTGTGACCCTTGCAACCATGATTTTTATGCCACTGCCTTTGTGATTAAAGAAAATAAATCTAGGGACTATCCCTGAAAAGCATAGGCTGCTGAAAGCTATGCAGAGAGCAAATGCAATATCTGTAATACAAGACTTTTATGCTGGACATATACAACTTTAGTTTTCTAACCAACATGCTTGATTTCTAATGTTTTATTTTATCAGCAAGCATTAACAGGTTTTTCTTTTTTATTGTTTTCAGCAAGCGTTTCTGGAAGACTGCAGGTATGATTCATTTTCAGTTTACTTATTAAACAGTAAGAGCCTTGCACTAAATATTTTTTTGAAATAGGTATTTTTCTCTGTATGTTAACATTCAATACTAAATATATAATCCGTTGCCAAACTCAGCTATATTGAGTAAAAAGAAACACATGTCAATTAATTTTAAGAACTATAATGCATTTAGTGTAATGCCATGGCATTCTGAAAATGTGTCAAAGAAATGACGAAGTAATAGCAGTGATTTTTTTCCCCCCAGATGCTTTATTAAAATATATACTAAAAATGACACATTGTGTGAACAAATATAGAATACCACACAATAATTCTCAAGGCATAAGGCACTGAGACAAGTAATAGAAAAACCCAGCAAAGATATGGATTACACACATTTTACATTTAAAATGTAAATATGTAACTAGGTTTTTTTTTTTATTAGACAGAAATCTGTAAAGGGTTTTGTGGGCTATATTTAATACAGACCTGATCTCTAGTGTTTAAAAATGGATGTATTCTTTAGCAGTATCCATAAGAAACTCTAAATTAAATTCCATGCATGTGTTACACTCTACTACAAGCCTAAAATAGCAACCAAAATTAATTATAAGGGAGGCACAATAGCCTAATCAATTGCATACTTGCCAAAAGTCACAGAATTTCCTGTAACAGTCCTGTTTTTTTGGAACCTATGCACAATGCAAAGTGCAGCATTTGGTTAAACCTTGTATGTCTAATGAGCATACAGAGCCTAAGGTGGAAAAATGAATCAAACACCGGATATCTGTACTGGGCAGGAAGAGATCAATCTGGTGGCGGTTACATAGATGATCTATAGGTCACCTAATCATTGTATGTAAATTATTTATGATGGGACTGCTACAGATTGTCAGTTTTACAAAAAGGTAATAATAATATAATTTGGTTTAAAAGAGGTTAAAATTATGATTTTCTTTGTCAACATGTGCTGTATTCTCTTTCTGTAATCTAAACATGTATCATTACTATTTTCCACTTCTACAGGCAATGTGAAAGAACCATCTGTTCGGGCACAAAGTCCCATAAATAACTCAGCCAATCAAAGATTCTATTGTTGAAAGGTTTGCACAGGACCTCAAAACATCCTTCTTCACCCAATCATGTGTGTTCTACTGAAGAAGTATGGCATTGAATACCCAAAGATGAAGATGTTGTGTTTTTGCATACTGTGTGTTCTCTATTTTTCTTCCCTTTCTATGCAAATGTAAATTAAAAAAAAAAAATCTGTGGAGTATTTGGAAATAGGTATACATATGTGATTTGTATAAATAAATATAAACATTATTAGGACATGGGGAGGGAGGTTTTAGACTTTGTAATGCTTTTTTTTATACATATATATATATATAAATATATATACGTGGAGAAAAGTGTGTCCGCTTTGGGAGCTTATATGTTACATATCACATTCCCAGCACCTGGTAACATGTCAGTTGTATAACGTTGAAATCACCATATACAAATTATCATCTTTGGATTGGTCACCACTAACACTGCAAATGTCACATAAAAGCCACTTTGAGAACTCATTGGCTTTAACTATGCGCAAAGTGTTCTATTCGGCTTGTGACTGAACTGTATAAAAAACGTATAACACTGACGAGGTCTACAATGAATTGCATTTTAAACAAGATAAAGGCCTTCTGGATGTTTGGTAGGGTAATAAGTGGCTCACAATGAATGTATTTTGAAACACTATTTTACGTTATGTTTGCTTACCACAAAACACATTGCATTTATCTATCAATTTGGGATGGGTCATGGCCATGAAGAGTGTATTATCTTTAGAGTTGCACATTATAAAATCATCTTTTTAAAACATCGGTATAATACACAAATGTGATCAGAGTGAGCTAGCAGGTGATATTTTGTTAAGTGACATAAAAATAATCTAGAATCCCTATTCCACACTAGAAGGCAGCAAGTTCAATAAGATTCCGGATTATAGATAATTAACCCACTAGTGGATTAAGCATTGCACCCGAAATGTAAATTTGTCTTAGTCAATTTCACAAAAGATCTGTTTTTTTTATTAAAATTCTTTTACATTTTTTATTTTTTGGGCAGGGGAATATCTCCTAAGCTAACTAAGAATTGAATTAAATACAACCTAAGGAGCTATAATAATGTGACACTATTATGAGTCAGTGTTATACTTATGGGACCCATTCAAACAACGGGGTTCCTAGGAGACCGCTTATATGCTGCAATTAATGGTTCATTAATGTGCAGTTTAAACACATAAACACTCATTTTTATAGAGAATTGATATAATACACCCATTATGTAACTGGTTTTAAATACAGTGTACTGAAATATGATAAAATGCGCTTTCCTTCAAATGTTGAGCTGTGCGTAAATGCATGTTCTCTGGTCACTGCCATTTTATTTTCAATGGTGCCAATTGTAAAGTCTCGTTTGTTTGATGTCTAGACTGCCTTTTGTTTTGAACTCCATTCACAAAATGAAAACAGTCAGACATTATTTTATTCAGACTGTGCTAAATGTTTCTGTTACTATTCCATTTTAATACTCCACACTACGTAAAACTCACGCACTTCAAGGCCCATTTGACTCATTTTTAATTTGATGGAGGTGATAAATGAGTTTTTCCCATCATGCCTTGCATCTCAAAAATAAAATACATTTTAATGGTTACAACATTTCGTGAAACAATTATTGCCATTCCTGTTCCTTTTATTTAGAAACTATTGTAAATAAGTGAATTCTTTTCATGACAACCATCTAGGAAGACCAATATAACAAGCAGAATTGTGAGTGATAATGCCTACATATTTTCAATAGAATTTGAGGTGTTTTAGTTTTATAAATCACCTCCACTCTAAGTTGTTTTAGGTACATGTTTAATATACATGGGGTAAAAAGACTATTGAATTGATGTCAGGATGAGAATATTTTTCACCAAGCTGAAAACAAATATGAACTTCTCAGTTTCATTTCTAGTTTTACCTTAAGAAAGGAATTTTACAGGGTGAAAGAGTTTGCTGCCTTTCTTGGGAATGGAAACAGTATGCTAGTATTAATAATGATATTTTTGGATTCTTTGTGACAGTGTCTATAATATAAACCTTGGCATCTAAAACCACTTAACATGAATGTGCCAACATCAACCTGACCATGGATACAACTATAATAGAAGACCTTGTCTATACATCAACCTGACCATGGATACAACTATAATAGAAGACCTTGTCTATACATCAACCTGACCATGGATACAACTATAATAGAAGACCTTGTCTATACATCAACCTGACCATGGATACAACTATAATAGAAGACCTTGTCTATACATCAACCTGACCATGGATACAACTATAATAGAAGACCTTGTCTATACATCAACCTGACCATGGATACAACTATAATAGAAGACCTTGTCTATACATCAACCTGACCATGGATACAACTATAATAGAAGACCTTGTCTATACATCAACCTGACCATGGATACAACTATAATAGAAGACCTTGTCTATACATCAACCTGACCATGGATACAACTATAATAGAAGACCTTGTCTATACATCAACCTGACCATGGATACAACTATAATAGAAGACCTTGTCTATACATCAACCTGACCATGGATACAACTATAATAGAAGACCTTGTCTATACAGTTTTGTTGTGATTTTAGGTTTTATTTCCTTGGAGGTTTCTTTCCTAAATTTATACGTCCTGAAGTCTACCTAACCTTTTAATGGAGATTCAGGATAGCACATGTTTAACAGTATACAGTTAAAAAAAAAAGTCATGGTTTGCATTATAGATTGAAGGGCACAGGATTATGTTTAATGTTTTTGCAGCTCGACAAATTCACTATATGTTTTTCATAGAGAATACAATTTATGAAAACATATATTTTTCCTATTCTACTTTATTTCTCAGAAGTGGTATTTTAGTACCACACTAAATAACTAAAATATCAAATTTAGTAGAACTTAAACTCACTGACGCCATTCATCAATTTGCTTATGAAATTCATATATTTTCATACAACAACATGAATTTGTGTTCGTAATATGTAATCAAAATTCGGATTCACGTAACGTTTTGTTCAAATTTGTTAAAAAATCAATGAATTAACTTTATTTACATAAAATACATTTCTTGGTTATTCATAACTCATTTGCCTTCTTTTCATGTTGCAAATAGATTATTGGCAATTAAAGCTAAATAAAAAAATGTAAAGCCTTGTGCTGATCACAGTACAAAAACCCTTGCAAACTTGACTCAATTTATTCATAAAAAAATTATAGTTTATGATACATTTTTTCCTTTTTAGAACAATCTATCCTTGGAAAGTTGAATGTACTATTTTTTTGAAGATGAATGGTTGAGGGTGTAGGTTTTTGGCAGAAAGCTGTGGCAAATTATATATATTTTTTTTAACCAATGAAATTATTCAAATATACTTAATAGGGATCAGAAAAAATATCTGAACATATATACTTTTACAACCATTAAAGCCATTGTCACCTCTCTACCTCAGAGTGGCCTGCCACTAGCAGTACTTGTAGGGATAGCTCTTAACCAATCTGGCAAAGCTATAGTTTTCATCTGGAGATGTGAATAGGTAAGGATTTCACATCTGTTTTGCTGATGAGGTAGAATTGTGGCTTTATATATATTTTTTTTTCTTGCAGCTGTTTTTTATGCAAATTTTTTCTTCTTTTACCCTGTTCCTTGTAAAATCTTTATATAATAGTAAATGGTAACCATAACTGTGTAATGACAAATATTACAGTGTTGCAGATATATATGTATTTATATATAAACAAGGTTCTTCATTCCTTCACACTCTGTGATAATGTGTTCTGACATCCACAATACCGCCTGCTGAGGTAACATACTGAAATACAGTCTGTTTTATTCTTAATAAACTGCCTTTTAACACAAGACTGGTTTATTCATTGAAGCTCTAAAGCCAAACATTTACACATTATGGTATAAGAAAAATAACTTTTATTAGACAGAATGCTTATGGATAATGAGCCAGACCTCAATATATCCTAAATTTTGGTTTACATAAATATGTCTGGAGTCACATCTCAAACTCAATACTCCAGTGACCACAAAAAATATAAACATTTTGAAGGATGTTGTCTTCCTTGGACCTATCCTCAAGATGCACGAGTCTGAGCTGAAAATGTATTAAGGGAATATTTCATTAAATTTGAACATGCTTTTGTTTTCAACAATTCACCTTCTCCAATGTCAGAAGAGACATTTAAACTCCTTCACAAGAAATTACAAATGTAAATAATCCACTGTGTGTGAATGATTTTTTGCATTCACTATGGTCTTGTATTTTGTAAGTAAACTAAACAATCATTATAATTCAATGGACTACTTTGTTCACCTTGTGAATTTCCCTAGTTAATTAAAAGCTCTTGACTTTCTGATTAGTGTTTACCATTATGAAAAGATTGAACATTAAGAAAATAGGAAAGCATGGCTTTGATTTTAGAAATGAATACAACCCACTTACAAAATAATATTGATTCGTTTAAAGATTAGTATAGTTACACCCTAAATTACATGTATAGAAATATACTTTGAACCAGATCTGCACTGGATTTTGCCAGCTAAGAGAAGTAAGTGGCTGCCTAAACGCTGTCGCGGCCAATTGGGGCACACAATTCACTGAATGGCAGTGCTCTACAGGGAGTGCAGAATTATTAGGCAAATGAGTATTTTGACCACATCATCCTCTTTATGCATGTTGTCTTACTCCAAGCTGTATAGGCTCGAAAGCCTACTACCAATTAAGCATATTAGGTGATGTGCATCTCTGTAATGAGAAGGGGTGTGGTCTAATGACATCAACACCCTATATCAGGTGTGCATAATTATTAGGCAACTTCCTTTCCTTTGGCAAAATGGGTCAAAAGAAGGACTTGACAGGCTCAGAAAAGTCAAAAATAGTGAGATATCTTGCAGAGGGATGCAGCACTCTTAAAACTGCAAAGCTTCTGAAGCGTGATCATCGAACAATCAAGCGTTTCATTCAAAATAGTCAACAGGGTCGCAAGAAGCGGGAAAAATCATACAGTGGACCTACTACTCCACTCATTTTATTCTTCACCCATACCGAACAATTATCTTGTCAACATCCCTGTGCGGCACATTATTGGCACACACGTACAAGGGCCACATGTAATTTACATATACAGCAGACCTAGTTTGCTAAAAAAAAAAAAAAAAATAACACCATGGTCATGCAGTGCTTACAGGGAGTGCAGAATTATTAGGCAAGTTGTATTTTTGAGGATTAATTTTATTATTGAACAACAACCATGTTCTCAATGAACCCAAAAAACTCATTAATATCAAAGCTGAATATTTTTGGAAGTAGTTTTTAGTTTGTTTTTAGTTTTAGCTATTTTATTGCGATATCGGTGTGTGCAGGTAACTATTACTGTGCATAATTATTAGGCAACTTAACAAAAAACAAATATATACCCATTTCAATTATTTATTTTTACCAGTGAAACCAATATAACATCTCAACATTCACAAATATACATTTCTGACATTCAAAAACAAAACAAAAACAAATCAGTGACCAATATAGCCACCTTTCTTTGCAAGGACACTCAAAAGCCTGCCATCCATGGATTCTGTCAGTGTTTTGATCTGTTCACCATCAACATTGCGTGCAGCAGCAACCACAGCCTCCCAGACACTGTTCAGAGAGGTGTACTGTTTTCCCTCCTTGTAAATCTCACATTTGATGATGGACCACAGGTTCTCAATGGGGTTCAGATCAGGTGAACAAGGAGGCCATGTCATTAGATTTTCTTCTTTTATACCCTTTCTTGCCAGCCACGCTGTGGAGTACTTGGACGCGTGTGATGGAGCATTGTCCTGCATGAAAATCATGTTTTTCTTGAAGGATGCAGACTTCTTCCTGTACCACTGCTTGAAGAAGGTGTCTTCCAGGAACTGGCAGTAGGACTGGGAGTTGAGCTTGACTCCATCCTCAACCCGAAAAGGCCCCACAAGCTCATCTTTGATGATACCAGCCCAAACCAGTACTCCACCTCCACTTTGCTGGCGTCTGAGTCGGACTGGAGCTCTCTGCCCTTTACCAATCCAGCCACGGGCCCATCCATCTGGCCCATCAAGACTCACTCTCATTTCATCAGTCCATAAAACCTTAGAAAAATCAGTCTTGAGATATTTCTTGGCCCAGTCTTGTCATTTCAGCTTGTGTGTCTTGTTCAGTGGTGGTCGTCTTTCAGCCTTTCTTATCTTGGCCATGTCTCTGAGTATTGCACACCTTGTGCTTTTGGGCACTCCAGTGATGTTGCAGCTCTGAAATATGGCCAAACTGGTGGCAAGTGGCATCGTGGCAGCTGCACGCTTGACTTTTCTCATTACAGATCAACTATCGGATTACAGATCTACTATAAAAACAACTTTCCCAGATCCTCTCCAGACTCTGCTGTCTGCTAACCCTGTAGCCGCCTACAGACTCATAGAGTCGTATTGCTGCTGAAATCCCCTTGATTCCAGAGCAGCTTCACCATCCTCTCAGCTACCATCATCTTAACACAGCTATTTACGGTTCTCTTCCCAGCCAGGTTAGGAGTTGTAATTCAGGAGCAGAGAACATTGCTGTTACTTTTCTCTGCCTCACCGGGGCTCCAAAAAGGTGAGTATACGTTAACTGAACTGACCCTTACCCTCAATCTGTGTTTACAAGTAGTGGAATAAGAACAGTGGAATCACATAAAACGTTAAGGACCTATGTATTACGTTACTTTAACATGTATTTATATAGCGTCAACAATTTACATAGCGCTAGGGACAGAGCATAGTAGGGAACTACATACTAGGGAATGGGGTACATGAAACACATCAGGGGGAAGGTAGTTGTAGTAACAGTAATGTGGATGGTTGGCACTAGGTGGGTTTGGCCAAAGATTAATTGTGTGTGTTCTAGCTGGATAAATTGTAAGAGACCTGATACTAACAGTGATTGAGGACACCAAGAGGTAGATGGGATTAGCTAGAGGTAAATTAACTGGTATTCTAGTGAGATGGGTAGTAAACTTTAACAAGATGAGATATGAGGGGCTTTTTAAAGTTTGAGAAGAAATGAGAGAGCTGGATGCTCTGTGTAAGGGAGTTCCAGAGAGAGGGGGCATCTTGGACAAAATCTTGCAGGCACGAGTGGGAAGAGGTGATGAGGTTGGAGGAGAGCTTTAGGCCCTTAGAGGAGCACAAAGGTCATGCAGGGAAGGATCTGTTAACGAGGGAGGCAATGTACAGAGGGGCCGAGGAGTGGAGGGCTTTGTAGGTTAACGATAGAATTTTAAATTGTATCCTAGAGCAGACGGGAAGCCAGTTGTAGAGAGGAGCCGCCGAGTCGGACCAATGAGCAAGAAAGATGAGCCTGGCAGCTGTGCTTTGAAAAGATTACAGGGGAGAAAGATGAGCAAGAGGTAGTCCAGTCAGAAAGCTATTAGAGTAGTCAAGGCAAGAAATCACAAGCGAGTGCAGTGGGATTTTGGCGGTCTCTGTGCTGAGGACCGGCAAGATGCGTGTGAGGTTCCTTAGGTAATAAATAATAAATTACAGGATTTGGCTAAAGACTGAATATGGGGAACGAAGGAGAGAGCAGAGTCAAAAGTGACCCCTAAGACATCAGACAAGGTCAGCGGGTACGATTTCAGCATTTTCAATGGTGAATGGTGAACGGAGGGAGGAAGATGATCAGCTCAGATCATCATGGAAAGATTAAGTTTCAGGTAGCGATCAGACAAAGTTGTATCTTTTAAAGATCGTGATTTTGCTGATATTAGCCTTTATTTAACACCTTAGTGACATGACTTATTTTTGTTTTGGCTGTGACATGGGCTGTTTTTAACATATATAGGTTATTTGTGTTTAGCTGTAATTCTCTTTTTAGTTTACTGTAGCCACACAAATTATATATTGTTTTTATCGGCATAGGAAGGGCTTTCTTTAGAGGCCATTTATTTCATCATCTCATATTATTTCCTATAAAAAAAATATATATATGATGAAAAAGTTTTTCTAAATTTAACATGAAAACTCTTTTACACATCTACAAGCGCAAATAAAAAAAACCCTGCTAAATAGATTCTAATATTTGTTCTGAGGTTAGAAATAGCCCTTGTTTAAATTTTTTTCTGTTGTTTTTTTGCAATCATATTTTAATTTCCTAACCATTTTCTCCTATATTGGCCTTTTGACCCCAATCCTAACCCTAATGTTAACACTAAACTTTATTCTAACCCTAACCCTTTTTTAGTAGTGCAATGTTTTTGACTGCCTTGCTGATTACTTCCGAAGTTCTTGGGACACGGAGCAGCAAAGATAAAAAGCAGATGGGCGCGAAAGAGTGGGTACCTTTAAATAGAACACAAAATACAATAGTGCAATATTGCCACACTGTTGCAGTGTAATAAAGAAGTATAAATGGATGCACTCACAAACGTACGTGAGTGTCAGTCACATCAAGTGAAACTTGTAGATCCGTAAAAACAGCTTTAATAGTATTCTGCAATGAAAGAAGGTATATACATGTGCAGGACCAGTATGTATACAACAGATACTGGCCCCTAACACTGAAAAAACTCACAAGAGAGTAGATGTAAAAGTCATAGAAATGCTCCTGAAGACATTAACATCAACGGAGCTGTCATCCAAAAGGGTGGTGGGAGATGTAGCGCTGGAACACGATCTGTTGTCACCTCTACGCGTTTCACCGTGCGCGACACAGCTTCATCAGGAGGAAAAAGAGAACTGCCGGCATCGGAGTAAATCCCCTTCTTTAAGCGTCTTCCGTGTAGTATCCACTCCTACTTGTCTGACGTGTAAACGGATGCGACGAGGTAAAGCGTCCTCCGTTGCCAGAGCAACCTTTTGTCCACAGTGACTCCGAAGAACGGAGAATAAAGCCGCAAATTCGTTTAAGGGGAGTAACACATCCACCGAGCATGCAATATTAAAAATAAATATACCATTAAAACGGCAAAATGCAAGGAATAATAAAAACGGAATGATAAAAAAGAGAAAATTACACATCTATATTCTTATGATGGTATTCTTAATATTAACAGCCAAAACGTGACAGTTTGTACTGGTAATATTACACAAACAGTAAATACATTCAGTGGGACTAGAGGAACATCTAGAACGGCCTCACTATGCATAAATACAGGAAACGTACAGAGGAAGAAGTGGGTATAAGAAACCAGGTGATATCATAATTACAATGTACTCAAAAAACAATCAATATGGTGGAGAATATTATAAAATATTATAAAATACTATAAAATATATAATCTAATATAACCCGCTAGTCATCATAAAAGGACATAATGTCAAGATCAGTATTTAAACCCTTTCCACCTCTAGTTTTAAGTTCATAGATCCACCTGGTTTCTTTTTGTGACAAAATTTGAGTTGTGTTTCCACCTCTCCAGTGTGGGATAATTTTATCAATACCCAGACATAAAAATGTATCAAAGGAAAAAGATGTGCATTGTTTACAGTGTTTAGGGACCTTAAATTTCGTAAGCCTGGGATTGTCACTCTTGATACCTCCCAAATGCTCTAGGACTCTCTCTTTTAGTGGCCGAATAGTCCTACCCACATATTGGGCGCCACATGGACATTGTAGTAGATACACAACATTATTTGTATTGCAATTAATAAAATCTTCGATTTCATAAGTTTTTCCAGTGGCATGACTGGTAAAAGTTTGCGTGTGTCTCGGTTGGTCTTTACACATTTTGCACATACCACATTTAAAAAACCCTTTTGGTTTGGTGCTTAAAAAAATGTTGCGGAGCCTCTTTATTCATCCTTGGTAGAGCACTGGGAGCTAAAATTTGTTTAAAACTTCTAGCTTTTTTAAAAATTACTTTAGGACGCTCAGGAAGTATTACATTAAGATATTGATCACCTTTTAAAATGGGCCAGAATTTTTCTAATGCCTTTGTAATAGCCTTAGCCCGAGAGTTGTATTGTGTGGAAAAAGAGAAACTGAACAAATTATCCTTGGTTAAATCATTAATCGGAGGTTTAACCCTATCTTGTAATAAGGTTGATCTATGTAGCAGGGAGACCTTATTCATACTTTCTTCCAACAGTTTAGACGGATATGCCTTTTCTTTAAATCTTTCTTTAAGGATTGAGGTTTGTTGTATAAAATCATTATTAAAGGTACAGTTCCGTTTCTAACGGGTAAATTGTCCTTTCGGGATATTTCCTAGCCAATTTGGATGGTGCCCACTTTTAAAATCAATAAACCCATTTGCATCAGTGGAATTAAAAAAGGTTTTGGTACTCACTAATCCATCCTGTACAGAAAGAGTTAGATCCAAAAAATCTATTCTTTCAGCATTAATTACAGACGTAAACTTTAATCCTAGCTCATTCTGATTAATATTTTCTATAAACTTTTGCAAAGACGATTCAGTTCCTCTCCAGATAATCAAAATATCGTCTATGTATCGACACCATAAAATAAGGTTTGTTTTTAGGGCATCATTATCCCAGATTGCTTGTTTTTCCCAGTTAGCCATAAAAATATTAGCATAACTCGGAGCGAATTTCGTCCCCATCGCTGTTCCACACACTTGTAGAAAAAAATGACGTTCAAAACAAAGGTAATTATGTGTGAGCGTAAAGAGGATACATTGAATCAAAAATTCTCTTTGTTCCGGTTTAATATCGGAATCAGAATCTAAAGTCTTACGTATTGCTTCTAGACCGTATTCATGTTTGATCACTGTATAGAGGGAAGTCACATCTACCGTAGCCCACAAAAAATCGGGAGACCATTTAAAATCTTGCATTAAGGTAAGTACTTGTTTAGTGTCTCTTAAATAAGAGGGGGCTTGACACACATATTTTTGTAAAAAGGTGTCAACATATTCCGAGATATTGTTGACACGGAGCAGCAGCCAGGCGGTAAGTACTGGGAAAGGGGGGAGGAAAAACTAGCACTGTAACGTCACAATAT
The DNA here is from genome assembly GCA_036172795.1 of Pelodytes ibericus. Classification (NCBI taxonomy): domain Eukaryota; kingdom Metazoa; phylum Chordata; class Amphibia; order Anura; family Pelodytidae; genus Pelodytes; species Pelodytes ibericus. Next base: position 67,387,689 of record CM069862.1, read on the forward strand.
TACAGGCATCTGAATGGCACAATAGTACTGGGATCTGACTGGCACAATATTACTGGCATCTGAATGGCACAATATTACTGGTATCTAAATGGTATAATATTACTGGCACAATATTACTGGCATCTGAATGGCACAATATTACTGGCATATGAATGGCACAATAATACAGGCATCTGAATGGCACAATAATACAGGCATCTGAATGGTACAATATTACTTGTATATGAATGGCACAATAATACAGGCATCTGAATGGCACAATATTACTGGCATCTGGATAGCACAATATTACTGGCATCTGAATGGCACAGTAATACAGGCCTCTGAATGGCACAATATTACTGGTATCTGAATGGCACAATAATTATGGCATCTGAATGGCACAATATCACTAGCATCTGAATGGCACAATAATTATGGAATCTTAATGGTGCAATAATACTGGCATCTGAATGGCACAATATTACTGGCATCTTAATGGTGCAATAATACTGGCATCTTAATGGCGCAATAATACTGGCATCTTAATAGGACAATAATACTGGCATCTTGATGGGCAAATTGGCTGGGGCATCTTAATGGCACAATATTACCGGCATCTTAATGGCACAATATTACTGGCATCTTGATGGGCAAATTGGCTGGGGCATCTTAATGGCACAATATTACTGGCATATTTGGCAAATTGTCTGGCTTATTAACGGCAAATTAATACTGGCATATTATTATTGTGTGTGACAATTTGTGGGGCTCCTGTATGTGGCATATTTAATGGGCCATCTGACTGGCATTACTAAGGAATCTGTTTGGCATGGTATTGGAGGAAATCCAGGGGGGTGACACCATGAGTTACCGCACCATGTGACACTAACCCAAGTAAGCCAGAAATGGCCCGAGCAGCAATAACTGGAAACGGGTATAAAAATTACATTTTAGAGATCAAGACCTAGTGTAATTTGTAGGAATGATATGACTTTCACAGTGCTCCATGTTTTAGTTATAGAGATCAGCAACAAACTTTGGGGGTTCACTTGGCTGTGCATGGATTGTCCTGAATGGGTTAAAGCCTTCGTTGCCACCATCTGACTAATGAATGTTTGAATTTCATAAGCTTGGTAATCAAGCAGTCAGCAAGCAATGTTTGCAAACGCCTAATATGTTCATGAGGATTTCACCGTGATTTAACTTGGTTACAGGTCGATTTCCATGTACAACGTGGGTTGTGAGTTCCAAACCTTATTGATTCTTCAAAGTGGAGTTGGAGTCACAGTTCATGTGGTTGCAGATACCATTATATGTTCATCCTTTGTATACATCATCGAGTATTGACACTTTTTGGACTGCTTGTGATTATTGTTTTGAGTGTAATTTGTACAGGTTTCAGTCTATTACAATTGTTTGATAATTGTTCAAATATTTTTTTTTCTGCTCTTTCAAAGTGTGGATTTTTTTTTATATATTAACCAAATATACAGTACTTTGCCAAAATTTTTGGTAGTTATAAAAACAAAGCTATAATGTTAACTATGCTTTGAAAATAGGCGTGTATAGTTATTTTTAGAGATTTAAACAATGCAAAGAGAAGAAAACATTAACATTTGCCTTCAAAACATTATTTCTGTTTTTTATAGTATTCTTTCACACCTGCCTACTTCCTTTGGACAGTACTATGTTTTTTTTAAAAATAATTTTCATTTATATTTTTTCATTTGAATATATTTTTATTTACATTTTTTTATATTCTATTTAGAATTGGAAGTTATGGAGAAAATCCTACTTAAAGGAAACCACAAAAAAGGCTGAATAAAAAAGCAGAAATGCCTTCCGAGAGATTTCTTAATTACCAGAAATCATCAATAATTCAAATAGACAAGGTTTCCAATTAGAAAGTATAAAGTACAACAAATAAGCAAATATATTATTCAGTGTTAAACAACAGAGGCTACACCAAGTATATGTAACTTGCAAAGTGTGGTAAGAAGAAACTCAAAATAAAAATGCAAAAACAATATTTAAAAATAAGACAAACTAAAATAATAATAATAATAATAATAAAAGTTGTGCTCAACCTAGCAGTATTACAGAAACAGATTTCATAGTATGAATGTATACTACACTAATACATATAACTACAGCACAGCACCTATGTTATGGTATCCGCAAAGCCCAGGAGATATTTAGGTAAAGGATATAATGACATCTTTATGTTCTTGTTAGGGAATCATTCTTGCTAAAAACATAATGTGTTAGGCTACAGCTTGGTGTGTTGTTTTGCAGATATGTGCTACTATGCTAGTAATGGCATTGGTATTTAACAATCCTCAGGGCGTCAGGCAAATGTGTGATAAGAATATGTTGCTGATACGGTTATTGTTGCTTCTCAGTATTAAGTGCTTTAGATAGTTGGTCAGTTACTCTCTTCCTGTCCGAGGGTCTGGATCAGGTATACTGGCCAACAATGCACATGGTGGACATAAAGAGGACTTTGTGGCTAACAATGGATCTTCACTGATCTTGCCACCAATAGTGATGTTCTTGTATGGCCACTTGGCCTATCCCTTGTCCGGGTTACACAAATAAAGATCTTATGTAACTTGATCCCCATATTTGGGAACTTGATGGTTTAAGCTTAGACCTGACCCTGTTTGAATCTGCAGATGGTGCAAAAGTGGGGAAAAAAAGGACATAGGAGGAAAAATAATATATAACTCTTCATTTTGTATTTCTTTTGTTTAAACTTCCATTAAATGAATTATTACTGGTAAATGGTAAAATATTTAGAGCGGGGATTATTGATTTCTATAAGCCCAGTTCATCTGTATTACAATTCCCATGATGCTTAGTGTCTCTATGCCTGGTTTAACCCTGTCACGACAAAGGATGCATATCACGGTAAAATGTCCCATTATACAACAATGGTCATGCCTGGCTGTTGTAGATAGGTAAAGTATTTTTCAAGTAAAAGTTGGAATAAGTGTTTTGTTTAAATTTTCCACCATTATGTAATTTGTTTTTAGAAATTGTATGATCAAAATAATGATATCTAAAGAAAGCTCTTCTTAACCTTAACATTAACAATACATAATTTGTGTGGGTACAGTAAATGAGAGAGAAACATTACAGCAAAAGTCAAACATCACAGAAATCTTAAAACAACCATTGTCCTGCCCAGTAAAAAAAAAAAAAATGACAGTCTGATTATGAATGGTTTAAAGGGCCGAGATCAGAGTTCAAAGCTTGCTCAAAACTACCAGAAATGAAAGAAGCAATCATCCCATATTGAGAATAAAATGGTGAATACTGTATACATAGCTCTATAAAATAAATATTATACCTCATTACACTAGGTGAAGTATGCCATGTTGTAGCTAAATCCCCAAATGTTTATACAGGTGGCATTTTTATTGCTGTAGATATAAAAAAAAAAAGCAGACTTCTATTTAAAATAAATGTGTACAAATGATCTGTGGGTATTAAATGCATCTTTATTGAATGAGTTAACTAGGTTCAATTTGTCAATTTTGATGAATTGTTTAAAGAAAAGTGCTTTATCTTCAATACCGGAATCTCTTCAGCTACTCTGTCTACAATCATCTTAAGAACATAATGTATCATTGTCATTTGGAGATTTAAGCTGCTTATACACATTTGTAGTGGAATTGCACAAGATACACTTGCTTTGATCTTTTAAATCTTATTAGCAGGAAGAATAAATTAATAGATGAAATGTGTTATTCTTCCATTAAACATTATATTATCTATAGTGTAAGATGATGTAAACAACACTTTGTACCACTTATTCCTGAACATTTCTGATCTAACATCTATGGTATGTTGCATATTGTGTAATACTGTGAAATCCATCGATGCATTATAAATAAATGATGATAATAATTAACTGCATGGTGCCTAACTATATTATAGCATGTAGCACAGTATAGGTGCAGATGTATGTATATACTCTCAGTTTATGTGATTGTACAATTAAATTATATAGATACATTTATTTTATTTAAGTGACTGCTCTGCAGCTATACAACATATAATAGACATAGAACAAAATTGGAATCAAAGGCAAATAATGGTTCGATGAGCCAGTAGAGGAGGGGGACCATTGTCCATTCTCTAGTAATGCGTTGTCGCTTCTTTGGATCCAGCTCGGGGATTGACAATGCTTTCGACCACTGTTTAAGACAGGCTGTGCCTTCCTCTCGGGTATGCATGGTTGTGGTAATACTGTTTCTGGTTATGTGCACTTTGACGTGGAATCCCGATTTATATTTTACTTCAGCTGCCCGGAGCATGGCAGTGAATGGTTTAAAACATTTTCTTTGTTGTAACATATTCGGGGAGAGGTCCGCAAATATCTTAATGTTCGAAAATGATGAGGGCAGAGATCCAGCTCCTCAGCTCGCTCGCATGACTTCTTCCTTGAAATGATAATAATGGAGGCATAGAATATTATCCGGTGGTGTGTCCGCAGGGAGGTATTTAGGCTTAGGGAATCTATGAATCCTGTCAATTAGGGATTCAGTGCATGTGGAATTAGGCAATAGTGCTGAAAATAGGCCTTGCACCCACTCCGAGAGGTGCGCAGGTAGGACCTCTGCAGGTATGCCGCGCAGTCTGATATTATTATGTCTGGACCTATCTTCTAGGTCCCAGACTTTCTCCTTAAGAGCAAATACCTCCGATGTTTATTCCCTATGTTGGTCGGATAGTTTATTATGAACATCTCCCATATTATCTTACTTTGTCTCCACCTTGGCAGTTCTTTCACCCAGGTCTCTCATTTTCTTAGTAATGTCGTTAGTAAGCTCCGACATGTCACTCTTTATCTGCACCCGCAGTGTAATGAACATTTTTTTTTATGTCGTCTAGGGGTATCACCACTGGAGTTGAAGCTGTGTCGTCAATGTCAAAGGCATCATTCTCCTCAGGCTCCATTTGGGCACCATCTTGGCCACAAAAAGTTTTTCCTGTTTGCGAGTGTTGCGAGGTTGAGACATGATATGGAGCAAAGGGAGCAGAATGAGGCAAGAAAATGTCATCTGAAAACAGTATTTCCTCACTGTTGAGTTGTTCTAACACACTTCCAGTTTCAACGGTGGTTAGCACATGCACCCCAGGTAGTGTTTTTTTTAAGTTAAACATGAAACATGTTAATCTTTGCCTTAGAGATGTGCGATTGCATAAGCTGCAACACCGAGGCGGTGCCTGTGGCTCTGACTGGGGAGGTCAAAAAGAACTCCCACAAACCAACCCGCTTTGTGAGGAGGGTAGGCAACCGATGTCTGTGCACTCCCCACCCCAGAATTTCAGCTAATCATTTTAATTTATTTTCTTCCTGCATACAATGCAAAAACTACACCTAAAACCACATCAAATATATAGAATATTTTAAAGGGCTAAGCACAAATGCTGGAAGAGAAAAGAAGCAAAAAATAACAAAACCTGTGTTCCATGCCTTTATGAAGATGAATAGAACAAACTCGATTTGAAAATAGACATCAATTGGCAAAAATATGTATAGTTTTTGTTTAATGAAGATGCCAACTAGGTCTGATACCTCTTATAAAAGCGAAAATCCAAATCCTTTCTAATAGCCCTTAAAAAACATTTCTTTTTATCCTAGACTGGCTCAAAATAGAGGCATCTAATTATACCAATGAATGTGTTTTTCATGACAGAATTATTTATTTATCATGTTCAGGCTTTTCTTTTTCCTTTACCAAAGCTGAATAGTTTTTTTGCATGGTTTTTTTTTTCCACTCTGTTTGTTTTATCCTGTGCTCCCCCCTTTCTTTATCATGTTTGATGGCTTCATGAAGACAGCTGCTGATTTCCAATGGTATCTTATAATAGCAGTGGTCCTATGCCTCCTTGGCCCTTCCTACAGCATTCATAAAGTTGCAGTTTGTGCTTTGGCGATTTGTCTGACAGGATTACTTTCTATTTATCTGCTGTGTGCAGACATCAATTGTTACTACACCTGGTGTTCTATTATGGGAATCTTTGGCTTTTTGTGTGTTTGTGTAAATCTCTTATATGCAATGAAACCACGCAATGACAGGAAGGTAGATAGATAGAATCTATCCGTCCGATATAATTCTTACCACATTTCACATAATGGAATAAAATAAAAACCATGCTAAAGTGTCTGACTTTCTTGATTCCAGTTGTCTATTTCGATAGACGTTACCAGTTTTTCATGAAAGATCAAATGGACGCCTGGCAGTTATAACTAATATTAGACAGCGTTGTGGTTTATCCTGGTTTTCCCTGCCTTTGTAATGTACAATCCATCAGACTAACAAGAACAGTAAACACTAGAAGGTGCTACTGAGTGACAGTTCATTTTGTATGCAGCTGTATGTTTTAGTATTGCACCTGGAAGCAAGGTCTGTCTGAAACTGATATTTAGAATAATGACTTTTTGAAAAAGTTACCATAAAGGTGACACACTTACATTGCAATACATTGCCATTTTTTGTTATGTTTTGTGATACAGGATAGTTTTCTTTGCAAACTTTAAGGAAAATGTTTAGGGTGGCAGAATGGAGGGGGCAGCAGCAAACTGGAAGGGGTGACAGCAGAGCCAATGCACACCTATGCACCAGTGGTGGCATTTGGGTGAACTGTTTAGCTCCGGCTTACTGTTAGTGCTGCCGGGTATGACAACAAGTCATATACGGATGCTGTTTGTCCCTCCTCCCACGCATGCTACACATGCAGCGTGCGTGAAGTGTAAAATGTGGAGGAGACGGCCAAGCAAGAAGCAGCAAGCCAATTTGCCCAATAAAAGAATCGCCCCCTTCCCAAGTACTTACTTTTATTAGGCAAAATTGGCTGTGGCGTATTAATGGAACAATTTATAGTGCCATATCAATGGGCATACTGGCTATGGCATAGCCATGATTACCAGCTCCCAGTGGACGCAGTGTTCAGTGGAATACAGGCCAGGCTTAGTAGGAGTGAACTTCCTAGAGAAGAGTTACTTCCTACAGAGGCTCCAGAGAAACTGGGTCCTTCTCTAGGACAAGTGTCGGGAGTAATACAAAGCTCAATCGCCTGTATACATAACAAACAGCGGTTTCACCATTTTATATCTCTCCTGACACCTTGCAATACGGAAGATTTAATACACGAAAGTTTAACACATTTCACCACTTAGCTCATATGTTATCCAGTTACATTACGTAAGCAACTGGAATCGTAATGTTAAGAAAGATATAGGGTAATTTTTATATATGTATATAGCATTAAACGTATTAGATTTTTTTCATAATAGCTGGATCTGTGCACATATCATCAAATGCATGTACTTTGGGACTACAGTAATGAGGCAAACTTGACCTTAAATGTCAAAAGATATATAAAGTAGATTGCGCTTTGTTGCAAAGTAGAAATTAGATATTCAAAATGCAGGGAAAAGTAAAGGTTTCTAAAGGTCTGGAAAGAAAAAAATGTATTGATTTCCTGATAACAGACATACTTGACATTAGTTCACAGGTCAGTGAACTGATGAAGAATTTTCATGTAATGAGCAGAGTTTGTTGAGAGCACTGTCTTACATTTTATTTTATAAATGAATCATGGAAAAGGATTTAAAGGGGAAGGATATTAAGGAAATGAATTTTACAATGGGAATAGAAAACCTGTTTGCAAATAACTTGGTCAGAGGCTGAATGAGGTTACTGAAAGTTGTGCGTGCACAATAATTAGGGTTGTCACCTTTTCTTTTAAAAAATAAAACAAATACTGGTTATGTTTGTTATTGCTTCTAGAACTAACATTGCTCTTAAGCCATTCTATTTTAAATAATAGTAATCGCTTGTCAAAAGTTGAAAACCTTATGGAAAACGTGAGCTGTTAACACAGAACCTGTTTGAACACCATCTGCTGTGGAGAGAAAGTATTTTAATAAAGTGGGATCTTTAATTTTGGCCATGGCTCTGTTAAAGTGACTGTTTTTCTTCAGAAATGCTTTTACCATCATATAAGACTTTAAAAATGTCCTATGCCTTGTTTAAAAAAATCTTCCCACTATGTCCCAATTTAGCTTTCATTTGGCAGTCACTAAAATACAATTTCCTACAACTGGAAATGTCTTCTCCTTGTTACCATTTAATCTAGTTCCTCTTGATATATTTGGCTGCAAAACCCAAGCAGAAGTAATTATTTTTCCAAGCTGGGATGTCTTTATCTCCATTCGTAAATCTACTTACCTTGGTGTTTAGTCTAATTATGGCTTGCTTTATTTTTATTATTTACACAGTGTGTATATATAAGGCATGGCAGATGCCCTTTTTTTCAAATCCTGTGCTATGTTCTTTTCTTTTTAGTGTTTTATTTCTTCAATTTAAAATAAAAATGTATCCTTTTTATTTAACGTATTTGCTCAAATATAAGACAAGGTTTTTTTCAGAGCAAATGCTCTGAAAAAGACCCCTCGTCTTATATTCGATGTCACTCTTATAGTCCTAAAACCGTGAGGGAGGAGAAGGAGAGAGAGAGAGACAATGTTGGGGGAGGGGGAGAGAGAGAGACTACGTAGGGGGGAGAGAGCCAGCATTGGGCAAGTCTGTGGGGGGGGGGGGGGGGGGGGGCGCAGCATTGGCACAATAAAGGAAATAAAAGCAAGAAATGCATTTTTTTTATTTTTTATTTTTTTAAATTAAATATGAAAAAGCTATTTACATGTGAATATATGCAAGTTAAACTTTTTTTCCTATAGGGTAGGCTTATATTCAGGCTTTTAGTTTTTTTCCTAAAGTAATATCCAAAGTTTGGGGGGTCATCTTATAATAAAGGTCATCTTATATTCGAGCAAATACGGTATTAATAAAACTGACAATATAAGAACCATAAAGAGGCATAGAACTGCAGTTCAGTGGGCAAATGAGAAGATCAGTGAGATGGTAACTTTACACTTTTCGTGCCCCATCATCACACTTCCAAAGTGATCTTGTGGAGCTCTATGAAGTGTTTTGTGGTCATGACTCTTGACTGGGTGAGACATTATAGATACTGGATTTATGTTTAATGCACCTTTATGGTTTTTATAGTATTCAGTTGTTACTAGAGGAAATCACAAGTTTTTTTTTAAAGCGGTGATTATCAGTAACACTTGTGATACCAGTATTTGGTTGAGTTAGATATCTGATATCTGTCATTTTTCACAAATATTTAATTTGCTACAAAATAAGATTTTATATTGAATTCCATGTGCCAACAATATAGAAAATAGGCAGTTTCCTGGTAGACTTCCCAGCCCTGAGGTTGCTGTGGCTTTTATTTTTGTGCTTGATGTTGGCCATAATAACAAGCAGCCAGCACTAGCATCCATAGCACAAGCTCTGGATTATTCAGGGAGCCACACATCTTTACTTTGGCTGCCTGCACATTGGTTTCAGTAGGAGTGTGCAAGAATGTGCTTTTTGGCACAGACCTGCTTCTCCTCCTACATGAGAGGGCTCTGTGAGAGCAGAGTGGGGATATTATATCTCTGCCACCAGCTCTGCACATGGCCGTGTGAGCGTTAGTCAGATAGTGATAGTGTGCCATAAAGCCCAGACCTGCACTAGACAGGAGAGTGCATATTGGGCATGGGCAGACTTATATGAATAAATATGAATGCAAAAAATAAAATAAGACATTTAGAATTATATGTCTGGATTACAATCCAACCAAACAAAGACTAGCATTCCAAAATGTGTTCAAGGAAGAAGTAGATATATTTATGGTTCAGGAAACATATTTTTTCTTCATCTAAGTCTATAGGTTGGACTCAATATACAATGATTTTTCCGAATTGGATTCGGGCTGGGCACACATTTCCGAAATGTGTCCACTCAATATCCCTGCGTCCAGCTCCAAATCAGCAGTTTCAGAATACAGATATATGTATGTATGTGAGCTGATGTGGATGACTATGACTATGATCACAACACTGCTGATCACCAAGCACATCAATGCAAGTAGACAACCCCAGAACTGTGGTGTCTCCTGTTTATGACATCACCTGTGGCTTGATATGCAAATTACACATAACATAGTGAAAACCAGTTCATTTGCAAATCAAGCCACAGGTGATGTCATAAACAGGACACCACACATGTATTTAAAGCACATTTTGTTTCTCCCAGTGTGAGCACTGGCTTGCAATTCTACTGACACAACATCATAATATTTCTTTATTATGTTTTATTCTCTTCATTCGCTGTATAAACAATATCTAGGTTACAGTCCCTTTAAATCTTAAACAAATGCACTTTTTAAACAAAGAATTATGCAGGTAAACATTGTCATCTGAACTCACCTTTTAGTGAACCTCATAGTATTAGAAATATTAATGCATTTCTGCCACTATCGCTGTTCACTTAGAACTTGAAGAAAATGCAATGAACGCTAAAAATGAATGGGAGTGAATTTCTCAAACACAAAACAGGTGATATAATAAATTATTTCAGCATCACCCACAAAAGGAACAATCAGTAAAGCTACACTTTAATTATAGGAAATTCATTTTTGCATTTTCAAATTTATTGTTTCAAGTACAATACTGTTGCAATGAAATTAATGCCATGCCATCATACTTTAATCTTCATTTTTAAATAAATGTATATGGTGCAGCAAGGAACTTGATAAATTAACATGCATGCAAATTATTCCATTAATCAGACACCCTTTCCATCTGTCTCAGAATGTCTAGTTCACTGTGCAGGGAGTTTCAATAATGTAATGCTAGCAGAGTCATTCTAACATATGGATGAAATGTGACAAGTGCCAATGAGAGGGTTATTCCATGAATAGAGAATAATTTATTTTTCCTGAGGGCGTCAGTTATAAATAGACTCCAAGGAGCCCCGAAGGTCCTAGCAGACTTGTGAAGAATGGAAAGTGGCAGCCATATTTTCCTTATTCTGTGTGTACAATTTTCTGTTCGCAGAATGTGTGTGTTTTTGTGTTCGAGAGACGAGCAAGGGAAGCTAGAAATCAGTAATTCAAAATCATTTTTTGCTTCACTGCCAAAAGGTAACTGTAATGATGCCAGGGTTAGTGTGCATGCGTGTTTGTCAGTACACTCAGAGTAGCGAAAAATATATAATATGGACGCTAACGAACAGAAGCCTGGACTCCCCAAGGACCCCTCTTGTTGATTTCCCTTTTGCTTCTATATTTGTCAGTACACACAGCTTTACATAAAATTAGTAAGCATGTGAATTTGCTCCCAATTCGTACCATAGGATGGCTAGATTCAGCATGGAACCTAAACAGCAGCCTATCTATGCCAATGGATCCGATAGAATGGGTAGGATACAAATGCCATCTAGACTTGGCATAAAGAATCCTAGGCATTATGAGCATGAATCACAATTGCATCAACTATAAAATACAGTAAAAAAAAAATTAAAATAAAAACTACACACAGGGTGACTTTTTTCCCCCCCCTGCTGATCGATCCCCGGGGAAACATGTGCTGGTAGACAATATAGTTATGACACATAATAGCAAAATAACAAAAAAACAAGTAATTGTGCCCAGTTTAGACTTGATCATTGGGCACATTAACCAAATGAAGCAAAAAAAAAAAAACTTGCATTGAGATGTAGCTGCACTTAGTGTTCATTCAATCCCTCTCTTATCCCCATTCAAGTCAACAGAGATTGTGTATTAGACAAACATGGTCTAATACACAAAAAGGACAGTTTAAGAGCGGATGTACATCCATAATATAATATCTATTTTTATAGATGCCACAAAAGCTTCTTCAATCAGGAATAGTGAGAGTCCAATTGTTAGTTTGATAATTTATTTTACAATTCAACAGATTTACTTCTCATAATAATAATAATACACAGTAGAATCAAGCAGGGTGACCTTATATCATAAAAAAAATTAGAGATGAAACCGTATATATGTAAGTACTTTTAATACATTTTGCAGACAGAGCAGATGGCAATAGTTGGGTTTTGCTATTTCGTTTTGTTTACTGAAACTGAAATTACAATACTTTCAAAAGTCAAATTAAATCAGGTTTAAAAAATACACATCTATTTAAATATATAAATTGTTTCAATATCTAAATTTTATCTACATACATCAAAGCTCCTTATGGAAACTTCATCCAGCGGTGACTTGTTATGTCTTTATTATTTACCTGTAGATGTAACATAATTGTTCATGGTTTTGATTTCTGTTTCTATTAATAATAAAAAAAAAACATCAGTGTCAGTTTTTTATGCTTGAAGCATGCCCTTTATTTTTTAAACCTAATAATACACATTGTATAACCTTTTTGGTCTTGAAGAACAGACTCAATTGGAGTGGCATTTTTCAAATACTGTAAGTCTTGTTAAATATAAATGTAGAGATAATCTTTGCTACTGTTTTGACAACATTGCCCAAAACATGAACCCCCGTGTTCATAGGTAAGAACCTTTGGATGGCAAAAGTCAGCATGCAAATTTTTTTTAATTAATAGGGTGTCACCAGAATATGAATGTTGAACAGCTATGGACTATCCCATGAAACAGGGATACTCTGCAAAACTCTGTTCCAAACTGTTGATGTTATTTGTTTGTACTGTCTCTAGTGCTGGTGTAAACCTTTTGGAATATTTTGTCTCCTTATAGAGAAAATGTAGACATATGCTTTTAAAATGAAATCATTGGGAGATGCAGCAATAAAACTGAAATAAGTGCAATAAAACTCACCATAAACTTGACTTTATAAGTGTTGGCGATAAAAATATATCTACTATAATTTCTAAAAGTAAGATTAATTTGGTATGGTGTAGTGTTATACCTACTAAGCACTTTACAAAGTAATTCTGTTTTAAAAGAAATAACAAAAAAACGATCTAATTAGCAAACAATTTCTGGGTGTATTTGAAACATCAACACTTTCTAAAACCTTTTGTGCATTAACTTTATAAGGCAGAACTAATAAATGTATTAATGGCTGGGGTAATTAAGAGATATGCTGCTGACTAGCTTTTCATTTTTAGATGCAGCTTGTTTTCTGTGTTCAGTCTCACTTACAGGAAATTCACATTTACTGATGTTTCAGCCTTTACAATGCAGGGTTGGAATTCTAATGCTGTATAGCTGCTCTGATCTTTCTTTCAGTGACAATTTAGTATGAAAAACTGGCCTGTATCTCTTCCACATTCACCGTTCTCCCTGAAGATGAAGAGATGAAAAGTGTGACTTGTAGAAACCAATTTTCAATCTATCTAGGAGCTTTGATGAATTATCCTGAAAGATGTTTTAGGACAAATTCACCTTCATAGGGTCATATAAAACCAATCTATCTATATCAGTGGTGGAGCAAGGCGTTGGGTGGCCTTGGTTAAGTTATACTTTCCAACTCTATCCCTCTTTCAATTATATTACAGAACTGGATATCATTTTTGTTAAGATTTTACAAATGATGCCTTTCAATGGTTCACTTCTGAGTTTGTAGTAGTAGTTTCAAAATGAGTATATCATGTTTCAAATGATTTTAATGTGAACCTGGAGATATTTTTCTTGTAATGTAAATTGTATTATTATTTTTTTACAAGAGGGACTAAGCCCTAAACCCTAAAGATTTTTAGTGAGGCATAAAGGCACAAGTGAATCTAACCAAGGTTGAGACAGATCTTTCAATACTGGGTACCCACTCCTCTCCATCCCACCTTTATTTACAAAAATATAAAACCATTATAAAAGGTATTCATAGAAGAAACACAAAGGATCTCCTCTAGTCATCCTTCCAAGTGTTATAACAGATTTATTTCCTTTCCAAATAATTAAGCTTTCTTTTCCATTCTTATTTCTCCCCAACATAATAGTAGTAATTTAGGTTTAAAAAATAAATCAATCAAGTTCAACCCTTCTACCTATCATTCCAGCTTTTGATCCAAAAGAAGGCAGAAACCCCTAAGGAAGCTATTTCGAATTTTGCCTCCTAGGGCAATCAGATTTCTCCGAGGATCAGTGAGCTCTATTATTAATGCTTATCCTATTATTAATAGCCCTGTATGTTCTGCTTTTAAAAAAAACAAAAACATCCAGACCATTTTAAATGCATCTATTGTAGATGAAAGTTCCAACTTTATTGTCTATGAAATCTTTGCTCTTTCAGACTCAGGGGTGACCTCTTGTTCTTTGTACATTTCCATTCTTAGTTTTGTAGCCCTCCTTTGCACTTTTTCTAGTTCCATAATATCCTTTTTAAGGACTGGTGCCCAGAATTGTACTGCATATTCAAGGTGAGGTCTTATCATTGACTTGTAAAGAGGCAAGAGCATATCCTCCTTCCCTGAATCAGTAGCTCATTTTTTACTTGCCAATATCTTCTTGGCCATTGCACCTGCTCAGTGGCATTGAACACTGTTGCTAAGTCTGTGATCTACAATTGTTCCTAAATACTTTTCATTAGTAGTTTTTTCCCCCAGGGAGATACCATTTAAAGTATTTGTTGCTTTGTTATTATTCTTCCCATAATGCATAACTTTACATTTGTCTACATTGAACCTCATTTGCCACTTAATTGCCCAGTCCACCACTCTGTCCAAATCTTCCTGTACAGAACAAACATCAAGTTAGGCCTGTTTTATCTTACCGAATTTTGTGTCTTCAGCAAACACTGAGCCATGGCTCTCAACCAGGGCTGGCACCTTAGTGCGCCGCAGCGATGAGGGCGCCAGCTCTAGGTAAAAAGAAAAAAGCTGGTAGAGGCACTGCTGTGGCGCACCCTGGGAGGGGGCAGATCTCACCGGTTGCGAGGTCTGCCCCCTCCCCATGAAGCAGAGCAGCATCTGCTTCACGGGGAGCTGAACAGCATGAGCTCTGTGTGACAGAGCTCACTAAATTCTGCTCACACTCCCCGTGTGGAGTGACGATGCAGGGCATCCCCGTAAAGCAGATACCGCTCTGCTTCATGGGGAGGGGGCAGATCTCGCACCCGGTGAGATCCGCCCCCTTCCAGGGTCTGTCTGGTGGGGGGGGGGGGGGAGTGAACAGGGGAGGGGGTAGAGCGAACAGAGATGGGCTGGAAGGGGAGAGAACAGCGGAGGGGGGAACAGAGATAGAGGGGGAGAGAACGGAGGAAGAAGGGGAGTGAAAAGAAATGGGGGAGAGAACGGAGGAAGAGGGAGAGAACAGAAGAGGGGAGAAAACAGATGAGAGGGGGCGGAGAACAGAGATGGGGGAGAGGGAGGATAGATAAGGGATATGGGGAGAGTCATGGGATTGGTGTGGGGTGGATGCAGCACCAAAAAGCTCTTTCGCCTGTGTGGCAAAAAATCCTTCCACCGGCCCTGCTCTCAACACAACTTGGGAGATCATTAATAAACAAATTTAAAAAAAGAGGGATTAAAACAGACCCCTGAGTTACTCCGCTTAATACCCTGGTACAGTTTGAGTATTTTCATTAACAACAATCCTCTTCATTCTATCTTCTAGCCAATTGTCAATCCAAATACATACATTTGCCTCAAGCCTATTTCTCTCAATTTGTAAAGTAACCTTTTGTGTGGAACTGGATCAAATGCTTTAACAAAGTCTAAATCACATCAACTGCCACACCTAGATTATAGATCTACAGCATCTTGACTTACTTTTCCATAGAATGTTATTGTTTGTTTGACAAAACCATGTTGACTTTTACTAATTATATTCTCAATTAAAGATGTATTCTTGAGTGTATACCTAAAGCAATCCTTCAAATAAATTTCCCACTACAGATTTCAAGCTCACTGGCCTATAATTACCCGGCTGAGATTTTGATCCCTTTTTAAATATTGGATTGACATCCGCCTTTCACCAGTCTGTTGGTATAAACCCAGGGCTGGTACAAGGAGGAAAACCCTCATTTTGCTGTCCTTTGGCTCTGCCCCATTGCCTCTCCCCTTATCCACCTACTTATAAGACAACAGCACATCAATCACAAAAACAATGTGAGGAGAGGGAGGCAGATCCAAAGTGGTCAGATCAATATTGGTTTAATATTGATCTGACCAGGCAGTGGGGATGCTCATCTGAGCATCCCCACTGCCTGGAAGTCACTGATTGCCTCTGTGATGAGGCAATCGTGTGACTGCTTGAAGAGCACAGGAAGCAGCTACTTCCTGCCTCCTATGCTATTTCCCTTAGAACGGCAGCACCATCTTGGTCACACTTGCGAGGCAAGTCAGCAACACTTATACAGCTATAGGAACCTATTAAATTTACTTCCTATGCTCGTTTTAGATGTGGCACTGTGCCTTTAAAACCGGCATTTAAATCTCTCTCCGGAGCTATCGAAATGCCGATTGGCATTTTTTATATTGTTGCTTTTCTTCTATACCCTTGGGTGTATACCTGGGGCCTTTTCTATCTTAACAGTGTTTCATTGCTTAAGCACTTTTTCTTGTGTCAGCCAATCCCATGTTTGTGGTGACTATTCCATAAATTCAGGCAGCAGCGGCTCATCCATTGGTTCTTCCTTAGTATAAACAGAAGAAAAAAAGTATTCAAAATGTCTGCTTTCTTTCTGTCCTCACTAACTAAATTTCCCATTTGGGATAGCACAGGCCCCAAATTATTTTTTTTTTTAGCTTTTTTTTCCATATACTTTTATATATGTATATATATATATATGTATATATATATATATATATATATATATATATATATATATATATATATATATATATATATATATATATATATATATATATATATATACTATAAGGTTGTTTGACAAAAGCATGGGTATGCATTGTACCCTATCTAGATGTGGTTAAGCTTCAAAGATGATCTTATTTTTCAAATTGCACTATTCCAACCAAAACATGTTTCCTTGAGCTGTCAACATTGAATTCCCAAAACTGCTTATCATATGACCATTAACTACTAAAACATTAACCCCTTACAGTTAACTCCTTATAATTGTCTTTATAATCACGAACATCCTAAAAACCAAATCAAATGTAATAATACATTTATCATGATAACGGATCCAACCATTTGTGATATTTGACAGGAAAAGTGTTCAGATTATTATTTGGCATGCACTGACCTATTAGTAAGCTTCTTCCATGTTTAATGTGTTTAAACAGTGTAACTCCATCTGATGAATTACAATGTAATTCTATTTAAACAATGCATAGTTTCATATCAAACAATATTGTGGCAGAAACCTATGATCTTGTATTCAGCCTCTGTAGGAGCACCAGAGGAATATGGAAATCTATGGTAGCCGCTGTACACTTACTCAAAAAAGATTAACTAGACTGTAACAAGGACACATTCTAACTAGAAAAGTTACAATTTCTGGGGAAATTGTGTGAAGTGTTCTTGCCTCCACCTGTAGTCTACAACTGGAGTGGGCGGAGTAACTGTTATCATTTACATAGCACATTTAATTGCAACGTTGTTGCACAGTTACATTAAACCATACATTTATAAAAACATTAGCAGGTGTTCAAAAGGCCCTGTCTATGACATCACTTGCTGCTGCAGCTTGACACAGGTCAGAGTATTTTGGCGGTTGCCATATTCAAACGGTCGTATTTTAAAAACTATCAATCCTACAGCGAAGAGCTTTATATTGTGAGAATCACAAGACCCAGACCTACATTTTGATGCATAGTATGTCTCTGAAGTATTAAAAATGAAGGCACAGCCGCAGTTTAGAAATTTCACTTCAAATTTGAGCTTTGCAGAGTGAAGTTTCAATGAATGTCAATGGACGGCGTTGGTTGCAAACAAATGGTCATATTGTGAAAACTATCAGGACTACGGCTTAGCCGTTTACATGTTTAGTGGCACCAGGGATAGCTGAACGTTTTGATATAAGATTTGTGTAGGTGGGCTTGAAAATGAGGGAGTGGTGGCAGTTTAGAAATCATGTCCTGATTTTTCAGCTTTTGGCAGCTCCCACTCTAGCTTTGCCATTCATTCCTATGGGACAAATTGCGCCACAAAAACGACGATATTCCGTGAACCATTCGGCGAAACGTTCCACAAAGTAATAGCAATCCGATCGGGAACAATCTGCACGTTTTGGTAAATTTTTGTCTATGTAGTGTAAAAACTGTGGGAGGAGTTAGGGTGGCAAATTTTGCTATAATAATAATAATATATATGTGAGATAACATTAAGTGGTCTTGCTATGCAAGAACACTTAATAATTATGAGTCCGACCCAGGATAATGCGTGTATTGATCCATGTTTGAAGGCCTATACTGCATTTTCAGAAATGCCTGAAATTAATGCTTGGAGCAGAAACTAGGCACTGTTGTAAAACAGTTAAATAAATAGAATAATTCAAACTAATAGCCTTTGAAGTTAATTTATGTTTTGTTTATTCAGCCTCTGTGCAATTCTACCATCTTTTTAGGAAAGTTAGTAAGTAAATCACATTTACCACAAATAGAGAAGGTTATATTTATGAGGTGTACTTTAAAGCACATAACATTCAGAGGTAAGAACTTAACAACAGTAAATTGACTTGGCCGCTTTTTCAATGAATCTTGAGCATATATAAAGTTCTTGCATAGGAGTTTGGATTAAGCAGGGATTCAACTATTCCAATCCTAAAAGGTGTGTTGTGATATGTGTTGGTACTGGCAACAGATGCACAAGTGATAGGCTATTGATAAAGTAGCAGTGGCAGATTTAATAGAAAAAACTTTAAGAGACAAATGTTATATTTTAAAAATCAAATGCACTTTACAGTGAAACTGTAATCCATAAGACTATGTAGCAACTTCAGGTTGTTATAAACAGCTAAACAACATGTTTTCTGGAGACATTGCAAGCAAATATACAGATAAAAATATACTTTTTCTTTAATCTTATACTTTATTCTACAAGATTAGTCAATATAACGAGTATTGTTGGCAAAGAAAAGATGCATGTTGGTTGTTTTCCTAGTTTATCACAATCTCTGATAACTTAGCTAACATGGTTAACGCCTGACAAGTTATATTGATCGATATACATTTTTTGAATACTGGCAAGATTAGATAATAGATATATTATATATATATATATATATGTCACATATTCTGTGTAGGTCTGCACCAGTAGAGTAAAAAGAGAGGGTAGAATAGGAAGAAAGATGAGACAAAATAAAAAATGAATCCACCAGTAAATGTGCTCCTATTGTTCTAAAGAAAGCAGAAGTTTACAACATAGTCAAAACTCATGCGCTTACTATACAGAAGAGAGGTACTTATATATATATGAATACAATAATCATTAAAAAAATCTAACATTTGTGCTCATATACAAAGTCATAAACATAAAATAGTAATTCTAACCCTTTTTGTCAATGGATCCATACAATAAACACGATGTGTTATACTGTGTACATATGTTATATTGCACATCCTTTCATAATGTATATATTTTATATTGCACATCCTTTTATACTATATATATTTTATATTACACAGATGTTGTCTTCTATCTTCCTAGCTGTATTAAATATACAGTGTTTTAGTCCATGCTAAGGACTTCCCCACCACTCGGTGCTCTAATCAATTTTTCCACATTTATGTTTTCTTTTTTTTTTCTTCTTCTTGTTTTAGGTATTTTTAACTTGATCCATTACTAACCTCTGATGAAACCCGTCAGTTATTTAATGATTGTGTGGATTCGTTGACAAAAAGAGTGTGCTTGCTGTTTTTTATAATGTTTTTTATAATGTTTTTTATGACATTATATATGTACATGAATTTTAGATTAACTTTTTTAATGATTTTTGTATTCACATAACATGATACCTCTCTTCTATACTGAAAGAGCTTGCTTCAGTTTTGGCAATGATAAAGTACATTACCAGCCACTATTATTGAGGATTATAGCACATATGCAGCTACTATCATACTGTAACTCTCAATGGTATATTTTGGCATAGGTCGACATGTGACAGGGGGCGGCATAAAATGCCACCCTACTGGACATCCGCCCATTAATAGGCTCACATGCCTTGACGCACAGAATGGATGAGTGCAGCCTGAAGCAGGAAGTCTGCACTGGCTGAACCGTCACAGACTGTATGCTCTGAGCACTGGAGTGTCCATTACATATAACACCCGTGTTTGGGGGATGGGTTTAAGTATCAAAGATATGCCTTTTGTGCATAAAGATGGCACACCATGCCAGTGAAAAGCCAGTGAAAAGCTGTTTGAGAACAACAATCACACATAAATCCTGTTTGGGCAAAATATGGCAGATCAATGATATTTTGGCACAAATATGGCACATAGAAGTTATTTGGGCACAACAATGGCACATCCAAGCTGCTAGGGGAAAACGATGGCAGAGAAATGCTGTTTGGGCACAACAATGGCACATGCAGTGTGGGCACAAATATGGCAGTGACAACATATTTGGGCACAAAGGTAGCAGTGGGTGGCAAACTGGGCACCAAGATGCCACAGACAATCTGGGCACAAAGATTGCAGTGATAAGCTGTTTGGGCACAAATATGGCATAGGCAAGTTGTTAAAATTATGTTAACGTTTCAGTCTTCTGTTATCTATGCAGTGGGAAATCCCAGGTTTAACTATTTTATTTATGGCTATTAGAATTCATTTCATGCATTCAATCTAAATTGTAGCACTAAATCTACTGAGCATAATGTCAATAATATTACATTTTGCTTACTCGTGTAGCATTCTTTCAGTGGTCAATTTACAAAAAGGGTAGATGAACATTTCATCAAATCAACTCCAATTCTATGCATTATTCACGGCCAAACTTTGTTTGAGAGCTTAGCTGGCAAAAACATAATGCATAGTTACATCTTTAACTTTATGCAGGGCCAATTTTGTTCTTGCAGGAGAAGCTCACCGGGTGAGATTAAGTGTTCGTCTCACCTACACCCACCTGTTATCGAATCAACCTCTCAGCGCCTCACTGTTCAGCTTTACCTTCCCTCTAAATTTCTATGACCTTATTTACCACCTGACTGGCACAGTACCCTGTGGGGTGAGCATGCATTCATACTTTTTCTCTACTGCTGTATTATTTTATGGAATAATTGGTACCTTGAAGAAATATGTAGTGTCATAAAAGTACTGTTGAAAAAAAGACTTTCAAATAAATGTGTAGTAGATAAGAAGATTTGCTTGAAAGAGTGTCTCATCAGAGATAGTTGTAAAATGAAAGATGTTTGAGGTTTCTGTTGTCAAACTTCTGAACAAAGAATGTAATATCACAATAATGTCTAAGTGATTGCTTTCTCTAAGAAGGGTGCCATTATTAGGCCTAAAATATTTTACAATCCTGGAACCAAACACAAGGGCAAACTTTAATTTAATACAATAGAAGAACTGTGGCTAGAGTAGATTGCTTCTTTAAGTTCCATAAATCAAAGAAGAGGGCTTATCTACACAAAATGCATGGCTTCTCTCTATACAGCTTTTATATCTAAACTTTAATTCATTCTCTTCTTCCAAAACTATAGTACAACTCATCTTTTAATAGGATTCCCAGACATAGCTGAATTATACCAATTTTACTTTCTACCACAATTTAAACGCTGTGATCCATAACGATTTTTAAGACAAATTGTGAATGAATTTCCCAGGCGTCACTTTTAAGTTCATCTTCCCCTTATTTGAATGTTGAAATTCAGATTTAAGAGTGTAAACTGACTGAAGCACTGAGTCCCTGGTGAAATAAAGCTGCAATGCTAGTTTCGCTTGCCTAGCCAACTTAAAACTCTCGGGGCATTAGATGAGGCTATCAAACTCCCACCTGACTGCTTATGTTTAGGAAACATGTTTTCACGAACAACGACTGACAGTGTTTTTATCCTCAGTGATTTTTGTTAGAGCACAACTTATTGCTGTTTTTGTAAGCGAAACATCAGAAACTCATGTCAATTCTGTTATACATTTTTATTTCACACTTGACAAAAGATCTTATAATACAATTTCATACAAAATAAAACCAATGAAACTTTAAACCAGTTTGCATGATGCTATAAATAGTACACACAAAAAACCTTATTACTTTTATACATTCTTTTTTTTTTTTATCCATAATTCTTTATTAATTCTCTCTTTCACATACAAATAATTTTCCAATTTTCGACAAGGCTCAATACAGCAAATGTTATACAACAAGACATAGTTCTCTTTTTTCTTAAAAGAGATTTGACTGTGCGTCCATCCTGTGTTACCAAAAAGAGTCCTCCCCTCAATCTCCAGTCCTCCCTAGCCTTCCCTGTCTCACTCCCCCCATAGCAAGAGCGAGCGAGAGAAGGGAGAGGGGTAAGGGAGGAAAAAGAGAAAAATAGGAAAAAATAAGGGGGAAGAGATAGCATGGGAAACAGGTAAGAATGCTCAGAGTCAAATAAATTGTATATATGTCAAATCAGGATCCTTCATCATCCATTATATCACTCACACATCATTCGTACTGGTGTCTACATTCATGTGGTCTCAACTCTTATCGTATCGTTATTTCATCTAGTGATCGGAGCCCGGGGTGGAGTGACCAATGTGTTGTTTTGGTTTTCAATATATTTCAATTTCAGAATGTTCAGTAGGCTTTATGGTCGGCATCTACCTCTTCTGCCGGTAGTCATTCAATTGATAACCCATCGCTACTCACGAGGAGAACGTTGCCCTCGTTACTAGTGGCTGCGGGAGACTCTACCCACTTTGACCAGATAAGATTATATTTCTCGCGGTCTGCAGGGTTATTGTTTTGATAGAAACTTTTTTCGGCCTTAGCCTGGAAATCAATCTGGTTTCTGATTTCTGGCCATGTTGGAGTGGTTGTCTTCCTCCAATATCTTGCGATACATAATTTACATGCCATTAGTATATTAACACATAGGGCTTTCCGATATATGTCAGTAGTTGGAATTTCCAGATGGAATTGGAACATATATGTGGTAAGTGTCTCTGAACTTCCATATATCTCTCTATAGATATTTTCTATCATCCTCTTAAGGGGGGTAAGTACCTCGCAGTCCCACCATATGTGGGACTGTGATCCCGGTGCTCTACCACACCTCCAGCATTGATCGTTAGTGTGTATGGCATATTTAGCCAGGCGCGAAGGTACTAAGTACCACCTATGTGGAAGTTTATAGCATTGCTCATGGATGTTAATACAATGGACTGACTTTCTCACATCTTGCCGGGCTTTCAGCCAATCGTGGAGTGGAAACGTTTTCCCCAGCTCTACCTCCCACTGGACAAGGGCCGGAGGCTTATCGATCGTCACCCCCCTATTGAGAAACCCCCGGCACTTCGCAGTGAGGTTTTTGTTACCTGCCAGGGCGAGAAATCTATCCCAATCAGTCGTATCTATTGGCGGATTTTTGGTTAAAAATGATCTAACTTGGGTATACGTATAGCTCTCTGCGGCCGAAAGATTATAGTTCTTACACAGTGTTTCGAAAGAAACTACACCCTCATTGTCGTACAGGTCTCCCAGAGTAATAATCCCTGCAGCCCTCCATTTATTTAGTGTTATATTTGGAATACATAATTGAATAATCCGGAGTGGGGCTGATTTAGAAAACGCGTCTTGAACCTTCATTGTCTTTTTTATTTTATAGAATGAGGCCATGATGTCTTTTATATTTTTAAGGGTAAGTGCTAGGTTTTTATAGAATCTACTTGGCAACCATATCAATAATGACATATCTAGGTTATTGCATAGAGTTCCTTCCAGTGTCAGCCATCCCGCTCCAGAATAGTATGTACTCCAGGCAAGTACATGTGTCATTTGCGAAGCTGCATAAATTTTTCACAGGTCCGGGTACCCCAAGCCATGGGACTGAAGATTACGTTTCAGAGTCTGGCTTGGGAGTCGTGTTTTCTTGTTTGCCCATATGAACCTCGAAAATAAAATTTCGTAGTCCCTCAAGGTACTTCTGGGTAATTCATATGGAATGGTCCTAAATAGGTATATCAATTTAGGCAAGATGTAGGCCTTAAGAATATTGATACGCCCCATCCAGGAAGTCTCTAACTTTGACCAATTAGTGGTAAGTTTGTGAAGATTTATATACAATGCCTCAAAGTTTAGAGGAACAATTTTTTCAAGCCGGGAAGGGATCTTAATACCTAGGTAGTCAATAGAGTCTCCAAATCTTTCTTTACCAAAGTAGTTCCATATTATCTGTTGTTTTGATGGAGGTAAATAAAAAGATATAATTTGTGTCTTTGTCAAATTTATATTATAATTAGAATATCTACCATATTCATACAAGGCCTCTAGGAGGGCAGGTACCGAAAGGTGAGGTTGTGATAAGGTGAGGAGGACATCGTCTGCATATAGAGTTATGAGATGCTCTTCCTTACCAATCTCTATGCCCTTTATTGATTGTAATTTCCTAAGATACTGAGCCAGGGGTTCAATTATGAGTGTATAGAGAAGCGGGGCTAGTGGGCAACCTTGTCTGGTTCCATTACGGATATCAAAAAGATCAGAGGCCAGGAAAGGACCCGTTATTCTAGCCTGTGGGTTCCTGTATAAGGCCATTGTATAATCGAAAAATAAACCATTAATACCGAACGCCCGCAAGGTCTCCGACAAAAATCTCCAGTCCACTCTGTCAAAAGCCTTCTCTGCGTCGAGAGCGACTATGACAGAGGGCAGCCTCGTCTGATGGATGTTATCTATTATGCCGAGGACCCTGCGGGTGTTTTCAGCACCCTGTCTCCCCGGCATAAAGCCAGCCTGATCAGGATTAATCAAGTCGTGGATAACTCCCCGCAGCCTCATAGCAAGAATCTTAGAATATATTTTAATATCAAGATTAATCAATGATATCGGTCTATAGT
The DNA here is from genome assembly GCA_036172795.1 of Pelodytes ibericus. NCBI lineage: Eukaryota > Metazoa > Chordata > Amphibia > Anura > Pelodytidae > Pelodytes > Pelodytes ibericus. The sequence continues at coordinate 67,412,485 of CM069862.1, forward strand.
TATTTACAACCTCGGGGTCCTTTCCTGGCTTCGGAATGGGTGTTATGGCTGCTGTCATCATCTCTGCTGGAAAACCGGAGCCATCCGCAATTGTATTAAACAATCTAACCAGTAATGGTGCTATCGTGGGGTTGAGAATCTGGTAATATATTGTCGAAAAGCCATCCGGAGCAGGAGCTTTTCCCTTCTTCAGTTCTTTGATCGTATTGGTTACTTCTATAAGGGAGATTGGGTTGTTAATGCAATTCAATTTTTCTGTGGGGAGCCTGGGTAATTCTTAGGATTCCAAGAAATTAGTCAGGGTCTCAATCGGTATATCTGACTTTGGCAGGTTATATAATGCTTCATAATAGGATTTAAATGCTGGCGCTATCCTTGTTGGTGCTATACAAGTCTCCCCGTCCCATAGTATCTTTTTAATTCTTGAACGTTGATTCTGGGTTTTCAACTTCTTCGTTAGATCTTTCCCTGTTCTGTTGTTACTATAGTACCAGTTACATCTCAAGCGTTGCATTGCAGTCTCTGCGCGTTTTCTAAGCCCTTCCCTAATCATCTCTTGGATGTCATATATCTCTTTCCCTTTTGCTACAGTGGGATCACGTTTATTATTATTTTCTAGTATTGCTAGCATAGCATATAATTCAGCCAGATCTTTCCCCTTTTGTTTTTTTTTCCATGCGCCATTTTTTATTAGATGTCCTCTCATTACACATTTCATCGTGCACCAGAGATTTTGTTCTGATGTCTCCCCTGTGTCATTATATTCAAGAAAGGATTTAGCTTGTTCTATCAAGTCAGTTCTATCTTTTTGAGAGCTTAATAATTGCTCATTTAATCTCCAGTTTGTACGCGACCTATATAATGAATTATCCTTAATTACCGCTAGCACCGGAGCATGATCTGACCAAGAGATGGTTCCAATGGATGAATTAGAGCAATTACCGAGTGTGGGGCCTTTGGTCAACAGATAGTCTATCCTAGTATAGGAGGAATGGGGTGGCGAGAAAAAGGTATAGTCCCGCTCTCCTATATGTTGAGCCCTCCAAATATTGTACAGGTTGTTTTGAAATAGCCAGGAAGAGAATGCTTCTGCCCTTGTCCTCATACGGGCCTCATCTTTACATAATTTTTTTGATTTCCTGTCTAGTTCAAAATCAACTATAGAGTTCAGATCACCCCCCATAACCAAAAAGCCCCTGGATATCTTTTCGACTCTCTCCAATACAGCATTCATAAATCTTAGTGTTCCATCTGATGGAGCGTATAGGTTGACTAGCGTGTATAGTACGTCGTTAATCTTACATACCAGTATCAATCTGCGTGCTTCATTATCGGTCTCATGATATACATAATCAAATTTAACTCTGGCCGAGATAAAGATCGCTACCCCCCGCTTCTTCCTCAACTCCAGAGAGGAAGAATACACATGGGGGTATCTAGTATACCTCCATAGTTTTCCTTGGTCCTGAATCCAATGTGTCTCCTGCACGAAGGCTATATCTACACTATCTCTCAGCAGAGAGTCGTATAAAAATGCTCTCTTATGAGGGGAATTTAATCCTCGTGAGTTGATGGTCATTATTTTAATGGACATCGAAGGGTAGGTGGAATCTATGCCGACCGTCCACCTTACATCTTTTCGTCCGCCCCGGTGTACCCCCTCTATTCCTTGTGGGACCCCGTTAAGGACACCTACACTCATACATATACCCATACACACACTCACATCAAACATATCCACACTTGATAGAGATATCTTCTCCATCAACCGTATATCAAAAAGCTCCCTATAACCACCAGGGAGCGGGGGGGGGGGGGGGGAAGTAGTATATTATCCCAGGAGGGGGGTCTCAATTTACTCAGAGAAACACAAGTAAACTGAAAATCAGAATACAAATGCAAACCACAGCAGGAAGGCAGGCAGAGGGAGAGGAGGCAGGGAGGGAGGGAGACAAGTCACAAATAATAAAAAAAAACAAAAAAAAAACATGGTGTTGAAGTTGCACCGCACCTAATGCCAAAACCTATTTAGTCTATAAATCCGTCTCCTGCGTTGCCCAGAGAGAGGATATCTATCCTTTATCTTTAATAGGGATTAACAATTGTCACCAATAAATTATCTAGACATAGGTCATCACATTGTTAATGTATATAAAGCAAATAAATAATAAGATTTCTCCATTAGCATCTATTTTATCATAATGTTTCAGTGTCACAGGATGGAATAACAGTAGGCACATATTTGATATTACATAATAATAAAAAAGAAAGCTTTACTTCTTATTTATCAAAATATTTCAGTACCAATAACAGTGTGGTAAAATGTCTCTAGTACCATTTGCTTTATCATCAAAATACGGTAGAGCGTTAAACCAATACATTACTCATATCTATATTATTGTCCGTGTGAAGAAAAAAGAAAAAAAAAAAAAAACACGTTAACTTCTTATTACTCTGAATATTTCAATGCCAATAACAATATGGTATTATACCAATAATCGTCTTACCAGTGCGAAAAGCGAAGAACAAATAAAATAAATAATTAAATTTCTCTAAAACCATCTGCTTTATCGTCACAAAACGGTAGAGCATTAAGCCAATACATTACTCATATCTATATCATTGTCCGTGTAGGAGCACGGGCAATATTAACATAGTAATGCCGTGTCATAGAACAATATCAAAAAGTGCGTCACTCGTACTTATAGTATTATCTGTGCTAAAAAAAAAAAAATATAATAGTGTGGAAGTAAACCGAAAATTTTACCAGTGGAGAGAAAGAAAAAAAAAAAAATATATATATATATATATTAACGTCCAATTTATCATAATATTTATGTGCAAAAACAGTGTGGTATTATACCAATAATCATTTTACCAATACAAAAAAAAAAAAAGAAAAGAAGGAGAAAATAAATAAATATATACATTCTATATACAGTACTAATCAAAAGTTTGAGTACATGTTACTATCCTTGTATAAATATGTTCCTAAAAATGCATTATGGCATTATATCTACATGTACACGCATGTATGGTTACAAATGTATTTGAGCATATCAAAAGCAAAAGTTGTATACCTGATACTGATGAGCATATTTTTCATTCTCTCTCAAGATATTTTCACGAGCATTTTTCTTTAATAAAAAAAAAACACAACCTAGCCTATTATGAAAGGAAATAGGTTTATAAAAGGATAGCTTGTATTTTCTGTGATAAATATATCTATTTGCCATAAAAAAAATATATGGTTCACATTTTAAACCAAAGCATAGTTAATTGTAAATATATAAATACAAGGTGCTGCAAACTCATATCTGATTAAAAAAAGTTCTTCATTAAACTTTTCAGGGTAAGATTTCCATTGCACGTACTGATTTTCTAGATACATGTAATGTATTAGAGTTTTGCTCACACTTGCCGATAGGTGCAATTCAAAAACAGTCACAAGTCAGGAACAGGTCATAGTGTCACCTTACACAATTTTTTTAGCAACTAAAACGGCATTGCAAAGCTGCTTCAATTTCTGAAGTAATGCTCATTGTGTTGGAGGGTTATATATTCCACTTAGCTTATGAAGAATATTTTCGGTTGCTCGTTTTAAATGGCTTTTCAACCCTACATGACATAAAAGAGCCCTCATTTCGGTCACCTTTTGAGCACTGCTTTCCGTTAAAAGATTGCCTGTCTCATTATTTTCATCTTTATTCTTTTACCCTTCTCATTTCCTTATTCTGTCTTTGACTTTGCTTTAGTTTGTTGTTATACCTCATTTCCTTCCAATGCCTGCTCTCAGAATCAAACCATATACTATTGCTCTTTTTCATGAAGTCTTTAGACAGTATGTAAATGAGTTCTAAATCTGTGTTACTGACAGTTCTAATGGTACATTTAAAAATAAGAAGGCTTCTCTGTTACATCCGAGTTTGTTGACAAGGTGAGCCTAGGAAACATAAAACTAATGAGAATTTTAAGGACATTACTTTATGTGGTGAATACATTTGTATTAATGCTACAACTTATTATATATTATATTATTCTGGAAAACTTGCTTTGCATAACTTGTCATTTTTGTTTCACTGTTATTTTTTGTGATGCTGTTTAGTTCCACATATATGACTTATTAGTTGTCATTGTGTAGATTTGTTTATTTTTCTTTTTAAACCTTTTAATCTTTTTAAAAATTATAACACTATAACACTTTTTAAACATTGTAACACTATAAAGTTTATAATTATCCATAATTCTGGATAGTAACATCTATTTAAATTGGCATAATATTTATTGTAGCTGTACCAATTTAAATATATATTAGTATCCAACATTATGGATATTTTTTGTAACTACAGTGATCGCCAGTGGGGATTTTGGAGCGCACTGACAGTGTCTTAATGGCACGGTGATCTTTACCCATGTTAGTGATGGTATCTAACAGGAGCACAAACATACTGAAGATTCATAGGTACGTAAGTTGTTTGTTTGAGCACATTACACAAGGACAAATGGTAAGTATTAGGTACCGATTAATATGGTATTCACTAAACAGTGAATGTTTTTTTGGAAATAACAGTCAATAAGAAAACGAGGTGAAAAGATTCTTCAGGTTGACCAATCAATGCTATTTTTGTCTAATTATAACAACAGTTCACTGCTCAAAGACTAGACCCCTTTGTTATGTTAGAAGAGAGTATGTTCCTGTAATCTTGTTTAGAACATGGTAACATAGTAATTTAGGTTGAAAAAAGACTTAAGTCCATCAAGTTCATCCCTTCTACCTAACATTCCTGCTTTCGATCCAAAGAAGGCAAAAACTCATAGTAAGCTATTTCGAATTTTGCCACTTAGGATGAAAAATTCCTTCTTGACTCCAAAAGGCAATCATATTTCTCCTTGGATCAAGAAGATCTATTATTAATACTTAATCTATTATTAATAGAACTGTATGTCCTGCTTTTCTAAAAAAAATTAAAATAATAATAATAATAATAATTATCCAGACCATTTTTAACTGCATCTATTGAATTTGATAGCACCACCTCTCTTGGCAGTGAGTTCCATATCTTTATTGTCCTTACTGTAAATTATACCTTCCTTTGCTGTCGATTAAATCTTTGCTCTTCCAGTCTCAGGGGGTGATCTCTTATTCTTTTTTACATTTCTGGAGAGCTCTTTATATTGGCCCTGAACATATTTATATAATGTTATCATAGCCCCTCAAGCATAAATAAATGCAACTTTTTCAGTCTCTCTTCATGACTAAGATCCTCCAATCCCCTTTTTAATTTTGTAGCGCTCCTTACATTACATTTTCTAGTTCCATGATATCATTTTTAAGGGCAGGTGCCCAGAATTGAACTGCATATTCAAGCTGAGTTCTTACCTTTGACTTGTAAAGAGGCAAGATGATATCCTCCTCCCAGGAATCAATTCCCCGTTTGATACATGCCAATCTCTTATTGCCAATTGCAGCTGCTGACTGGCTTTGAGCACTTTTGCTAAGTCTGTTATCTGAAATCCTTTTCACGAATGGGGTCCTGAGCTCCTGAGTTCAGGGGTTACGGTGCAGAGGTTGAAGCACATGCCTGTTGCAGGGTAACCACTCTCCCCCCAGAAGCTTGAGGCCCCAGGTTGGTGCACCACATTCCAGGGCCCTATGAAAGCAGCTGTTGTAGCCAGTATACCAAGGCAGAAACTGGAGAAACCCTGCAGACTGTAACAAACTTACCTTGTCCTCATCAGCCTGTTCCCCACGGTCCCGCAACGCCATCTTCCCAGCGTCTGGTCTCCAACAAAATGCCATGCGGCACCCAATGCACATGTGTGAAAGACGTCATTGACTGATCATCACGCCTACATTCTCTGTGATTGGTCACACCTCCCTTGCTGGTGATTGGCACCAGTTTTGAACATAAAGCCCTCACTTTCTTACCTGCATAGCTTGTAATAGGTCCTTGTTGCCTGTTATTAGTTCCCTAGCGATTCTTACATATTTGACTCATGTACTTTTGACCCAGCTTGCCTGACCTCTCTTGATCCTGAATCCTGTGTACCAGAACCTTGGATTTCTCAGGTTTACTCTGTTCCATGTTATCCTGACCTTGGCTTTCATATTGACTCTGGCGTTTTGGCATCTCAGTTCCAGTGGCTGTAGGCTTTGCTGTTCCATTCTCAGTACCTGCACCTGTATTATATCCTACATTCCTGAACCAGTTACCGCATTTATCTGGTGTTCCAGTACCAGTACAACTGCATGATTTAGTGTCCCTTTACCAGCACCAAAAAAATACAAAAAGTAACCCAAACTTCAACAGGAATAATAATGAAAATAGCGCACCTTGTATTTGACATCAGGTCCCTTTAAGCAGTCGGAGTAATCCTGGAGGTAAAGGCTCAATCCAGCAAAATTCAAAAAAATAGGATAACTGCAACGACTTAAAGTGGGTACCGAATAAAACTTAAACTTTGAATTCACATTGTATAAAATACTGCTGCACTTATCCAGTGTTCCTGAACCAATACAATCGTTTGCCCAGGGATCCTAATCCTCAGTACCTGTGGTGGTGTGGTATTCTATACCTCGGAACCAATACTGCTGGCCATTCATAACCTAATTTATCTCAAGATCCAGCTCCAAGTAACTTCTGTCACTAATACTTCCTTAATCAGTGTTCAGAGAGAGGTAACGGTGCAGCAATTTACTTTCCAGCAGTGTTCACAGCTCAACCAAAGATATCTCTGATTTGGAACGAAGACGTCCTACTACCTCTCAGATACCTGGTGACTGGTTGTAAAGAAGATCTAAAGAACATATCACAGGTCCTGCATTGTAGATCCTAAAACTAGATACCACTACCGTTACACAGACATCCTGGAGCAGCCAGGACAGGAAAGCAGGCTGAGGCAGGCAGATTACCCAAGCAGGAAAGTCCCTAACCTAGCACTAAAAATAAAACAAATTATCTGAATCTATAATACTGACTACATAGACAACAACAATAGTGCAACACAGTTTAAATATAATTGGATGTATAGTAAATCTCTACAGGGGTGCACTCACAAACGGATATTGAAATCAGGCTCATCAGAATATGTAGTCAGTCGGTTTTAATCATTTCCATCTAAAAAACACATTAAAAAGCCATTGCGCAGTGGCTAACACAAACCAGGCAATAAAAACAATGGATACACGTACAAAATATAAAGCACTTAAAGTGCAACTTGCGTGAAAAAAGTCCCGAGAGGTAATACTTCTTTCCTGCTGCCACCAGGATAAGACATTCAGGCTCTTTTCTTTTGAAGAAATAAACAGCTGGATCCACTTCTCAACGCGTTTCGCCGGCTCTGCTGTCGGCTTCCTCAGGAGATTGATGCTTTGTGCAAACTTGCAAATAAAGTGCTGAAAGACTGTAGCTAGGAAAACGCCTTAAAAAGGCTTCACAAAATACAATAACGTAGAACACCTGTAAAAAACACAAATTAGGAGAGGGCACTTGTCTATGACGCAAGTGGGGGGAGGAAAAAACCCCACTATGCGTCCAGACTATGCGCGATCACGTGACCCGGACTGGAGAGAAAGAGCCTACCTCCCTAACTAACCTCCCCGTCTATAGCTGTCACTCAGCGTGTAGGCTGACTCCCCGTGACGTGACTTCAAGCGTCTATCCATAACCAACGAGAAGCGTTGGATAGATAGTCCGGGACACGTGACCTCCCGTCCAACACATACTGACTTACATAATACCTGACAGATCTATACACAAACGCCTTGCCTCTAGAGATAACGAGCAATGAACCTAATCATATTGAAAAGAAGAAGGAGATCAACCAAAAAAATGTAAATAAGGACAAATGAAATAAAAATAAATATAAATATAAAAATAAAAATAAAAATAAAAATAGTGATAATTGGCAAATGGAAAAGGGGACAATAATGCAGAGGGAAAAAAGAATTAAAAGGAAAAAATAATAAAATGAAATAAAAAAAAAGAAAAGAAAAAGAAAAGGGAAAAAATAAATAAAGAGAAAGAATAATTAAAAGGAAATAAATAAATAAATAGATGGATAGATAGATAGGAAAGATGTTGAATAGATAAAAAAGAGGAATGAAGAGATAAAAAATGAAAAAATAATTGTAATGGAGAGTAAAAATAGTATATATATATATATCTGTGGTGTGAAAGAATTATATGAATAAATAATGAAGGAAAAAAAATAATAATAATAAAGGAAAATAATAATAAAAAATAATAATAATAAAAAAATAATATATATAATAATAATAATAATAAAATAAAATAAAAAATGGAAAGAATGAAGAACAAAAAAATGGGAGAAGTGTATGCAGAATATAAAATCTATATATATAAAAAACAAAAAATATATTAGTCTACAAAAAATATTGAGTGGCTCAGCGTGTGGCAGTATCTGTGTACATACTAACACGTCAATAACATAATATACATAAATTTATACAAGTCACATCAATTAATAAGATATGGGAAACCAGATTATACATTGTATATAATGAGGACTAATAGTCCTATAGAATTACAGTATACCCTATTGACAAACAAGGGTGTTATATTTTGAACATTTAGAGGTAACTGGTATGGACCTATAGTCTTCGATGGTAAGAAGCTGTGAAAAACATGGAGACATCTGTTAGCATATCAGAGACAAAAACATTAGAGTGGTATGGTAGGTTGCCCAGAAAGGGAAGAGATGACTTTATATAGGTCAGTGATCAGTGAAGTCTAGAAATAATTTTTTAATAAGAGTACTGCTTTGTCCGAGAAATTCTCCATCAGAAGTGCAATTTCTCTTAAGTCTCATCATTTGGTTGAACAACATCCCGAAAGGCCAAATGATGAGACTTAAGAGAAATTGCACTTCTGATGGAGAATTTCTCGGACAAAGCAGTACTCTTATTAAAAAATTCCAGGAAAAAAACTATCCACAAACTCTATTGAGCAAAAGTTTATTTGATGTACAGAATATGGAGAGAGCAACACTAATAAAAGATAAACCTAAATCCCTGAGTATGAAAAATGATTTCTCTTTTGCCTTCCTGACGAAATACAATAGTGGAGCAAATCGAATTAAAAAAACCTTAGAAAAACATTGGCATATAATTAAACAAGACGAGATCTTAAAAGATCACATTCCGACAAAACCTCAGATTATTTATAAAAAAACATAAAACATTAAACAGATTTTAGCTCCAAGTGTCTTGCCGAAACAAGTTACATTAAGCAGACAGTTCTTTGGCACAAATTATGGTTTTCACAAATGTGGGAGATGCAAACTATGCAAACTTCTAAAACAACAACCAAAAAAGATAACAAAGTTCACCTGTACGAATACAGGTCATGTGTATGATATTAAAAAATTTGTCGGTTGCGAATCTGAAAATGTTATATATTTACTACAATGTGCCTGTAATGCACAATACATAGGGAGAACCACAAGAAAATTTAAAGTAAGAGCATTGGAACATATAGGGGGCATTAGAAATAAAAGTAAGAAACATAGCATTCCTATTCACTGCAATCAATGTAGAGCTTTCACACTTTGACACTTTTTCAGCGTTCGCAATTGATAAAATAGACCCCCACTGGCGAGGGGGAAATCATGCAGAAACACTATCTAAAAAAGAAACTGAAAGGATCTTTAAATTTAAAACCTTTAAAAATGGTGGACTAAACACTGAATTGGATATTCTGTCCTTCATTTAAATTTAACCTTCCCTTGGGCTATTTCTAGACTTCACTGATCACTGACCTATATAAAGTCATCTCTTCCCTTTCTGGGCAACCTACCATACCACTCTAATGTTTTTGTCTCTGATATGCTAACAGATGTCTCCATGTTTTTCACAGCTTCTTACCATCGAAGACTATAGGTCCATACCAGTTACCTCTAAATGTTCAAAATATAACACCCTTGTTTGTCAATAGGGTATACTGTAATTCTATAGGACTATTAGTCCTCATTATATACAATGTATAATCTGGTTTCCCATATCTTATTAATTGATGTGACTTGTATAAATTTATGTATATTATGTTATTGACGTGTTAGTATGTACACAGATACTGCCACACGCTGAGCCACTCAATATTTTTTGTAGACTAATATATTTTTTGTTTTTTATATATATAGATTTTATATTCTGCATACACTTCTCCCATTTTTTTGTTCTTCATTCTTTCCATTTTTTATTTTATTTTATTATTATTATTATTATATATATTATTTTTTTATTATTATTATTTTTTATTATTATTTTCCTTTATTATTATTATTTTTTTTCCTTCATTATTTATTCATATAATTCTTTCACACCACAGATATATATATATACTATTTTTACTCTCCATTACAATTATTTTTTCATTTTTTATCTCTTCATTCCTCTTTTTTATCTATTCAACATCTTTCCTATCTATCTATCCATCTATTTATTTATTTATTTCCTTTTAATTATTCTTTCTCTTTATTTATTTTTTCCCTTTTCTTTTTCTTTTCTTTTTTTTTTTATTTTATTTCATTTTATTATTTTTTCCTTTTAATTCTTTTTTCCCTCTGCATCTTTTTTTCCTCTGCATTATTGTCCCCTTTTCCATTTGCCAATTATCACTATTTTTATTTTTATTTTTATTTTTATTTTTATATTTATATTTATTTCATTTGTCCTTATTTACATTTTTTTGGTTGATCTCCTTCTTCTTTTCAATATGATTAGGTTCATTGCTCGTTATCTCTAGAGGCAAGGCGTTTGTGTATAGATCTGTCAGGTATTATGTAAGTCAGTATGTGTTGGACGGGAGGTCACGTGTCCCGGACTATCTATCCAACGCTTCTCGTTGGTTATGGATAGACGCTTGAAGTCACGGGGAGTCAGCCTACACGCTGAGTGACAGCTATAGACGGGGAGGTTAGTTAGGGAGGTAGGCTCTTTCTCTCCAGTCCGGGTCACGTGATCGCGCATAGTCTGGACGCATAGTGGGGTTTTTTCCTCCCCCCACTTGCGTCATAGACAAGTGCCCTCTCCTAATTTGTGTTTTTTACAGGTGTTCTACGTTATTGTATTTTGTGAAGCCTTTTTAAGGCGTTTTCCTAGCTACAGTCTTTCAGCACTTTATTTGCAAGTTTGCACAAAGCATCAATCTCCTGAGGAAGCCGACAGCAGAGCCGGCGAAACGTGTTGAGAAGTGGATCCAGCTGTTTATTTCTTCAAAAGAAAAGAGCCTGAATGTCTTATCCTGGTGGCAGCAGGAAAGAAGTATTACCTCTCGGGACTTTTTTCACGCAAGTTGCACTTTAAGTGCTTTATATTTTGTACGTGTATCCATTGTTTTTATTGCCTGGTTTGTGTTAGCCACTGCGCAATGGCTTTTTAATGTGTTTTTTAGATGGAAATGATTAAAACCGACTGACTACATATTCTGATGAGCCTGATTTCAATATCCGTTTGTGAGTGCACCCCTGTAGAGATTTACTATACATCCAATTATATTTAAACTGTGTTGCACTATTGTTGTTTTTTTGTTTCTCTTCCCGGTACATGCGCCCCTACTCCGTCTTGTTTTTCTATTGTCAAGTGCCCGAGGAGCACTTTTACGGGTGCTGCAGTGCCAGAGGAGGAGTATAATTTAATTACCATTTCACTCTATTCACTATTTTGTTCACTGTTTATATTTGGGTTAAGTGTCACACTTTCTTTCTGACTACATAGACACACAGAAATTACCTGTAGCAGAATTGCACAGACTGTGAGCTTAAACAAATTTAAAGATGGTGGGGCACATTATATAGGAGCAGAGACACAAAACCGAAGACAACACAAAACCCGGAATTCAACAAAACAATACATATATGAATAAGTATTAAAATATACAAATAAGAAATAAAATCCCAAATAAATCAATAAAAAAACATGCAAAAAGGCATATCTAAAAACATATCTTTATTATTTGTTATCTTCTTTTTCTCTGTGTTTTTTTTCATTTATTTTTAACTCCTTTATTCTTTATAGCTTACAATTTCTCTTCTCTTCCTTTCTTAGTTTTCCTTTTCTTCATTTTCCCTTCTTTTTTCTTTGTTTCCCTATTTTTTTCCCTTTTTACTTTTTCTTTACTTTTTCCCTTCCTTTCTCCTTTCCTTTTCTCTTTTTTTCTGATTTTTTTTCTTTTTGTTTCTTCTTCCTTTTTTTCTTCCCCTCTTTTTTCTCTTTCTTTCCTGCCTTCTGCCCCTTCATACCCTTTCTTTCATTTCCTTTTAATTTTATTCTTCCCCCCTTTGTGTTTTACCTTTTTTTAAAAATGTTATTCTAATCAGTGTTATTTTTATTTGTGTTCCAAATAATCCATGGTTCCATGTCGAAATTATATTCATTTAATGGATGAAGTTTACCATATTTTGGCTATACAACATCTTGTAGGTATCATTATAATGTTGACTAATTTATGAGTCTAATGAGTTTAATGGTAGATTACATTTTGTTCAGGTTATAAGTTTATCTCTTTATCTAATAATTTGGATACAAATTATATTGATTTTTACATAGAGGTTCAATTTTGGAGCAGCTCCACCATATATGTATTGTGTCTCCTTTCATCCCACAGTTTCTATAACATACATCTGAGTTCTTTTTGCACATTTTAGATATTTGTTTGGGAGTTCTGTACCATCTGCACAGTGTTTATATTAGAGTTTTCTTTCAGCCATATACTAAAAGGAGTTTTATTTTAGTAGATAATAATTGATCTATAGTATGTTTCAAATCTTTTTCCTAATTAATCATATAAGAAGATTTAAAAAAAAAAATGTTATGAGTTAATTTCTATATACATTTTAGAAATAATTTTTTTTAAATTTATTTTAGTTTCTAGACTTTTCATTATTTCTTAATACACTTTAATAACAAATAAACTGGATGTGTGAAATGAATGCCATGGTTGTATCTTATGACGCATACAAAAACTTCTATCTGTTTAGGTCTGTTTCAGGACTCATTTATTTTTGTTACCTCCAATTGTGTATTTTATCTTCTTCTGTATCCTGCATTTTCTCCTCTGAAGTTGTCTCCTTGTGTCTTCTCAAAGGCTCCATCAAAGGCTTCCCCAGTTTCCTGACATAGCAATCTCTACTACAAGTCTCTGCTGCTTTTCTGAATCTAGGCCACTCTAGTGATTTGGTTGTGCTGATGTAAGACTGGCTGCTTTGTATGGAGCCAAAAAAAGATAACATGGTTGTGTAAGCAATATGTAACATGTTGCCAGAAGCTAATGTATTTGATAATGGAACCACTGTCGATGTTCAGCATGTCCCTCTCTATTATTAATTGATGTTAATTAATATTTAAAATGGTAAATCAAAGCTTTAATCTAAAAGCTATTACAATGCTTACATCGAGGCATGCTGTATAGCATTATACGTTATTAGCAGCCAACATTAGTTATACAATTTAAACACATGTAGTTTAATAATGTTAAGCTGTTTATATTAGATTAAAGCTCAGATGTATAATGAGTAGGAATATTTGATTAAGCAGATAGATGGTAGGCAAAATTTGATTCTGAATACATCAGACATATCTCCTTTTGTTTTGATGTACCATTCAGTTAGTATACATCCAACCAATGGCGTCTCACTGGGGTGCGGACCATGCCAGGTAACACACCCAGCGGAGGTGTAACTGCTGAACTCATCTGCTGGATGTAGCTGCCGGAAAAGAAAAGTTAAAAAAAAAAAAAAAAAATTCCACTGGAAATGACCTTAAGTTCTATCCAAGGGCTGTGGTTCCCTCCTCTGTGCAGGAGAGAAGAAGACCGGATGGAGGAGAAATAATACTGGCATATTAATGGCAAAATAACACTGGGATATTAATTGGCAAATTGGCGGTGGCATATTAATTGGCAAGCTGGCTATGGCATATTTATGTTAAAACTAACTGTAGCATATTAATGGGAAAACTGTGGCATATTTAATAGTCAAACTGTGGCTTATTTTAATAGGCAAACTGGCGGTTTCATATGTTAATGACAAAGTGATTGTGGCATGTTAATTGATACCTAATAGTGGCTTATTTTAATTGGTGCAGTGATGCTGTGGCATGTTCTGTGGGGCAAAATAATATGTACTATGGGGAAAGTGACATTGGCTTGTTCTGCAGGGCAGTTCTGTGGGGCAAAGTGACACTGTGGTATGTTCTGTGGGGCATTGACACTGTGGCATGCCAAATCATGTTTGTGCAATATGAGTGCAAGCCAAGTGCTGTGGGTGCAATATAGTTATCAGGCTCCTGTGTGTGGCATAGTTAATGGGCTCCTGTATGGTATATTTAATGGGCCATCTTACTGGCATTACTAAGGAATCTGTTTGGCATGGTATTGGAGGAAATCCAGGGGAGTGACACCAGGGGCGTCACTAGGGTTGGTGTCACCCGGTGCGGAAACTCATGGTGTCACCCCCCTGGATTTCCTCCAATACAATGCCAAACAGATTCCTTAGATGGCCTATTAACTGTGCCACACACAGGAGCCCCATAAATTATGCCACACCAGAGCCCCATAAATTATGCCACACCAGAGCCCCACTATTTATGCCTCACCTCTGTCCCATAATTATGCCACACAAAAGAGTCCCTTAATTATGCCACACATGGGGCTCGATAAATATGCCACACACAAGCGCCCCATAATTATGCACACATGGGACTGCCATTAAGCATGCAACACACAGGAGCCCCACGAGGTGACAATTGTACAATTATAGATACCAGGAATATTGTGCCAGTCAGATACCAGTAATATTGTGCCACTCAGAGCCCAGTAATATTGTGCCAGTCAGATACTAGGAATATTGTGCCACTCAGAGCCCAGTAATATTGTGCCAGTCAGATACCAGTAATATTGTGCCAGTCAGAGACCAGTAATAGTGTGCCAGTCAGAGACCAGAAATATTTGCCAGTCAGAGCCCAGTAATATTGTGCCAGTCAGTTCCCGGAATAGTGTGCCAGTCAGTGCCCAGTAATAGTGTGCCAGTCAGTGCCCAGGAATAGTGTGCCAGTCAGTTCCCAGGAATATTGTGCCAGTCAGTGCCCAGGAATATTGTGCCAGTCAGTGCCCAGTAATAGTGTGCCAGTCAGAGCCCAGTAATAGTGTGCCAGTCAGAGCCCAGGAATATTGTGCCAGTCAGTGCCCAGGAATAGTGTGCCAGTCAGAGCCCAGTAATAGTGTGCCAGTCAGTGCCCAGTAATAGTATGCCAGTCAGTGCCCAGTAATAGTGTGCCAATCAGAGCCCAGTAATATTTTGCCAGTCAGTGCCCAGTAATAGTGTGCCAGTCAGTGCCCATTACTAGTGTGCCAGTCAGAGCCCAGTATTAGTGTGCCAGTCAGAGCCCAGTATTAGTGTGCCAGTCAGAGCCCATGAATAGTGTGCCCGTCAGTGCCCAGTAATAGTGTGCCCGTCAGAGCCCAGTAATAGTGTGCCAGTCAGTGCCCAGTAATAGTGTGCCAGTCAGAGCCCAGTATTAGTGTGCCAGCCAGTGCCCAGTAATAGTGTGCCAGTCAGTGCCCAGTAATAGTGTGCCATGCCAGTGCTCGTTTTAAACCACCCTCCTCCCCCTTCCCCATCACTTACCGAGTAGCTGCTGCTCTGTGCTCCCGGACGGATGCCTCCTCCGTGCAGTCTTCCCTCCTGCACGGATTTTCTTTTTTTCCGGCGGCTGCCAGGGGAAAAAATAAAAAAGGTAAGCAGCGCGGTGCGGGGGGTGCCGGCAGCACGGGTGTCACCCCCGCTGGAGGTTTCTAGTGATTCCTCTGCATCAAACATACAGTAATCGGTTGGATCTGTGCAGAGACATCAATAAGAGTCACAAAGAAAGTTACACTCATAAAAACTTCCAGAATGAATACTTCCAGCTACTTCTGTCTGATTCAAATGTCTTGTGGATGGTGCTCCTAGAGAACACAGTTCAGGACTGATTTTGAAGTCTATGTAGGGTATTTCTGCTTGGCTACAACAAATGAACAATGATAAATCATTTGTTCATTTGGATTCTGTTTGCATAGTATGCAGAACATGGGAGTAAGCTGTTTTTTTTTCTTTAACCAATCAGCTTACTCTTGTCACATGATGCTGACGGGCTTGTCCAATGGTGTGTGCTGCATCCTGGACTTTAAAATCAAAGCGGATGAAACAGTATATAAGAAGGCAGGCAATCTTTTCTCCTCACTTCTTTCACTGAGCTTTGATGGTGACACACTGTGCTGTGTTAGCCTAATTGCCTTTTATTGATTCTCTGTGTGTCCTGGTGAGCCTGCTATTTCTCAGAACAAAGTGTGTATTAAAGAGAGACTTTTCCAGAGACAGCTTTAATTTTCTGTGTCTGTGCTTTTTTGTGAGCTGTGCAGTGCTGTGCTGCTGACAGTTAGTTGCTGACAAGTTAGTTTGACAAGTTAGTTTGCCACACAGTGCCTGGCTGGCATTGACAGTGCCTGCCTTCCCTGCTTGCTGTACTGCCTGCAGCACCAGGTTTTTTAATATATATATATATATTTTTTTTTTAAATACATTTTTAAGTTTCCTTTGAAGAAAAAAAATGAACTTCTCAGCCACACAGCGGGCCACAGAACTGAACGGGGGTCTGTTTGAAATGGCACTCAAAAAACCCATAAAAAACAAGTTCACCTCTTGATATGCAAGCATAGAAAAATATAAATGTATTAATAAAATACTCCTAAAGGAGAGTGATCATGGAATGAGAGCCAACAAACTCACACCACAATTATTTAGAAATACAAGCAATACATAAGAAAATATATATAATATATATATATATACAAATACTAATACCTTCTGCAGGAAAAGAGCAGTAGGCAGTTTGATGGCAAAGAACTGCAGAAATATTGCTGTTTCTGCCCCACCACAATGCTGTCAAACAAATACATAGACAAATGCTGTGCGTCCACAGTAAAAAATAAAAATAATAAATATAAACAAAAATAAATAATACTGAAAATAAATATAAGTAAAGAGCTAAGTGCACTGACATAACCCTACAAGCTGCATAAGAAATAGTTAGAAAAGATTCCGATAGAAATCTTAAAAAAATAAAGCAAGAAAAAAGATATTGTTTAACTATGCATAGTTATATAGAGTAAGGTAAAAGCAGAGGTCCAGCCACTTGTCAAGCACCAGTACGTTTAGTCAATTGATGCGCTATGAAACATACACTTTGCTTAAAGATGGACAGTTCTGAAGATGCTACTGCAATAAACGCTTATCTGTAAACCATAAGTAAATGTCTCATCAGGAGGAAATGGGGGTTATAGCTACTGCAGATTTGTGCTGTAAAGAAGATCTTTCTCCTTGGGATACACTTGACCCGTAAATCAGATGATAGACAGTAATCAAAGGGCCCCTCATGCAGCCCACCGGCTGCAGAAGTGGCTATATTCCGTCTGTGTGGAGCGTTGTATGCTTCTCGAAGTAGAAATCCCCAAGCTTTGATCCTCCGTGAGCTGCTACACAAGTGACTGGACTGAACAGCAAACTCCTCCTACAGGAAGTAAAGAACATCTCCAACAATCGTTTTTTAGAGATGTACCGGGGGTACATCTCTAACGCTGGTTGGCTGTGTCGGAGGGGCGAAAATTTGGTTGGTTACTGTAAACGTTACTTAACAACATATTTATCTCATAAAACCATTAATTAACGCTAATACTTAGTATCACTAGCAGGCCGGGCTCAAGAGAATAATAAACTAACAATAAATAAAACGATACAGAAAAAATAATAATAAAAAAGAAATAACAAAGAAGAGAAGAAAGAAAAATTATATATATATATACCATGGGATATACTGCATTTCTTATGTATTGCTTGTATTTCTATTTCCTGGCTAACCATGGCAGCAGTTACGTATGGGTTAGCTCCACCCTCTAGGTAGGTAGGACAGAAACAGAGTTAAAAGAGAGCCCCCGCCCCTGTCTCCTCAGTCTTTTTTCTGTCCTCATTGGTATTAGGACGGGGCCCGTTTCGGGCCTAAATATTTTTTGTTTTTTGGATTTTTTCTTTATTTGTTTTTTACTCACCTTCCGGAAAGTTCAGCCTCTTTCTTTCCGAAGCCCGGTTCCTTGTCTTTTCACGGTTCCCTGGGATATTTATTCCTCCGTACACTTACTTATAGTTGGTACTGGAGATGATTCTGGATATGAAGTTTTTGGCCATGTTCCTCCGTAAGCTTACTGCAAGTGGTACTGGAGATGTATTGGTGCTTTGCAGAGGTCTCAATTCCTGCTACGCTTTGGGGGTATGTATGGGGCATTGGGATGGGAGTCCCCCCCCCCCCCCCCCATTTCTTTATTCCTACTATTTGTTTTTTCTTTAAGTGTGGGGACGCTTTGGCATCCCACACTTCTGTTTCCCCCCTTCTCCGTTTATTTTTTGGGGCTGTGGAATGCATATGCGTTCCACACCTCCCTTACTTTACCCTATTCCCGGCGGTGGAACGCATATGCGTTCCACGCCTTTGTTTTCTTTGGAGGGCTGGAGTACTTCCGCCTTCCAGCCCTCATTTTACTGTCTCTGACGGCTGGGAAGGCGTTTAAGAGGCGCTGGAACGCATTTGCGTTCCAGGCCTCGTTTTCGCTGCCGTTTTTTCGGCGTTGGAACGCATATGCGTTCCACGCCTCGATTTCCTCTTCTTTCTTCAGGTGGAACGCATTTTGCGTTCCACCACTTACTTTTCTACTATTTAGGGCTGCTGGTGCACGAGTTAGGTGGGCCCTGTTATTTTCTTTCATACCAGGACTCACCTTGACCTTGGTTCCCTGTGCCTTTCCTCTTCCAGCCTCAGGTAATTCTTTGTTTTGTCAGTTTTTTCTGTAATTTACATTCTTGTGCATTTGTTTCATGCAATCTTTTCTTTCTCAGCCTGCCCTTTATTTTTGTTCCCACTATCATGTCCACCTCATCCAAGAGGTCTCATTCTCGTCATTCTAGGTGAGTTTTCATTTTTTATTTTTATTTTTTATTTTTATTTTAAGAGTGTTTTTTGCCTATTTACCCTGGTGTCTTTTTCCAGCCCTAGAACGGAATCTGATCATCCCAGGAAGAGAACGGAAAAGCGTCCTCGATGTTTGGCTTGTGATGCCACCCCTCTAGAGGGCAAACGTCTTTGCGGGGACTGCTTGACTCAGGCCGCTGGCCCCCCTGAGCCCTCTCCGGATTTAATGCACCTGGTTAATCAGGCTGTTGAGAAGAGTCTGAAAGAACATTTGGGGAATCTTATCCCGATCCACAACTCACCCCCGACTGAGGAGTGTTTGTTTTCGGATCGGCCCGGCTCTGAGGATCCCTTGGATATGGGGAATTGCTCTTCAGCCGAAGAGGATGGTGATTCGGGCGTTTTCTTGGACCCTACCCTTATTGACCACCTCATTGGAGCAGTTAAAGCTACATTGGGTATCACCGAGCCTCTTCCCACGGTGGGTGCAGCCGACAAATACTTCACCAGTCTGCATAGGAAAAGACCATCCTTCCCGGTTCATGACTCCATTGAGGAGTTGATTTCTACTGAATGGAAGAACCCTGATCGTAAAGTTTCTTCCGGCAGGAGGATCTCTAGATTATATCCCGTGGCTGCCGAGGATGCCTCCTCTTGGTCCTCTCCTCCTGTGGTAGATGCTCCGGTCATTCGGGTTGTCCGGCGTTCATCTCTCCCTCTAGATGGTCCGGCACTTCTGAACGACCCCATGGAATGACGGATCGAGGCCTCTTTGTCAAGATCTTATGTCGCGGCAGGTGCTATCTGCCAACCTACGGTTGCCATGACATCTGTCTCCCGTGCCCTAAAATGTTGGATCCTCGACCTCAAGGATGATATTGAAGGCGGGGTCCCCAGAGAACAGCTTCTGGATTCCTTATCCAACATCAAACTGGCGGCGGAGTTTTTTATTGAATCATCTTCGGATGTTTTGAAGCTGGCGGCCAGATGCATGGGCTTGTCGGTGTCAGCCAGACGTGCCCTGTGGTTGAAACACTGGCATGCCGACAATGCCTCTAAGAATTCCTTGGTGTCCATTTCATTTGATGGAAAGTTGTTATTTGGAAGGGTTTTGGAGGATGCCATCCGTAAGGCCGCTGAAGGTGAGAAAGTTTTTTTGCCACAGGAACGCAGGCGCCTTCCCAAGACCGTTTGGAACGACCGTCGGACCTTTCGTTCTTCCTTCCGGGATTCCAGACAATACCGTCCCGGCAGAGAAGTGGCTCGTACTTCGGCATGGAGAGGCGGTTTCCGAGGACCTGCAAGGGGTTCCCGTTCCCGCCCGGCCTCTTCCTTTCGTGGAAAATTCCAGTCATGAAGGTCCTCCTGCCCAGGCCCCTCCAGTCGGTGCTCGACTTCTGGCCTTTTCAGTGGTCTGGGCAAGTTTTTCCACGGATTCCTGGGTCCGAACCATTATCCACGACGGTTACGGCCTGGAGTTTCGGTCCCCTCCACCTCCTATTTTTATCCGTACCAAGGTTCCTGTGGACCCCCACCGGAAGGATATCCTGAAGAATTTTCTACGCTCCCTTCTCCAAAACGAGGTTATTCTTCCTGTTCCTGTGCTCGAGCGCTTCCAAGGAAACTACTCCCCCCTGTTTTTTGTAGCCAAAGCGTCAGGAGATCTAAGACCGGTCCTCGACCTGTCTGTTTTCAATCGTTCCATGAAGGTCAGAAAATTCAGGATGGAGTCCCTCTGGTCAATTGTTCCTTTCATCTCCCCTGGCGATTGGATGGTCTCTATCGATCTCCAAGATGCCTACTTTCACGTTCCCATCAGGATTCGGCACCAGAGATTTCTACGCTTCGCCATTGGGGAGGATCACTTCCAGTTTCGGGCCCTCCCATTCGGCCTCAGTACGGCTCCTTGTACCTTTTCCAAGGTTCTGGTGGTGTGTGTTGCAGAACTTCGCAAGAAGGGCCTGACAATCTTTCACTATCTGGACGACATTCTCATCGTGGCTCCCTCTCAAGACCTTGTCACCTCTCAGCGGGACGAGGCGTTGAGTTTTCTGCAAGGAGCTGGTTGGATAATCAACTTCACAAAGAGCCAACTCCTTCCGTCCCAAACCCTGGTCTTTTTGGGGGCGTGCTTCAACACTCTCACGGCTACTGTTTCCCTGTCATCGGACCGTCAGTCTCGTCTGATTTTGGCCATCCAGAATGTCGTCCTTCCCGGTTGGCTGCCCATCAGGAAACTTATGTCCCTTCTAGGGGTCCTGGTCTCCACTATCGGCCTAGTTCGTTGGGCTCAATGGCACACCCGGTTTCTTCAGTCCCTTCTGCTACCTCATCTCCCGGTTCCCAGGTCCTTCTTGGATAAGAAATTGTATTTACCAGAGATGACTTCTCATCATCTGGCCTGGTGGTTGGAGGTCCGTCACCTCAGGAGAGGTTTTCCACTGACGGACATCACTTACAAAGTTGTCACGACGGATGCGAGCGCTCATGGTTGGGGAGCCCATCTGGACGGTCACTACGCCCAAGGAGAATGGTCCCCTGCGGAGAGTTGTCTTCACGCAAATGTCCTGGAACTGAGGGCAATTTACAGGGCCTTGCTGGCTTTTCATCGAACCATTCGGGGTCATTGGGTGAGGATCCAGACAGACAACAGGTGTGCGGTTGCCTACATCAACCATCAAGGTGGTACCAGGAGCCTGTCTCTCAGCCGGGAGTTCGAGCCGATTGCTGTCTGGGCTCAGGAATCAGTCGAACACCTGGCTGCGGTTTACCTTCCGGGTCCGGAAAACATGATGGCAGACTTCCTGAGCCGCACCACTCTCAATACAACAGACTGGAGACTTTCGTCTCAGGTATTCGATCGTCTTTGTCTCCTGTGGGGTCGTCCGACCTTAGACCTGATGGCCTCTCCCGCGAACACTCAGCTTCCTCGTTTTTTCTCCAGGACTCCTCACCCCATGTCAGAGGGCGTGGACGCTCTCTCCCTCCCATGGCCCAAGGAGTTCCTATATGTTTTTCCTCCTCTCCCTCTCATTCCGAGACTCCTGGGAAAATTGCGTCTGGAGAAAGCAGAAGTGATGGCCATCCTTCCATGGTGGCCCAGGAGGCCTTGGTTTCCGCTGGCGAACAGGCTGTCCATCCGGGACCCTTGGCTTCTCCCGCCTCGCCTGGACCTCCTGTCTCAGGGTCCGGTGTTTCATCCTTGCCCCCGCTCTCTTCAGCTAGCGGCCTGGCGATTGAGCGGCAGTCACTGCGGTCCCATGGTCTGTCGGAAGGCGTTGTCTCTACCCTGCTGAAGGCTCGGAAGCCTAACACCTCGGCCACGTATCATCGCATTTGGTCTGCCTTCCTGGTTTGGTCTGAGGGTAGGATTCTGGATCCACTATCACCTTCCCTACCGGATGTCCTGGCTTTTCTCCAAGCTGGCCTGGACCGAGGTTTGGGTCTGAACTCCCTCCGGGTTCACGTCTCGGCCCTGTCTGCTCTCACGTCAGTTCGTTGGGCGTTGGAACCTCTGGTGATTCGTTTCTTCAAGGCGGTTCTCAAACTCCGTCCCCCGACCCGTTCCTTCACGACACCTTGGAGCCTTCCCCTGGTACTTCGTGCTTTATCTGAACCTCCCTTTGAGCCCATGCAGGATGCCTCCCTATGGCTGGTGACCCTGAAGACTCTTTTACTACTGGCCGTGACTTCTGCTAAGCGTTGCTCGGAACTTCAGGCTTTCTCTACAGAACCTCCATACACGGTCTTCTCTTCGGATCGTGTCCTCCTTCGCCCTGTCCCGGAATTCCTGCCTAAGGTGGTGTCGGACTTTCACCTGAATCAAGAGACTGTCCTCCCGGTGTTTTTTCCGAACCCCACGACTCCTGAGGACTCCCGCTGGCATACCTTGGATGTGGTTCGCTGCCTACGCCTCTATATTACCGCCTCTTCCTCCCTGAGGAAGTCTACCAGGCTCTTCGTCCTTCCTCTGGGCTCTCGACGAGGTGAGGCGGCCTCTGTCTCCACTCTACGCCGCTGGATTGTGGCTGCGATATCCAGGTGCTACGTCTCCACTGGTATTCCGGTTCCTCCAGGGCTCAAGGCTCACTCCACTCGGGCTGTTTCCTCTTCATGGGCGGCTGAGGCTGGTTCTTCAGTGGCGACTGTTTGCGAAGCTGGGAACTGGTCATCGGGTGCCACCTTTTTCCGACACTACCGTCTGGATATCCACCGGACTGAGGGATCCTCCTTCTCTCACGCTGTTTTGGCCTCTGTCTCCTCTCATTAAACCTTTTTCATTTTTGCAGTATTTCTTCTGTGTCTGTGTTTATTGGTTGTATGTTCTCCCATCCCTATTGGTTTCTGGCTTGGGTATGTCCCATACGTAACTGCTGCCATGGTTAGCCAGGAAAATTGAAAATTGTTTCATACTTACCGTAATTTTCTTTTCCTGGTTATTATCCATGGCAGCAGTCAGTTCCCTCCCTTGTTATTTCTTGGTTGAGCTGGTTACTAGACTGAGGAGACAGGGGCGGGGGCTCTCTTTTAACTCTGTTTCTGTCCTACCTACCTAGAGGGTGGAGCTAACCCATACGTAACTGCTGCCATGGATAATAACCAGGAAAAGAAAATTACGGTAAGTATGAAACAATTTTCAATTATAATTGTGGTGTGGGTTTGTTGGCTCTCACTCCATGATCACTTTCAAAATTTATATTTTTCTATGCTTGCATATCTAGAGGTGACCTCGTTTTTTATGGGGTTTTTGAGTGCCGTTTCAAACAGAGCCCGGTTCAGTTCTGTGGCCTGCTGTGTGGCTGAGCAGTTCAGTTTTTTTCTCTTATTCTATTTGGGGGGTGGGTCTGTAGGCACCCACCCCCCATTTTGTATTTAGGTAGTCAATGGGTGGTGATTTTACCCAGGTTACTTTGTATTGTGGGTGATGCAGGGTGCCATCAAAGCGTTAAGTTTACTTTGTAGTGTTTGTTTTGTCTTTTTCAAAAATAATAAATTATAATATTAATGTATGCAACATATTAATATAATTTAAATGATGTAATATGAAATAATACTTCAATGATTTTTTTAAATAATAAATGAAATAACTAATCATTAAATGAATTCCATATTAATCACTTGCTTAGAGGAGGAATAATCTAGTCCTTTAGATGAGTGGGCCCAAATGCTTCTTGCTCTAAGCAGTGGGGGCTGTAGCCCCGGATCTCTGCTCCATAGCCCTGAATGGTGATTAATGCTTTAGCCCGGAGTCTCCTATCCTGTTTTTGTTTTCCCCCACACATGAAGCTTTCCTCCTCTTGTGGAGGATTAGAGGTTCCTGGGCAGGAGCACAGGCTCCGCCCCCTCATGCTCAGCTCTGCCCCCTCATGCCGCTGTGCATGCTATAATATGTGCTGGACAGCTCCAGGCTCTGCCCCCTCATGCTCGGCTCTGCCTCCTCAAACTAAATCAATAGCTGCCCTATCGGCAGCTCCTTGGCTCCTCCTGTAGATTTTCCCTCCATGCAGCAACAGTTTGGGTCCTGAACTGTTAGGTACGCACTATATCTGTGTGTGAGAGTGGCAGAGATTGAGTCAGTGGCAGAGTGTAAGTGTGTGTGAGTGAGTGTAAGCGTGAGTGGCAGAGTTATGAGTGTGTGGGTGTGGCAGAGTGTGAGTGTGAATCCCAGTGAGATTACTAGGAGAAAATGTGATTACCGTATTTGCTCGATTATAAGACGAGGTTTTTTTCAGAAAAATCCCCCTCGTCTTATAATCGAGGTCTCTTATAATCTGACCTCAAATTGAGGTCAGATTATAAGACATGGATCCAGGTCCCCAGCAGAGCTGCAGGGGACCTGGATCCCCCTCTCTAGCAGCAGGGGATGTCTGCGCAACGGGCGCAGACTCCCCTGCTTCCGCCCGGCACGACCGCCGGGGCTTCTGTGAAGAAGCCGGGTACTTCCGCTTTTGTCACAGAAGTCCCGGCGAGCGTGCCGGGCGGCAGCAGGGGAGGTCTACGCTCATCGCGCAGACTTCCTCTGCTGCCCCACTAGGCACCAGGGACAATCGGGCAGCTGGGGGATGTCTGCACTATACGTGCAGATATCCTCCATGCTGCCCGACACGGCAGACTATTATGACGGACAGCTGTCCGTCATAATAGACTGCCGTGTCGGGCAGCATGGAGGATGTCTGCAAGTATCGTGCAGACATCCCCCGGCTGCCCCCACTAGCCACCAGGGATTGAAGTACAAGTAAGGGGGGGGGGACAGAGAGACAGGGGGAGGGAGGGGGCAGAGAGACAGGGGGAGGGGGGCAGAGAGACAGGGGGGACAGAGCAGGAAGGGGGGGAGATACAGAGGAAGGGGGGCAAAGAGAAACATGTGGGGGGAAGAGACAGGTGAGTGGGGAGTGAGACAAAGCTGGGGGCAAGGGAAAGAGAGAGGCAGCATTGGCACATAAAAAGAAATAAACACAAGAAATGCATTTTTTTTAATATAATATTTTATTAAAAAGCAATTTACATGTGAATATATACAAGTTTAACTTTTTTCCTATAGGGTAGTCTTATATTCAGGCTTTTAGTATTTTTCCTAAAGGAATATCCAAAGTTTGGGGGGTCGTCTTATAATCAGGGTCGTCTTATAATCGAGCAAATACGGTAATTACAATTATTCACATTGAATGTGATAGTGTGAAAATAAAAACAAAGCTATCATCTCATATTATTTTCATTTTCACACTTGATTATTACATTCAATATGAATAATAGTAATTCATCTTTATATTCATGGCAATAAAAGTCCATACACATGGCATTAAACATCCCATGTACCTCGTTATATTATTAAACCCATACATTATGAATGAATGTGCTGCTCATTATATTATGGGCTTTACGCATGAACGAGAGAATTGCAGGAAAGTGAGATGGGAATTTCAGAATTAAAGCAAAAGTAGCAGAGTTGGAAAAATTATCCCATTCATTTGAATTCCCATCTTAGTTCCCTGCACTTCTCTCTTTTATGAGGTTGGTAGAAGAAGCATACCTCAGCCTATTCTCCCCAGGTTTTTCAACCCTTTATGTATAGTGTGTGTGTGTGTGTGTGTGTGAGAGAGAGAGAGAGAGAGAGAGAGTCAGGTTTACACGTGTGCCTGAATGACTAGCAGGATGTGCGTGTGAGAGTTGCAGGTTTACACACGTCTGAGTGGCAGAATGTGCATGTGAGAGAGATGAGTTTACATGTGTGTGTCTTTGTGAGTGGCAGGATGGGAGTGTGCGAGAGATGGATTTGCACATGTGTATCTGAATGAGTGGCAGGGTGGGAGTGTGAGAGAGATGGACTAGCACGTGTGTATCTACATGAATGGTAGGATAGTAGTGTGTGAGTGATGAGTTTGCATGGGTGTGTGTCTGAGTCAATGGCAGGATCATAGTGAGAGAGATGGGTTTGCACGTGTGTGTCTGAGTGAATGGCAGGATGGGAGTGTGAGAGAGATGGGTTTGCACATGTGTGTCTGAACGAGTGGCAAGATGGTAGTGTGAGAGAGATGGATTTGCACATGTGTGTCCTGGTGTGTGTAAGGTTGTCAGTGTGGGAAAGGCCATATTTGTGTGTAACGGTGTCTGTCTGTGTGTGTGTAAGAGGGTGTGTGAGTGTAACGTCATCTATGTAAGGGTATCTATGTGTGGGGGTGTAAGGGTGGGTGTCTCTGTGTGTAAGGGTGTGTGTGTGATATCCTCTATATTATGAGACTATTGGTCAACTGTTTTCTCAAAGTCTGGTAAATGGTGTATGTAACGTACACAAAATTTTGTATGCTCAGTTATTTTGAAATCATGGGAATTTGCTAACATACCAGTATGTGTGTAGTGTAAGTGGGATTGTGTGTCTCTGTGTGTAAGGGTGTGTGTATGTATGTGTGACTGTCTAAGTGTGAATGTGTGTGGCTGTGTAGGTATGTGTGGTTAGTGTAACTTCGATACATTCACACACTGCACATTACTGTGAGTTTTATTGCTGTGGAGTCTGTGAAACATTCATACACTGCACATTACTGCAAGTTTTATTGCTTTGGAAATTGATACACTCACACACTGCACATTAACGTGAGGTTTATTGCTGTGGAGTCTGTGCTATACTCACACATTGCACATTTCTGTGAGTTTTGTTGCTGTGGAGTCAGTCACAGACAGGCATATACACACACACACACAGTCAGTCACAGACAGACATACACAACTGTCCGTCATAGGCAGACAAAGTGTCAGTCACACACACAGTCACACACACAGTCAGTCACAGTCACATACACTTACACACAAATCAGCAATTTTGTTGTTGTTTAAGATTAAACAAGTGCATCTATAAATATGCCCACTCCTTACTGCTTTACCTCATTCTAGCCAGGTCTGTGCCCTGCTGTTGTTTCTAGCCCTGCTGAGCACACCCAGCACTCGGACACTATAGTGCGATGCGTGTGGGGGCAGAGCAGGAAGTCTGTGCAGCCGGTGCACACACAGCTCCCTCGCGCTCCGCTGGATAAAAAAATAAAATGATCCCAGCGGCGAGGGCACCATGCAGGCACAACAATAACCGGGTGCCAGGTATAATCCTGGTGCCCAGGGATTTGTTGAGCCCTGATATATACCCATATATACCTACTGGTCAATGGCATCATATATATCAGTCTGTATGCCCGCCTACGCATGTGAGCCTGTTTACTCCACTTCTTTCAAATCTGCCACGGGCTCCAGCCCAAGATCTTTTGGAGACCTAGCAATGCCTCTGGCTCTAGGGGTAGACTAGTAGGTTGGTTTAGATTATTGCAGGAACTTGAAGGATAGTCTGTATTTCTCAGCCTAGTAGAAATTAATATATTCTGGGTTGGAGGTTAAAAATGTAAACTAACCAAGCAATATATTGTTGTGTTTTGTCACTCATTTGCTGACAAAATTTGCATGCAGTTAGAGTTCAATATTTTTTTTATTGAGTGAATATATATAGTTTTTTAAGTTAAGGATCTACCATAATATATCTAATATTCTTTGCAGTATAGGCTGCTGGCCCCATTCCACTAGCATTTTAAACTGGGAAGTTCAGAAATAACAGTGGTTTATGCAAAACCCTCTTTTTCCCTTACCGCAGTACCAATGCTTTAACGAACGGTATTACTGCGGTCCCTTTTTCAGTTGTATCACATGTTATTATATTAGGAATAACGAGCACTATTTCAACTTAACCTTTTTTTCAGTCATAATGGACAGCATTGCATCTACCCCATTGTTTGTTTGTTTTTAGCAGCAAGAGGTGAAGCTGTTTGCTGTTTATTTCACTTGAAAACGAGAGAAATCTCAATGTATTTTTCCTGGTAAAACACTTTCTAAATAAATAAATAAATAAATAAAAATTCTTTTACTTTAGTTCATGACACATTGTATCAGTTGAACTTTTTTTATATTCTTAAAGATTAACAGAAGTAGTAGTTTATTTGAAATGTAATCAATAGTATATTCTATTGAAACATTTTCTTTTTAACAATTACAAGTCTCTAATAATACTTTTTTCGTTAGTCCAGCCAGTGTTTTTGTGTACACTAAACCGGCAGGGAACACATGTTGACAGACTGCACATGGCACAAAGGGCAGTTTTGCATAGTTTTTCAGAAAGCACTGAAGTGAATAAATCTGCCTTTGTGTAATCTCTTTTTTTTTAAAATTATTTTTCTTGAACTGTGTTTAAAAATATAGGGAAGGTCACGCTCCAGCCACAACCGCTGTTTACAACAGTTTAGTCTGGCAAGCTCTTAGTCCAATTTCAGGCCTATTGGTGCAAGATTCTGCTACTCCTTCTACAACTAATTGTACCATCAGCTCTGTAGAAGTTCCAGGTAGGAGTGACGGGGAGGTGTTGTATCTCAGTATTACCATCTTTTTGTATTTTAAAAGGGTTTTTCTGTCCTTCCTTTATCCTCATTGATAACCCTATCCAAATCATCTTCTTTAAAACCATTCTCCAAAAATCTTTGTTTAGAACTTTTGTTCGTTTGCTGTACTCATCAAAGTCTGGGCAATTTCTCCTAATGCAGATGCACTGACTTTTGGGACCGCCTTCAAGCCAGAGACTATTCATCAACTGTTCTTCTGTATTTAGTTATTGAAGTTTTATTTTTATTTTCTCCCTCTTCCACGTAAATGTTTAGATCTAAAAAGTCGATGCTTTCTCTGCTCATCTCAGTGTTCAGGACAATATGAGAATACAATACCAACAAATAAAAGGTATAATTTTAAAAATATATTAAAAGCATGAACACAAATAACATTTATTTAATATTTCAAATATTACAAAAATAATACTGTTCGTAAAAAGAATAGCAGAAAGGAAAATATGTGTATAACATAACAGAAGAAAAAGAAGAAAAAAAACACTTAGTAAAAGGCAACTTTCATTTCTGATACTAAAAAATATATGAATTTAATTAGATGTAAAAAGTAAAAAATGCCAGCCTTAAAAATGTACTGAACAATTGTTGTGTGGCAGTTTTCCAATTATTTCACTACTTGTTGAAGTTTGTTGAGGTGTCTTAATAAAATAAGTCTGAATGAATAAGGAGTTTTATGAAAGCAAAAAGGAGTGGACATAAAATTTTGCCCATAAAGTGCTGTACGCAAGCAAAAAATAGTCAAAAATAGTAAAACAAATAGTCAATGCCAGAATCATGGCTTAAATTCAATGAAATACAGTGCAACCCGATTATGATTTCATTTTATGTAAGCCTTATATCTACCAGTGATCTGTCTTAAAGGGGCAGTCTAGTCCCCAAATTCACTTTGGTGGAAGACTATAGCCTAAATAGTGCAGCAGCTTTTTCCAGTGAGATTTTATGCAGGCATTCTGCATAAATCACCTTTTTAATATTATACTGAAGCCCTCCCCTGCATGCTATACTTCAGGTACTTTGGCACTGATTGTTCTGGAACTTTCTTGTGGTAATTACTAACCTGCCCTGTTATTTTATATTCTCCTTGTGGATTATACGGTCACGCTTGCTTGTATATGCTGCATCACCCTGTGGATTATACTATATGCTTACTGGCTTATGCTGCAGTTTCCCTGTGGATTATAACTATCACGTCACTGCTGTATGCTGTATGTTCCTGTGGATTGCTGTCATCAAATTGAACTGTTCCATGCTATAGCTATCCAAGTGTATTCCGCATTCTGGTGAGTACTGTACTCAGTGTATATTCCTGTAACCTGCATATTGACCTCCTTCTTCCAATCCTCACACCTAGGGTTTCCTACCATTGAAGCATTAAGGAGCAATATTTTTAGTTCATTTCAAACTCTACCACAAAGTCTGAAAAAAGACGAACAGTACTGATTGTTTTGCCTGCCATTGACCTTACCAGTTTTCTGCCTGCCCTGACCTTTTTATCCATCTTGAATCTGCTTTTTGCCTTGCCCCTTTCTGTTTTGGTTGCCATCTGTATGTTCGGTATCCTGCTATCCTGCTGTTTTGTCACTCTGGTTTCATCTGTGGTTTTGATGGTACTGGACATGAATTTTGTATTACCAACAGACTCCACGATAATCCCTGCACCATGGCTCCTCCCTGATTTCCTCTCCTAGTATGTGACATAAATGTTCAGTATTTTTTTCTTAAGGAGATAGCATGTCCCACTTAATTCAGATTTCTGCCACACTCAGATCTTGGATCTCTGCTGCACTACTCAAAAGAGCAGCAGCCATCTGGATGGGAAGGCCTTCTGGTACATATGCAGCTTTAGAATGGTGATGTGGATCGACACAAATTCATATGCACACTTTAAAACAGTAACTGCTGAGCAGGCAATAACACATCTGCTGTGATCTTCTCTGCACCAGTGTCTGCAAAGGCCGAGTAGTCACAGATCTTTCTATCAGATACTGTTTGTAGCATTCCCGTACAACAAAATCCAAACTGTTGATTTAATAGATAAACCAAGTACTCAGTTTTATGGTTGTATACACAATAGAGTCCTCTTAATGTTAATGGGGCTCAGGGCAAGCACATCATACACATGTGTGATTGTTTTAGTCTCCAGCTCACTGGTTGTTTTGCCATGAAATTATTATCATTGTAGTGTTGTGTTAACTATAATGGTTTCAAGATTATGGTGATTTGTTCATATAGAGTATATATTTTAAGTGCCAACTAAAACCTGAAATATGTCATGCAAAAGTCTAATTTAAGCCCCATTCTCTCTCACACTAAATGGGCCACCAATGTCCATTTCCTTCAACAAAGTACCACTGACATTCACATCACCCCACTGTGCCACACAAACTTTGCTCCATGCCCTATGTTCCACTTAATCCCTCTCTCTAATTCAATGCACTGTACACACTTTTTCACCAATTGCATGTGAAAGCACCAACCTATCAACTATCAGACAACTTTCAAATCCTTTTTCTTAGCCCACAGCTACACACTAAGCTTATTTGTCGGAAGTGTCACCCTTGTCACATTCTGCATTGAACCCTGCCATCTGCACCACCCTCAGTCTCGCCATCATAATTCTATACAAATATTTTATTCCCTACAAATATGTTGTATGATGAATTATCAAACGACGTTTAATTTTTGAAGAAAAAAAAGAAACCTATAGTCTGTGATTAACAAAAAAAAGCTCCCCAAAAATATATAAAACCTCCAACTGCTGTAAAATACAGTGTTCTCATTTTTTTTTTTTTTAGCACTTGACCCTTGGGTCAAATACAATAATTGAAAGCTGCACAGTCGTCTGACAGCAAATATATATTTTGTTCATATAAGAAAACATTCCAGAAAACTAGAATGCAGTGTGAAAAATAACATAATTAAGCTGTCAGAGCAAAAGACCTTGAGGAATTCCTTACATATAAGTCAGGAACGTGGTCAAGCTGAATATGACAAATCCGAAAGAATCTCATTCGAGCATTTGGACATATCCATTCAGGATATCACTCAGATATACTTATTCATTGGTGGAAGAATTGTTGACAATACCATACACAGGAATGGGAGTTTCAATTTTCACCTTTACTAGTCAACTATGTATCATAGTTGTCAACATCGGGATATATAAACGCACAGACAGAATCCAAATAATTAATCAGGATGGAGACCTACCATGATTAATTAATTGGATACTGTTGGTGTGTATATCAATCCTACATACTGCCGGGCTGCACATTGCATGGTTTTTCTGCAGCATGTGGAAAAAATATGTGTCCCTGGAAACATGGCCGATGTTGGCAACTATGATATAAATATGGAGGTTGATTACATTGCCCACAACACAAACAAATAACTCACCCTTGAGTGACACGCAAATAAAAATAAATAAATAGAAAGACCTGTAAATAGACGCTACTAATCACTGACAATACAACAACAAAATCATTAAGTAAATACATCTACAGCATTACATATTCACAGTACTGCATCACATACATATCTCACGGTAACAACACATAGGAAATATCAGATCACCCCCAGCACTTGACAAACAATGACAGTTATGATGCATGATCATGTTGCCTTTACATTTACTGATGAGACATGATGCTTATTACAATGCCAGGCAACCATAAGTACATCAGCCAGATGATGACAATGGGGCTGCAAGTCCTATGCGGCAGGGATAACCTGAGATACTTTGGTCCAGATGCTTCTGCAATTATAACTTCTCCACTGAGGATAATGAGATCACCTTAGAGACTCAGAATGCAGAGAACTTGGGTCACTCTGGCATGGCTAAAGAGTAGGTATAAGGGCAAAAAAGGGTATTGTTAACCATATTTGTATATGAATGCCCAAAATTACTGGAGGTGGTGCGTATACTACAAGTTTAGTGTTTCTGTGGGAAAAGCAAGTCTTCTGGCTTGTCTGGTAGATTTGTGTTTAAACTCTGTATTACATAGTTCTGGACTTGGTCCCTAGGACTTATATTACAACAAGAGAAATATCAATGTAAAACACTGGTAAAAACACTTTCTAAATAAATAAACTATAACTTAATAAATAAACTATAAGTTCCTACAATAGAATTGTGCCTCTGTCTTATTAAAAGTTGTTTGTAGGGGATTAGTCCAGTCATGCTATAATATTGAATTTACTAAGGTGTATTTATGGTTTTTACAGAAACATAGTGAGTTTTAACCCCTTTGTTAACTCATCATAAGAGCAGCAGCATTAGCGACCTTATGACGAGTTAATTAGTCATGTAGTTAAGCTGGTGGTGCTGCAAAGTCAATGTTTTCACACATTAATTTTGCCTCTAATTCACTCCCGGTGCTTCACTTACTTATAGTGAAGCACAGAGAGTGATCTGTAGGTAAAAAATAAATAAAATACATCCTATTAAAAAAACAAAGGTAACTGTCATGCACCCAGTCTGACTATCGTGCTTCTGGCTCTGGATTAATGTGGCTAGATTCTGCTTTACTGGTAATGTGTTTAAGTTTTCTATTGTTTAATCAAGTGTTATCTGATTGCAGTTTGGTATAAATGTGCAGTGTAAACCACAAATAAATGTTCTCTTTCTGCTGTTCAACTGATCAGTGTCCTGAGTGATTCTTTCCTGAACTTATAGCAGAGGTTCCAGAGGTGTATATCTGTTACAGCGGTTCCAAGCAGAGTATTTTCCCATAACGAGCAGAGGGCCTACTACGTCCGGTAGGTAGCTCGTTACAGTAACCCTTTCCTTGCTGATCACAGTTTGTTACTGTGATCAGTTTCCTTCCTACTTTATTCCCTCATTTTGTTTTTGTTTTTTACAAACCTTTTTATTTATTTTTAATAAATATATGTTCTTTTAATGTATTAATTTAGATACAGTTAGATACCCCTGCATGCCTGTTCTGTGATTATTATGGCTCTGGCATCGCACTGGTTGGATTTTTTTTTGGGGGGGAGAGGGTTCTCATCTGTGTCTCAGAGCTGATCTGGAGGTTGGAGCTATTATCAGTCATCCAATGTGCGTTTTTTGTCCACTCAGCTAAATTTGCTATTCATCTCTTAAATTCAACAACGAGTTAACTAGTTAGTTACACTAGTGTGTAATTTGTATCAGCATACAAAGACATATGGACCTCGGGTTCATATGTATGTATATTTATAATATAATGTGTACACTACGAGTTAACTAGTTAATTACACTAGTGTGTAATTTGCATCAACATACAAAGACATATGGATCTTGGGTTTGTATGTATGTATATTTATAATATAATGTGTACACTACGAGTTAACTAGTTAGTTACACTAGTGTGTAATTTGTACCAGCATACAAAGACATATGGATCTTGGGTTTGTATGTATGTATATTTATAATATAATGTGTACACTACGGGTTAACTAGTTAGTTACACTAGTGTGTAATCTGTACCTGCATACAAAGACATATGGATCTCGAGCTTGTATGTATGTATATTTATATACAATTTTGCAATATCATTTTAAAATATAATGTGTACATACATCCCAACATTTCCCCCCGCCGGTTCGGGATGCCGGGTTGCGGTAGTGCTCGCTGTCACTAAAACAGCTTGGGAAGTGAGAATGTCAGTGTTATTGCTCATGCGTGGTAGTATGGACACAGAAGCTGGCATATGCAGTATACATTCTCTGGGGTTCTGCACACTGGAGAATGTGGTCAGGACCGCGGGATTGTGGTCCTGAATCCCATTGTCCTGCCCAGCTCTACTTATATCCCGAAAAGTGGGACTGTTGGGGAGTATGTGGTATTGTGTGCATTTTTTAAGTGAAGTAAATCATATTTTTTCATATTGTAACTGATTAAAAGGCTCACGTTTGATAACTATAAGCTTGCAGTGAATTTGCTCAAAAGATTGACATGAAATACTATTAATTTAAGCACATATAATGAAGAATAAAGAGTATTCATTTATTGCTATATGTATGAACTGTAGCATGACGATCATTTCTCTGTATCATTCAACAGTTGTATTTTTAGCCATTCCTCATAAACTAGCAAAGTATGCATTGTATTGTAATGTATTGTAAGCCCTATAGTGCTCAAGTGACTAATGGAATTACATTTGTTATTGTGATACTCATGTGCTTCCATTTCCTGAAAGAATATGTATTAGTCAATACTATATTAATAATTTATAACACAAATGCAAATTTTCCATTGAAAATTCCAGACTGAAGTCTGAACAATTCTCCTTTGTTTTTCAGATTACAATCTGAAAAACATATTTATTATTTTAATGCACACAAGGCTGTATTCTGGACAGCACAAAACCATTCTTGAGCTAAGATATAAAAAACGATGATTAAAAAGTAATCTCACTATTTGCCACATTGGTCACAGCTTGCTCCTGGCTTGCCTTAAATATAGGTGAATCCACAGAGCAAGGTCAATGTATATATAAATAATTGTTAATCATGATTAAAGCTGCTCAAAACCAAGTGAGGAGTAGGTGAAGATATAACCAGGGAACTCACATCACTAATTGGGTGATGTCAAAACTGGTAATACCAATAGTGGTACAAATGTATCTGGTGACACACAGTAATACTTAAGTAACAGGGCACTTACTGATAATCCTCAACAGTGGCTTTGTTAGGGTGGGGCTATTGGTGCTGTAGCCCTGAGCCTACAGATTAAAGCCCTACGTGTTCAGTTACCAAAGACTAGATGCTTCAGTGTCCCTTTCACCACCATCCCCACTATCCCCCCAGTGTCCCGCTAACCACCATCCTCGCTATTTACCCAGTGTCCCTCTCACCACTATCCCCTTAGTGTCCCTCTCACCACCATCCCTAAGTCGACAAGAATGGCTGAATAGAGGAAAATGATAATTATTCTATATAGTTTGCACATGGAACCTGGCCATGATACCATAATCAACAGACAAGTATTAGTTATACTATAAGTTCCTACTATAAATACTGTTTTATACTGCTCTCTAGAAGCATTGCTCAAAAGTATTTTAATAAGACAGAATTTCCAGTTAACAGTTGTCCCTCCTTAAAGATACTTGACATTTCCCCTATAGTTAGATCCTGCATACTTCAACCTAAATTATTCAGTGTTGGATTGCTTTGAGCCCCAAAGTCTCACTAGAGACATTGATTTAAATCCATTATTATCAACTTCAGTATTTTTTCAACATCAACTATTAGACAGTAACTCTCCTTTTTCTCCTCTTTTTTTAGATTATATCTCTATTATTTTCACTGATCTATTGTTTCTGTACATAATAAATGTACACCATATCTTAAAATATGTTTTGTCTTTTGTTAAAAAAAAAATTATTTTAATTTTAACTGAAATTATAGGTTAATATTTTATAATGTTTTTCTTAACTATTATAAATGACTTTCATTAGTTAGATTAATTTATCTCCTAGGTGCATAATTTTATGTAATGTGTTTACAAGACTTTAAATTGGCATACGAATAAATAATTCCACTTATTATTAAAAAATCAGTGTTAATTTACTTATTTTCACCTTTACACAGACACCAAGGTTCTCACACAGAATGTAACATGTTAATATTAAAATGTAATTGCAGAACATTATAACATCATATTACAGCATAAATCAGTCTGAATAACTGGATATTCCAAAACCTAACATGGATAATATCATTTAAACATAACAAATTGAATTTAATTGGTTTACATGTTTCCTATACTCTATTTAAACCTTCACTATCATGGCGTATTGACATACGATAGGGCAGAAATGTATTTACAGCAAGGCAACCTAGGCAAGTGCCTTATGCGGCACTTGTCAGGGGGCGGCTAAACCTCTTAACCCTAAAAAAAAGCAAAGATCTGCTCTCACCAACCCCCATGGGTGGATCCATAGTCTGATCTTGGGAGGGGCACTGCACATGTCCTTCTGTCTTTTCCTCTCCCCCCATGTCCTTCTGTCCCTCTCCTCTCGTCTGCCTTCCCATGTGCAGTCACATACCAATCACAGAAAGTGATGGTCGTCAAACCTTTTCTATCAGCAGGCATGGAGCTTTGCTCCATGAGATGGAGGAAGCCCCCTAGTCTTTGCTCTTTCTGAATGTCTTTTGCAAATACTAGGGGACAATATCTTTTGAATGGTGCACAGTTTGTGTAACATTGAAATTAGACTTTAACTGATGCATAAGTTGTGTTCTGTCTCATTAAAAGAATAAACTGGGGTTTTCTCTCTCTTTCAGGGTGCAATAAGTGTCACTGTTTTGCATTGGCTGCGCCAGGCCCTACATTTTCATTATGTCCGTGCTGCTGACGTTAGTACTATTTAATTTTTTCTTTCATGTGCATTTTATAATTGTATTTTTGAACCTCAGACAATGACACTTTGAAAAATATGTGTAACACGCCTTAAATATAATTACATTTTTGCAAAAGAAACATCTTATTTTTATAATATAAGTGCAAGCACCATTTACAGATATGTCCTGGCTTCATCTTTTATGCATTCTAGTGTAACAGAGTGAGAGCAGTATGACATCAGGATGCAGACAGATACACATTGAGCATCCTCACACTTCTCCGATGGGCTTCCAATATTTTCAGGGGAAAGCCTACAAAATTACAGTTTTTCCAAGTTATGAATTGCAAAAACTACAAAAAAATTATAATAACCACACATTTATTAAACAGGGCCAGGTGGCATGGGGTTAGGTAAAGAAATGTATCACACAGAAATAAAGCCTAATAGCCTCATTGTTGCTGCGCATGTCAATGTATGAGAGTTATGTACTTCTGGGTTTCTATGGTGTCCTTAGCATCAGTGCAATCTACATATTAGGAATATGGCACTGAAAAAGCACCTGAAAATTGTTCCTTTGCCAAACTTTGTGTGATGGATAAACTATTTCCTGCATATGAAAGCATGAGAATGTAAAAAAGAAAATAGAAAAAAACACAATCACAGTTACGTATAGGGCATGGCAGGTCTGCCTTTTTAAAAACATCCTCATATTTTCAAGTGTGGAACTTTTATAAGTAGCCCCCAATGGATCATCCATATTTGATACAGATGATTCACTTGTAATCAGCTTCTTAAAA
Source organism: Pelodytes ibericus (assembly GCA_036172795.1). Classification (NCBI taxonomy): domain Eukaryota; kingdom Metazoa; phylum Chordata; class Amphibia; order Anura; family Pelodytidae; genus Pelodytes; species Pelodytes ibericus. The sequence continues at coordinate 67,450,553 of CM069862.1, forward strand.
ACTATTTGCTCTCTTATAGATGTGGATTTAATGAACATTAGCAGCAATAGGAGTGATGACATTACACTTTTTTCTGTGCAATCTCAGTATTTAATTAAGAAAATTCTATTATTATTATAAAATAATTGTCCTTTGTATGTCGCCACTGCATAAAAAGGTTTATGAAATGGCTTAAGTTTAGAACTTGCTTGCACTTATATTATAAAAATAAGATGTTTCTTTTGCAAAAATGTAATTATATTTAAGGCGTGTTACACATATTTTTCAAAGTGTCATTGCCTGAGGTACAAAAATACAATTATAAAATGCACATGGTAATGTGTGTAATAGTACTAACTTCAGCAGCACGGACATAATGAAAATGTAGGGCCTGGCACAGCCAATGCAAAACAGTGACATTTATTGCACCATGAAAGAGAGAGAAAACCCCAGTTTATTCTTTTAATGAGGTAGAACACAACTTATGCATCAGTTAAAGTCTAATTTCAATGTTACACTAAGTGTGCACCATTCAAAAGATATTGTCCCCTAGTATTTTCAAAAGACATACAGAAAGAGCAAAGACCAGGGGGCTTCCTCCATCTCATGGAACAAAGCTCCATGCCTGCTGATAGAAAAGGTTTGACGACCATCACTTTCTGTGATTGGTGTGTGACTGCATCAATCTCGCACCACACAGACAATGACTGGGGAGGAGAAGATCATCTTCTCCTTTGCTGGAGGTTTGTTTTGCGTTGTAGACGCAGCACACTGATCAGTACTGGCAGGTTGTGGGAAACCATATTCATGACGTTCATGGGAATATTCATGGGAAGCCAGGACATGCCCCAGCACCCACATTGCACACCCAGGACTTACCCCAGCACTTACATTGCACACCCAGGACTTACCCCAGCACTTACATTGCACAGCCAGGACATGCTCTATCACCCACATTACAGAGAAAGTACATGTCCCAGCACGCACATTGCATGCTCAGACTATGCACTAGCACAGACAATGCACACCCAGGACTTTACCAAGGACTTGCCCCTATGTCACCTGGGCAGAGCAGAGACATCACGCTGCCGGCTCGCTGAAGGCAATAAGAAATCCCCCCCCTCCCTCTCCAGAGAAGAGCTGTTGCCACCTGGCCCTGCTTAATAAATGTGTGGTTATTATAATTTTGATGTAGTTTTTGCAATTCAAAACATGGAAAAACTGTCATTTTGTAGGCTTTCTCCTGAAAATATTGGAAGCCCATAGGAGAAGTGTGAGGATGCTCAATGTGCATCTTTCTGCATCCTGATGTCATACTGCGCTCACTCTATTACACTAGAATGCAAAAAGATGAAGCCAGGACATATATGTAAAGAGTGCAACACGAGGAGGGGGATGTAAGAAGGAGGATGTTGTGGTCTTTATGCCCCTGCACACAAAGATGAGATCTAATCATAAACAATTTATCATTGATAATAGAATGTTTCCAAAACAGAACAGGACAGGTTCGGTGCTGAGCATTCTTAGTCATACAGACCTGTCTATATTTCATGATTGGGGTGAATAATGCCAATTATTTATATTTGTGAAATGAGATGTGCCTATTGTACTTATTCCCACAATTTACAGTGGTTGTAGCCATACACGCGACATATACAGCATGCTGGAACATATTCAGGTTTCTCTGTCACAAAATCAGGTGGATTTAATTACATAACCTTTTACAAATGGATACCTTTCTGTTCCCACTGATATTGCACGTATTACTATACATCCAACTACATATGGCTTTGTTGTATATTGAACTAGAAATTTGGCTTTCACTATCTAATAATGTTTTAAAAAATATATGATAGAATGGTGCTAAAATATATAATAATTATAATTAGCTGCTCAACACAAAAAGGTGAACGTCCCCTTTAACATCCTAAAATGTGAATAAAAAACAATATAAAATGTGGAGCACCTTTGATTACAAATAACACCTCTGTGTCGTAATATATTACAAATAAATACTTAAATTATTATCTGTTACAAATGTATTAATATACAAGGTTAAAATGATTACTTGTATTGATGTTGAACACGAATTCAAGGTTGATTCACAGTTTGCGCAAATAAAAAAGCTGAAAGATCCTGATGCTGGTAAAGGTGGTTCCTCCCACACAGTGCAAGCTGCTACTGTCACTACGCGTACATTCTGTACTTCCTCCATTTATGTCTGTGATTAGTCTGTGATTGGTCATAATCGCAGGATTTCGAAACTTGTATTTTATTAGATGTTTCATGTTTAAAATGCCATAATACATTTAGCTTTACAATAGATCTTTAAAGCATTCTTTAAGTTTGATAATTTGAACTTATTTACAATCTGCTTATCAGAAGGAAATCTTACATAACATTGTAGCTCTTTCGTTGTTACAATTTTTTTATTCCATTTACACATTTTGTAACTCACTATGGCAAAGTTGATTTGCATTATAAAAAATGACATAATGAGTAGTGGGGGGGAAATAATTAATAAAATAGTTATGGATATCATGAAAATATAAAATATATCAATAATATCTCCTTAAAATATCATATATCATAAAACATATTTATTCATATATAAACTGATAGAAAGATAGTACAACATATCACATTGTCATTAATATTTTTTTATTTCCTTATAATAGATATACAAATTGTAAAAAAAACAGACAACATTCATTACGATACTTTTAGGTATCACAAACAAATACATATACATAGGGAAATTAGTCACAAGTGAGAATAATTTGATCAACATAATCAATATATAGGTGACATTAAGATAGTTATACATTGGGTACAGTTCTAAACGTTCATAATATTTATAACATGCATATACGAAGTAGGTGTATAATAATAACCAATGAAATCAAAATGTAAAATAACAGCTTCACTTACATCTCAATTAATGATTAACCTATAAGTGATTGTTGGCTTCAACCGACTGGGTGAGAACCTGCAAAGTGCTCCCTCCTTATCATTTAGTCAACTTAAGCAAAATCCAATTCGGCATTTACTTTGATGATATAAAAAAAACAACATATCAAATTACTCATGATAGGAACCACGCTCCCACATCTTGACATGTAAATAAACGAATGCACATAAACTCTCCATTTACAATTATTATATGTATACTATCATAATCATTAAAAAAATTCATAAAAATATATATTTTCTTCCATATGTCCTTGTGATTATCTATATAGAGACATAAAAAAGAGAGAAAAATCACAAGAAAAACAAATATCAGATGCAAAGAAAAACTAGACTTGAGTAATATAATCATAATTATTCTAAAATACTCAGTTTGGGATTCTTACAGATCTAATAATGATGTTGTGTTTATCTTTATACCTATACGATATTTATAACAAAGTGTCTGCTTTTTTACTAACTATTATACTCTATTTTAGTGCACTACTGCTACTTATCGTGATGATTCCCTCCCCCCCCCCTTTTTTTTTCTTTTTTTTCTAAGCCTCACTAGCTCATTTACATGTCTATACCCCATTCTAACACTGTTATCTTCTAAATGAAGAAGTCATTTCTAGTAATCAATGTGATAGTTTCTTTATGTTCGCAAATAATATATCCAAGAGATGCAATAACATGCTTACTCTTCTATGTCTAGATATCAATACCATCTTCCTAAGATATTACCCGTTTTTTTCACAACCATGTTAGAAGTTCATATATAGTTAGTCCTTGTTTTTAACCATATACCACTATATTTATATTAACAAATATTTTTCAATTCCTATAGCACTGTCACAAAATAGATCTGTTTACATTTACCTTTCACTTGTATTTGATTAAACATTCTGCAGCTTTTTCCGCGTCTCCCTTTCCACAGGTATACATTCATTCATTTACACTTGGTAGAGGCGTATCACTGACGTATGAAATAACACGCCTCCATTCACAATAATACACACACAGAGGATTGACTAGGTGGCGCGGTTTTCACGGGATTGGCTATAGTAGTGCACGTGGTGTCAATTCGGCAACATATTTAAAACCCTGGTTTTTAATCAAAAAATCAGCTTATGATTAAGCGCTGAATAGCGCGAAACGCGTCAAGCGGTTTGATAACCTTTTTTGTCACTTTCTGTCTAGATTGTTTGCTGTCCTGTTTCTATTTTTGACATCATTAAATCCACTACTTTTTATTTGCATCATTCGACTCCTTGAGTGCCGTTTCTACGATTATATGCAAGTGTTTGTTCATCATATGGTGCGGACCAGGCACCTGTAGAGGCACCAGAATCAAGGTCAGAGGATTTACTACATTGTGCATTCCTTTAGTGCTGGTGAGCCTGATTGGATTTTTGACTGTATCTATCACAATGTGTGAGAATCTCAGCAACTACCTGTTTGTTATTGTTTGTATGTGAATGTCCGTACATGTTTAGCAGTGATATCTGTGCACACATATTTCCCCTCTTGTTCTACATTAATAATAAAAATCAAATAAAAACTATATATAAATACAGTGGGGGGAAGAGTATTTGATCCCCTGCTGATTTTGAATGTTTGCCTAAGAAACTTTGACAAAGAAATGATAAGTCTATATTTTTAATGGTAGGCGTATTTTAGCAGTGAGAGACAGAATAAAAAAAAAAAATCCAGAAAAATGCATGTCAAAAAAGTTATAAAATGATTTGCATGTCAATGAGTGAAACAATTATTTGACCACTTCAACTTAGTACTTGGTGGCAAAACCCTTGTTGGCAATCACATAGGTCAGACGTTTCTTGTGGTTAGCCACCAGGTTTGCATCTCAGGAGGGATTTTGTCCCACTCCTCTTTGCAGATCCTCTCCAAGTCATTAAGGTTCAGAGGCTGAAGTTTGGCAACGCGTACCTTCACAGATGTTCTATGGGACTAAGGAGACTTGGCTAGGCTAGGTCCAGGACCTCAATGTGCTTCTTCTTGAGCCACTCCTTTCTTGCCTTGGCTTATTTTGGGTCATTGTCATGCTGGAATACCCATACATGACCCATTTTTAATGTCCTGGCTGAGGGAAGCAGGTTCTCACCCAAGATTTGATGGCACGTAGCCCTGTCCATAGTCCCTTTGATATGGGGCAGTTGTCCTGTCCCCTTAGCAGAAAAACACCCACAAAGCATAATATTTCCACCTCCATGTTTGATGGTGGGGATTGTGTTCTTGGAGTCATAAACAGCAAGCTCAATTTTGGTCTCATCTGATCACAACATTTTCACCCAGTTCTCCTCTGAATCATTCAGATGCTCATTGGCAAACTTCAGAAGGGCCTGTACATGTTCTTTCTTGAGCAGGGTGACCTTGCGGGCGCTGCAGGATTTCAGTCCTTCACGGCATAGGGTGACACCAATTGTTTTCTTGGTGACTATGGTCCCAGCTGCCTTGAGCTCATTAACAAGATCCTCCTGTGTAGTTCTGGGCTGATTCCTCACCTTTCTCATGATCATTGAAACACCATGAGGTGAGATCTTGCATGGAGCGCCAGACCGAGTGTTTCTTCCATTTGCGAATAATCGCACCAACTGTTGTCATCTTCTCATCAAGCGATGGTCTTGTAACCTTTTCCAGCCTTGTGTAGGTCTACAATCTTGTCCCTGACATCCTTGTACAGCTCTTTGGTCTTGGCCATGGTGGAGAGTTTCGGATCTGATTGATTGATTGCTTCTGTAGACAGGTGTCTTTTATACAGGTAATAAACTGAGATTAGGAGCACACCCTTTAAGAGTTACCTGTATAAAAGACACCTGGGAGCCTGATTGATAGGGGATCAAATACTTATTTCACTCATGGACATGCACATCAATTTATAACTATTTTGACATGTGTTTTTCTGGTTTTATTTGTTATTCTGTCTTTCACTGTTAAAACACACCTACCATTAAAAGTATGAACTGATCATTTCTTTTTCAGTAGGCAAACGTTTAAAACCAGCAGGGGATCAAATACTTTTTTTCCTCACTGTACCTTGGGACCACTGTACCATGATACATTTAAAAAAAAATGTCTTGTGTATTTGAATATGTAAAGCATTGATTTAAAAATCCTCATTACAAAACAAGTGCATGTTACCATTCTGTGTGTTTTATTTGTGGCATTTAAGTGCACACAACAACCTGCATGCTAAAGCAAATATTCTTTCTCATAGAGCAATGATTAAATGCCACAAAGAGCGTGGATCTCTTATTGTTTACCTCATTTCTCATTTGTACAATGTCTAACTGTAACACAGTCTGCTAGATTGTATAGTCGAAATAGCAAAGGTTGTAATGATCAGCTGGTGCAGATGTTCTGACAATGGTAAATATGCTTCTTTCAAATGGAGAAAAAAATACTACAGCTTAGCATTCAAAGGTATATATATCATCTATAAGGGAGGATGTCAGAAAAACAAAAGTCATGATTAAAAACACATTGGAAGCTAGCAGAGTATTAAGGCATTCATTCACTAGGATGGATATTAACTTGGATTATCTAATGCTTTTGTAGAACGATGAGTAATAATACAGTAGAAAACAATGGAAATGAATACATTCTGGTATTTTGATGACCTGCACAAAAGCAAGGAACTGCACATTATCTCACTTCCTCCTGCCCGCCTCAGTCCTAATTAAGGTTTCACATCTGTCACTATCCAATTAACTTTCAGAGCCTAATGGCACACATTTGTATAACTGTAAAGCCTTGACATGATAGATCTAAATGGGAAATAGAAATATAAATCAAGAAAAAATAACCATATTTCTCTTAAATAATTAAGTATTTAAAATTGAAGGGTGGCTATGAATGAAAAATGAAAGTTGAGATGAGAAAACAGTTTTGATAAAAGTTGCTCTTTTTGATAGTAAGATCCAACAAAAACACATATCCATGTGGACCTCTCTGTCGCTGGCTTAAGGAGGTCAGATTGAAGTATCTGTTGGATGATAGACCAAGTTTGCGATCTCCCTCGGAAGGACCCTTAAGCATCTAGGTTTTATGAGCCCATGTTACGTGTGGTATTGCAGTGTGCATGCTAGGCACATGAAGATATCAGCTATTGTAGCTAATAACAAATCAACACTAATCAGTGTTTGTCTAACCATTATCCCAAGATGGGTAAGTAGCATCTGGCTGAAGACGAATTCTGCAGATAATCTCTTTGCATCGTTTTGTAACACAAAAATAACTCACAGCTTGTACTAGATAAACTAGTGTGTTCTCTATTCCGTGCAGTAGTAGGGTAACTGCATGCTTTACTGACGTTTGTAGCATTTGGTGTTTATGCTTAGAAGCTATTGAATTTTATTCCATACAGTAATAATGGTTTTGATACAAATCTTAAAATCCCTTGGTGAGAAGTCAGAGAGATGTATGTTTGAAACAGTGAACTATGGTGTGTAGACAAGGGAGTTTCAAAAATTGCACATTAAAATAAAATCCTCAGTTAGCCTTTTTATCTTTCTATCTCAACTATTAATGTCTGATTTTGCTATTTCCTTGTCAGTTTACTGTTTAGTGTGTAGACCACAGATTGTGTGATAAACATCAAATATTCTTTGTGGAGATAAAGTACAATTTTGTTCCACAAATCAGTCTTAGTAAACGTAACACTGTATAATATATAAACAATATATTTGCACTACTCGTCTTTCTCATAAATAAACTTCACTAAACCTGAGAAGCAACATTGACGCTACCAAATAAACTAAGGGGCTGCTTAGGGCCCTCACTTACTTAGAAGGCCACGGCAGTGCCTAACTAAGGAGAGACAGTTAAAGGCAAGGGGGCTAATAACTGATGCAATGGTTCACATCAGGTTACCTGCTTAGGGCCCCCCAAAACCTAGAGCACTCCTGCTGAAAAAGCCCGTCCCTTTCTCCCTCATGAAAAAATAAGGGTCTAAGGCCCTCTTAATAGATCAATTTGAGGAAACGGTTTCCACTTTACACCATTGATGGAAGAAAGATTCCAGGACCTACTATTGAACAAGAGAATCTAATGTGCTCCACAATGTTGGTAATACACCAATAAAAAAAAATGGCACCAGTAAAAAAAGCAATTGAGCTTTATCAGTAATGTTCCTTTAATATCTGCCTATATATCAGTAATCTGTATTCAAAGACACTCCTTTAAAAACAAACTATCTTTATCTTCCACATATAATTATATATGCCTCTTAGTGTCACTGCCAATTATTTACAAGGATTCTATCACTAAAACCATTCCAAGCAATATAAATGCTAGTTTATTTTTAATGAAATGGTTTGTGTTTATTTGCTCTCTTACTGCTAGAAAACGCATTTTAGAAACAGTTGGGAAATTGGATTAAACTTGTACCTATCTTTTCTGAACTATAGTATTAAAAGGCTGTATTACCGGCACTTCAAAGAAAAAAAAATGCTACTGTTTCCTGGTAATAGCTTTTACTGCTAAATGAACAAGGTTATCAAAACAAAGGAAAGTCGAAAATTAATGTTGGACCTTAGGTCAATATATTTGTTTGATTAATGTGGTGATTTCATGGCTCAGGGCTATTACATGGCTTAGATACAGTATGCCAAGTTTAAAAATGGCTCTAGATGTGCTCTAGCTAAACAGTTGTTGGATTTTGAAAAAAATATAGTACTTTTTAAAATAAATGTCCATTATTATATTGTTGGCAGGGCTATTTTCATGCAGGAGAGCTACTGTAGAGGGGCATTATGTCTTTGTTGACATGCTTTATCAGCAGTAATAAACTCATTGAATTAATATTGAAGGCTATGAATGTATTTAACAGGAAACATTTGAAGGTAGTACAGCGTTATTATTGTGCTATTGTACTATAATCTAACATTACAAGTTGGTCCTATGTGATAACTGTTAAAATATGCTATTATTTATGGTAGTAGCATTTTATGTAATAACAACATATACAACAAGCACAATAGTAGACCCCACTTCATAGGTCTTTACCCACAATGTTCTGAAGTATAGTAGAATTTACACCTTGTTATCAGTTATCACTAGCGTATTCAATGCGTGCTTGGTATGCATTGTGTCAGGCCATATCCTGTCTTCAAGAAGTTTAATTACAATGTACGAATGTACCTGCTTCATCTTCTTATAGCTCACTAACATGATGTGAGCACTGAGATGGGCATCTACACCATGCCCCTTTCTCTACCCTATAACAATACAAGAAAAGTATGAGCTCTTCAGTGGCCATAATATCTATTCACACAAGATTAGATCAATGCTACACCTCTGATTTTGTGTGTTCCCAGACCTACTGAATTTGATTACAATTGTGTGGCGCTCCATTTTCCTTGAAGAACTGACCGTTTCCATGTTTGTATTTCTCTACCCTGCCATAGTAGAATAAAACAACATCAATAAAATAACTATACCCTCAAACATGAAATTCAGATTAAAAGAAAATCATTTAACATAATTAAAAACAATTCACAGAGCTGGCATCAGAGACATGCTGCCAGAGCTCCAGTAAGAGGAATGATCATTGGTCATGCTCGCTTTCTCTACCAAAACCATTCTTTTCTACTGCAAAACCTAACCCTTCTTACAAAATTATATATGCATATTGAGTATTAAGCAATTTTACCTAACCCATAACCTTAATGGTGATTTTGTGTTCCTGGCTCTGAGGCTCCTCCAGAAGAAGGCTTGATGCCAAAACATTGTGGTGCTATTCATCTGGGTATTTACCTTGCTGGTCTTGGCTATTTTTTTGTAAGTTACTTTGCTTATTGTGTTTATTATTGTGTGAAATTCTACTTTTTGTATACATTTGATTATGGCTTGGATTATGCCTTATTGGTGTTTTATCACCATTGCTTACTTTTTTGGTTGAAAGATTTCTTTTGATTAGAAGTTAAATTTTATATTTTCTATATCTGGTGTGCAGTCTCTTTCTTGATCAGGAGTCAGGAACATAGAGACAGAGACCAGATCAGGATCTTAACAGAACCTGTGGGTCCCTGCCAAAAGTGGCCTCATCTGACAGGGAGAGATCCGGCTGCAGTAACCAGCATAGGGGGATTCACATCACATCTCAGTGCAGGGGACTGTGATGAACTGTTAAATAGAGGACGTTTGAGCCCTGTATTTTGGAACCAGGGGCGAGTTAAACAGTACTAACAGCTGAATACGGTTTGTACACCTGGCACCCCATATTCATTTTGGAATCCAAGGATGGGCAACTTCCTCAATTTATTGAATGTTTATGGCTTATGCAGTGGGGTTGCTTCCTTATTTTAGACTCAAGCCTCAAGTATTCAAGTCTCTCTCATTTGTTTGTTTCGGTTTTGTTTTCCTCATTGTACAATGCTGCAAAATATGAAGGTGTTTAAAAAAAAAAAACTTTACTCGAAGAAGTTGAGTCTAGATGTAAGGCCCATGTTCCCGTACCTCTGTTGCGTGGTTTCCATCCTCTCTGGCAAAAGTCACCTCGCAATCTCAAGAGCGGGAGCCCCGTTTTTCGTCCAGCTGGCAGCAGCTGCGTATGCTGCAACGCTCTTTCTCTAGCGTCTCTCACTTCTCTATGGAGAAGGGGCGGCTAGGCCCACCTCTTACACATCATTGGGGAGGCCCTATAGCTCTTTAAATTGGCAGCGCGTTTAATTCAAATTGCTTGGCTATTACCTAAGCTTTGTACCCAGCGATTTGTTCCTGTTCTCTGTGATGATTTCTCGCTCACTGATCTGGCTTGTTTCTTTGGATTCTCCTGCTTTACCTGTGTTCTGACCTGGCTTGTTTTTTTGGATTCTCCTGCTGTACCCGTGTTCTGATCTGACTTGTTTCTTTGGATTCTCCTGCTGTACCCGTGTTCTGACCTGGCTTGTTTCTTTTGATTCTCCTGCTGTACCTGTGTTCTGACCTGGCTTGTTTCTTTGGATTCTCCTGCTGTACCTGTGTTCTGACTTGGCTTGTTTCTTTGGATTCTCCTGCTTTACCTGTGTTCTGACCTTGCTTATTTCTCTGGATTCTCCTGTTGTACCTGTGTTCTGACCTGGCTTGTTTCTTTGGATTCTCCTGCTGTACCTGTGTTCTGACCTGGCTTGTTTCTTTGGATTCTCCTGCTGTACCTGTGTTCTGATCTGGCTTGTTTCTTTGGATTCTCCTGCTGTATCTGTGTTCTGACCTTGCTTATTTCTCTGGATTCTCCTGCTGTACCTGTGTTCTGACCTGGCTTGTTTCTCTCTGGATTCTCCTGCTGTACCTGTGTTCTGACCTGGCTAGTTTCTTTGGATTCTCCTGCTGTACCTGTGTTCTGACCTGGCTTGTTTCTTTGGATTCTCCTGCTTTACCTGTGTTCTGACCTGGCTTGTTTCTTTGGATTCTCCTGCTGTACCCGTGTTCTGATCTGACTTGTTTTTTTGGATTCTCCTGCTGTACCCGTGTTCTGATCTGACTTGTTTCTTTGGATTCTCCTGCTGTACCCGTGTTCTGATCTGGCTAGTTTCTTTTGATTCTCCTGCTTTACCTGTGTTCTGACCTGGCTTGTTTCTTTGGATTCTCCTGCTGTACCCGTGTTCTGATCTGGCTTGTTTCTTTGGATTCTCCTGCTGTATCTGTGTTCTGACCTTGCTTATTTCTCTGGATTCTCCTGCTGTACCTGTGTTCTGACCTGGCTTGTTTCTCTCTGGATTCTCCTGCTGTACCTGTGTTCTGACCTGGCTTGTTTCTTTGGATTCTCCTGCTTTACCTGTGTTCTGACCTGGCTTGTTTCTTTGGATTCTCCTGCTGTACCTGTGTTCTGACTTGGTTTGTTTCTTTGGATTCTCCTGCTTTACCTGTGTTCTGACCTTGCTTATTTCTCTGGATTCTCCTGCTGTACCTGTGTTCTGAGCTGGCTTGTTGCTTTGGATTCTCCTGCTGTACCTGTGTTCTGATCTGGCTTGTTTCTTTGGATTCTCCTGCTGTATCTGTGTTCTGACCTTGCTTATTTCTCTGGATTCTCCTGCTGTACCTGTGTTCTGACCTGGCTTGTTTCTCTCTGGATTCTCCTGCTGTACCTGTGTTCTGACCTGGCTTGTTTCTCTCTGGATTCTCCTGCTGTACCTGTGTTCTGACCTGGCTTGTTTCTTTGGATTCTCCTGCTTTACCTGTGTTCTGACCTGGCTTGTTTCTTTGGATTCTCCTGCTTTACCTGTGTTCTGACCTTGCTTATTTCTCTGGATTCTCCTGTTGTACCTGTGTTCTGACCTGGCTTGTTTCTTTGGATTCTCCTGCTCTACCTGTGTTCTGACCTGGCTTGTTTCTCTGGATTCTCCTGCTGTACCTGTGTTCTGACCTGGCTTGTTTCTTTGGATTCTCCTGCTGTACCTGTGTTCTGACCTGGCTTGTTTCTTTGGATTCTCCTGCTTTACCCGTGTTCTGACCTTGCTTATGTTTCTGGATTCTTCTGCTGTACCTGTGTTCTGACCTGGCTAGTTTCTTTGGATTATCCTGCTGTACCTGTGTTCTGATCTTGCTTGTTTCTTTGGATTCTCCTGCTGGACCTGTGTTCTGAGCTGGCTAGTTTCTTTGGATTATCCTGCTGTACCTGTGTTCTGATCTTGCTTGTTTCTTTGGATTCTCCTGCTGTACCTGTGTTCTGACCTGGCTTGTTTCTTTGGATTCTCCTGCTTTACCTGTGTTCTGATCTTGCTTGTTTCTTTGGATTCTCCTGCTTTACCTGTGTTCTGACCTGACTTGTTTCTTTGGATTCTCCTGCTGTACCTGTGTTCTGACCTGGCTTGTTTCTTTGGATTCTCCTGCTTTACCCGTGTTCTGACCTGGCTTGTTTCTTTGGATTCTCCTGCTGTACCTGTGTTCTGACCTGGCTTGTTTCTTTGGATTCTCCTGCTGTACCTGTGTTCTGATCTGGCTTATGTTTCTGGATTCTTCTGCTGTACCTGTGTTCTGATCTTGCTTGTTTCTTTGGATTCTCCTGCTGTATCTGTGTTCTGACCTTGCTTATTTCTCTGGATTCTCCTGCTGTACCTGTGTTCTGACCTGGCTTGTTTCTCTCTGGATTTTCCTGCTGTACCTGTGTTCTGACCTGGCCTGTTTCTCTCTGGATTCTCCTGCTGTACCTGTGTTCTGACCTGGCTTGTTTCTTTGGATTCTCCTGCTGTACCTGTGTTCTGACCTGGCTTGTTTCTTTGGATTCTCCTGCTGTACCTGTGTTCTGACCTGGCTTATTTCTCTGGATTCTCCTGCTGTACCTGTGTTCTGACCTGGCTTGTTTCTTTGGATTCTCCTGCTTTACCTGTGTTCTTACCTGGCTTGTTTCTTTGGATTCTCCTGCTGTACCTGTGTTCTGACCTGGCTTGTTTCTTTGGATTCTCCTGCTGTACCTGTGTTCTGACCTGGCTTGTTTCTTTGGATTCTCCTGCTTTACCTGTGTTCTGACCTGGCTTGTTTCTTTGGATTCTCCTGCTGTACCTGTGTTCTGACCTGGCTTGTTTCTTTGGATTCTCCTGCTGTACCTGTGTTCTGATCTGGCTTATGTTTCTGGATTCTTCTGCTGTACCTGTGTTCTGATCTTGCTTGTTTCTTTGGATTCTCCTGCTTTACCTGTGTTCTGATCTGGCTTGTTTCTTTGGATTCTCTTGCTGTACCTGTGTTCTGACCTGGCTTGTTTCTTTGGATTCTCCTGCTGTACCTGTGTTCTGACCTGGCTTGTTTCTTTGGATTCTCCTGCTGTATCTGTGTTCTGACCTGGCTTGTTTCTCTCTGGATTTTCCTGCTGTACCTGTGTTCTGACCTGGCCTGTTTCTCTCTGGATTCTCCTGCTGTACCTGTGTTCTGACCTGGCTTGTTTCTTTGGATTCTCCTGCTGTACCTGTGTTCTGACCTGGCTTGTTTCTTTGGATTCTCCTGCTGTACCTGTGTTCTGACCTGGCTTATTTCTCTGGATTCTCCTGCTGTACCTGTGTTCTGACCTGGCTTGTTTCTTTGGATTCTCCTGCTTTACCTGTGTTCTGACCTGGCTTGTTTCTTTGGATTCTCCTGCTGTACCTGTGTTCTGAGCTGGCTAGTTTCTTTGGATTCTCCTGCTGTACCTGTGTTCTGACCTGGCTTGTTTCTTTGGATTCTCCTGCTGTACCTGTGTTCTGACCTGGCTTGTTTCTTTGGATTCTCCTGCTGTACCTGTGTTCTGACCTGGCTTGTTTCTTTGGATTCTCCTGCTGTACCTGTGTTCTGACCTTGCTTATTTCTCTGGATTCTCCTGCTGTACCTGTGTTCTGACCTGGCTTGTTTCTTTGGATTCTCCTGCTTTACCTGTGTTCTGACCTGGCTTGTTTCTTTGGATTCTCCTGCTGTACCTGTGTTCTGATCTGGCTTATGTTTCTGGATTCTCCTGTTGTACCTGTGTTCTGACCTGGCTTGTTTCTTTGGATTCTCCTGCTGTACCTGTGTTCTGACCTGGCTTGTTTCTTTGGATTCTCCTGCTGTACCTGTGTTCTGATCTGGCTTGTTTCTTTTGATTCTCCTGCTTTACCTGTGTTCTGATCTTGCTTGTTTCTTTGGATTCTCCTGCTATACCTGTGTTCTGACCTGGCTTGTTTCTTTGGATTCTCCTGCTGTACCTGTGTTCTGACCTGGCTTGTTTCTTTGGATTCTCCTGCTGTACCCGTGTTCTGATCTGGCTTGTTTCTTTGGATTCTCCTGCTGTACCTGTGTTCTGACCTTGCTTATTTCTCTGGATTCTCCTGCTGGACCTGTGTTCTGACCTGGCTTGTTTCTTTGGATTCTCCTGCTGTACCTGTGTTCTGAGCTGGCTTGTTTCTTTGGATTCTCCTGCTTTACCTGTGTTCTGACCTGGCTAGTTTCTTTGGATTATCCTGCTGTACCTGTGTTCTGAGCTGGCTTGTTTCTTTGGATTCTCCTGCTTTACCTGTGTTATGACCTGGCCTGTTTTTTTGGACTTTGCTGACTTCCGGAACCCTAGAGCACCAGAGCACCAGAACACATATTAACCCACAAGTGTCAGGACCCAAAAACCTGAAGATACCACAGTGCTTTAAAATAGAAACACACTGAAAACTACAGTGTGATGTAGTTTTCAATGAAGTTAGAAGATGTATTGTCACAAAACGAAGTTCCATATAGAGCAATTTATATGTAGCGATAGGCTATCTGGAGCCTCTGTTTGGAGATCAGAATTTGGCAATATTTGTTTTTTGGGTCCTGACTGCACATATGTTTACATAGCATTGTGCTTTAATATTATACTTTGCTGCAGCTATGCGTTTGTACCCTCTTTTTGTGTGTGAATGTGTGCATTATATGCACTTTAATATCTGAGCTGATGCTCATCATTGCATACAGACTTACATTTCACTCAACCTTTGTGATTTCAGAAATTCACTGCACATTTCATATTAAAATGATTATCAAATCTGCATCAAGCAACACATTCATTTCTGACTTCAGACTTTTAAAAATGTGTATATTTTTCCTTCTTCGGCGCTGGCTGACTCATCAGCCTGAAAGAAAACCTCCTTAAAAAATATTATGTCGTTTATGTTTATGCCACATTAGAGAAAGTTAATGAGTTCATATATTAAAAGCCAAAAAAAAAAAAAGCCAGCAGTGTTGAATCATACTGATATAACATTACTGCATCCTGATGTGCTGCACATTTTTAAACAAAATTATCTTTTTAAAATAACTCATAAGTCACTTGAATTAACACATTATTTTAAAAAAGGAATCGCCATTAAAATAGTGTCCATGTGTTTCAGATTTACGGTGTCGGCCTAACAGGCCATGGGAGGTAATGATTCTCATATATTCAAACAAATCCCAACTCGAACTGAGTGTCCTTTTAAATGGGGGCAAGGGAAAACTTTCATCTGAGCAGAAGAATTTGGAACAGTTCTTAAGATCAAGACGTTACATGAGATATATTAATGAATTAGATTTGTATAATCAATAACGGCCCAAATAATGTAGAAGAGGTTGACAATTGCAAATGGAAGTGTACTCATAAGTGAAATAATACCGAAAAAATAAACAAATACACAACCTTTTCAGCACTGAACATCTCAACTAATTCAGAACTTTACGTTCCTAGCCTTCAAAATTGCAAACTTGTGAATAATTTCATCAAAACCAATACCTAATATTGCAAGATTCAAAAGCCTTGACTGTCCCATAGTAGATCACAAATAGCTTTTTGTTTAGAAGTCTCAGCATCGAAAAGTTCCCCTCACATGAAACTACAGATACACAGATCGTAAGAAATCATCTTATGCTCAGTGAAAGGCTTGGGAAAGATAGAAAGAAGCAGTGACATCCAGCGGGGGGTGTGGACCGCTACTAAACTTTTTTTTTCTGGCAGCCGCATCCGCTTGATTAAAAAAAACAATACGACCGGATGTGACGTTACGTCACATCCAGTTGCTGTGTTTCCCTCCTCAGTGCAGGAGGGAAGACTGCCGGGGACACGGAGCAGCAAATAAGGTAAGTACTGGGGAAGGGGGAGGAGGGTGGTATGAAACAAGAAAAATCCTTGCATATTGAGGGGTTAAATCCTGGCATTTGAGTGGCTAAATCCTGGCATATTGAGTGGCTAAATCCTGGCATATTGAGTGGCTAAATCCTGGCATTTTGAGGGGAAAAATCCTGGCATATTAAGGGGTTAAATCCTGGCATTTGAGTGGCTAAATCCTGGCATATTGAGGGTAAAAATCCTGGCACATTAAATGGCTAAATCCTGGCATATTGAGAGGATAACACCTGGCATATTAAATGGCTAAATCCTGGCATATTGAGAGGTTAAATCCTGGCATATTAAATGGCTAAATCCTGACATATTGAGAGGTTAAATCCTGGCATATTAAATGGCTAAATCTTGCCATATTAGTGGTTAAATCCTGGCATATTGAGTGGCTAAATCCTGGCATATTGAGTGGCTAAATCCTGGCATTTTGAGGGGAAAAATCCTGACATATTAAGGGGTTAAATCCTGGCATTTGAGTGGCTAAATCCTGGCATATTGAGGGTAAAAATCCTGGCACATTAAATGGCTAAATCCTGGCATATTGAGAGGATAACACCTGGCACATTAAATGGCTAAATCCTGGCATATTGAGAGGTTAAATCCTGGCATATTAAATGGCTAAATCCTGACATATTGAGAGGTTAAATCCTAGCATATTAAATGGCTAAATCTTGCCATATTAGTGGTTAAATCCTGGCACATTAAATGGCTAAATCCTGGCATTTGAGTGGCTAAATCCTGGCATATTGAGTGGCTAAATCCTGGCATATTGAGGGGAAAAATCCTGGCATATTGAGGGGAAAAATCCTGGCATATTAAGGGGTTAAATCCTGGCATTTGAGTGGCTAAATCCTGGCATATTGAGGGTAAAAATCCTGGCACATTAAATGGCTAAATCCTGGCATATTGAGAGGATAAAACCTGGCATATTAAATGGCTAAATCCTGGCATATTGAATGGTTAAATCCTGGCATATTAAATGGCTAAATTCTGGCATATTAAGTGATTAAATCCTGGCATATTAAGTGATTAAATCCTGGCATTTTGAGGGGGAAAATCCTGGCATAATAAATGGCTAAATCCTGGCATATTGAAGGATTAAATCCTGGTATATTGAGGTGAAAAATCCTGGCATAATAAATGGCTAAATCCTGGCATATTGAAGGATTAAATCCTGGTATATTGAGGTGAAAAATCCTGGCATATTGAATGGCTAAATCCTGGCATATTGAGGGGTTAAATCCTGGCATTTGAGTGGCTAAATCCCGTCATATTGAGGGGATAAAACCTGGCATATTAAATGGCTAAATCCTGGCATATTGAGGGGTTAAATCCTTGCATATTAAATGGCTGAATCCTGGCTTATTGATGGGTTAAATCCTGGCTTATTGTGTGGTTAAATCCTGGCATATTGTGGGGTTAAATCCTGGAATATTAAATGGTTAAATCCAGGCATATTAAGTGGTTAAATCCTGGCATATTGAGGGGAAAAATCCTGGCATATTAAAAGGCTAAATCCTGGCCTATTGAGGGGTTAAATCCTGGCATTTTGAGTGGAAAACCCCTGGCATATTAAATGGCTAAATACTGCCATATTGAGGGGTTAAATCCTGGCATATTAAATGGCTAAATCCTGGCATATTTAGTGGTTAAATCCTGGCATATTAAATGGCTAAATCATGGCATATTGACGGGTTAAATCCTGGCATATTGTGGGGTTAAATCCTGGCATATTGAAAGGTTAAATCCTGGCATTTGAAAGTCTAAATCCTGGCATATTGAGAGTAAAAATCCTGGCATATTGAGAGTAAAAATCCTGGCATATTAAATTGCTAAATCCTGGCATATTGAGGTGTTAAATCCTGGCATGTTAAATGGCTAAATCCTGGCATATTGAGGGGTTAATTCCTGGCATATTAAATTGCTAAATCCTAGCATATTGAGGGGTTAAATCCTGGCATATTGAGGGTAAAAATCCTGGCACATTAAATGGCTAAATCCTGGCATATTGAGAGGATAAAACCTGGCATATTAAATGGCTAAATCCTGGCATATTGAATGGTTAAATCCTGGCATATTAAATGGCTAAATTCTGGCATATTAAGTGATTAAATCCTGGCATATTAAGTGATTAAATCCTGGCATTTTGAGGGGGAAAATCCTGGCATAATAAATGGCTAAATCCTGGCATATTGAAGGATTAAATCCTGGTATATTGAGGTGAAAAATCCTGGCATATTGAATGGCTAAATCCTGGCATATTGAGGGGTTAAATCCTGGCATTTGAGTGGCTAAATCCCGTCATATTGAGGGGATAAAACCTGGCATATTAAATGGCTAAATCCTGGCATATTGAGGGGTTAAATCCTTGCATAATAAATGGCTAAATCCTGGCATATTGTGTGGTTAAATCCTGGCATATTGTGGGGTTAAATCCTGGAATATTAAATGGTTAAATCCAGGCATATTAAGTGGTTAAATCCTGGCATATTGAGGGGAAAAATCCTGGCATATTAAAAGGCTAAATCCTGGCCTATTGAGGGGTTAAATCCTGGCATTTTGAGGGGAAAACCCCTGGCATATTAAATGGCTAAATACTGCCATATTGAGGGGTTAAATCCTGGCATATTAAATGGCTAAATCCTGGCATATTTAGTGGTTAAATCCTGGCATATTAAATGGCTAAATCATGGCATATTGACGGGTTAAATCCTGGCATATTGTGGGGTTAAATCCTGGCATATTGAAAGGTTAAATCCTGGCATTTGAATGGCTAAATCCTGGCATATTGAGAGTAAAAATCCTGGCATATTAAATTGCGAAATCCTGGCATATTGAGGTGTTAAATCCTGGCATGTTAAATGGCTAAATCCTGGCATATTGAGGGGTTAATTCCTGGCATATTAAATTGCTAAATCCTGGCATATTGAGGGGTTAAATCCTGGCATATTGAAGGGAAAAATCCTGGCATATTGAATGGCTAAATCCTGGAATTTTCAGGGGTTAAATCCTTGCATATTGAGGGGAAAATCCTGGCATATTGAGGGGTTACATCCTGGCTTATTGAGGGGTTACATACTGGCATATTAAGGGGTTAAATCCTGGCACATTAAGGGGTTAAATGCTGCAATATTGAATGGCAAAATTCTGTTATATTGAGGAGTTAAATGCTGCAATATTGAATGGCAAAATCCTGGCATATTAAATGGCTAAATCCTGGCATATTTAGTGGTTAAATCCTGGCATATTAAATGGCTAAATCATGGCATATTGACGGGTTAAATCCTGGCATATTTTGGGGTTAAATCCTGGTATATTGAGAGGTTAAATCCTGGCATTTGAATGGCCAAATCCTGGCATATTGAGAATAAAAATCCTGGCATATTGAGAGTAAAAATCCTGGCATATTAAATTGCTAAATCCTGGCATATTGAGGTGTTAAATCTTGGCATGTTAAATGGCTAAATCCTGGCATATTGAGGGGTTAAATCCTGGCATATTAAATGGCTAAATCCTGGCATATTGAGGGGTTAAATCCTGGCATATTGAAGGGAAAAATCCTGGCATATTGAATGGCTAAATCGTGGCATTTTCAGGGGTTAAATCATTGCATATTGAGGGGGAAAATCCTGGCATATTGAGGGGTTACATCCTGGCATATTGAGGGGTTACATACTGGCATATTAAGGGGTTAAATTCTGGCACATTAAGGGGTTAAATGCTGCAATATTGAATGGCAAAATTCTGTTATATTGAGGAGTTAAATGCTGCAATATTGAATGGCAAAATGCTGGCATATTGAGGGGTTAAATGCTGCAATATTGAATGGCAAAATCCTGGCATATTGAATGGCAAAATCCTGGCATATTAAATGGCTAAATCCTGGCATATTTAGTGGTTAAATCCTGGCATATTAAATGGCTAAATCATGGCATATTGACGGGTTAAATCCTGGCATATTTTGGGGTTAAATCCTGGCATATTGAGAGGTTAAATCCTGGCATTTGAATGGCTAAATCCTGGCATATTGACAGTAAAAATCCTGGCATATTGAGAGTAAAAATCCTGGCATATTAAATTGCTAAATCCTGGCATAGTGAGGTGTTAAATCTTGGCATGTTAAATGGCTAAATCCTGGCATATTGAGGGGTTAAATCCTGGCATATTAAATGGCTAAATCCTGGCATATTGTGGGGTTAAATCCTGGCATATTGAAGGGAAAAATCCTGGCATATTGAATGGCTAAATCGTGGCATTTTCAGGGGTTAAATCCTTGCATATTGAGGGGGAAAATCCTGGCATATTGAGGGGTTACATCCTGGCATATTGAGGGGTTACATACTGGCATATTAAGGGGTTAAATCCTGGCACATTAAGGGGTTAAATGCTGCAATATTGAATGGCAAAATTCTGTTATATTGAGGAGTTAAATGCTGCAATATTGAATGGCAAAATGCTGGCATATTGAGGGGTTAAATGCTGCAATATTGAATGGCAAAATGCTGGCATATTGAGGGGCTAAATGCTGCAATATTGAATGGCAAAATGCTGGCATATTGAGGGGTTAAATGCTGCAATACTGAATGGCAAAATTCTGACATGTTGAGCGGTTAAATGCTGCAATATTGAATGGCAAAATTCTGGCATATTGAGGGCTTAAATGCTGGAATATTGAATGGCAAAAGAATGGCATATTTAATGGCAAAATATTACTGGCATATATTTGGGCAAATTGGCTGGGGCATATTAAGTGACAAAATAACACTAAGTAGAGGGGGAGGAGGGTGGTATGAAACAAGCAAAATCCTGGCATATTGAGGGGTTAAATCCTGGCATTTGAGTGGCTAAATCCTGGCATATTGAGTGGCTAAATCCAGGCATATTGAGGGCAAAAATCCTGGCACATTAAATGGCTAAATCCTGGCATATTGAGAGGATAAAACCTGGCATATTAAATGGCTAAATCCTGGCATATTGAGAGGTTAAATCCTGGCATATTAAATGGCTAAATCTTGCCATATTAAGTGGTTAAATCCTGGCACATTAAATGGCTAAATCCTGGCATATTGACGGGTTAAATCCTGGCATATTGTGGGGTGAAATCCTGGCACATTGTGGGGTTAAATCCTGGCATATTGAGGGTAAAAATCCTGGCATATTAAATGGCTAAATCCTGGCATATTGAGGGGTTAAATCCTGGAATATTAAATGTCTAAATCCTGGCATATTGAGGGTAAAAATCCTGGCATATTAAATGGCTAAATCCTGGCATATTGAGGGGTTAAATCCTGGAATATTGAGGGGGAAAATCCTGGCATATTGAATTGCTAAATCTTGGCATTTTCAGGGGAAAATGCTGGCATATTGAATGGATAAATCCTGGCATATTGAGGGGTTAATCACAAAGAGGGCAGGAGGAGCACACAGAAAGAAAATTAAAAAAATAAATCATACAGTGCCATAAGTTTACAAAACGTTTATTAGAGAAAAACTGTATACAAATATAATCTAAGTAATAAATTACATCACTAGTACACAAGCACAGTAGATACTCACATATACAAATATCACCAGCACAAACTCGCTCTAGATACAGAAGTAAAAAGAAAGAAGGACAGGAGGAACACACTGTGCACAAAAACGGAGGTCAGCCAACGTTTCGGCTATAGAGCCTTATTGAGGGGTTAAATCCTGGCATATTGAGGGGTTAAATCCTGGCATATTAAATGGCTAAATCCTGGCATATTAAGTGGTTAAATACTGGCATATTAAGGGGAAAAATCCTGGCTATTAAATGGCTAAATCCTGGCATAATGAGGGGTTAAATCCTGGCATATTGAGGGGTTAAATCCTGGCATATTGAGGAGTTAAATGCTGCAATATTGAATGGCAAATTGCTGGCTTATTGATGGGTTAAATGCTGCAATATTGAATGGCAAAATTCTGACATGTTGAGGGTAAAAATCCTGGCACTTTAAATGGCTAAATTCCTAGCATATTGAGAGGATAACACCTGGCATATTAAATGGCTAAATCCTGGCATATTGAGAGGTTAAATCCTGGCATATTGAGGGGAAAAATCCTGGCACATTAAGTGGCTAAATCCTGGCATATTGAGAGGATAACACCTGGCATATTAAATGGCTAAATCCTGGCATATTGAGAGGTTAAATCCTGGCATATTAAATGGCTAAATCCTGGCATATTGAGAGGTTAAATCCTGGCATATTAAATGGCTAAATCTTGCCATATTAAGTGGTTAAATCATGGCACATTAAATGGCTAAATCCTGGCATATTGACGGGTTAAATCCTGGCATTTGAGTGGCTAAATCCTGGCATATTGAGTGGCTAAATCCTGGCATATTGAGGGGGAAAATCCTGGCATATTAAGGGGTTAAATCCTGGAATTTGAGTGGCTAAATCCTGGCATATTGAGGGTAAAAATCCTGGCACATTAAATGGCTAAATCCTGGCATATTGAGAGGATAAAACCTGGCATATTAAATGGCTAAATCCTGGCATATTGAATGGTTAAATCCTGGCATATTAAATGGCTAAATCCTGGCATATTAAGTGGTTAAATACTGGCATATTGAGGGGAACAATCCTGGCTATTAAATGGCTAAATCCTGGCATAATGAGGGGTTAAATCCTGGCATATTGAGGGGTTAAATCCTGGCATATTAAATGGTTAAATCCTGGCATGTTGAGAGGTTAAATCCTGGCATATTGAGGGGAAAAATCCTGGCACATTAAGTGGCTAAATCCTGGCATATTGAGAGGATAACACCTGGCATATTAAATGGCTAAATCCTGGCATATTGAGAGGATAAATCCTGGCATATTAAATGGCTAAATCTTGCCATATTAAGTGGTTAAATCCTGGCACATTAAATGGCTAATAGATGGCTCAGATAGATTGGAGAACAAGGAGTTAATACCAGAGACCCATAGTCTCTGGTATTAACTCCTTGTTCTCCAATCTATCTGAGTATCTAGACTTCATACTTCAACCTTATGTGAAGGAGATGAAGTCATACTTAAAGGATACTATAAGTATACTAAAATTGTTAGAAACATGCCCTTGGGAGGATAACTATCTCCTAGTTTCTAGTGATGTCACATCTCTCTATACCATTATAAATCATCAACAAGGATGTGATGCAGTTAAAAACATCCTAAAAGAGAAAAATTTATTAAGTGACGATCAAATCAATTTTGTTATAGAGGGGATAGACATCATTCTTAACCATAATTTCTTCTGGTTTCTGGAGAATTTTTATCTTCAAACCACAGGTACAGCTATGGGAAGCAAATTTGCCCCAAGCTACGCTAATCTTTTTATGTCCCAATGGGAAAACACTTACATTTGGGGAAAACATAACTGGGAAAATAACTTAGTCCTTTACTATAGATATATTGACGATCTAATCTTTGTATGGAAAGGCGATGAAATTGAATTACACTCACTTCTGGAATATATAAATAAAAACAATAACAATGTTATCCTTAATACAACCTATAGCAGAGAACGTATACAATTTTTGGATTTAGAAATTTATATAGAAAACAATCAAATCAAAACCAAAAATTTCTTCAAAAAAGTAGATGCCAACAATTTTATAGACACATCCAGCTGCCATTATCCTCCCTGGTTAAAGGGAATACCAAAAAGCCAGTGCACTCGAATAAGGAGGAATTGCACAGATATAACCGATTACAATGAACAAACAGAGATTTTACGACAAAAATTCAAAGAAAGAGGTTATGATGATAATATTGTAAACAAAGCAATCTCAGACATTGCAAAAACAGATAGAAGTCAATTATTAGCTTATAAAGAAAAAAAGACTGACAATACATTTCAAAATAAGATGCCTCTCATCTTCCATTATAACAATAAATCAAAACGTGTTAAAAAGATAATTAAGAAACACTGGACAATACTACAAAAAGACGAAATCCTGAAAGATCTCCTACCTAATCAACCTATGATAGTCTTTAGAGGCGCCCCAAATCTGACACAAAAACTTACTACGAATTATACTAGGGCAATAAAAACTAAAAATAACGCACCTAACCATTTTCTGACAAGAAAATCTGGTTTTTACGGGTGCCTAAACTGCATAGGCTGCAAATCCACCAGACATCAAAAATATCCAATCACAAAATTTAATTCAACAAAAAATGGCCAAGAGTACAATATAAAAACCTTCATGACGTGTTCTACATCCAATGTAATATATCTAGCAGAATGTTCTTGCGGTCTACAGTATGTTGGTAGAACTACGAGACAATTTAAAAAAAGAATGGAAGAACATGTCAGGAATATAAAAAATGGCCTAACAACACATAGTTTGTCCAAACACTTTCTAGATCACCATCAAAAAAACCCCAAAGAATTAAAATTTTGTGCCATTGAGAAAGTCGATAAAGATTGGCGGGGAGGTGATAATATAAAAAACATAGGGAAAAGGGAAATGCGATGGGTTTTTGATCTTGCCACTTTAAGACCACAAGGTTTAAATGCAGACTTCGATCTGTATAATTTTATGTGATGATATTCTGTAAAGAGAACTTGGCATATAAAATATCCTCCTTTTTACTAAGATCCTCCTTTTTTACAAACATTTGTATTTTTTCTATTTTTAATATCTTTTAATATTTCTTAATGTATTTTAACCTATTATTGCATTTTCCCCGTTTGGGATTTATATATCCCAATAGCCTCTTTTATGGGACCACATATTTTATTAACCCAAGTTTTCTGATCTTTTAATCTCGTTTGAGATAAAACATTTGTTTCTCTCTCCCCTTCTTTTTTAAAATGTCTATAAACCGAACAAATCAAATGGAACTTAATACCGATAAAACCGAGAACCTATCTACAAAATACGAACATATATACAGCAAACCGAAGACTTCCCCGAGAATCGACATTGAAAACGGATTAAGAATATGAGAGCCGAACAACCATCGACGTGTCTACAAATACGAACTGTAATACGAACAGATTACAGTAAACCGAAGACTTTTTATAGACCGACATTAAAAACGAAACTCCGAGAGCCGAGTAACCTCCCATAAACCGACACCACCAAAGAAGATATTGACTAAGTCAAAATCTCGCGATGAAATGACGAATGCGGAAGAATACGACGAGGATTATGTTTACCAGCTATATAAGGGTGATTCAATGCAGGGAGTCCAGACGCCAAGTTGAAGCCCACAGGCGAAACGCGTAGCGGACTGGACTCACCTGCCTCATTTGTACCCTTTTATCTATTGGACCCATTTTATTATTTTTTAAAAATAGCTCTTTGTACACTTTGTGTACATTGTCTATGTATATCTTGTATCCAGCTACACTTTCAGAGGACATCATATCCAATTTTGTTTGAGGCGCCCATCATACAGGATAAAGATAACTCCAAGTGTAAGCTACTATTTATCTCTTTATTAAATATTTGTACAATCACATACTGATCCACTGCCTTTCGTTGTACTTTCCCTGAGCTGCAACCTGCAGAGGAGGTCGATACCACGCCCCCTACTGATGAATACAGGCTTTCAAAGTGCAACATATTTTCTGGAAGTCTGTGAGTGAGATAAAAGAGGGGAGATAAAAATCCCCCTCGATCACACAATTATTATTCCACTGCATCTCCTTTTGCACAGGATTTTTCACTGCAATCATTTTTTTTTTTTCACCTAATAAGGTGTATATATATATATTCACATTGTTTTTTCACCTTGCTATTTTTTCACCTTACAGTTTGTTTAAGCGCACTTTAGCAAATTTTGTCACTAAATCCTGGCATATTGAGAGGATAAAACCTGGCATATTAAATGGCTAAATCCTGGCATATTGAATGGTTAAATCCTGGCATATTAAATGGCTAAATCCTGGCATATTAAGTGGTTAAATACTGGCATATTGAGGGGAAAAATCCTGGCTATTAAATGGCTAAATCCTGGCATAATGAGGGGTTAAATCCTGGCATATTGAGGGGGTAAATCCTGGCATATTGAGGAGTTAAATGCTGCAATATTGAATGGCAAATTGCTGGCTTATTGAGGGGTTAAATGCTGCAATATTGAATGGCAAAATTCTGACATAATGAGGGTAAAAATCCTGGCACATTAAATGGCTAAATCCTGGAATATTGAGAGGATAACACCTGGCATATTAAATGGCTAAATCCTGGCATATTGAGAGGTTAAATCCTGGCATATTAAATGGCTAAATCCTGGCATATTGAGAGGTTAAATCCTGGCATATTGAGGGGAAAAATTCTGGCATATTAAGGGGTTAAATCCTGGCATTTGAGTGGCTAAATCCTGGCATATTGAGGGTAAAAATCCTGGCACATTAAATGGCTAAATCCTGGCATATTGAGAGGATAACACCTGGCATATTTAATGGCTAAATCCTGGCATATTGAGAGGTTAAATCCTGACATATTAAATGGCTAAATCCTGGCATATTGAGAGGTTAAATCCTGGCATATTAAATGGCTAAATCTTGCCATATTAAGTGGTTAAATCCTGACACAATAAATGTTTAAATCCTGTCATATTGACGGGTTAAATCCTGGCATTTGAGTGGCTAAATCCTGGCATATTGAGGGGAAAAATCCTGGCATATTGAGGGGAAAAATCCTGGCATATTAAGGGGTTAAATCCTGGCATTTGAGTGGCTAAATCCTGGCATATTGAGGGTAAAAATCCTGGCACATTAAATGGCTAAATCCTGGCATATTGAGAGGATAAAACCTGGCATATTAAATGGCTAAATCCTGGCATATTGAATGGTTAAATCCTGGCATATTAAATGGCTAAATTCTGGCATATTAAGTGATTAAATCCTGGCATATTATTTGATTAAATCCTGGCATTTTGAGGGGGAAAATCCTGGCATAATAAATGGCTAAATCCTGGCATATTGAAGGATTAAATCCTGGTATATTGAGGTGAAAAATCCTGGCATATTGAATGGCTAAATCCTGGCATATTGAGAGGTTAAATCCTGGCATTTGAGTGTCTAAATCCCGTCATATTGAGGGTAAAAATCCTGACATATTAAATGGCTAAATCCTGGCATATTGAGGGGATAACACCTGGCATATTAAATGGCTAAATCCTGGCATATTGAGGGGTTAAATCCTTGCATATTAAATGGCTGAATCCTGGCATATTGATGGGTTAAATCCTGGCATATTGTGTGGTTAAATCCTAGCATATTGTGGGGTTAAATCCTGGAATATTAAATGGCTAAATCCAGGCATATTAAGTGGTTAAATCCTGGCATATTAAGGGGAAAAATCCTGGCATATTAAAAGGCTAATTCCTGGCCTATTGAGGGGTTAAATCCTGGCATATTGAGGGGGAAAACCCTGGCATATTGAATGGCTAAATCCTGGCATTTTTATGGGTTAAATCCTGGCATATTGAGGGGGAAAATCCTGGCATATTGAGGGGTTACATCCTGGCATATTGAGGGGTTACATCCTGGTACATTGAGGGGTTAAATGCTGCAATATTGAATGGCAAAATTCTGTTATATTGAATGGTTAAATCCTGGCATATTAAATGGCTAAATCCTGGCATATTGACGGGTTAAATCCTGGCATATTGTGGGGTTAAATCCTGGCATATTGAGGGGATAAAACCTGGCATATTAAATGGCTAAATCCTGCCATATTGAGGGGTTAAATCCTGGCATATTAAATGGCTAAATCCTGGCATATTTAGTGGTTAAATCCTGGCATATTAAATGGCTAAATCATGGCATATTGACGGGTTAAATCCTGGCATATTGTGGGGTTAAATCCTGGCATATTGAGGGGATAAAACCTGGCATATTAAATGGCTAAATCCTGCCATATTGAGGGGTTAAATCCTGGCATATTAAATGGCTAAATCCTGGCATATTAAATAGCTAAATCATGGCATATTGACGGGTTAAATCCTGGCATATTGTGGGGTTAAATCCTGGCATATTGAGAAGTTAAATCCTGGCATTTGAATGGCTAAATCCTTGCATATTGAGAGTAAAAATCCTGGCATATTGAGAGTAAAAATCCTGGCATATTAAATTGCTAAATCCTGGCATATTGAGGTGTTAAATCCTGGCATGTTAAATGGCTAAATCCTGGCATATTGAGGGTTTAAATCCTGGCATATTAAATGGCTAAATCCTGGCATATTGAGGGGTTAAATGCTGCAATATTGAATTGCAAAATGCTGGCATATTGAGATGTTAAATGCTGCAATATTGAATGGCAAAATGTTTGCATATTGAGGGGTTAAATGCTGCAATATTGAATGTCAAAATTCTGACATGTTGAGCGGTTAAATGCTGCAATATTGAATGGCAAAATTTGTGCATATTGAGGGGTTAAATGCTGGAATATTGAATGGCAAAAGAATGGCATATTAAATGGAAAAAAAAATACTGGCATATATTTGGGCAAATTGGCTGGGGCATATTAAGTGACAAAATAATACTAAGTACTGGGGGAGGGGGAGGAGGGTGGTATGTAACGAGCAAAATCCTGGCATATTGAGGGGTTAAATCCTGGCATATTGAGGGGTTAAATCCTGGCATATTGAGGGGTTAAATCCTGGCATTTGAGTGGCTAAATCCTGGCATATTGAGTGGCTAAATCCAGGCATATTGAGGGTAAAAATCCTGGCACATTAAATGGCTAAATCCTGGCATATTGAGAGGATAAAACCTGGCATATTAAATGGCTAAATCCTGGCATATTGAGAGGTTAAATCCTGGCATATTAAATGGCTAAATCTTGCCATATTAAGTGGTTAAATCCTGGCACATTAAATGGCTAAATCCTGGCATATTGACGGGTTAAATCCTAACATATTGTGGGGTGAAATCCTGGCACATTGTGGGGTTAAATCCTGGCATATTGAGGGGTTAAATCCTGGCATATTAAATGTCTAAATCCTGGCATATTGAGGGTAAAAATCCTGGCATATTAAATGTCTAAATCCTGGCATATTGAGAGGATAAAACCTGGCATATTAAATGGCTAAATCCTGGCATATTGAATGGTTAAATCCTGGCATATTAAATGGCTAAATCCTGGCATATTAAGTGGTTAAATACTGGCATATTGAGGGGAAAAATCCTGGCTATTAAATGGCTAAATCCTGGCATAATGAGGGGTTAAATCCTGGCATATTGAGGGGGTAAATCCTGGCATATTGAGGGGGTAAATCCTGGCATATTGAGGAGTTAAATGCTGCAATATTGAATGGCAAATTGCTGGCTTATTGAGGGGTTAAATGCTGCAATATTGAATGGCAAAATTCTGACATAATGAGGGTAAAAATCCTGGCACATTAAATGGCTAAATCCTGGAATATTGAGAGGATAACACCTGGCATATTAAATGGCTAAATCCTGGCATATTGAGAGGTTAAATCCTGGCATATTAAATAGCTAAATCCTGGCATATTGAGAGGTTAAATCCTGGCATATTGAGGGGAAAAATTCTGGCATATTAAGGGGTTAAATCCTGGCATTTGAGTGGCTAAATCCTGGCATATTGAGGGTAAAAATCCTGGCACATTAAATGGCTAAATCCTGGCATATTGAGAGGATAACACCTGGCATATTAAATGGCTAAATCCTGGCATATTGAGAGGTTAAATCCTGACATATTAAATGGCTAAATCCTGGCATATTGAGAGGTTAAATCCTGGCATATTAAATGGCTAAATCTTGCCATATTAAGTGGTTAAATCCTGACACAATAAATGTTTAAATCCTGTCATATTGACGGGTTAAATCCTGGCATTTGAGTGGCTAAATCCTGGCATATTGAGGGGAAAAATCCTGGCATATTGAGGGGAAAAATCCTGGCATATTAAGGGGTTAAATCCTGGCATTTGAGTGGCTAAATCCTGGCATATTGAGGGTAAAAATCCTGGCACATTAAATGGCTAAATCCTGGCATATTGAGAGGATAAAACCTGGCATATTAAATGGCTAAATCCTGGCATATTGAATGGTTAAATCCTGTCATATTAAATGGCTAAATTCTGGCATATTAAGTGATTAAATCCTGGCATATTATTTGATTAAATCCTGGCATTTTGAGGGGGAAAATCCTGGCATAATAAATGGCTAAATCCTGGCATATTGAAGGATTAAATCCTGGTATATTGAGGTGAAAAATCCTGGCATATTGAATGGCTAAATCCTGGCATATTGAGAGGTTAAATCCTGGCATTTGAGTGTCTAAATCCCGTCATATTGAGGGTAAAAATCCTGACATATTAAATGGCTAAATCCTGGCATATTGAGGGGATAACACCTGGCATATTAAATGGCTAAATCCTGGCATATTGAGGGGTTAAATCCTTGCATATTAAATGGCTGAATCCTGGCATATTGATGGGTTAAATCCTGGCATATTGTGTGGTTAAATCCTAGCATATTGTGGGGTTAAATCCTGGAATATTAAATGGCTAAATCCAGGCATATTAAGTGGTTAAATCCTGGCATATTAAGGGGAAAAATCCTGGCATATTAAAAGGCTAATTCCTGGCCTATTGAGGGGTTAAATCCTGGCATATTGAGGGGGAAAACCCTGGCATATTGAATGGCTAAATCCTGGCATTTTTATGGGTTAAATCCTGGCATATTGAGGGGGAAAATCCTGGCATATTGAGGGGTTACATCCTGGCATATTGAGGGGTTACATCCTGGTACATTGAGGGGTTAAATGCTGCAATATTGAATGGCAAAATTCTGTTATTTTGAATGGTTAAATCCTGGCATATTAAATGGCTAAATCCTGGCATATTGAGGGGATAAAACCTGGCATATTAAATGGCTAAATCCTGCCATATTGAGGGGTTAAATCCTGGCATATTAAATGGCTAAATCCTGGCATATTTAGTGGTTAAATCCTGGCATATTAAATGGCTAAATCATGGCATATTGACGGGTTAAATCCTGGCATATTGTGGGGTTAAATCCTGGCATATTGAGAGGTTAAATCCTGACATTTGAATGGCTAAATCCTGGCATATTGAGAGTAAAAATCCTGGCATATTGAGAGTAAAAATCCTGGCATATTAAATTGCTAAATCCTGGCATATTGAGGTGTTAAATCCTGGCATGTTAAATGGCTAAATCCTGGCATATTGAGGGGTTAAATCCTGGCATATTAAATGGCTAAATCCTGGCATATTGAGGGTTTAAATCCTGGCATATTGAAATGAAAAATCCTGGCATATTGAATGGCTCAATCCTGGCATTTTCAGGGGTTAAATCCTTGCATATTGAGGGGGAAAATCCTGGCATACTGAGGGGTTACATCCTGGCATATTGAAGGGTTACATACTGGCATATTAAATGGCTAAATCCTGGCATATTGAGGGGTTAAATGCTGCAATATTGAATTGCAAAATGCTGGCATATTGAGATGTTAAATGCTGCAATATTGAATGGCAAAATGCTGGCATATTGAGGGGTTAAATGCTGCAATATTGAATGTCAAAATTCTGACATGTTGAGCGGTTAAATGCTGCAATATTGAATGGCAAAATTTGTGCATATTGAGGGGTTAAATGCTGGAATATTGAATGGCAAAAGAATGGCATATTAAATGGAAAAAAAAATACTGGCATATATTTGGGCAAATTGGCTGGGGCATATTAAGTGACAAAATAATACTAAGTACTGGGGGAGGGGGAGGAGGGTGGTATGTAACGAGCAAAATCCTGGCATATTGAGGGGTTAAATCCTGGCATATTGAGGGGTTAAATCCTGGCATTTGAGTGGCTAAATCCTGGCATATTGAGTGGCTAAATCCAGGCATATTGAGGGTAAAAATCCTGGCACATTAAATGGCTAAATCCTGGCATATTGAGAGGATAAAACCTGGCATATTAAATGGCTAAATCCTGGCATATTGAGAGGTTAAATCCTGGCATATTAAATGGCTAAATCTTGCCATATTAAGTGGTTAAATCCTGGCACATTAAATGGCTAAATCATGGCATATTGACGGGTTAAATCCTGGCATATTGTGGGGTGAAATCCTGGCACATTGTGGGGTTAAATCCTGGCATATTGAGGGGTTAAATCCTGGCATTTGAATGTCTAAATCCTGGCATATTGAGGGTAAAAATCCTGGCATATTAAATGTCTAAATCCTGGCATATTAAGGGGTTAAATCCTGGAATATTAAATGTCTAAATCCTGGCATATTGAGGGGAAAAATCTTGGCATATTAAATGGCTAAATCCTGGCATATTGAGGGGTTAAATCCTGGCATATTAAATGGCTAAATCCTGGCATATTAAATGGCTAAATCATGGCATATTGACGGGTTAAATCCTGGCATATTGTGGGGTTAAATCCTGGCATATTGAGAGGTTAAATCCTGACATTTGAATGGCTAAATCCTGGCATATTGAGAGTAAAAATCCTGGCATATTGAGAGTAAAAATCCTGGCATATTAAATTGCTAAATCCTGGCATATTGAGGTGTTAAATCCTGGCATGTTAAATGGCTAAATCCTGGCATATTGAGGGGTTAAATCCTGGCATATTAAATGGCTAAATCCTGGCATATTGAGGGTTTAAATCCTGGCATATTGAAATGAAAAATCCTGGCATATTGAATGGCTAAATCCTGGCATTTTCAGGGGTTAAATCCTTGCATATTGAGGGGGAAAATCCTGGCATACTGAGGGGTTACATCCTGGCATATTGAAGGGTTACATACTGGCATATTAAGGGGTTAAATCCTGGCACATTAAGGGGTTAAATGCTGCAATATTGAATGGCAAAATTCTGTTATATTGAGGAGTTAAATGCTGCAATATTGAATGGCAAAATACTGGCATATTAAATGGCTAAATCCTGCCATATTAAATGGCTAAATCCTGGCATATTTAGTGGTTAAATCCTGGCATATTAAATGGCTAAATCATGGCATATTGACGGGTTAAATCCTGGCATATTGTGGGGTTAAATCCTGTCATATTGAGAAGTTAAATCCTGGCATTTGAATGGCTAAATCCTTGCATATTGAGAGTAAAAATCCTGGCATATTGAGAGTAAAAATCCTGGCATATTAAATTGCTAAATCCTGGCATATTGAGGTGTTAAATCCTGGCATGTTAAATGGCTAAATCCTGGCATATTGAGGGTTTAAATCCTGGCATATTAAATGGCTAAATCCTGGCATATTGAGGGGTTAAATGCTGCAATATTGAGTTGCAAAATGCTGGCATATTGAGATGTTAAATGCTGCAATATTGAATGGCAAAATGCTGGCATATTGAGGGGTTAAATGCTGCAATATTGAATGTCAAAATTCTGACATGTTGAGCGGTTAAATGCTGCAATATTGAATGGCAAAATTTGTGCATATTGACGGGTTAAATGCTGGAATATTGAATGGCAAAAGAATGGCATATTAAATGGAAAAAAAATACTGGCATATATTTGGGCAAATTGGCTGGGGCATATCAAGTGACAAAATAATACTAAGTACTGGGGGAGGGGGAGGAGGGTGGTATGTAACGAGCAAAATCCTGGCATATTGAGGGGTTAAATCCTGGCATATTGAGGGGTTAAATCCTGGCATTTGAGTGGCTAAATCCTGGCATATTGAGTGGCTAAATCCAGGCATATTGAGGGTAAAAATCCTGGCACATTAAATGGCTAAATCCTGGCATATTGAGAGGATAAAACCTGGCATATTAAATGGCTAAATCCTGGCATATTGAGAGGTTAAATCCTGGCATATTAAATGGCTAAATATTGCCATATTAAGTGGTTAAATCCTGGCACATTAAATGGCTAAATCCTGGCATATTGACGGGTTAAATCCTGGCATATTGTGGGGTGAAATCCTGGCACATTGTGGGGTTAAATCCTGGCATATTGAGGGGTTAAATCCTGGCATTTGAATGTCTAAATCCTGGCATATTGAGGGTAAAAATCCTGGCATATTAAATGTCTAAATCCTGGCAAAATGAGGGGTTAAATCCTGGAATGTTAAATGTCTAAATCCTGGCATATTGAGGGGAAAAATCCTGGCATATTAAATGGCTAAATCCTGGCATATTGAGGGGTTAAATCCTGGAATATTGAGGGGGAAAATCCTGGCATATTAAATGGCTAAATCCTGGCATTTTCAGGGGTTTAATCCTCTCATATTGAGGGGAAAATGCTGGCATATTGAATGGATAAATCCTGGCATATTGAGGGGTTAATCACAAAGAGGGCAGGAGGAGCACACAGAAAGAAAATTAAAAAAATAAATCATACAGTGCCATAAGTTTACAAAACGTTTATTAGAGAAAAACTGTATACAAATATAATCTAAGTAATAAATTACATCACTAGTACACAAGCACAGTAGATACTCACATATACAAATATCACCAGCACAAACTCGCTCTAGATACAGAAGTAAAAAGAAAGAAGGACAGGAGGAACACACTGTGCACAAAAACGGAGGTCAGCCAACGTTTCGGCTATAGAGCCTTATTGAGGGGTTAAATCCTGGCATATTGAGGTTGTTAAATCCTGGCATATTAAATGGCTAAATCCTGGCATATTAAGTGGTTAAATACTGGCATATTGAGGGGGAAAATCCTGGCTATTAAATAGCTAAATCCTGGCATAATGAGGGGTTAAATCCTGGCATATTGAGGGGTTAAATACTGGCATATTGAGGAGTTAAATGCTGCAATATTGAATGGCAAAATTCTGGCATATTGAGGGTTAAATGCTGGAATATTGAATGGTTAAATTCTGGCATATTTAATGGCAAAATAATACTGGCATATATTTGGGCAAATTGGCTGGGGCATATTAAATGACAAAATAATACTGGCATATTATTGGGCAAATTGGCTGGCTTATTAATGGCAAAATAATACTGGCATATTATTGGGAAAATTGTCTGGCTTATTAACGGTAAACTAATACTTGCATATTATTGGGCAAATTGTGGTTTGTGAATGACAAAATAATACTGGCATATTAGGCAAATTGGCTGTGCCATATTTATGGGCAAAAACTGGCATATTAATGAGAAAGCAGGTTTATTTTAATTGTCAAAGTGATGCTGTGGCATGGTCTGGGGCAAAATAACATGTACTATGAGGAAAGTGAAACTGTAGCATGCCAAATCGCGTAGGGGCAATATGAGTGCAAGCCAAGTGCTGTGGGTGCAATTTAGTTGCATGGCAAGTTCTGTGGGTACTGTATGGTCCATTCGGACGAAAATGTTATTTATTTAGTCTAAAACAAATTTCGTTTATTACTGCAATGGTTTCAGACGAAATTCATTCATTATTTTCGTTTCGTTAATTTTTATTCGTTTGTTTTATAGAATACATGTAATACTATTGGCTTTCTATAAACCGAACGAGAGCCCCCTTCATAAGAAATTCTTATGAATGGGGCTCTCGTTCGGTTCATAGAAAGGCAATAGTACTACATGTTTTCTATAAGCCGAAAGTCCATAAACCGAACGTTCGGTTTATAGACTTTCGGCTTATGGAATACATGTAATCCTATTGCTATTCTATAAACCGAACATTCGGTTTATAGAATAGCCATAGGATTACATGTATTACAAAAGCCGACAGCCTATAAACCGAACGTTCGGTTTATAGGCTGTCGGCATTTCACTACACGGAGACAGAGTCTCCATTCATAAAATTATGAATGGAGACTTTGTCTTCGTGTAGTAAAATGCCGACAGCCTATAAACCGAACGTTCGGTTTATAGGCTGTCGGCTTTTGTAATACATGTAATCCTATGGCTATTCTATAAACCGAATACACATAGTCATGCATGCAGTCACAAACACATATGTACAAACAGATGCAGTCACACACAGGCTTTCTACTGAGGGTTTAATATAGACACACAGTCACACACAAGTTTTCTACTAAGGGTTAAATCTTAACTATAGCGGCCTCTTTTTAAGATCAGAGGATAATCAAAAGCAAGCAGAATGTGAGGCAGGACAAATAAGCTGAACAATGCTTGAAAGACCTCTGCATATATGTTGCTTGGACACACAAAGTAAAGTGAATGTACAAAAGATTATAAACAGTAAAAAAATGTGGTCGTTATATACCATATTCTGGCCTGATGCTTCTCACACTATCCTCTGGGAGTGGTCACTGCCCAGTTACAAGAATAGACCACTCCCAGTGATCAGGCGTCCGCACATTATATCAGCACACTGAGATCTGATTGGTCCACCCCCTTTCATCCCTGCGAGACTTTAGATGGAGGAAAGCGAGGTCTGTGCAATGACAGGTGTAGAAAAAAACAAACGTAAGTAGATCAGAGAAAGGCTTCGGGTGTCACCCGCTCTCAAAATGCCACCTGGTGCGGCACGCACCTCCCTAGTGATACCACTGAAATGACCTCTCGTCTGCAGCACGCAAGCTTTATCTCTGCCTAGGCACAGACTCTATACATTTTAATAGCAGCAGCTAGAGGGTGCCCATGTTTCTGTATTTATTTTTAAACTTCTAACTGTCTAGTTTAATGATATTTGCGTCCATATATATATGTATGAATGTCTGCATACATATATGTATGCATATATTTTACTCTGCAATACAGCAAGTAAAATGTCCCCATGAGCTTCATCCCTGGGCCGTTTTGAAACCAAGCAATGTGGTTGTGCTATTTTTTGCAATTCAACTTATCTGATATTAGAAACACGCCACTTACCTTTACTCTATGAGACTATAAAAAGGTCCAGTATATTTTTAACAACATTAACAAATTGTACCCTTCTCAAGAAACAGGGTTCTGCATTGCCATTAATAAATAAAACCATTACAAATCTCTCAAAACCCTTCTAACAAACGCATGACCATCTGGCCAGACATTTCACCATGCTGAAACTAATTATTGATATTGAATCCAGTCAATCAAAGCCAACTAAATAGCTGGGCTGACCATATGGATACATCTTTCAAATTCATTTTTTCATGTAAAACCTGTACGAAATTAAATAATGTGATTCCTGTTTGTTTCCCTGAGTGTTTGGATGGAAAGAACAAAGGTTGAATGGAGCCATGTTTTGGAACCTAAAAGCATGAACATTCTGCACCTGGTTCTTGCTACACTATCAGTGTTGCCAATTATGCTGCCAAACGACCATACAATTAATTTGGCATTGAATTTAAACATCTTATGGATGTTCCATGAACCACTGCCTCCCAACTGAAAACTCTCCAAATGTCAGACAGTACCACAGAAAACAGGGGATGGAACAGAATCACTGACATATACTTAAAATATAAAGAAAAAACGATATGGTCTAATCCAAGAGTGCGTTTGTATTGCGAGGTTCACCAACATTCTGAGTTCCCGTTTTTTCTCCCTTTTTACAATGATTAAAGGCTTTAAAGAATTGCTGTCTCCTTGTGAAGATGTTCTGAAATGCACCAACATTGTTTTAAGGATTTATTCTCAAGCTATGTTTGTGAGTAGGTTGCAACGTAACGTTGCACTATTTTAATATGTTCTGAAATGCACCAACATTGTTTTAAGGATTTATTCTCAAGCTATGTTTGCAGTAGGTTGCAACGTAACGTTGCACTATTTTATTTTAAATTGTATTACATTATTATGTTTTTTTCTTTATATTTCAAGTACATTGTGGTGATTCTGTGCCACTCCCTCTTTTCCATTTGTCTTCCTCCATGCCTGTCATCCCTTTCTCCATGTATGTCTTGTGTCATCCTCCACTCCTGCTGCCATCTGTTTTCCCCTTAATGTCCCATTTATCCACCATTTACTTGCCTTTTGGCTGCAGCCTGGATGGTAGGCATGTGTTGTTATTGAGATTCTGCTGATCTGCCCCTGCACAAATGTAGCGCTGACCTTGTAGGGCTGATGTCATTGGCATACAGGCAGCACGTGCCAGATGCTGATGAAAAAATTAAAGTGCAAGTCAAAAATCCATGTGCACCCCTTTATTATCTGTGATGACCATGCAGGTCGGGCCCCTCAGGAAGGCCATATGCCTTACAACCCTGATGGTGACCCTGCCCACTATGTGGCTGTATACATTACTTTATTTTTCCCTGCCATCTAACACAAAGATTACAACCTTCTGAGTAACAGACCAGGACTAAACATGTCAGTGCTATATGCCATTGTGTTGCTAAGCTCCCTTCCATTCATTCATATCTCTATAAGACATCTGTAGTCAAACAGGAGTTGTTTTGATAAGACTTGTAGGCAGACAGTAGATGAGACTTCTAGTTTGTTTTGTAGTAATTTCTCTGCCTTCCTTTGATGTCAGTAGGTTGTCTCGCGTCCTTTTGTTACTTTCATTAGTCGGAAAACTGACCAATAGACAAAATGAAGTTTGAAAGAAAAGAGACACAAATAGACACAATGGGTAGCCGAAAGTCATTCACTAAATGGTGAGTTGAGGTGAGTAGCAGGAGAGTTGAGGTGAGATGAAAATGTAGTCTGACTATTTAGCTATACATTGTGCAGGAATGAAGCTGGTTAGTTTCACCCCACTAAGTGGACTAACCAGCTTTGTTCCTGCACAATGTATAGCTGAATTGGTGAGATTAAATACTCAACTTTTAGTGCAGGGGTGTCCAAGTTGTTTTTGTAGTGGGCCACTTCATCAGAAATGTATGTGTGCATGGGCCACATTCATTTTTCATTGAGAAAAAAATTATACGCATACACACACCCACACACACACACATATATGTATGTATATATATCCATGTGGCCAGTGTGAGTGCATCACAGACGAAACAATATAAAACTAATGGTAATATGCAGTATGTGAGTGTATCACAGACTCTGCAGCAATACAACACATACATACACACCCACAAACAAATACACACAGACAGACACACTTACACACACAGGCACACTTAAACACAAAGATGTCTGTGATACTTAGACATATACATACACAGCCACAATTACTAACTCACATGCAGAGTCACACTTACACACACAAACACATATTTAAGGGTATAATTTATCTGAAGTAATAATTCTTTATATTATTGCCATTCATCCATAGGATCATTGACATATTGGGTAACCCAGCCGAGTCCTTTTCAGGTTTATACCAGGCTTCCTCTGATTCAGAAGTAACATGCCATTTATATATATGGAAGACTCTATGGGATTCATATAAACTAATCATATTCGGTAGACCAAAGCCCCCTTTATTTAATTTCTTCACAAGATGGGTCTTATCAACTCTACACACAGTTACACTCACACACATATTTATTTATTTATTTTAATATTGTTTTTACCAGGGCAGTGGACGCTTGATGGGGCTGCTACTCCATGCAAGTAGTGTTTTTTAAAAATCTTCCCTCCCTCTGACCTGTGCGCATGACGTCACGTGCAGGCTAGAGGAGGGACATGACCTACGTTATCAGCAGCATTCTGTCGGGGAACTTAGTCCCCCCGATGCTGCTTCTACTTACATGTGCGGTTGGAGGTGCGGTTAGCGCTTCTCCTCTCATGCAAGCCGCACCTCGATGTCCCGCGGGCCGCATGTTGGACGCCCATGTTTTAGTGTATAGACTCCCTCTGACCTGTGCGCATGACGTCACGTACAGGCTAGAGGAGGGACATGACCTACGTTATCAGCAGCATTCTGTCGGGGAACTTAGTTCCCCCGATGCTGCTTCTACTTACATGTGCGGTTGGAGGTGTGGTTAGCGCTTCTCCTCTCACGCAAGCCGCACCTCGATGCCCCGCGGGCCGCATGTTGGACGCCACTGTTTTAGTGTATAGACTCCATCAAGTGAGACTCAGATGCTGCAATACAAGGGGACAGGGATTAGTGTAAAGTCCCTGTACATCACATCATGCTGACACATACACAAAATGTACATTAAACATTTTAATAACTGCAAGTAATTGAAAAAAAAATATCTTTGAAGCACTTTTAATAGTCAAATTAATACAAGCATTGAATTTCTTATGGTACTATGCCTTCAACTAAATACTCAAGCACAAGTCACTGTTTCTTCTCATTATCTATACCTGTGACTAAGTCCCAGACAATGTCAGTATTGCAGTGAGTGAGTGTAATGAAACACAAGTGAAAAGATTCAATATAAATCAACATTGTGACAAATAAACTGATACATTCATTAACAAACTGTTATAACTGCATCTTATATATCATTTGTCTGTAACATGCTCTGATGAAGGATGTGCAATTATTCTGAAAAGGTTAAAGGTCAAGGACTGGAAAACACATTTTAATAAGCCTATTCATATATATATTTTTTTGCCCAGAGAGTTCCTTATCAGCACTCATTTATTCAGTCCACGCTGATATGATGTGGGAAATATTTGGCATCATTTGCTGACATCCATAGTCATAAATAAAATAGTAAAACACATTTCATGTCAGTTACTGTCCATAAATGATAAAATATTGTGCTAATTAACCACTGCTTGAAAATGGAAAAAAACCCCAATATAATGTAACTTAGCTGCTGTACTAGACAAGTCATTTTTTATAATAGGGAATTAACAGTGTGCTGCAATTACAAATTCACTTGTGAAAGAACTGTTTTGTCCTGATGTCTTGTTCCCTAAAAGCCAAATCACAACATTAGCAATGTGAGTTTACCTATGTGATACAAACTATATATGTTTTATGTAGGCAACAAAATCATGGAAACATTTTGTAGAGGCAATCCAACACAGTCTGGTGAAATGTAAATGCTGCTTTAATAATCCAAAGTAATACAGGTAAATACAGACATCAACCAACAATTAGAATGACTTGTGCATTTTGTGCCTATTGCCACCTAA
Organism: Pelodytes ibericus; assembly: GCA_036172795.1. Classification (NCBI taxonomy): domain Eukaryota; kingdom Metazoa; phylum Chordata; class Amphibia; order Anura; family Pelodytidae; genus Pelodytes; species Pelodytes ibericus. The sequence goes on from CM069862.1 coordinate 67,491,916, forward strand.
TCATATATTTGGTGAAAAAGGTCAGGCACATGTCGTATATAGGGATCATGAATGTCCCATTAACAAACTAAGTTATTCAATGCACAAAAATCTAACAACAACAAATAATAAGAATGTAAAACATAGGATGAACTGTAGCAAAATTAGGAATGAGGTGACTTTCCTGACAGACTATAGCACAGATTTTGAAAACATCAAACATAGCATTAAAAAAACATTTACTTGTTTAGATCCTGTTTACAAACCTTTATGTTCTAACCAAATCAAATACATTGCAAGAAGGGCAGAATCTTTGGAAAACTAGTTATCCCCTAGTTTCTTATCAGAAAAGAAAAAAAACCTCATACATGGCTTGATGTAAAGGGAATGTTCCATTGTGGTGCAAGAACTTGCAAATGTTGGAGTCAATTTTTGTCTCTAGCTCCACAAAAACCATGACTAAATATAACAACTTTCAAAAGTGCAACACTTGCTATGTAATATATTACTTGTCAGTGCTGTAAGAAACAGTATGTTGGTTGGACAATACGTCCAATCAAAGAGAGATTACGTGAATGCGTATTATACATTATTGATGAAAAATCAAATACTTCTATTCGTAAATATTTTTTGCCACTCTGATCCCACCTTTCTGCCAAAATAAGGATACCTCCAAGAAAATGGGATATTTTTAAAATCTTATGTGAACATGAAGTTGACTGGATCTTCACTTGACAAGCTCCATTCCCTAATGGTTTAAACACCAATCATGATGTCAGTCCTTTTTTCAATAGATAGAATTCAACACTTTGACTGGATCATAAATTGTTGGCAAATATCTACATGTATTTATAACAAGCAGTTTTTCTGTACCGCATCGTTTTTCATACACTGTAGTTATTTTTAAATGTGTAATAGTTAATTATGCCATTAACCTTTAGTGCATATAAACAAAATATAATTAATATTATATGATATATAAATGAATAATACATATGCTCCCTTCCTTTTTTAACGACAGACAAGAATTTAACATCTTTTTCACGTTTGTATATGTAGTTCTGAAATTTTTCTAATGGGGAACTCCCTGCGTACAAATTGGCTTATTGGTCTTTGTACACAAAAGTGTTATTAACATTATTGCAAGCAATTACACAATTAATCATTTACCAACTAAGGTAATTAGTATATAACACATGCATGGACGTCACCTATGATTAAGTGCCTTTTGGGCATGAAACGCATAAGGTGCTAATTTCTGTGCTCCCTTCCTCTTTTTTTGTGTACCTGCCTATTTACATGTAAATAAACCAGATTTTTTTTCACTTTGGCATATCTGGCTGCAACATTTGACTCCATCCGCTTATTCCTCTCTTTTTTTAATAAAAGGTTACACCCTTAGGCAGGTTTGTTGCCTCTGACCTCTCTGCGCCTTGCAGACATATATAAGGGTCTACTTAATATGTGCCGACATTCGGGCCTCAAATGGTGCCTCCAAAATGTGGAAAGTTTCAGGGCATATCAGAGACATATTGGGAAACGAACTGTGAGCTACCCAATATGCCCCAAAATGCCACTGAACAGGTCCGCAATTCAAGTGTGGACAGCTAGTCTTCTTATTTGTAAAAAAAAGTATTTTTTTATGTATCAGGAGACAATTCAGCAAGGAGTTAGTATTGTTGTGTTAGAGACGCAATGATTTTAACTGACTGATCACCACAAATGAGCAGTTTTAACACTGAACTGTGTTGTTACCCTACATGCATGCTCATCTCTTTTTCTGCCCAGTACTTTGGGTGGAGTTTGTGATTGGGTGAAAGAATAAACAGGACAATTGTATATTCATTCAAAACAACAAGGCTTCAGGCCCAAGTACATGTAAGTATATAACACTTCTTATATAATTCCACACTGGTATCAGTGGGCATATCAGTGTTCAACTTTGGGAATACCACTTGAACTTACCTTCTTATATGTTGCAGATATAAATCTTACTTTTGTGCCTTTCATTATTTTTTTTACATCTTCCCCATATTTGTGCTGTCCATGGGTTTACATGAAGACTGAACTTGGGACACAAATTTTGTTCACAAAGTTAAATTTAGGTTCACTCAACTGCATAATTCTGATTTATAATTTGTGCTGATTCTTCTATTCTGCTAGTGTTTAAAGAATACATGCCCCCCAAAGAATGCACGACTTTTTGAGCCTGACAGTATATTATAAAAACTAAGGATAATTAGCAATATCTATTTTCCTCAGATATCCAAGTTGAAATCTTCACTGGTAAAATGATTGTTTTTTTTTTTTTTACTAATAAGTAAGCAATATTCTTGGTTACCAAGTGAACTAATTTAAAGTTCATAGCTGACTTTAGCATAATTTTTGCTGTAATGGGTGACATAACATTTACAGTTAATATGAATAACATAGCTACAGTTTATTTATAAACATTCTATTTATAGTCTATGTGATATTACATCCCAAAACAGGAGGAATGGAGAAGCAGAGATATATAGACCAAAATGAAACATCTTCATGTATTTCAAGCTACAAATAATCTTACGCAGTTAAGCTATGCAGCTATTAAGCAAACCTTAAATAAATAGTACAGTATATGTAATTAGTGGCACTTTAAGTTTATCCACAACATTTGTGAATGCTGTATCATCTAAATAAAACATACATCACCCCAAGCAACTGTACCCATGACAATTATGCCATGCTTATAATACCACTAGCATTTCCACAGTGGAGAATGATGCATTGCATATCAATTTTTCCATCCCCACTGTGGACAATGAAATGGTACTATCATACACATGATATGATAGCAGGAGAGTACATAATGTTAGATTTTATTCTTCCAAGAAGTGTGTTTTGTTTTATCTTGCATAAAATAACCATCCCAAAAGTCTTTATTTGCTTCTGGACCAATATAGTAAAAACAATCATCCTAGCTGAAATCCATTCTAAAAATAGACTTAGATGTTTTTTTATATTTTTGTACTGGTACAGAATTGGTTAGAATTTTCAATAAGGTATATACCTCTATTATGTTTAACATTCCCATAGGCTATGGTATGGATACAAAAAAATTGGAGGTTCAAATAACTAGGAGGCATATTTATAAAATTACTTTATCATCATAAAAAGAGGTGTGGATTGGTGTGTCATATCAAAGGGTATAGTTCTATAATACAGAAATGAATGAAGTCCTCCTATTTCACAGGGGACCTAGCTTGATTGTTACCATATGTAGAAAGCTTCTCGAATACAATATACCATAGAATATTCTTAAGTAGGACAATGTGTTTTGGCTGCCTACATTCTGTGTAGATATTCCACATAATGATATATTTAACATAGGCCCCTCACGTCCTGTATCTAACATTGGGGTTGGAAGATTTGATTCTTGTATCTCAGTTAATGCAAATTGGAAAAATAATATATTTCCTAGCATCATTTATGCAAAGAAATGTTATTTAATCCAATAGATATTAGCTCCTACATTAATCAAACTATTTAATCAATGTAATATTTATCATTCCCCTATGTGATGCTTATTTTTTTATTTATTGTTAAAAAAAAATTAAAGATGTTAGCTGTGGTCTGATTGGATGTCACTTTTGCTGTTCACTTGAAATCGTAGGTAATTTATTTTGGTACACATGTATGACAAACTGTAGTATAAATGTATGTCTGATAATAATCTGTCATAACTATACTTAAACACATTATACAGAAAAGTAATAACAGTTTTAAACTATAGCATACATCATTCATTTTAATTAAGTGCATGAAAATAAAGTTCTCTTCTTGGGTCTTGGGAATGTCCATAATGTCTAAAGTTAAAAAATACAGACCTTTTTATACGCCAGTGAATAGTTTCAGTCCAGAAAAGATTTTAAAACAAGGCAGTTACTGTTCTTATATAGCAAACATTCACATCGATCAATGAATATGTGAATACATTTATTACATGTCCTTTTTGAACCTGTAACACCGTTTGTTCCAATTTATTTAACTTTTACCTCTTTGGAATTTATCAATATAATTTCCCTCTGTTACTTATTTAACTCATTGTTTACTAGAGGGAGTCATATTTGAAGTTGTGATTCTCAAATTGACTGTAATTGTTCCTGCAATACTGTGATTGAGCACATTTTATATCAAACAAAAGATTAATTCAATAGTACTAGTGATTTTTCCTGTCATTAACATTAACTTGAATTTGGTGTTACACAAAAATTCCTGGTATATTTGTTACATAATTACTCCCATTATCTTCAAACATGTATTTATTTTCAATCTTAATTTTAGGATCCTTTGTATTCTTTCCACTATTCCAGCAGTGGACGATATGGGACACACAAACTTTGTTGGATCTCCAAAAATTGTTACATTTCAGATGATAAAAAATGTTTTCCAGGACCTTATACAGTTGTACTCTTGTCAATCCTTACATTGATTCTTTTTCTGATCCTGTAAAGAATCTGCTATTGGTCTTTTGCTCAAATTTGGAATCATTACATTTTCGGAGTACTTCAACTCCCCTATTAGAATAAATTCTGTTATATTTCAATGTTTTAAAACCTTATCCTGATAAACATCTATCCCCTTATTTTCCACATCAGGAGGTGTAGTGTTAATACTTTAACTATTTAACGGCTGTCACTGCTTATATTCACTAGGTCATATGCTGTTATTCTCTATAGCTTTCTTTACTAATTCAGCTTTTTGATCATAACTGGTTTCTACCCTGATTTGTTTATCTTGTAGCTTCAATATCCAATGAGCTACCCTCTAGGTATGTATTCCTAGATCAGAACAATTTCAAAATAATTTTAAAAGTGTGTGTGGTTTGTAAAATCATTTGTCCTAATATAATATCCTTAAAGAGCTATACTACATTCAGTGGTGTCCCCAGCAGGCATTCCCCCGCAGCGCATTCCGCTGGATGCGGCTGCTGGAAAAAAAAAATCAATAAAAAAAAAGGAGGGAAGACTGCATGGAGGAGACGACTGGTAGACAGAGCAGCAAGTAAGGTAAGTACTGGGGAACGGGGGAGGAGGGTGGTATACAACAAGCAAAATACTGGCATATTGAGTGGTTAAATGCTGGCATATTGAGTGACAATATACTGGCATACTGAGTGACAAAATAATACTGGCATATTGTGTGACAAAATACTGGCATATTGAGGGGTTAAATGCTGGAATATTGAATGTAAACATTCTGGCATATTGAGGGGTTAAATGCTGAATATTGAATGGCAAAAATCTGGCATATTAAGCGGTTAAATGCTGGAATATTGAGAGACAAAATACTGGCATCTTGAATGGCAAAATAATACTGGCATATTGAATGGCAAAATACTGGCATATTGAGTGACAAAATACTGGCATATTGAGTGACAAAATACTGGCATATTGAGTGACAAAATACTGGCATATTGAGTGACAAAAGAATGGCATATTTAATGACAAAATACTGACATATTGAGTGGCAAAATACTGGCATATTGAGCGACAAAATACTGGCATATAGAATGGCAAAATAATGGTATATGGAGTGACAAAATACTGGCATATTAAATGGCAAAATAATGGCATACTGAATAGCAAAATAATATTGGAAAATATTAAATGAAAAAATAATGGCATATTGAATGGCAAAATACTGGCATATATTAAATGGCAGAATAATGCTGGCATATTATTGGGCAAATTGGCTGGGGCATATTAAATGGCAAAATAGTACTGGCAAATAATTGGGCAAATTGGCTGGGGCATATTAAATGGCAAAATAATACTGGCATATTATTGGGCAAATTGTCTGGCTTATTAAAAGCAAAATAATACTGGCATTTTATTGGGGAAATTGGCTGTGCCAATCTGAGAGAGAGAGAGAGAGAGAGAGAGAGAGAGAGAGAGATCTGTGTGTGTATAGATATGTATTGTTTTTGAATTGTACAATTGTCACCTTGTGGGGCTCCTGTGTGTCGCATATTTATTGGGCCCCATGTGTGGCATATTTAAGGTGTTCTTTTGTGTGGCATAATTATGGGGCTCTTGTGTGTTTCATAGTTATAGGGCTCCTGCGTGTGGCATAGTTAATGGGCTCCTGTGTGTGACAATTTGTGGGGCTCCTGTATGTGGCATATTTAATGGGCCATCTGACTGGCATTACAAAGGAATCTGTTTGGCATGGTATTGGAGGAAATCCAGTGGGGTGACACCATGAGTTACAGCACCGGGTGACACAAACCCTAGTGACGCCTCTGACTACATTACTTTAAACTCTTTGTTCAGAGTAGCTGTGCTGGCACTATCTATCTTTTAGTATATTGTACAAGGGTTTTGCTATCCCTGCCATATCATACACAAATTCTAAAATGTACAAATCCTAAAAACTTTTTAAAGCTGCAACGACCGTATCCTAAATTTGGCCCTGGATCTGCCACATAACCCTACCAAACCCATACAAATGGGGTACTGCTATACTCACGGAAGTTGCTGAAAATATATTGGGGTGTTGTTTGGCAACAAAACAGAAAAATCCCTTTAAATACATACCTAGAGTGTGTGGAAGAAAAACACACACAAAATTACTATGCTAAAACTTGTCAAAGATTGGTGATAAAAAGACTGCAATGAAAAGTGTCAAAATACCCCAAGTTGAATACCCTGGGATGTCTACTTTATAAAAATGTGTACATATGGGGGGTGATTCAGGCATTCATGACATAAATCATCGCTTCTTCTGTCTTTGTCCCATTCTTTGTGTTTTCCCCAGGATAAGATTGTATCCTATCCTGCAAACTACTGTCACTTTCTTGATGTAAGTTATTCAGTGTCCTGTTGTACAGTGATGTCCTCTAATTAACAAGTTACTTTAATTGAGTGTACTCTGTATAAATCTGAACTTGACACCTTTGTATCCTGAAAGGTGTGAGGGAGGCTTTCCCCCATTGTATGTCCTGCGTTTAAACTGATTACATTGTGTTCATTTTGTGTCTGTATCTTAATGTGTAATGTATGTTAATTCCTTTTTGGTTTGCAGCCTAGAAGTACACCCAGGGGAAGGGCCAAATATGGTCATTGCAGTGTAATGGTTCAATGTATTCCAAGACCCAGTTATTTGAAAGACCTAGTGGATAATTATGGTTAGTTCCATACCCCCATTGTATACTAATCTCTGTGATGTCATATTTGTCTGTATATAAGTCTGTGCAGTTTCACAAATAAATGTTAATTCTTGCTGTACCCAATTGCTAGTAGTCCTGTCTGCTATTTGGGGAAAAAGAGCAAGATTCCAGGGAAGACTTACTGGGCTAATGCTGAGCTATAATCAGGGGCTAAGGAGGTGATTTTCCACAATGGGCAAAGGTGCCTCCCGGCTTGGGTAGCCCATTACACACATTTTTTGGGGGGAAATGGTTTTGAAACAGCTATGTGTTACTTGTATTTATTATCCTTTAACATAAAAATAAGCAAAAAAAAAAAAATATATATATATATATATATATATATATATATACTTTGGGTATTTCTAAACTGCGGACCAATATTAGAATCTATTCAGCAGGTTTACTCTTATTTTATTTTTTTACATTTTTCACCCTATATGTCTATTCTTTTTTAATAATACAATAAATTATATGAACAAAATAATGGCATCAAAAGATAGCCCTTCTTGCCCTGAAAAACCCCAATATATATATATGTGTTGGTACAGCAAATGACAAATAAGAAAATTACAGCCAAACACAAACAGTGTTAAAACAGCCACAGTCATGAACATTCAACATTCCAAAAACAGTTTGGTCATGAAGGGGTTACCTACTCTACCTGCTCTTACCTGGGGCTTGCCACAAAACCAAATTCAATAAATAAACATAACATTTCTCTCCACTGAGAGTATCCATTCCCATACAGAACGGGATGCACCCATTTTTTTCACCCTTCAAACTTTATGTTATTATCAGTGGATAAACTTGCATGTACATTTTACCCATTAAAACTTAGAAGGTAATTGTTGATACATCATCTTTAGTATGTCCATCATAAGTATGACTTATTATTATCTTACAAATATCATTGTATTGTATAAACTGAGTACAAAACATGTGTGAATCATTCTTTTAATTTTGCACACAATGCCTTTGTTCTTTTCGTTTTGCTATATTAAATGCTCTTTTTATTCTTGATTCACGAGGTTGTCTTTCTCTTAATCAGCTGGTTAAGCAAAGGGCTTATTTTTCAAAGGTTTCAAGTGTGAAACAGTTTCTACGTAAACTTGTATTACTTGCTTCACTATTTTAATTTGTTTCAGATGCTTCACGTTTATTAGTAAGAGTTTTATTTATGTATTTATTTTGAGTATCACACTTTTTCAGTAAGTACATTTTTTTTTACAAACTTTATGTTGTGTTGGATTGTAGGTCATTCTTGGGGTTTACTCATTTCTTTTCTGTATTGTTCCTTTCAGTTTTGTGTGCTGGTTGTTCAAATTCTGCTGCAGTTTGTCCTTTGTTTTGTTGGCCACCCCTTACACCTTTATTTGCCAGTAATAAGGTACAGGTTGAGTATACTTTATACAAAATGTTTGGGAGCAGAAGTATATTGGATAACATGTCATTTCAGATAACGGATCATTTTCACCAATAAGATATATTAAAGCCTCTCAGCACTCATGAAACACAGCAGCATGGGCGTAGGAAGCGGGGGGGATGGGGGGGACGGATCCCCCCAGGAAAAAATGTGGGGGGGACAGGTAGGGTGAAATCCCCCCCAGCAAAGCGAGGCAAACGGGGCCCCCAGCCCTGCTTGCCGCGTTCACAGCGCATTGCGCTTGTGAACACTTTTTTCCGGCAAGCCGCATCCGATGGATGCGACGGCCGTAAAAAAAAAAAAAAAAACTGACGCCGGATGTGACGTCGCAAGAGGGAAGACTGCACGGAGGAGACATCCGGCGGGGGACACGGAGCAGTGAAGTGTAAGTACTAGGGAAGGGGGGTGGGGGGACTGGCACAGTATTACAGGCATCTGGCTGGCACAATAATACTGGGCTCTGACTGGCACAATATTACAGGCATCTGGCTGGCACTATATTACTGGGCATTTGGCTGGCATAATATTACAGGCATCTGGCTGGCACTATATTACTGTGCTCTGACTGGCACAATACTGGGCATCTGGCTGGCATAATATTACAGGCATCTGGCTGGCACTATATTACTGTGCTCTGACTGGCATAATATTACAGGCATCTGGCTGGCACTATATTACTGGGCATCTGGCTGGCATAATATTACAGGCATCTGGCTGGCACTATATTACTGGGCTCTGACTGGCATAATATTACAGGCATCTGGCTGGCACTATATTACTAGGCTCTGACTGGCACAATGATACTGGGCATCTGGCTGGCATAATATTACAGGCATCTGGCTGGCACCATATTACTGGGCATCTGGCTGGCACTATATTACTGGGCATCTGGCTGGCACAATATTACTGGGCATCTGGCTGGCACAATATTACTGGGCATCTGGCTGGCACAATATTACTGGGCATCTGGCTGGCACTATATTACTGGGCTCTGACTGGCACTATATTACTAGGCTCTGACTGGCACAATGATACTGGGCATCTGGCTGGCATAATATTACAGGCATCTGGCTGGCACTATATTACTGGGCATCTGGCTGGCACAATATTACTGGGCATCTGGCTGGCACAATATTACTGGGCATCTGGCTGGCACAATATTACGGGGCTCTGGCTGGCACAATATTACTGTGCATCTGGCTGGCATAATATTACAGTCATCTGGCTGGCATAATATTACAGGCATCTGGCTGGCACTATATTACTGTGCTCTGACTGGCACTATATTACTGTGCTCTGACTGGCACTATATTACTGGGCATCTGGCTGGCATAATATTACAGGCATCTGGCTGGCACTATATTACTGTGCTCTGACTGGCATAATATTACAGGCATCTGGCTGGCACTATATTACTGGGCATCTGGCTGGCATAATATTACAGGCATCTGGCTGGCACTATATTACTGTGCTCTGACTGGCATAATATTACAGGCATCTGGCTGGCACTATATTACTGGGCATCTGACTGGCACAATATTACTGGGCATCTGGCTGGCACAATATTACTGGGCATCTGGTTGGCACAATATTACTGGGCTCTCACTGGCACACTATTACAGGCATCTGACTGACATAATATTATTGGGCTCTGACTGGCACACTATTACAGGCATCTGACTAGCACACTATTACAGGCATCTGACTGGCACAATATTACAGACATCTGACTGGCACAATATTACAGACATCTGACTGGCACAATATTACAGGCATCTGACTGGCATAATATTACAGGCATCTGACTGGCACAATATTCCTGGGCTCTGACTGGCACAATATTCCTGGTATCTGACTGGCACAATATTCCTGGTATCTGACTGGCACAATATTCCTGGGCTCTGACTGGCACAATATTCCTGGGCTCTGACTGGCACAATATTACAGTCATCCGACTGGCACAATATTACAGGCATCTGACTGGCACAATATTACTGGGCTCTGAATGGCACAATATTACTGGGCTCTGAATGGCACAATATTACTGGGCTCTGGCTGGCACAATATTACTGGTATCTGACTGGCACAATATTACTGGGCTCTGACTGGCACAATATTACTGGGCATCTGGTTGGCACAATATTACTGGGCTCTCACTGGCACACTATTACAGGCATCTGACTGGCATAATATTATTGGGCTCTGACTGGCACACTATTACAGGCATCTGACTAGCACACTATTACAGGCATCTAACTGGCACACTATTACAGGCATCTGACTGGCACAATATTACAGGCATCTGACTGGCACAATATTACAGGCATCTGACTGGCACAATATTACAGGCATCTGACTGGCACAATATTACAGGCATCTGACTGGCACAATATTCCTGGGCTCTGACTGGCACAATATTCCTGGTATCTGACTGGCACAATATTCCTGGGCTATGACTGGCACAATATTCCTGGGCTCTGACTGGCACAATATTCCTGGGCTCCGACTGGCACAATATTACAGGCATCTGACTGGCACAATATTACTGGGCTCTGAATGGCACAATATTACTGTTCTCTGAATGGCACAATATTACTGGGCTCTGAATGGCACAATATTACTGGGCTCTGAATGGCACAATATTACTGGTATCTGACTGGCACAATAATACTGCGCTCTGAATGGCACAATATTACTGGCATCTGAATGGCACAACAATTATGGCATATGTGTGTGTGTGTGTGGGGGCGGGTTAACATCGCGATGGATGGCGGGATTGCATGCAGGGGAGGGGGCAGGGTCCAGGGGGCCCAAGCAAATGCTTGCCCAGGGTCCAATCACTATTAAAGACAGCCCTGAGCATACTTGCCAACCCGGGACAGTCCCGCAACGTTTTCGATCCTGGGACTGTCCCGGGAGAATCAGCTCTGCAGCGATCACGTAGGTCACCTGATCACGTGACTTCATCGCACGACGTCATGTGATCATGCGCACGGCTTGTGCGCGTCCTCCACAAGTCACACAGCCCCACACTGGGAGGAACGAGGTAGGAACAGTGACTGTGTCACTGCCAATAATGTACCGTTTTTCTTTTTATCATGGCAGCTTCGGAACGTGATTGATTATTGCAGCTCTTAGGGACATTTAAAAAATTTCTCTTAGACCTGCAATAATCAATGACTTCCGAAGCTGCCATAATAACATGTCTCTTAAATCTGCCAATGACTTCTACTAATGATTAGATGATCAAAAAATGAGGGCAAAAAAAAACCCTGGCAAATGAATGTGGGCAACAAAAAACCTGGCAAATGAATGTGGGCAAAAAAAAAAAAAACCTGGCAAATGAATGTGGGCAAAAAAAAAAAAAACCCTGGCAAATTAATGTGGGCAAAAAAAAAAAAAAAACCCTGGCAAATTAATGTGGGCAAAAAAAAAACAAAAACCCTGGCAAATGAATGTGGGCAAAAAAAAAAAAAAAACCCTGGCAAATGAATGTGGGCAAAAAAAAACACCCCCTGGCAAATGAATTTGGGCAAAATAAAACTGACAAATGAATGGGCAAAATAATGTAATTAATAAGTAATGATGGTCTGTGCCTTTGTAAGAGGCACAGACAAACCTGGAACAGAAAAACTCCCTTCTTTGCAATGAGATATAGTGTGTGTGACTGACTGTGTGAGTTTGTGTGTCTGTGACTGACTGTATGAGTTTGTGTGTCTGTGACTGACTGTATGAGTTTGTGTGTATATGTGACTGACTGAGTGTGTGTGTCTGTGACAGACTGTATGTAAGGATGTATGTGAATGACCATGTATGAGTGTATGTGTCTATGTTACAGACTGTATCTATGAGTGTGTGTCTGACAGACTGCATGTATGTATGAGTGTGTGTCTGCGATAGACTGTATGTATGTATGTGTGTGTCTGTGAACGACTGTATGTATGAGTGTGTGTGTGTGTCTGACAGACTGTATGTATGTGTGTGTGCCTGGCAGACTGTATGTATGTATGTATGTATGTATGTATGTATGTATGTATGTATGAGTGTGTGTCTATGTGACAGTATGTATATGTGTGACAGGCTGTATGTATGAGTATATGTGTCTATGTGACTGACTGTGTATGACTGCATGTGATTGTGTGTATGTGCTGTTGTCTGGCTCCTAGATTTTTTTCCTGGCTCCTAAAACTTAGTTAAGGTTGTCAAGCCCTGGTATAAATGTTACTAGTTATATACATATATTTGGGGTCCACCTGTATCAGGGGTAAGAATAGGGACTCTATTTCGGTTTATAGAAAGCCAATAGCATTACATGTATTCCATAAACCGAAAGTCTATAAACCGAATGTCTTTCGGTTTATAGACTTTCGGTTTATGGAATACATGTAATGCTATTGCTATTCTTTTTTTAATTTAATTTGATCTTTATTAAGTTTTACATTTTCAAGTACAAACATATAAAAACAACAATCAGGACATACATGTTAAGACATAATGCTATGCGTCGACCCAGTTTCTCTCTTTTTCTCTTCTCTCATCTCTATTAATACCCTTCCCTGTTTTCCATTACAAATAGACCTTACAGAAGTGAATACATACGCAAAAAAAAAAAAAAAAAAGATTCAATAGAGAAGAAAGAAATTCATCCATACATTCTAGTTGACCTTAGGTGGGCGTGATCCCTGGTGAGTGGGCTATATTTTGATTGCAATATTAATAGGAGTCGTGATTGGTTTACCACTATAAACTAGAGTTAGGCACGAGATTTCCCGAGTCCCATCCTCTCGAACCCGACCGAGGGTATATAAGTTTTCCCCTCATATTACCAAAAAGAGATGTAGGACCTATTCTTCTAGTCCATTAACGCTTTGTGGTAGATTATTCTCCATGCTGTCCACCTCTCTCTCTATCCACACATGTTCCATACATCCATCCTAACATTCGATCATTCACTCAGTCCTACCTCCTCCGGGGCGGAGACCCGGATCTCCATGCCTTCTCGGTTCCCTATTTCCTGTATTTATCACAGGGGCTCCTCTGATCCGTTCCATACGGTCCAGATTTTGTTATAATGATCTCGTGATTTTTTATCTTTCTTATAAATTGCTATTGCTATTCTATAAACCGAAATAGAGTCCCCATTCATAAGAATAGGTCAATTGACCTATTTGTATGAATGGGGACTCTATTTCGGTTTATAGAAAGCCAATAGAATTACATTATTCCATAAACCGAAAGTCAATTGACCTATTCGTATGAATGGGGACACTCTTACCCACGTTTTACTTCATTTTGCAGCCCTCTAGCCCTTTCCAGGACTTTTTTAGAGGCATTTTAGTGTCCAAAGGTTTGTGTCCCCATTGACTTCAATGGGGTTCGGGTTCGGGGTCAAGTTCGAGCACGGACCCGGATATTTTTTTCGAAGTTCGCCCGAACATCCAGGTGTCCGCTCAATTCTAGTTAGAAATATTAATAATGGTTATCAGAAACACACAGTGTCCCAACATTTTTCAAAATGCCACAAGAAAGACCCCTCTCATTTAAAGTTTATAGGAATAGAAAAAATCCATAATTATTGGAGAGGTGATGATAAAACTAAAACATTAGAGAAAGCCAAAATGAAATGAATTTACACTTTGGACACTCTGATCCCTAGAGGTTTAAATTCTGATTTTGAACTGTGCCATATTCTGTGATATATGCTTTGTATGATGCTTTAACTTTTTTTCTCTTTTTAGAAAATCTGAGCAATATTTGGGCATCTGAGCATTTTTAAATGTTTTTAAGTCTTCCTAGCTTATAAAGAATTTATATTAAAAGCTATTTTTTTATTTTTGTACAAGGTTTTTCTATTATGTTTGTATAACGGATGTATTTAAATGTGACAGTTTTCTTGGTTAGCTGTGGGTGCAATAGAAACGTAGTTTGCCCATTAAGTTGTTTTTTATTATATAGCACTTTGAAGTATTGGGATTAAATGTCACCAATCCCCGCAACACAGATTTTGTATAATTTTTCATCTGTTTGGAAGAACGAGAAAGATGGGAGAAGAACACGCCTTTATTCTACTGTGCAACACATTTCTTTATTTTTTGACCAAATGTATGTATTTACTGCTCATTGGTGTGCTATATCAAGTTTATGCATGTACTTCTCATTGGCATGATAATACCAAGTGTATACATTTACTGCGCATTGGCATGATTTACCACGTTTATGCATGTACTGCTCATTGATATAACAAAGATGATGTATGCATTTTGTTTATGCATTTACTGTTTGTGGGCATCATACAAGTCATTTAGATATTGTAAATAAAACCTTGAATATAAACTCACTGCTTGGCATCAAATAAATATTTTATATATGTATTGCTTATATTAAATATGCCTGTTGCCCATTGGCATCATCATTTAAATCATATATATTATATGAGTAATAAATACTTATACACCTATTTCTCATTTTCATGGGCTCTAGCCCCAGACCTAGCAATGCCCCTGTCCCCACACCTATGACTTTATTCAATAACATTTATTTATACTGCAAACTACATACTATGTTAAAGGCATATTGATACGTGAGATATAGAACCCTGCTCGCAAACTTACAATCTAGAGCCCGATGTACCTATATCATGTTTATAAATTAATAGTCAGGGTTTAGTTACACCAAATGGCCATGAGATGATAAGCTTGCCAACCAAGGTACCCCACAATAAGGCAAGTCCTATCACTCTCCGTGCCTATATAATAACTAATAACTGAACTAAAGAGAAACCAAACCAAACATACCTGAGACTGCACAGGCCGGTGACTGAAACACAGAGCACACAGGGAGCACATTTTTATAAGAGCAGAGAAATAAGGCAAAGACAAACCAGGAATGGATCAGTGCAAAATAAATAGTAAAACAAACATGGAGCAAAAGCAAGCACACAATGTAATATTAAAGGAACACAGCAACCATAAGTGAGGCGGAACTAAGCAAGTAAGGAAACACAGAGCTAGAAATAAAAGGCCTAGCTCAACCCCTGAAAAAAGTCCACAGAACATGTTTCCACTGCTCCAGAGTCCAGTGGTGGTGTGCTTTACACTACTGTATCCAATGCATGGCATTGTACTTTGCAACATGAGAACATGAGAGTTGCGTGCAGCTGGACACTCATTCCATGAAGCTCCCGCCACACAGTTTTTGTGCGGATATTAATACCAGTGGAAGTTTGGAACTCAAACCCAGGAATCAGAAGAACACTGGTGATTTTTATGCACCATGCACCTTAACACTCTGTGACCCTGGTCTGTGACTTTATGTGGTCTTCTGTTGTGTGTCTGAGTTGCTACTGTTCCTAAATGCTTCAACGTTCCAGTAATACAATTTACAGTTAACCCTGGAATATCTAGCAGGGATGACATCTTATAAACTGACTTATTGCAAAGGAGTCATCCTAGTACCACACTTGAATTCACTGAGCTCTTCAAAACTCCCAATTTATTTCACAAATGTTTGTAAACACAGATTGCATGACTAGGTACTTGATTTTATACACCTGTGGCAATGGGTCTGATTGAAATACCTGAATTCAATAACTGGTGTGTCCCAATACTTTTGTCTATATAGTGTATATATAGAGTATCTTTACAGATAATAAATGATAAAATAATCAACTTATCTGTCCTACGGATGGTTTTGCTTTGCTGGTATAAAACATTCACATGGAAAAAAGACAGACAGTACAAAACATAGTGCAGACTGTTTTGATTGATCCCATTTCGTGGTAGTAACTAGACGTCCGAAAAACGAATAACGAAAATTTTAACTAACAAAATCCGAATGAACGAATGGTTAATAAACGAAAATCATTAGTTCATTCGTCCATTCGTCCATTCGTGCTATTGGCATTCTAAACCGAAATAGAGTCGGTTTACAATACCAATAGCATTGTACTACATTCCATAAACCGACATGAATGACTTTCGGTTTATGGAATGCATGTAATGCTATTAGCTTCCTATAAACCGAAATTGAGTTCCCATTCATACGAATAGGTCAATTGACCTATTCGTATGAATGGGGACTCTTTCGGTTTATAGAAAGCCAATAGCAGCATGTATTCTATAAGCCGAAAGTCTTTAAAACAAACGACGTTCGGTTTATAGAATACATGTAATGCTATTGCTGTTCTATAAGCCGAAAGACATTCGGCTTATAGAACAGCAATAGCATTACATGCATTCTATAAACCGAACGTCGTTCGTTTTAAAGACTTTCGGCTTATAGAATACTATTGGCATTCTATAAACCTAACTAGAGTCCCTCCTCATTCATAAGAATTTCTTATGAATGGGGACTCGACTCTAGTTCGGTTTATAGAAAGCCAATAGTATTCTATAAGCCGAAAGTCTTTAAAACGAACGACGTTCGGTTTATAGAATACATGTAATGCTATTGCTAAACTATAAACCGAACGACTTTCGGTTTATAGAATAGCCATAGGATTACATGTAGTACATAAGCCGAAAGTCTATAAACCGAAAGTCGTTCGGTTTATAGGCTGTCGGCATTTAACTATACAGAGACAGAGTCTCCATTCATAAAATTATGAATGGAGACTTTGTCTCCGTGTAGTAAAATGCCGAAAGTCTATAAACCGAACGATCGGTTTATAGACTTTCGGCTTATGTAATACATGTAATCCTATGGCTATTCTATAAACCGAAAGTTCGGTTTATAGAATAGCAATAGGAATACATGTATTCCATAAGCCGACAGCCTATAAACCGAACGTTCGGTTTATAGGCTGTGGGCATTTTACTACACGGAGACAAAGTCTCCATTCATAATTTTATGAATGGAGACTCTGTCTCCGTATAGTTAAATGCTATTGTATTCTATAAACCGACTCTATTTCGGCTTATAGAATGCAATAGTACTACGAATGGACGAATGAACGAATGATTTTCCTTTATTAACCATTCGTTCATTCGGCTTTAGTTAGCTTAGCATTTTCGTTCTTCGTTTTTCGGGCGAATGGACGAAAATGCAATTTTCGGACGAAAATGCATTCGTCCGAAAACGAATGCACATGTCTAGTATATATTCACATGTAAATTGCTTTTTAAATAAAAAATTATGATATAAAAAAATCTTGTTTTTATTTCCTTTTATGTGACAATGCTGCCTCTCTCTTTCCCTTGCCCCCAGATTTGTCGCTCTCCCCCCCTTAGTGTTGTCTCTCTCTCACCCTCCCTTTGGCTCCCCCCTCGCTCCCCTTGTGTCTGTCTCTTCCCCCCTTCCCTCCCCTTGTTTCTCTCTGCCCCCCCCTTGTTATTCTGTCCCCCCCTCACCTGTTTCTTGCTCCCTGGTGGCTAGTGGGGGCAGCCGGGGGATGTATGCACTATACATAATAGACGGAAGTGTCGGGCAGCATGGAGGTTGTCTGCACGATTCGTGCAGACATCCCCCAGCTGCCCGATTCTCCGTGGTGGCTAGCGAGGGAGCGGAGGATGTCTGCGCGATGAGCGAGACCTCTCCTGCTGCAGCCCGGCATGACCGCCGGGACTTCTATGATGAAGCTGGGTACTTCCGGCTTCCTCATAAAAGTCCTGGCTGTCATTCCGGGCGGCAGCAGGGGAGGTCTCGCTCATCGCGCAGACATCCACCGCTGCCTCGCTAGCCACCAGGGAGAATCGGGCAGCTGGGGGATGTCTGCACGAATCGTGCAGACAACCTCCATGCTGCCCGACACTTCCGTCTATTATGTATAGTGCATACATCCCCCGGCTGCCCCCACTAGCCACCAGGGAGCAAGAAACAGGTGAGGGGGGGACAGAATAACAAGGGGGGGGGGCAGAGAGAAACAAGGGGAGGGAAGGGGGGAAGAGACAGAAACAAGGGGAGCGAGGGGGGAGCCAAAGGGAGGGTGAGAGAGAGACAACACTAAGGGGGGGAGAGCGACAAATCTGGGGGCAAGGGAAAGAGAGAGGCAGCTTTGTCACATAAAAGGAAATAAAAACAAGATTTTTTTTATATCATAATTTTTTATTAAAAAAGCAATTTACATGTGAATATATACTAGACATGTGCATTCGTTTTCGGACGAATGCATTTTCGTCCGAAAATTGCATTTTCGTCCATTCGCCCGAAAAACGAAGAACGAAAATGCTAAGCTAACTAAAGCCGAATGAACGAATGGTTAATAAAGGAAAATCATTCGTTCATTCGTCCATTCGTAGTACTATTGCATTCTATAAGCCGAAATAGAGTCGGTTTATAGAATACAATAGCATTTAACTATACGGAGACAGAGTCTCCATTCATAAATTTATGAATGGAGACAAACGTATAGTTAAAAGCCGACAGCCTATAAACCGAACGTTCGGTTTATAGGCTGTGGGCATTTAACTATACGGAGACAGAGTCTCCATTCATAAAATTATAAATGGAGACTTTGTCTCCGTATAGTTAAAAGCCGGTGTTCTGACAAATTTCTGGAGCAAATTCTCCTGCGCAATCGCAGGAGAATTTGCTCACTGCGCATGCGCATAAAGTTACAGCTGATAACTCAGCTGTAACTTTGTGACCACCGTGCATGAGACAGCTGCGCAACCCACCTCCCGCCCCCCTCACACCCGCCGCACACCCCTTCTTACCAGATCATCGACCACAGCGATACACAGCGCATGCGCACGCCTATCCAGCCGTTTGGGAATGCGCGCGTCCGTTGTTGTGTTCTTAAGGTGGTAAGTAACACGGGGCGTCGGGACATAAGGGGGCAAGCATCCTGGTGAGGGCTGCCTCATCTTGATGGGATTTGTGATCCTCCTGCTGTATTATTGATGCAGCAGGAGGATCACAAATCCCATCAAGATGAGGCAGCCCTCACCAGGATGCTTGCCCCCTTATGTCCCGACGCCCCATGTTACTTACCACCTTAAGAACACAACAACGGACGCGCACATTCCCAAACGGCTGGATAGGCGTGCGCATGCGCTGTGTATCGCTGTGGTCGATGATCTGGTAAGAAGGGGTGTGCAGGGGGTGTGAGGGGGCGGGAGGTGGGTTGCGCAGCTGGCGCATGCACGGTGGTCACAAAGTTACAGCTGAGTTATCAGCTGTAACTTTATGCGCATGCGCAGTGAGCAAATTCTCCTGCGATTGCGCAGGAGAATTTGCTCCAGAAATTTGTCAGAACACCGACATTTAACTATACGGAGACAGAGTCTCCATTCATAAAATTATAAATGGAGACTTTGTCTCCGTATAGTTAAAAGCCGGCATTTAACTATACGGAGACAGAGTCTCCATTCATAAAATTATGAATGGAGACTTTGTCTCCGTGTAGTAAAATGCCCACAGCCTATAAACCGAACGTTCGGTTTATAGGCTGTCGGCTTATGGAATACATGTATTCCTATTGCTATTCTATAAACCGAACGTTCGGTTTATAGAATAGCCATAGGATTACATGTATTATATAAGCCGAAAGTCTATAAACGGATAGTTCGGTTTATAGGCTTTCGGCATTTTACTACACGGAGACAAAGTCTCCATTCATAATTTTATGAATGGAGACTCTGTCTCTTATTAGTTAAATGCCGACAGCCTATAAACCGAACGACTTTCGGTTTATAGACTTTCGGCTTATGCAATACATGTAATCCTATGGCTATTCTATAAACCGAAAGTCGTTCGGTTTATAGAATAGCAATAGGAATACATGTATTCCATAAGCCGACAGCCTATAAACCGAACGTTCGGTTTATAGGCTGTCGGCATTTTACTACACGGAGACAGAGTCTCCATTCATGAAATTATGAATGGAGACTTTGTCTCCGTGTAGTAAAATGCCCACAGCCTATAAACCGAACGTTCGGTTTATAGGCTGTCGGCATTTTACTACACGGAGACAAAGTCTCCATTCATAATTTTATGAATGGAGACTCTGTCTCTTATTAGTTAAATGCCGACAGCCTATAAACCGAACGACTTTCGGTTTATAGACTTTCGGCTTATGTAATACATGTAAACCTATGGCTATTCTATAAACCGAAAGTCGTTCGGTTTATAGAATAGCAATAGGATTACATGTATTCCATAAGCCGAAAGTCTATAAACCGAAAGTCGTTCGGTTTATAGACTTTCGGCTTATAGAATACAATTAATACTATTGCCTTTCTATGAACCGAACGAGAGCCCCATTCATAAGAATTTCTTATGAATGGGGCTCTCGTTCGGTTTATAGAAAGCCAATAGTATTACATTGTATTCTATAAAACGAACGAAAAAAATTAACGAAACGAAAATAATGAACGAATTTCGTCTGAAACGAATGCACTAATGAACGAAATTCGTTTTAGACGAAATAAATAACATTTTCGTCCGAATGGACGAAAACGAAACGAAAATTTTAGTTTTGCACATGTCTAGTAGTAACCCCCAGGACAATTCCACTCACGTGTGGTAGAGCTAAAATGTCCAGGCTCAGGATGATAGGTATGTAGTGGAGGGCAAATAGATCCAATTTGGCAATGTGGCAATATGGGTTGTTGTATATTCAATGAGGCACAGAGGACGGTAGGACAAATAGAGGAGAGGGAAACAGCAATGTCAATAAGCAAGAGTTTTTTTTAATATATAAAATGTAGACATTCTTATATTGAGGCTCCTCCCCCTTCACACTTCACACTAATTGGCTTCCTCATGGACATCCAATGGAGGAAGAGAGAGACACGGAGGAGGAGGGAGGGAGGGCTGGGGAAGAGACAGAGACACGGAGGAGGACAAAGGGAGGGCTGGGGGAAGAGAGACACACTGAGGAGGACAAAGGGAGGGCTGGGGGAAAAGAGAGACATGCAGGAGGGAGGGAGGGAGGGCGCGTTGGTCGAGTGAGAAACACTGAGGAGGTGTAAGGGAGGGCTGGGGAAGGGAGAGAGAGACACGGAGGAGGAGGGAGGGAGGGCTTGGGAAGAGAGAGAGACACGGAGGAGAACAAAGGGAGGGCTGGGGGAAGAGAGACATGGAGGGGGAGAGAGAGAGACATGGAGGGGGAGAGAGACTACAGAAATGAGAGGGAGAGAGAGAGAGACTACAGAAATGAGAGGGGGAGAGAGAGACTACAGATATGAGAGGGGGATAGAGAAACTACAAAAAAGAGAGAGAAACACTACAGAAATGAGAGAGAGACACTATAGAAAAGAGAGAGAGAGAGAGAGAGAGAGAGAGAGAGAGGGAGAGAGAGAGAGACAACAAAAATGAGAAGGAGAGAGAGAACACAGAAATGAGAAAATGAGAGGGGGAGAGAGAGAGTACATAAATGAGATGGGAGAGAGAGAGAGAGACTACAGGAATAAGATGGGAGAGAGAGACTACAGAAATGAGAGACACTACAGACATGAGAGAGAGACACTACAGACATGAGAGAGAGACCCTACAGACATGAGAGAGAGAGAGAGAGAGAGAGAGAGAGAGAGAGAGAGAGAGAGAGAGAACACAAATGAGAAAATGAGAGGGGGAGAGAGAGAGTACCTAAATGAGATGGGAGAGAGAGAGAGAGAGAGAGAGAGAGAGAGAGAGAGAGAGAGAGAGAGAGAGAGAGAGAGAGAGAGAGAGAGAGAGAGAGAGAGAGAGAGACTACATGAATAAGATGGGAGAGATAGACTACAGAAATGAGAGAGACTACAGACATGAGAGAGAGACACTACAGAAATGAGAGAGAGAGAGAGATGCTACAGAAATGAGAGAGACACTATAGAAATGAGAGAGAGAGAGAGAGAGAGAGAGAGAGAGAACACAGAAATGAGAAAATGAGAGGGGGAGAGAGAGAGAGTACATAAATGAGATGGGAGAGAGAGAGAGAGAGAGAGAGAGAGAGAGAGAGAGAGAGACTACAGGAATAAGATGGGCGAGAGACACTACAGACATGAGAGAGAGACACTAAAGAAATGAGAGAGAGAAACACTACAGAAATGAGAGAGAGATGCTACAGAAATGAGAGAGAGAGAGAGAGAGAGAGAGAGAGAACACAGAAATGAGAAGGGGAGAGAGAGACTACAGAAATGAGCAGGGAGATATACTACACACATGAGCAGGGAGAGAAGAGAGAGACTACACATATGGAAGAGAGGAAAATACAGACCAACATTGGTAGTTCTTCTCCCGAAAAATGGACTATGGATCTGCTCCTCTGGGGCAATCTCAGCGCTGGGCTGGGTGCTGGGGTGAGTCCTGTGAGTGCAATCTCAGTGCTGGGGAAAGTCCTGGGTCAAGTCTTATGAGTGCTGGGTCGAGTCTTTTGAGTGCAATATGAGTGCTGGGTCAAGTCTTGTGAAGGAAAAATGGATGCTGGATCAAATCCTGTGAGGGCAATCTGAGTGCTGGGGTTAAGTCCTGGAAGTGCAATTTAGGTGCTGAGGTATGTCAATATATCCACCCAGTATGTATATAAAGGTTAAATATCACACACTACCTACATTTCACCTATGCCAAGTCTAGTTAATCATATCAAATGAACACAATTTTGGGGCCATGAGAGGAACCTCTAGTATCTCTTCCTAAAGTTGAGAAAATAAAAGATGCTAGCATTATTCATGGTGAACATTTACTGGACTTAGTGAGGGTCATTTAATGATGTTCTATAGACCTTCATGGAGCTTGGTGTCCTTGTACAGACACTTACAATCTCAGGTGCCTATGTCCACGTCAAATTTTCCTTATAGGGAGATTTCTGCCTCCATCTAGTTGATAACAGGTTATTTTGTTCAGTACTATAATAAAACAGCTCAATGAATATAAATTGCTATCTGAGAGCTCGGCAATGTGCACGCCGAATACCACACTGTCACAGATGATGGACTGTAGTCATTTCTTAAACACAAAACAATAAAGACGAGAAAATGAACCCATTCAATAACAATATAATCAGTTACAGCACCTGTAACAATGGAAGGATGCTTGAGTAAACAAACGTGATACTTATCATTAAAAGAAGAACCATGGCCATTAATAACTAGAATAATTCAGTTACATTGGTTTCATCATGGCAGCCCACCTTGTGCTTTTGAGACATGATCAAACTTGGTTTAAAACTCTATATTAAATTAGTTTGGTATGTATGTGGGAATTTCAGCACATTTTCAGTTTAGTAGCTTTCCAATTTGGATCAACATAGGTGGGATAGATGGGGGAACCATAAAATTTGTTCTCTCCTCTGTTTTTTATCCTTAAGTCTTTATCTATAGGGTGTTAGCTCTGAACTGTCTGCTTTATATGGATGTTAATTAATACTAAAAAGAGAGATTTCTCATTTCTTAAAACAACAGGGTGGATTCTGAATGAATTCTCAATATCTGTGAGAACATAATTTTGGTACAAAAATAAACCAATACCACCTGACCTTTTGTATTATTAATTCTGTGTTATTATTTATTTAATTATGTTAATCATATTTGTTTTATGAATTAACACTAAGCAAATACTTCAACATTAATTTATATTTTTACTATTTTATTCTTGGAATAGGAGGGGAGTTGAGGGACGAATTAATAGCTGTATCAAAGATATTTGAGGAGGTTGCAAAATGTATTATTAGATCTTACTAGACACTTGAAAAAGCCTCGAGGAAGAAGGGAAACGCGTTGTGAAGAGAGAGGGACTGCAGCATTTTTCAAGAGACTGTTATAAGGACTTTTAAGGAAATTTTTATGTAAGATCTTACTATTGATTTTATTGCTGTCTATTAAAGTTTTTTACACCTGTATTCCTACCTTCTCTCCCCATGTGATCATTCTATCTGGAACTACTGGATACATTATACCTGGACAAAATACAAAAAAATAACCCACAATCTTCAACGGGAATATTAAATGGAAAAATATAGCGCACCTTGTATTGCTGTATCCGATCAGTATAGTGAAATGGTTGGAGTAATCCTCATATGTAAAGACTGGATCCAAAATGAAAAAATCATGAAGACAGGAAAACTGCAACAACCAAATCCAATAACCGGTAAAAAATAACTTTTATTGAAGATATAAAATCACATCTTGTAGCTACCTCTTTTTTCCTACTTTGTTACCTTCAACAAGTTGTGATTTTATATCTTCAATAAAAGTTATTTTTTACCGGTTATTGGATTTGGTTGTTGCAGTTTTCCTGTCTTCCTGATCTTTACATCATACCTGGCACAGCTGGGCTCCTTCAATGCCATTTTTCCTGAGCAGTTGATTGCTCAGGGACATGTGAGTGTGCAGTTTATTTATTTTTTGCACTTTTTTGACACATTTAAAGAGATACTACACTATATTATTATCTGTTTTATTTTTCCCGTTGCATAATACTGGAGACAATTAGTCTTTCTAAAAAGGGTAATGTTTTAGTGTATAGAGTGGTTTTTAGCGCACAGGTTCACTTTATCTTATTTTGTTTGCACATTTTGCTAGTAGTGAAAAACTAGCTGTGTTCAGGTGCTGCTCACTTTTATCACTTTATGGCGCAGTATATGCTCATTTTTTGTCTGTATTACTAGATCTGCATAGTCTGTATATGCTTACGTTCAAGAGGTTATTGTCTTTCATATAAATGCCTCAGAATACTTCAACCGGTTTATAAATAAATTATAGTAACATATGTTTGATAAGTAAGAAATTGGGCCAAAAAATAATTAATGTGTGTAATTAGACAAGTTAGAATGTAATAATAGTGAAGAAAAAAAAAAACGTATTGTTGAAAATTGAAGATCAGTTTGAAGAGGAAAGTAAAGTTTATGGTGTCAGGATAATGGGAAATCATTCAGAAACATGGGTGAACAGGAAATCCATTTGTATATAAATAAAAACATTAAGGTGTGTGTCACATTATTAGTTGAATAATACCGTATTTGCTCGAATATAAGACGACCCTGATTATAAGACGACCCCCCAAACTTTAGATATTCCTTTAGGAAAAAAAAATAAAAGTCTCTCAGTCTCTCTCTCTCTCTCTTTTGCCCTTCCAATATGCCATTTAATATGCCAGGATTTTGCCTGTCCAATATGCCATTTAATATGCAAGGATTTTGCCCTTCCAATATGCCATTTAATATGCCAGGATTTTGCCCCTCCAAATGCCATTTAATAAGCCAGCATTTAGCCCCTCAATATGCCATTTAATATGCCAGGATTTTGCCTGTCCAATATGCCATTTAATATGCCAGGATTTTGCTCGTCCAATATGCCATTTAATATGCCAGGATTTTGCCCTTCCAATATGCCATTTAATATGCCAGCATTTTGCCCCTCAATATGCCATTTAAAATGCCAGGATTTTGCCACTCAATATGCCAGGATGTTGCCCCTCAATAGGCCATTTAATATCCCTGGATCTTGCCCCTCCAATATGCCAGGATTTTGCCACACAATATGCCCCTCAATATGCCAGGATGTTGCCCCTCAATATGCCATTTAATATCCCATGATTTTGCCCCCAATATGCCATTTAATATCCCAGGATTGTGCCCCTCCAATATGCCCGGATTCCCCCCCCCCCTCCTCCCCCCTGCCCCAGTACTTACCTCCTTGCTGCTCTGCAGGTCCGTGGCTGTGAGGGAAGCGTTGTGCACTCTCCTCCAGTCGTGCGGCTTCAATAAAGTTTTTTTTTTAAAAAAGTTTAAACAAACTTTATTGAAGCCGCGCGGCTGGAGGGGAGCACACAACGGTTCCCTCACAGCCACGGACCTGCACAGCAACAATAAGCTAAGTAAACGGGCCTGGGGGAGCGGGCGATCCCCCCCCCCCCCCCTTGGGGCGCCCTAAGGCAGCCACCTGTGCTTCCTTACAGTAGCGCGGGCCCTGCTGACACCCACACTGACACACACACACTGACACCATGACTTACACACATTGAGACACCCACTGTCACAACCTTGGGTAACATACCTGGGAGGAGCCTCGTTGCAGGGCAGGGTGTGGGGTCTGTCTGCACCCCAAGATGCATAACTGGGACTGGACTGAGACTGGACTGGTAGCTGTGACCAAACTGAGACAGAACTGGTAGCTACTGCAACAGGTTTGGAAACAGAACAGTGTTATTCACCTGAATGGTATTATACCCTATGGTTGAGCCTCAGGTAAATGACCACCCAGGACTTGTACACTGACTGCAAACGCACACTGAAGCAGAGATACACATGGAGTACTGGACGAGAAGGATAGTCAGCAGGCCTGGTCATACACGAAACAGGAACAAGGTACAACGTAGGAATTCAGAAGGCAAGGTCACTTGACAGGCAAAATGGTCGAGGCAGGCAGAAAACAGCCGAGTCAAAAACAAGCAGGAGTCAGAACCGGGAAATCAATAATCAAAAAAACAAATGCTAGATCTTGAAACAAGGAACTATCATAGGCTGCAACCAAAGCAATGCAAAGGCACTGTTTGCCATAAGCTGCAGGTTTAAATAGGGAAGGGCTGAGGATAACGAGGCAGCTGGCAACAGGAGTAGAATGGGTACACTACAATAGCGGCCACTAGAGGCTGAAGACGAAACAGCCACAAACTCAGAATAACCGTGACACCCACACAGTCACACTTAAATGCAGGCACACATTTATTTTATTCTTGTAAAAAAAAAAAAAAACCTTATACTGTTTGCACAGCTAATCTCACAATGCAACAGGGGCGGTTCTTGTACCTGTCAATCTGTGCTCAGTGTGACCAGGAGGTAGGATTACCGCAGGCAGTTGCCTGTGGACCACACCTCAAGGAGGAGGTGCAAGAGAGAGCTCCCTATAAGAGTCCCTTTCCTCCAGATCGGCCCTCACACTCACGCTAGCTTAAATCTCTAGTTCTGGAACCATGCATGGCAGAGTTATTATTTTGGTTTTCCACTCCTGTGTGTTGTTAAGCAATGCTTCCTGGTTAAGGAAACAGTGATTTGCTCAAGGGCACCCTGCATAGACCTCACAGTGCTTCATCATCGGTGGGTAATGGAGGCAAGACAGTATAGCCCATGGAATTCACTATAGTGCACAAATGTTGTAGGGATGCACAGCATCACAGGTGTAGCCTGTAGTATGAGTAAATTAATACAAATGCCACTTTGCACACAACCAGGACATTCAGTTTCCCATTAAAAATAAAAATAATGTGGTAATGCATAAGTTGTGGGTGTGTCTGTTCCAGTTCCTGACAATTTGAGGAGCTGGCGTTTCCCATTCAGAAAAGCTCTGCTTAGTCCACATGACACACCCGCGGAACAATAGAATTGATAAAGCGTTCTATGCACCATGGGCATCTTATAAAACATAGCCCCTCACCCTCCCAAGACCTAATAGTATGTCATAAACCACTCACGGCCAAATAAATAGTGAAGAAAAAACTTCAGTAGATAAAGCAGTAGATAACTTTCAGCATGTCAAAACACTGATTTTAAATATGTGTCCTGTTTTTTTCCCCCCTCACAAGCACTGAACTGATTGTCTAGTTGCCAAGAGAGAAAGTAACACTTCCCCTTCTGGTAGGAAGTGCTTCAAGTCATTTCACCAGTTTGTGGGCAATCTTATGCAAGTGACATCACTTCCCCTGCTGGAGAGGTTGTGCACAACATTTGCATATTATGCCACACTTTCCTGTTGGTGGCCACTCTTATGCAATTTAACCTCGTCTCATTAATATTCAGTGTTTAAAGGAGAAATTAAGTATTTTCTTCATTACCTGCACATCTGTTGTGTGTTTGGTGATGGAGTCCCTTTAAACCATTAATTTTAGCCTACATTTTTGAAAAATATTTTTTCAAATAGCGCTATTTATATAAATATAAGTAAAGAAATAAAGAGAAGAATCTAATTTGTGTAAATAGGTACAACACATGTAAAAAACATTCCACCAATCAGAGCATTCTGTCTGGATATTTGTCACAGATATCATGTCATGTTGAGGTGCCCCCGAAGAGTTGTTATATTTTCTAAAGATGCAATGAAAATTGGTACTTTATAATACATATGTTTAGGCTATATTGAATAGTACTTTTCAAATAAACAATTTTCAAAACGATCTAGTTTGTAACGGCCCATGCTTGAAAGTGATAGCACATTTGTCCATTATGGACCAGAACTAGGCGCTGTAATGATATCATGCCCCAAGACACAATGAGATGATTACAAACTCCAATATTATTGCAATAGAAAGAAGAATAGAACCCAAAGTCAACCATTCAATAACCTGTAAGTTTATATTGTTTATTCGTTTGTAAGGAATTAAATAGGAAATTCAAGAATATATAAATATGACACATATTCATGGTTGGGTAACTCATGGTCCTCTCTTTGAAATTAACTTTACAATATTGAATGTTCTGTTGATTGTAATAGGCTGTTTTAATATCAAATAAAATATAGTTTGCAAAAAAAAATAATGTGGCTAATGATGCTGAAAAATTGTGTCAGTTCAGTGTAAATGAGATGCAAAAAATAGAAAACTTTCGGCATTAACATGCATTATTTGATGGTGATAATGTTGCAGCTGAATATTTTACTTGAGAAAAAATGTAGATAATCATTTAGTTTTGTGTAAGAGGAGAACTGTTTACTTATTCCACTGTTGAAAAGGAGCACACACTATATCTTGATATCAACAGAATACTACATCCATTCCAAGTTTTCAGTGAAAACAAATAGACAGATTCCCTTTAATGATCCCCTTTTAGAATTTGTCAATGCTAAGACACCTTGAGGCATTAGTTTCAAAAATTATATAGGTCCCTGGTGTAGATTGCTACACAGTATAGAGAACAAAGACAGGGTTAGCAAACCAGGTGACATTTGTATGAACAACTAAACTAAATGTAATATATTAAATTAAATACAAAAGGATGCATAATCTATTTAAATAATACACTTTTGCACACTAGCAGACAGTATTTTTTTTCTCTCAAAAGCACCTGACATTGCACTAGGGGCTAGGTGTCAGGTAGTCATTGATATAACAGTATGAGTGAGAGTAGATGCAGAGCTTCTTCCTAGCTCCTTCTAGTGGTGAATTTAACTCCTACACTCAGGAAAGTCAATAAGTTCTTGGCTGGTCCAAGACCTGCCAGTGAACTTTTAAAAAAATGAAAACATATCAGTGTGTCAATGTCCTTTAACAAGGAGTGCTATACGTGTACTTCCTCCAACTCTTTCCAATCCATGGACTGATGTGTGCATGGGTAACACACATGGGATTCCTCAAAGTTCCCTGTTAAACAGGCAAAAACATACATTACTTCCATAGCTATCTCTATTCACTGGAATATTAAATGAGCGGGTAATATACAAAGCTGGTGGCCTGTCAGTTCCACGTACTCACACCTTTTCTCTAGGTATTTAGCTGGGGGAATAAGACTAATATGATACTTGGATCCATCAAAGCTCATCCTCAAATCAGCTTACTTGCCTCCTTAACTAATGATGTTTAAGTTCATATAAATAAATATATACATATATAGGACATATCTGAGTTGGCGCACAGACTAGGCCCTTTCTAACTAGAAAAATGTACAACGTGTGTCAAACCCAGCTAATCCCTTATTCCTCATGACCACCTGAGTTGTGTGTAATAATCACTGAGCTGGATAGACAACATATCTTGTTTGATGAACAAGCAGCA
Source organism: Pelodytes ibericus (assembly GCA_036172795.1). Lineage (NCBI taxonomy): Eukaryota > Metazoa > Chordata > Amphibia > Anura > Pelodytidae > Pelodytes > Pelodytes ibericus. Next base: position 67,522,128 of record CM069862.1, read on the forward strand.
ACCACACAGCTAATAAATAAATTAATTTCAAAAATTCCATTGAACTGGAATGCTATTTTTAACAGTCCCTACTACAGTGAAGTTGGGGGCCACCATTGGAGACAACCTAATTGTGTTTTGTTTTTGCCAACTTTACTACTTTCTGTAACTGAGCTTTATGTTTATTTATCATTTTGACCTTCCGGTAAATATCTCAATAGCACATTCAACAATATTACAATCAAATATTTTTTTTCCTAGTATACACGTCGATATCTCATTGTGCCAGAAATTCTATGTTTTGTAAAAAAAAAATGGGTCTATATATATACAAATCTGAATAGGTCATTGTTATAAAAACTATGAGGAAATATAAATTAGCCCTTGAACTACTGGAATATTTATCTGCCTTTGTACATTAAAAAAACAGCTTTATCTTGTGGAATGTTGATACACTGTATATCCATGTATTTTTTTTCAATTTAGTTCTTCAGTAACATAATGATAAAAAGGTTATCATGTAACAAACTCATACATATACAATATATGAATCTCATTGGGGTGGTAGTGAGTGAAATGTCAAATATAAAACAGTGAATATCCCGATGAGTGGTCAAATACACAGAATGTACAATTTGTATCGAGTAATCATCATAAAATACGAGGGATTTATCAAAATTCAAATATATGTCTCCATTTACATATGTGACATATTAAGCATCTAATTATCAGTGGCATATTAATCAGCTAATTATCAGTGGTATATTAAGCAGCAAATTATCAGTGGCATATTAATCAGCTAATTATCAGTGGCATATTAAGGAGCTAATTATCAGTGGCATATTAAGCATCTAATTATCAGTGGCATATTAATCAGCACATTTTCAGTGGCATATTAATAATCTAATTATCAGTGGAATATTAATAATCTCATTATCAGTGGCATATTCAGCATCTAATTATCAGTGGCATATTCAGCATCTAATTATCAGTGGCATATTAATCAGCACATTTTCAGTGGAATATTAATCAGCACATTTTCAGTGGCATATTAATCATCTAATTATCAGTGGCATATTAAGGATCTAATTATCAGTGGCATATTAAGTAGCAAATTATGAGTGGCATATTAAGTAGCAAATTATCAGTGGCATAGCTAACTATCAGTGGCATATTAATGGATGAACTATCTAGAGGGGGTCATCATTTTTTTTCAGTAAGAGACCCTGAAATTTCAGATGGATCTTCGTAGACCAGTGGCAGACTAAAAGGGGGGGGGGGGGGTCATTATAGGGTTCCTACTGGCTGGGTGCCCAGGGTCTAAAACAGTTTATTACCCCAGCCAATGGCACCCCTCTAATGTAGCCAACTATACATGGCTGGGGCGCCCAGGGTCTAATAAACTGTTTTAGACCCTGGGCATAGGTTCCAATGGCACCCCTCTAATGCAGCCCACTGAACATGGAGATCTGGCCCGCCTGCAGCTGTAACAGCACTCCCGAAACCACCCTCCGAACCTGTAACAGTGTCGGGAAACTAAGTTTCCACGACGCTGCATAATCCCTCCAAATTCGAAGCTGCGTGTGGCATCATGCTCAGAGGGCGGGTAAACAGGACCACGGAACAGCATGAACCCTGCAGACCGCTAACAAAAAAAACAAAAAAAATCTCTGTGAGTGTGACTGTGTGTAAGTGTGAGTGTGTGTGTAAGTGGGAGTCTGTGTGTGTAAGTTTGAGTCTCTGTCTCTGTAAGTGTCTGTGTGTAAGTCTGACTGTGTGTGTGTACATGTGAGTCTGTGTGTGTAAATGTGACTGTGTATGTATGTGTGTCTCTTTAAAGAGTGTAGAGGTATACTGGCGCTTATCCTATTGTGCACAAGCTTCAAGCCGTCTGGCAACTACCCCTAGTGCCTAAATATGGTAACAATACACAAAAACAAAAGTGACAGTGACCTAAAAGTGCTATACAAGGTGCAAAGTGACAAGATGCATATCAGCATATGAAAAAAAGATTTGCTGCATAGGACAATGTATAGAAAATATGACTCATAAATAAAGGAATAAAGTGTTGTTTTCTTGTCCTTTTTCTTGCCTAATAATCTCCAAGCAGATAACAAGATGTTAAGGCAAATACAACACAATTTTAATAAAAGCATAAAATATCTTACACTGAAAAAAGAATCAATGTGATCCAGAAAGAAGTCCTGCAGACAATGGAAAGTTCTCAGACCCCAAAAAAGCAGTGCCAAGCTCAGCTTTAAGTGGGCTTCATCAGAGCTGGGCAATGCTTGTGGGGCATGAGTAGTGTCAATAAATACATAGAGCAATTAGCTTGATGAATAACGCCTGTGTGTGGTGTTTCTCTGCCACGTATCGGCTCTGTCGCGTCACTTCCGGTGCCACCCGCCACATCACGTCCGGTGCGACTTTTTGTAGTTTCTGTAGTCCGATTTGTCTATCCGTTATGGTACTCTATGGTTCTTTCTCCAAAACGTACATTAGTTCTTCTTTATGCGTCTCAATGTCTTCTTGTTTGTGTCAGTCCACAGTCCTCTTTGCACAGGACAGTTCTCCTTCCACTTTTAGAAGCAATTTCGGTTTTCTCAGATGTTAAAAGACAATATTGTAGAACTTCATCGTGCAGTATTCACTCATTTCCATTTTTTTGTATGGAATAAACATTAATTTAAACATAAGTAAAAAAAATAAGAATAAAGATATTTATTACATAATACACAGAACAGATTGACACATATTATAGTAATTTAACCATATGCATGTTTATAAAGAGCTATTCCCTTAAAATTTAGGGATTGCATACTTTATGTAAAAATAGCAATAATAAAAAAAATGTATAGAAAAAAGGAACATACCAGGCTTTAATATTAATATGTAGTAGACTTTAATAGAAAAATATAAAATAAAAAAAAAAATATATTCTATATCATGTAAACAGGCTCTAAATATGCATATAATTTTATATAAAATTAAACAGATCGAAGTCTGCATTTAAACCAATGGGTTGTAAGGTGCTCATTCTAAAAACCCACTCCATTTCTACCTGTCCAATTCTTTTGATGTTGTCACCACCTCTCCAATATTTTTTGACTTTGGTTAAGGGCCAGAATTTTAGACCTTTGGGAATTTTTTGATGGCATTCTAAAAAGTGCTGTGGCAAATAATATTGTATGTTGCCTTTCTTAATATTATTTACGTGCTCCTCTATTCTTTTTTTTTTAAAGGTCTAATCGTTCTACATATGTACTGGAGCCCGCATGGGCATTCCAAGGCATATATTACATTTTTTGTAGGGCAGGTCAAAAATTCCTTTATTTCAAACTTTTTAGAGGTTGCAGTTGCCAAAAAAGAAGTTTTTGGATTGGTTTCATGATTTGCCACATTGCAGCCCAAACACATTTTGCAGGGGTAGAAACACGGTTTCTGAGCCAAAAAATGTGTTGCCTCCTTTTTGTTTATAATTTTCGGTAAGTTTTATTAGGGGCTCCTCTAAACACAATTATTGGTTTTTCAGGTAATAAAGGACATAAAATATTGTCTTTCTTGATTAAATTCCAATGTTTTCTAATGATTTTTTTCATTCAATGGGCAAAAACAAATCAATTTGATTTTTTGATTGTTTTTTAGTTGATTGATATTTTAGAAGCTCTTCTCTAGGTTTATTTAATATCTGTTGTATGCAGGACTGGACTGGGAACAAAAACCAGCCCTGGAAAAAATGAATATACCAGCCCCATCCCATAAGATTATTAAAGCAGCCCATAGCATAATATAATTTTTTTGTTGATAGAAGGGAAAATCATGCATTTTAAAAAGCACATCTGAACAGTGTATTATTTATAGATAAGACTGATATAAAAGCCTGTCTAGGGCAATATATATATACCTCCAGTATGTACACAGAGTTATATGAATTGCCCTGTGCAGAGGTATATATCAGGGCAGTGTGTGAGACATATCATGTCTCTCGCATATCTGTAGCCTGTCTCTCTCTGTCCTTTCTGTGGCGTCTCTCTCTCTGTCCTTTCTGTGGCGTCTCTCTCTCTGTCCTTTCTGTGGCGTCTCTCTCTCTGTCTTTTCTGTGGCGTCTCTCTCTGTCCTTTCTGTGGCGTCTCTCTCTCTCTGTGTCCTTTCTGTGGCGTCTCTCTCTCTCTGTCCTTTCTGTGGCGTCTCTCTCTCTCTGTCCTTTTTGTGGCGTCTCTCTCTCTCTCTGTCCTTTCTGTGGCGTCTCTCTCTCTGTCCTTTTTGTGGCGTCTCTCTCTCTCTGTCCTTTCTGTGGCGTCTCTCTCTGTGTCCTTTCTGTGGCGTCTCTCTCTCTGTCCTTTTTGTGGCGTCTCTCTCTCTCTGTCCTTTTTGTGGCGTCTCTATCTGTGTCCTTTCTGTGGCGTCTCTCTCTGTGTCCTTTCTGTGGTGTCTCTCTCTCTGTCCTTTCTGTGGCGTCTCTCTCTCTCTCTGTCCTTTCTGTGGCGTCTCTCTCTCTCTGTCCTTTCTGTGGCGTCTCTCTCTGTCCTTTCTGTGGTGTCTCTCTCTCTCTCTCTCTCTGTGGCGTCTCTCTCTCTGTGGCGTCTCTCTCTCTCTCTCTGTGGTGTGTCTCTCTCTCTCTCTCTCTCTCTCTCTCTCTGTGTCCTTTCTGTGGCATCTCTCTTCCCCCCTTCCCCCTTAGTGTCTTTCACCCCCTCCCCTCCCCCTGTAGTGTCTTTCACCCCTTTCCCCCTGTAGTCTTTCACCCCTTCTCCCTGTAGTCTTTCACACCCTCCTCTCCCCCTGTAGAGTCTTTCACCCCCCCTTCTTCCTGTAGTGTCTTTCACCCCCCCCCCCGTAGTGTCTTTCACCCCCCCTGTAGTGTATTTCACCCCCCCCTGTAGTGTCTTTCACCCCCCCCTGTAGTGTCTTTCACCCCCCCCCCTGTAGTGTCTTTCACTCCCCCCCCTGTAGTGTCTTTCACCCCCTCCCCTTTCCCCTGTATGTCTCACTCACCTTGCTTTCTCTGCTTCCCATCCCGCCGCCGGAACTGCTGCTGCAGCATCCGGCGGCAGCAGGCGAACTTCTTAAAGCGTCGACGGCCGCCGAATTGCTTAAAGTGGCGGTGCCACTTTAAGCAATTCGGCGGCCGTCGCCGCTTTAAGAAATTCACCTGCTGCCGCCGGATGCTGCAGCAGCCGAACTCTTCACTTTAAGTGACCAAGGCGGCCCCGGGGCAGGCGGCCCACCGGGATTTTTCCCGGTATCCCGGTGGGCCAGTCCGGCCCTGGTTGTATGTGGTTTTCTAAAACATCCTCTTTTGTAACCTTTCTCCAAAAACTTATTTTTTAGAATATTGGACTGCTCTAGGTATGTTGAATTATCACTGCAATTCCTCCTTAATCTTAAAAATTGGCTCCTTGGTACTCCTTTTAGCCAAGCAGGGTGGTGACATCTATTTGCTTCTATATATCCATTGGAATCTACTTCTTTAAAAAAAATTCTTAGTAATTATTTTACCATTATCTATGGAAATTTCAAGATCTAAAAATTGTACATCCTTTTTACTATAATTGAAGTTAGTATAATATTTTTATTGTTATTATTTAAATGGTCTAAAAACAAAAGGAGCTGACTTTCTTCTCCTTTCCACACAAAAAACATGTTGTCGATGTATCTTCGGTATAGCACCAGGTTTGCCTCCCAGCCATGACCTCACCATACTGCTTCGTTTTCCCAACTGGCCATGAATAGATTGGCATAGATGGGGGCAAACCTGGTGCCCATCGCCCTACCTCTGCACTGGAGGAAAAACTCATCATTTCTGGATCACATTCATGCTTTTTTCAGTGTAAAATATTTTATGCTTTTTATTAAAATTGTGTTGTATATGCCTTAACATCTTGTTATCTGCTTGGAGATTATTAGGCAAGAAAAAGGACAAGAAAAAAAACACTTTATTCCTCATGACCACAATTTGAAACGTGAGTCATATTTTCTATACAGAGAGAGTAAATGACTCTCTGTCTGGCCATAACAAACCTGCGCCAGCATGGCATGGTCTGCTTATTTAACATCAGTGGCTATGTAAATGTTACCTAAACATGATCTCCAGTAACAGAGGACTGTCTTTAAAGCCCATTTGTGGATGATGGAAGTGGTCTGTAATGGGTTCATGATCTAATATGTAATTATCAAATGCAGGAATAATATGTCAACACAGTTACATATTGTATAATAGTGCATATTGTATAATAGTGTCCAATAGTGTCCAAGGTTTTTAATTGAGAGTGGGTTGTATGGTTAGGATTTACATTCATAACTAAATAAAGCCTATAGGTTTTTCAGTCAAGCCGGGGACTACTGCTTTGGATTTATGTGGAATCTCATAGTAGATGGGCTTTTATCTGCATTACATGGCATAATAGCACATTTATTGTGTTCAACTTTTTCTCCTTGGCTCCTGTACCTCTGCATTATACTGCCGGGCTATGGTAAAATGATTGGTACAGGCAGGTTTCTCCACTGTGCCATTGTGTCATCAAAAGCAATCACTGTTCACTACAGTAAATGGAGCTTACATTTAATTGATCCATGGCAGATACTAGAGAATGAAAATAGAAATCAATTATTATAGACAAATGTAATGATAACGATATACTTTGATACTTAATTAAAGTTATACTGGGATAATTAGTCAATGTTAAGTCCTTACATTAATATTGTGATTTTGTACACAAGCAAATGCTGATCTTAATGTCCTTTCATTTCTCTTAATTAACACAACACATGCTGTAAAAACCCATGCTGTAATGTGTAAGGTTTATCTCAGCTATGTATGGTTTCTGCAGTACAATTCCTCCTTACTAACCCTGTAAAGATGAAGCAAATGACATCTGGCTTAATAAATGGATGTCCAGATGTCACACCATTCTGAACTCCACACGCAGAACAAGATCTATGTACAAGAAGATGCAGCAGTGACTTGGCTATGCAAACATTTTAGTATCTTATATGCTATACTGCAGTTTATAAACACACCGTATTTATTGCATAGATAAAATGTTTCTTTGTATTAGGGAAGCATTTTTCTGCTTACACCCACCCCCGAAACATATTGGCACCTCAGCTGTGTTTATGCGTGAATATCATGGGTAATGCAGTCCACACAGCATTAGCATCACAGTTGCCATCTCTAGCTGAGTATCAGAAGAAATGCGTTACATGAACCAGGAGAACCGATGATGGCTCATCTCCTACTTGCCTACCCTGGGATGGGTTCTAGAGGCTCCTTCTGTGGTGGTCTAATGATCTAAGCCTTCCCATTGTCAGGGTATTTTAATACATCTCATACTGTGGGAGACAAAATGGACTCATATTCTGATATTAAGAAGAACCTTTAATTGACCTCTGTGTTTCAGTCTTCTGCTTTGTTACTTTGTATCATTGTCCAGCTTTCAGTGATGTTTGGGTAAGACCTTGAGAAGACAATGGGTCAATATAAGTTAACTATCTGATAAACAAAGGCCTGGTTTTATGATGGGAAAACCAAATACCTGGGAATCCTGAGAGAACTCTGTGTTAGAAGTGTATATACCAGGTGTTCAAATAGAAACCTGAGATATCTTACTAACAAATGCCTAGAAAATGGAATGAATTAAGATGTGACCTGCTAACATGATAACTAATATACAAGTATATAGATATCTGTTTATATATATATTTACATCCATATGTGAAGGCAGATGTATTGGTACATGTATGGTTGTATAAATGCATAAATAGATATTCTGTATTTTATTAATAAGATACACTCTTTGATTTTTATCTATTTAATTCATTACATTTACTATACCTTAACCATGAATATTGCAATGAAATACCATAGAACAATATATTTGGTACATGTGGTGTAGTAGAAGTGATTAGCTATTACATGATATGCCATGAAAAGTTCTGAGTGTTTATTTTCATTTTAATTGTAATGTGGTCATATATCTATTCATATGCCTACAATCAAGAATAGGTTGAATGCTTTCTTGGTTTTTATCACAATTAGGAAATTATATGCTTAAATCTTAGAGGGCACATATATATTAAACTGTATTCAGGTGGGACCCTGGTGATTAGAAAGTTTGTGATTTAAACATGGTCAGATCGGTGAGCTAAGAGCGCCACCTTTTGATTAATATTATTATACCCTAATCAAATATTAAGAGAGGAGTGTTTTCAGAGAACCAACCAGATTAAAACACATATATCTGACACACCGTTGATGGGTGTGGTATAGAGATGGAAATTTGGGATAAAATTAGGCTAGGAGGGAGTTTTAGGATGAAGTCTGAAAGATCCAAGCTGGGGAGATTCTTGATACAGAGAGGCCATACTGACGATATCCAACATCATTCCAGAGGGAACAGATCCAGAAACTATTGGTTATACCTTGGTAAATATCGTCTACTTTGAATTTATATTTTAGTGTGTTGTTTCTGCAACCTTGTATGGTAAATCAAATTCTATACTGGCTTCAATTCTAAGCCATTAGACCTAGCATGCTGTAGCTTGATATCCTTATTTCTGCAGATGAAGATATTAAATAACAGCCTAATTCTTATATTTATAAGTGAGAATATTTGATTTATCATATGTGTTGCACTCATTATATGCTGAAATACTAAAATAGATATATTAGTAGTCTATGTATACCATTGCACACTGATATGTATGGTCTTTAAGTAAGGTTAGATCAGTTAGTGTAATATTGGGTTTTAATAGATTCTGGTTCTGCATTAGTGTTGGTTACTCTGATACACTAGGATTGTGTGGGTGGAAGTCACTACATTGCTCACAGTAAAGCTGCTATTGATAGATTGTGTGTATCTCGTCTGTTTGTTTACTCTGCCATTGCCTTTGTTTTACAACCTATTGAGTTCTCAGGTCTGTAACTGTTTTGTTTGTATTGACTAACAATAGGTTGTTGTTTGTTGGTGTATTGGCTCAATCAATGTATTATTATTATTATTGTGTGTTATTTCTATATTAGTGTGTGTTAATAAATGTTCATATTTTGTTACTGTATGCCTTATTTCATATTTATAGTGGTTTAGGTGTATGTCATATTATCGCCTTGTAAAACGAACTTGGGAGATACTGTTTTTATGAATGGTTATTGGCCATCTCTAGTGGCATCTAATCTTTCATAATTCCACTTATCTCTGACACCATGCTCCAGTATGTATTATACCACTCCTATACTGCCTTCTAGCACATGGTTGTTTTTTTCCTCACCACTTTGTACTAGAGCTAGGAGGATTTAAAAAAATGTGACTAGAAAATGTCCTGTGCCAGAAGATGAATATCAAGGGTATTGCTGATTGCCCTTGGAACCTGGATACAGGTTTCAACATTGTTTATAGTGGAGTGGACAGTGATTTCATTTAAACAGGGCTTTGGGGGCATAGTAACCCAAAGCCCTCTGGGGCCAATAATTATATTTGTGGGGCTACAGGCATTTACTAGCCTTCAGCCCCATGGGGGCCAATTATTCTATTATTATAGGGGCTGCAGGCATTGCATATTTTATTAATGAAAGTGACCACAAGCATGGTATCACTTGGGGCCAATTGTAATTTTTATGAGGGGGGGGGGGGGGGGGGAGACACTAGGGGACTGAGGGTGGCTATTACACCCTTAGTCTCCTAGATTTACTTTTATGGGGGAATAGGAAATAACAGCATTACAATTTAAACATCCTTATTCCCTTACAGCAGTACCAGTGCTTTAACACACACTATTTCTGCTGTGCCCGTTTTAGTTGAATCACACACTATTACTTTTGGAATAGTGTATGGTAGATTAAATGTCCAGGGTCCCATAAAGCTGGGGAAATAGGATCTACACCATTATTTTATCCCTATCCTAGGAACATTTTTGAAATAGCACAAGCTTCTGTAAAACAGGCAAAACATGGTTTTTAAAGCATAGTGACCTTAAGTAATGCACGGTGTATGCTGCTGTCTCTAGGATATATGTAGATACATAATTATATATTCTACTCCTATTACATTTTGTACTTTTTATACATATCATTTTACGGGATACACTGTGAATACTGAGTGCATTATTATATGACAGATCACAGCTGAACATGAGAATTATACATTTTAGCATTGCATTCTATTTTATATGCTGAAATGTAATTACAGTGCACATACAAAGGATTCATAATGCTATACAATTATGTTCAATAAAGATATAAACACATGAAATAGAGAGATGTACTTTACTGGCCGTTAACTTGAACAATGGTTGAACAAACACAATGTTAATATTAATATCCACATAAGGACAATTATGTGGCTTCATTTATTTAGCTTTGTCATGCTGTGACCCCCTCGGGGGATACCCAGCAGGAAGACTGAGACTGTGATAGTAGAGGTGAAAAAGGTGACACAGGGCCAACAAAAATCTCTTGAGTCTTGGCAAGCTTGGTGGCAGATTTGGTACAGGTGAAATGACGGAATACAAATGTGTAGTGGGAAACAGTGCCAAAGCCATTTTGTGGATGAGTATGACCTTACTGTTGAGTCAGGGCCATCTTTTATGTTAATTGGACCCAGGACAAGCATTGTGGGCCCCCAATGGTACCCTCCAATAGTGCATTGTCCACACACGAGGGTCTACAAAGTATACAGTGACTTGTTCTGAATTGGATTTGGATCAGGCATAATAGCCAAATTGACTCAATCCCCGAAACACGGCCACACAATATACAGGGATTTCACTCTGATTTATCGCTTTGAGTCATTCAATAACAGAAGCATCGAGGCATTTGAATCTGAACATTTCACCATAAAAAGCATACAATTTTGGATACACAATATGTGATAATCAACCCTGAATACAATTCGGATTTGGGGATGATTGCTGCATTATGGACTTTCAATTCTCCTATTCTGAGCGGGAGAATTCAATTTAAAGCCCTCTAAAGTACAAAAATAAACATTTAAATTTCTTTTTTCACATGGACATGACTACATATATGTCCTAATATAATTTATAATACAAAAATACACAATTAACATATACGCAACTACTGACAAGTCAAAAACACATTAAAAAAGGGCCATGCAGATGAATACATGTGCAGAACACACAACAATGAATAACCACAATGAAAGGGAAAGTTTACCCATGTACGTGTGTGTGTATAGGCACTGCTTTTCACAATCACAGGCCATCACCTCTGGAATAACAATGGAAATACAGGTTGAGTATCCCTTATCCAGAAATTTATTCTCCAAAATGATCGGCTATCCCCCCCAAAAACTCAGATATTACACCCACCTGTCAGAATATGAATGCACAATAGTTTATTCAGAGTCCAGCAACCATAGCCTGTTTACCTAGCCTTTCCTTGCATGCTAAGGTACGCCCATGGCCACAAAGGGTAATACAATGGCACGTGTGCAAGCCTTAAATGCCGATGGCAGGTTCCCAATGATATCTCTCATCACAGCTACATCACTGTAAAAGTGATTTATTTGCTCTATACAGTATTTTCATTGATACTATTGTATTTCATGAGTGATGAGATTCTTTAATACATCTTGGTGAAAATGATCTATTATACAAAATAACCCATTATCAAAAATATTTCTGGCAAAAAAATTGCAAAATGCAATTGAAATAGCAACATAGACAGGAAACATTGATGCAAATTCACAGGAATAGCAATTATTACATGGACCAAAGTATTCTGAATGGTGCAATACACACCCAAATCCACCTGTGAGATTTCAGAAATCAGATCAAACTACACATGTTTCACACAGTCCAATCAGGATCATTATATAAAGGAGGGAGATTCACAACCACATCCATTGCTACTTCCAGAGAGAAAGGGATGCTTGCTTGATTTTGTGATATAGAGAGAGACATGGATGGCCTTCTTCTCTACCTAATCCATAGGCGGATATAATGCCCAGAGAGATAACAACCAGGGAGCACCACTGGCTGATCCTGATAGGGTCAAAGTGACTAGGCTCATGCTTGCCTGGGACATCATTGAAATGTATTCCGACCCTTAACTTCTCCAGATATTTAGACTTTTCAATGTGGCCATCCTGGGTTTATACCAGGGAACACAGATGTTTAGCTGTATTACATCATTTAGGTTCACATACATTCCAGTCCGACTGACTGTGCGGAGGGAGGTCAGGATTACTCAGCAATCTCTTTCACAGTTCCTTGATTAAAGGGATTATATAATATATACTGATATTTGGACTCAAAGTAATTGGTCCATTTCGTGGTCACATTGGAAGGGTACTTTTTTTCACAAATAAAGCAGTGTTTCCTGTTTTTTATACTAACGTCCTGAGCAGCCTGTTTCTTTGTTTTGATTGTTTCTGTTTGGGTTAATATACCGAGCCTCAGATGCATCATTATCCTTCTGCTGTCCCTTTGGCGTGCCTGGTGGTTTTCTGGAGGTGCTGTGTTTGGAGCTTTCTTTTGCTGTTTTTTACACAACGTATTAGCCTGAAATGTCCCCACTTACACCTCATGTCATTAACTCTGCCACCTGCATCCCCCTCCCCACACCAAACTAAAATGTGCAGAAGAAAAATCTCCCGAGAGTGTGTAGTACATGCTATGGGCTGGACAGTGAATAAACTGTTGTGTGCTTGCATTCTAAAAGGTGTGTGTGGAATTTTGCAACTTGTGGCAAAATCTGATATCATTTTGGCTAACGGATCATTTCGGATAACAAATATTCGATAAGGGATACTCAACCTGTTTTCAAACTCTGCTGTACTGGGCTTAAGATTGCAATTCCCTCTTTCATGAATAAAGCCATGAATCCCCGTTCCACATCACACCCCTTCAAAAATTGTTACCTGTCCTGGAAAGTGAGAATGTGAATTAAAATGGACTGTGACTATAGGACTCAAGTAGCCGGCTCAATGGGCCCATGTAGTGTGCTTGGACCCAGGGCAGTTGTCCCTTTTGCCCTGTGTTAAAGACAGTCCTAGACTGAGGACTCCTTAAGGAAGCAGATTGTGATTGATGGTAAAACATGTCTCCTGGACATCTTAGATACCAGAGATCAAGAAGTGTACAGTTCTATGAAACATCAGTATATGTGAACTGGTGAATGAATTCTGTGTCTTTACTATTCAACTGATTGGGAGAATCTTTCCAGCTGAATGGGAGAAATTTTCCAGCTACTGTGGCCTTCATTTTGAAATCCCCTTATAATCCCATGAAAATCTCTCTATCGCGAATTAAACTCAATGTTTAGATGACTCAGTCCCATTAACATTCAAGGAGCTACAATGAACACATGTCTACAAACTATTTAATGTGTTTCATACCTCCTTTAGTACATCGGAATACATGTCTTATTTATTATGTTTATTTTCCTTTCAGAATTTGGAAGCACCAGCATCAGACTTCTACTATAAATATTGCACAACACTGTTAGTTTTGTTATCCATTAGCAGATTACATGACTGGTTTGTGCAAATCTGTTTTAAAGTAATTCTTGCAAAATATTGAATTAATGCAAATTTTTAGATGTTTCTGACATTAAAGAATAACTCCAGGTTTTTTTTTTTTCTAATTAGCTACACAGGAAAAAAAACTGCCAGATCTACAATAATTTTTGTATGTTAATTATTTATATTGTATTTTTCTTCCTTAATATTTAGCAAAACAATGCATTTTTCATTTTTAATAACTATGTAAAATATTCTGATTTAGATAAAAACCATTACATTGACAACTGCTATTAAATATCACATATAACCCTCATGTAGCTTTTACCAGGGTTTATTTAATGTGGACAAGTGCAAGATTATGCACCTTGGGCGTAAAAACCCAAAAGCAGAATATAGACTATTTGGTACAGTCCTAACCTCAACATCTGAGGAAAGGGATTTAGGAGTAATAATTTCAGAGGACTTGAAGGTAGGTAGGCAATGCAATAGAGCAGCAGGAAATGCTAGCAGAATGCTTGGTTGCATAGGGAGAGGTATTAGCAGTAGGAAGAGGGAAGTGCTCATGCCATTGTACAGAGCACTGGTGAGACCTCACTTGGAGTATTGTACGCAGTACTGGAGACCGTATCTCCAGAAGGATATTGATACTTTGGAGAGAGTTCAGAGAAGGGCTACTAAACTGGTTCATGGGTTGAAGGATAAAACTTACCAGGAAAGGTTAAAGCATCTTAACATGTATAGCTTGGAGGAAAGACGTAACAGGGGGGATATGATAGAAACATTTAAATACATAAAGGGAATCAACACAGTAAAGGAAGAGAGTATATTTAAAAGAAGAAAAACTACCACAACTAGAGGACATAGTCTTAAATTAGAGGGGCAACGATTTAAAAGTAATATCAGGAAGTATTACTTTACTGAGAGGGTAGTGGATGTATGGAATAGCCTGCCAGCAGAAGTGGTAGAGGTAAACACAGTCAAGGATTTTAAGCATGCGTGGGATAGACACAAGGCTATCCTAGCTATAAGACCGGGAACGGGGGACTAATAAAAGTACTCAAAAAAAAAAAAAAATTGGGCAGACTAGATGGACTCGAATGGTTCTTATCTGCCGACACATTCTATGTTTCTATGTTTCTATGTACCAAATATATTGTTCTATGGTATTTCATTGCAAAATTGATGGTTATAGACCGGGAACGGGGGACTAATAAAAGTACTCAAAACAAATTGGGCAGACTAGATGGACCGAATGGTTCTTATCTGCCGACACATTCTATGTTTCTATATGTTTCTATTTAACAAGGTCTTTTTGAATTATTATACAACATTAATTTGTTTGAAACATTACCATATATTTGGTCAATGTATTTTTTTTCCATGCACAAATATATTAACCTTCATGCATCTCTTTCTTTAATGATCTTTTTTTTTTGGACTTTGAAAGTATGATTCATTGTAGAGTTATATTTTATAATTAATTCAAATTGGAGCCCTTTAAAATAGATTAAGTTATCACTAAATGGTACTTTGGGGAATATTCAATTAAACCTTTAAATCATAACAAAACAAGTGTTATATACTGCAGTCTGCCAGTAATAAAAGTAGGTAATGACAATATTCAACGTGCTTGTCTACTTGTACTAATATCCATGTAGAGCTAAAGCAAAATTAAATCAGACGTCCAAATGTTCAGCAACTGAAAAACTGCTTGTTCTAATGATTTGATTGCTACTTTGGATGATACCATAATGTGTCTACATATTCTCCCTGATCCATAAGGAATTTCATATTCATTTTGAGTAATGACTATGTTTATAATAGCAATGTGTAAAATTATACATTTAACACATTAGACACATTAGCTAATTTCCAGTGGCTCCAATTCCAGTATGGAACATGAAACAGCAAAAATGTGTTGGGCATTATGAGATAAGGTTCATTAGGTTTTTTTGAAAGGTACTTTTGAAATTGATAAACACATTTACACCCTCCTTTTTGACATGGAAATTCATTTATTTTTATCAGAGTATGTTCTGTTTTTTTTTTAATTATTATTATCAATATCTCCTTTATTGTAATAGTTTGCAAGAAAGACAAAACAGAGGGGATATGATAGAAGCATTTAAATACATAAATTGAATTAACAAGTTATGGAATAGCCTACCAGCAGAAGTGGTAGAAGTTAACACAAGTGAAGACGTTAAAGCATGCTTGGGATAGGCATAAGGTTATGTTAGATATAAGAGTATAAGATATTCAGATAATTTGGGTTGACTAGATGGGCCAAATGTTTATTATCTGCCAACACATTCAATGTTAGCAGGCAGTACCTTAGTAGGAAACATTGTCCAGCTTTCCTGTCTTTTTAGTTCACACTTCCACCTAGCAAGAACCACCGTTGCATAATTATAGCATGGTGTCCAATAAATAACTCGGAGAGCAATTAAATAACTTAATACCTGTTTAAAAACAACAACAAACTTACCTATTTTCATCCGTTCCTCATCTTTTGACATTAGGAAATGGGCCTCCAAAAGAGTAAACAAAATTAAAAAATATATCAACACCCAGAAATTTTAAAAATAAAGTAAGTCAAATCTAAATGAAATGTAAAAAGAAATGGGGCTTTACTGATGCACAAGGACCTATTTAGCATTCCTGTGGTCATTCTATTTTTAGGCCTAGGGTTTTATAATAAAAGAATGGGTGTCTGAGAGGTGCTTGGGGACATGGGCAAGCTGCCTATACTGTGATAAGTCACTCCCTGCCCCACGATTTCTGTGGTGCAGGGAAAGACTAAAGCTGTCAGAAATGGCACTGGCTTTTTCACCTAAACGCAAGCGATGGCTGTGATTGGATTTAATGTCCCCTGCAACTGCTGATATCCAACACCAAGGCTGATAAGGCAGGATCAATGTTTTCTTAATTGGACTGGTCAGTAATGTTTATTAGTTGGGTCTCTTCTCACTTAGTATATTTGTTAAAAATGAAAAGAACAAATAAAATATGTTTTACTAAACTTCCGTTTGTTTGCAGCAACATAAGCTTTGAGACCCATTTCCAATATCCAGAATGGTGAAAAAAAACTGTTTCTTATGTGGCCTTTATAATCCTATGCTACGGAGCCTAATTGGATGTTACATAAAAAAACAACCCATCAATATTACCTAGGTTTAACCAAATTTCTACATCAACCAAATTAATTGAAGCCTTTGTATGTATCCCTTTTTTAAATGCCAATGTGTGTTAAATTGTGTGCATTTAAATGTCACACTTGTATTGCTTTGGACTTTATTACTTTGAGCAGTGACTATATGAAGATGCATATTTCACCTGCAATGCACTTTGATTTACGCTCCTTGGTTATGTTCTTTTCTTCTTCCTCTTATTTATCAATGTATCTTGAAGATTCTGCCAATTTAATGAAAATCTGCAACATAAATCTTACTCTCCAAAGTAGCTAATAGATATCAACAGAACAAAAATATATCGAGCACAACACAACACATGGAGGTGAAGCAACATAAAGAAGAAATGTTCAAACATTGGACCAAGAACTGAAGAATTAAACATAAAAGACATTAGACAGGGCAATGTTCTAAAACATTCATGAAATAATACATAGTTACATTAACACTGTGCATTAAGTAGAAGGCATGCCAACACACATTGTGATAATACATTTATCTTACTGGGACGTGCCATGGCACCTGCTAGAATACAGCATACGGCAAATTATAATTTCTTAATGCACTAGATAGCAAAAAACTGCTTCTGTTTTTTGGGATATTGTTGTGTGCCTGCAGCATCCCAAGCAATCTTCGGATTTACAAATCATTATTAAAGGATGATTCACTTTTCTGGCTGTATTTGTTGCTTTCAGGGCAGAAAGTACACGCTGTTTAAAAAGAAATGCCCTTGAAAATGTTCATTATTCATAAAACACATGACATTACATTCTCACTATCTTGTTAATGCTACACTTAGTAATGCCCATAAGGATGGGAGGTCATGTAGAACTTAATGTTGCAAGAAGAGTATAAATGTAGCAGCTGATATTATATGCAGTAGAACAAATTACATTTTCCTAATCCTGATTTTTAAGTAATAGTATAAAATGTATTAACGAAAATTTTAAAAATACCATTAAATGCATTAAAAATAGGTTATGTAAAGGAATATGTTTGATGCTATTCTGTTTTTAGTGAACGTTAGTTGTAAACTCCCCTGATTTAGAAGAGGGGTTCCACAAAATGTAAAAAAAGAAGATGATGCAGCTGCTCCAGTTTGTTTACAGGGACAGTCTAGTCCCCAAACTCACTTTGGTGCAAATGGAAGACTACTGCCTGAATAGTGCATAGACTTTTTCCAGTGTGATTGATGCAGGAATTCTGTCTAAATCACAATTGTAATAATCTACTCAAGCCCTCTACTGCATCCTATCGAACAGGTACTGCTGCACTGATTGTGTAGGCATTGAGCATGTGTCAGTTTTGTTTCATTTAGTCATTTCCTCTGCTGCTCTGCTGGTGGAATATAATGCATTGTGTGAAGTCTAAGTAACCTTGCTCTTGTACATGTAGGATCTCTTAACAGTGCAACACATTGATGACGCCACTAGAGAAACAGGATATTCTCGTTGGTACCTGCAGCAAAAAAAAAGAGATTTACTCTACTAATTTACTTTTACTCAGCTAGTGTGGGCAGTCCTGGTTTCTTGCAAATTGCTGCAATCTCATAAATTCATCTAAGTGTAATATTTTCACACTTTAAGCAATGCAAAATGTAAAATATGCATTGTAAAGTACTTTGAATGTACTTTAATATGCATTAACATTTGGAAGATGCATTTTGGACACCAAACACTCCCTTTAAGTAATCTGCTATTTGGTACTAGACAATTTAATGGTACTAATTTACCTCCACCAGAAATAGAACCATGGAGCCTGAACAACGTCGTCAGAGTTCATTAGCCCACTGAACTCTCTGACAAACACAATTAGGGGAAACTGGTAGAGTTCAATTGATGCACTTTATTGGGTAACTAAAAGTTTAAATGCAGGCTTTAAAGCTAGGTCCCTTCCCCAGACATGACAGGAAGGTGGCATTTTACTAGATATCATAACCTTTAGATGCCTTACGTGTGTGTTTAAATCTTTTTGTGTCTGTTCCCCCCTCCTATGTATGTAATTCTTATATTTGAATAAACGGATTTCCCTGCAAATTGACCACTTAGATTGCATTTTTATTACCTCCACAACCTCACTAAATACATCGGATCACAATGTTTTCCAGTGATGGACAAGGATACAGTAGGCTGTAGTCTCAGTGGGGGAATCCCATATGATGTAATATTGGGCTGCACTGCTCTTTTTTTGTATTTACATGCTTTAGACGTTGAGATTTTCTACTTTTTCCAAGTCAGTTCAGGGCCCCAAAAAAAGAAGATTATCAGTAAAGAATTCAAATGTCACGCCTTTTTAAAATGTATTTGTGGACTATTTTTAACTGGTTTTGGATCGATAGTTTTTGGGCTGTTTTTAATTTATTTGGAAAGGGGACCCATGGAATTGCTTCAAGCTCCAGCCCCTAGTACAAAAGTCCTCCAAGTGTGACAACTGTAGAGAAGCGAGTCGTCATCTTGACGACTGCCGATGCATGCCATGTGTAGCGTAGGGTGAGGAGCCTTGTAGAGCAGCCCACCCAGCCACCCCTATACAATCACGTAAACATTTACTGTTTGTTTTTTTATGGCAATTTTGGTGGGTGGCACCCTGCAGGAGTGAGATAGTGACATATATAGATAGTGAGATATCGCCATCATATCTCCTTAACCACCATATCAAATCATACCATAGATACCGTCATACTATCATAATATCATGGTTACCACCAGTATTTTATTGAAAGAGAACAATACTCTGCCAGCAGTTTTATGTATAGGTGCAGAATTTAAGCAGTTTATACCACCAGCATCTCATTAACAGACATTAATACTGGGACCACAGAGGGCCATATAGGGACAGAATTAAAGACGTATATTCCACCAGCATCGTATTAACTGAGAATAATACTGTGCCAGCAGTTTTCTGTATAGGTGCAGAATTAAATAAGTTTATACCACCAGCATCTCATTAACAACTGTGACAGCAGTTGGTGTTATAGCTTACCTTTATCATTTATGCTATGTTGATTATTATTGGGCTACATTTGTGAACAATTGGGCTAGATATTTGTGAAATTGTTGGCAACACTGCTTGTACTACAGACACACTGTGAGGGCAGAGCACTGTCAATTGACCATTTTAAATTATTTGGCTTACATTTGAGCCTTATTGAATAGACGTCATATAGCAATCTCCTGTATAAAGACATTTCAATAGATGATTACCTTGTCAATAATGGAAATATAGGAAACAAGTAGTGTTAAAATTATACCACTGAAAAATTGATTGCAAGCATTCAAGTCAAAGTTGCAAGTACCTTTCTTAAGCATTAGTGAGAGGTTAAAATAAATCTTCAATACAAGTTTTAAAATCAAACTACTTTCTAGACCTAATTTGTTTTCCTCTTATAAGAATAGGCAATTATTTTTGTTTGTATGTATATTTGACATCTTTTTACAAGTCAGAAAGGAATATCATCACTAATGGAAATAAAATTGCTTTGTTTTTGTTTTTTCTGATTAAAGCGAAGTCATTTTATCCTTTTATCAGACCAAATAAACCTTCTCCCATCTATCAGCAATTCATTTCACAAAATTATATAATTTGCCTTACAGGAACAACATCAATTTTCTTGCATTTTGTTTATAAGCTTCGCACATTGGTACGAATGATGTTTGGATATTATCCATTTTCTTTCTGCTGCAGCTCATTCTGTTCTGCATTGCTACCCATTCTATTTATTTATTCTTGCCATTAATACTACATCTCTGTTTCAGGCTTTCTCATTATTAATGTCTCTCGAGTTTATAATTTCCTGTTTACTGAGAAACTAAAAATAGCATTCCTACCATCTCTTCTTTGTTGTTCCTTTCACTTTGATTAGCTTTTTACCTTGTCCTTTGATGATTTTCTTATTCGTGAGTTTAATAACATCAAAGTTGCCCAACAGCAAATAGTCTAGAAATTCTTTCAACAAGTGCAGTTGATGTTAATTCATCATATGGTAATATAAAAAGGGATTTTACAGAGTTGAAACCATTATTATTGTAAATACAAGAGAGAAATTATTTTGTCATTAGATTTTCTCTGATCTCTTTTTACCTTCATAAATATAATACAATAAATCAAGATTAAAGAGGAATAAGTACCATTAACCATTAATGAAGAATATGTTCAAGATGATAAGAGTTCAAGATGTGAGTTTCAAGTTACATTTTAAGAACATAATATATTCTACATTCTAGTCTTCAGTGAGTCATGTTGCTCTTGAACAAGTGCCCACATGTGTGAAATGCGTAAGGCTGCATCTTGTCCTTTCTCTGGTCTGCTGAAGATGTTGACTTGTTTTAACAAAAACAAGTAAAGTTTGCGCATTTTTATACAATTCAACTAAAAGTGTGCTTTCAATCTCTAAGTGGTCAAACTTTTTTTTAATTAGCATTATCTGTAATTCATTCATACAGGCAAAACCTGCCATAATTCTAGGGCAATCGCTGGGGCATAATCTGGACCAATCACTATAGAAACCAGGGGCGGATCTAGAGTCTGATCTCGGGAGTGGCACATGTTCGTCTGTCTTTTGCTCTCACCCATGTCCGTCTGTCTTTTCCTCTCTCTCATGTCCTTCTGTCATGCTCCTCTCCCTTCCCATGTCTGTCACACTCCTCTCACTCCCTGTGTCCATCTGTCTCTCTTCCTTCCCATGTCTGTATCTCTACTCTTTCTTCCCATGTCCGTCTTTGTATCCTCTTCTTTCCCATGACTGTCTGTCTCTCCTCTGCCATCCCATGTCTGTCTGTCTCTCCTCTGCCATCCCATGCCTGTCTGTCTCTCCTCTGCCATCCCATGTCTGACTGTCCCTCCTCTGCCATCCCATGTCTGTCTGTCTCTCCTCTGCCATCCCATGTCTGTCTGTCTCTTCTCCCTTCCCATTTATTTTTCTCTCCTCTCCCTTCCCATGTCTCTCTATTCTCTACCTCCTATGACTGTCTCTTTGTCCCTCTACCCATGTATGTGTATCTCCTCTTCCCCATAGCCCTAGGCAGAAAAAATTTTGGCACACCCACGACATGACCCATAACCCACGTTGCACACCAAGGACATGCCCCATCACCCCATTTACATGCCCCATCACATACACATTGCCAATATTATTTGCCATTAATATTCCCCAGCCAATTTGCCCAATAATATGCCCCAGCCAATTTGCCCAATAATATGCCAGTATTATTTGCCATTAATAAGCCACAGCCAATTTGCCCAATAATATGCCAGTATTTGCCAATTATTCAGCCCGTGCCAATTTGACCAATAATATGCCAGAATTGTTTGCATTTTAAAATGCCCCTGCCAATTTGCCCAATAATATGCCAGTATTTGCCATTTAATATGCCCCAGCCAATTTTCCCAATATGCTAGTGTTATTTGCCATTAATATGCCCTGCCAATTTGCCCAATAATATGCCAGAATTACTTGCCATTTTAATGTGCCCAGCCAATTTGCCCAATTATATGCCAGTGTTATTTGCCATTAATATTCCCCAGCCAATTTGCCCAATAATATGCCAGTGTTATTTGCCATTAATATGCCCAGCCAATTTTCCCAATAATATGCCAGTGTTATTTTCCATTAATATGCCCAGCCAATTTTCCCAATAATATGTCAGTATTTGCCATTTAATATGCCCTGCCAATTTGCCCAATAATATGCCAGAATTATTTGTTATTTAATATCCCCCAGCCAATTTGCCCAGTAAAATGCCATTTGATAAGAGCCCAGCACTTACCTATTCCCTAGTGGCTAGTGGCAGGCAGCATGGTGTCCTCCATGCTGCCTGTTGGGCTCCCCAGTGGTTGTGCAGAGAGGGCACGTGACCGGCGAGCGTATGACGTCACGTGACTGTCGGCACTTCCCTGTCACATTGCACAGGGAGACGAACAGGCAGCAGAGGTTTCTCTGTGCTGCTTGTTCGGCTCCCCGTGCAGCCTGCTGGCAGGCAGAGCGATGGTGAGGGGAGATCTTCTGATCTCCTCTCACCTCCGTCTCTGCCCGCAAGTGTGCTTTCGTTTTTTTTTTAAAGGGACGGGGGGGGGGTTCCCCCTCACTACCGCACCGGCTCTGCTCGGGGGGGGGGGGGGGGGCAATTGACCCGTTGCCCCCCCTGGATCCGCCACTGATAAAACTAGTGTAATTTTGCTCTAAATTTGACACGCTAACCTACAACTGCTAAGGTTTTTCCATTATGAATGGAGTCTGCATTATCTACGCTGAATGCATAGATTTAAGTTGTGACTGCACTTGCACCAGTGCAGGCTATGTATAAAAAATCAGTGTGGAGGTCCCTTTCCCACACTGCAAAGTGTCAGAAGTTATAAAAAGCTCAATTGTCATTATAAAAAACAAACAGCGATTGAGCTTTTTTTTAAATAAAACTCCTGACACTTTGCAGTGCAGGAATTTTTATACATTTCCCCCATTGTGTTTAAATAGCACAACATATTTTATTTGAAAAAGTCATTTCAAAATGGTGGTACACTTGTATTGTAGTAATGTTTAGTAATTTTAAATATATATCTTTATTCGTATACTTATATTAATAGTTAAGAAAAAAATTATAAATGTGTATCAAACAAATGGAAAAAGTGGGAAGTAAATTAAAAATAAAGTCAGTTGAGCACACTAAACTAGGTGCAGGAGGAAACCTTGGGTACAGAATACAGGCAACTGTTCTGGTGGGGAAAATAAATATAAAAGTAATAGTTACTATAATATGAAGGCAACATTGCCAAAAAGGATAATTCATCTTCTAAATTCAAGGTCTGTAGAAAATAGTTTTCTCATGCTGATTAGTAGACAGTCTGCTGGATCCTCACTGGTCAAGCTAAGAATATATGCTAGTTTTTAGTTAAAGGGGATACTAACCTAATTAGAAGGTAAATCTAAGGAGGCACTACTATATGCTATAATCTTAAAATGCACTAGATGAATGTACTATCTAAAAATAATGGACAAGGAAAGTGTAGCATACTTATTTATATTAAAAAAAAACTGTGATGTCACCTGTCCCTGCCATTTGGGGTAACATGGTACAGTTATTTACATTTAATAGCAAGAGATCTTTAAAGTGACATAACAATTAGATATACTAATTTTAAGGGCACCATGGGAGATAAGAGAGGTCGAGCTTTTTAGAAGCTATAATATATACCCACTTCTATAAAGCTCTGCACACCTTTGAAAAATGTTTCACATTTCTTCATGTCATTCCATTTCACTTGGGACATAACATGTCTACTGGAGCCTAAATGTTCCCTATGTTCTGTCCAGTATTTTAACCTTCTTTTTATCAAGATTTCTAATAATTATTTTTATATATTAAAATCCAAGCCATTACATTGTTTACATTAAAATAAATTCTGTGCCTGTACATATTATCCATATATCCTATAATTGCCAATAACTTGAAGAATATAAATGCAGAATATGAAACTATTATCTATGTAGTCATTTTGTGTTAATATTCAATTCGTTTTTTATTCTTCAGTTTCTTATACTTTTTATTGGCTAGTGGATTGTGTTCATGACCTTCTAGTCTTTCAGCAGAAAGGATAGATGAGCTACCTTTATGGCATTGACTCTAAAAATCTTGGTAGGATGCCAGTGCCTTTTTAAGTCAAGGAATAATGGTATGATTACTAAGTGTTTTATTGATCCAAATAGGCAACACTTCTGTAAAGTCAGTAAATAGCATATGCAGCTTTCACTGTCTCTACTAATGGGTGCCAGGTTCACTTGAAATCATTTAATTTTATACAACACAAAAACAAAAAGTTTTTCCTTTGACCTCGGATACAATGTGAAAAGAATTAAACTTTCATGAGAAACAAAACATGTTAATAGGATTATATTTTGTCCTGTTTTATCTCCATCATGTTAGTGAGAAAATGTTTTTCTGTGTTGTTTATATTTATGGACTGCACCACATAGCATGTGTTTATACATCCTTTTACCTGATTCAATAATTTCTAGTAACATTATTCTAATTCACTCCATTCTCTACTATGCGGAAATCCATATTAAGAGCAGCAATGGTATGCAAAGAAGGAATCTGTTAAGTGTGTGTTAATACAGAATGACTTCATATTGCTCCTTCACTGTCTCTACTGAGAATCTGTCCATGGTAATGGGAGCCATGTGTTATTTACACTGTGTGTTGGATCCATTCACATTTGTAATGCAGTAATTGAAGAGGGACTAAACCCTCTTTAAGTACTTTTAATCAGAAGGAAAGCCATTTTAGTCGGATTAAAAAAAAAGACTTCAGAACAATGTTCTATGGGTCACTGTTTAGAAGCAATGCCAAAATCATTTCAGAGTCTTTTGAGAATCCGTGGCTGCCATGTGCTGGACCAAGGCCAACTGATGCCCTAAGCACAACCAAACAATACATCCCTCAATTACCTTACTGACAAGATATTAATACTCAAAAAGTGCTGAATGTGAAATAAGAGATTACAAATTCAGATTTTTCTAAGCCAATAACTTTATTAAATATATTCATTTGCTATTTTATTCATGTAATACTAAATAGCAGTAAGCAATATAAGCAAGTTTGTTTACATGTTCGACAATAGAAAAATGCAGATTGTAAAAATCTTTCATTTACGGCCTCCTGACTGGACTACCTTTGACTCGTCTGTCTCCCCTGCAATCTATCCAAAACGCAGCTGCCAGACTCATCTTTCTTGCACGTCGGTCTGATTCGGTGGCTCCTCTCTGCAACACCCTTTACTGGCTCCCAGTCTGCTCAAGGAAAACATTTAAAATTCTGTCTTTTACCTACAAAGCCCTCCACTCCTCCGCCCCCCCCCCCCCCCCGTACATTGCCTCCCTTGTTAACCGATACCTCCCTGCACGACCTTTGCGCACCTCACTGGGACTAAAACTCTCCTCCAACCTCATCACCACTTCTCACTCACAACTGCAAGAGTTTGCCTGAGCTGCCCCCTCTCTCTGGAACTCCATTCCGCAGAGCATCCAGCTCTCTCCCTCCTTTTCAAATTTTAAAAAGTCCCTCAAAACCCACCTCTTTAAAGAAGCTTACTACCCAACCCACTAAAACACCTGTCACTTTACCTCAAAAACACACTATTCATCTTTGGCCTATCCCACCTAGTGCCACCCATCCACACTACTGTTATTACAACTTCAATCCCTCTGACCTCTTCAACCCCTTATGTGTCTTATGGACCCCATTCCCTCTAGATTGTAAGCTTGCGAGCAGGGTTCTCTACCTCATGTACCAGTCTGTTTCTAGTTTGTCTAACTTAGTATGTAGTTCCCTTCTATGCTCTGTACCTAGCGTTATGTAAATTGTTGACGCTATATAAATAAATGGTAATGTAATGTAAAAAAAGTGTTAAAATGCAAATACATTTTTTATTGAAAACAATTCTTTCTATATTAAAAAATATATATTTTAATGAAAAAATATCATTATTTATACAAACAGCGCACATTTTATTCCATTGCTTTCTAACCTTGTTGATACATAGAATTTCATCATACAGATCAAAAGATTCAAAATAATGTTTATTGTTGCCTATTTCTAAGTTTATACTTTAAGTAGTTTTCTCCTTTTTTAATGTAGATAAATGTTAGTGAGACAGACAACCATACTGAAACCATAAAAGATGCTAACATATGCATTCATGGTATACCGGAGATGGTAAGATGCATGGACAATATAGACTAAGAGTCAAAAAGGTACAGAGATCCCCATCGGAGCTGCCTAGAAGCCCCATTATGACACTTCCCAATCATATTTACAAACTGGCTCTGTAAGCCGCAGCAGGGAAGACCCAACGGCTAGTTTTTGAAGAACTACCCCTCCAAAGTTAAGACAATCTACCCTTTGTTACAATCCAATTGAGGAAATATATGAGACAACTAACCATGTGTCAGAGTTCGCTGGATATTAAGTATCAGTTGGGTACATCACACTCCCTTACAGTCCATAGAGAAGTCAAGAAGCTCACTACAGTAGAGATTGGTGAGGTGCCATCATTTCTTTGTAATCTAGGAATCCCTTTGCCAGAGGAGGCTCAGGATTGGAATATATCCCTCAGAAGTCACAGAGGACATTAAGACAGAATAGACTGGAGATAGTTTATTTTTCCCAGAGAAGAAAAATCCAGGGACTCAGCACACCGTGTTAAAGGAGTTTTATTTCGCACAAACGTGACGTTTCAGTTATGTGATGAGCTTTTTTCAAGTCTGGTAACATGAGTGTTAATCACATATATATAGGGTGTGCATCAGTGATATACATAATTAAGGGGCGGAGTCAAAACGGACAGCCCATATTGTGTTGCAAACCATGTGAAAACAAGTATCAAAAATCAACAGCAATGTGTAAAACGTGAATAAAGGTGTAGTCAAAGTGTATAACAAATATTATGAGTTCCGAGCCGAACAGATATTATGAAAAATGATTGAAAACACTGCAATTGCAACATAAGGACATCCAGGCATAATGAGTATAACAGGTGTAAAGAAAATAGTGCAGCTGTTCCAGTATAGATCTCTCCAAATGACATACTATTGTTTTTAAAAAGACACATCCGAAGCATGTTAAATATAACTGATGTTAACGTTAAATATATATTCAGTTTTCTTGTATGCCAGAGCAGCTGCTCCGGATCAATTCATTTCAACTGGAACCTTTCACTCCTAGGGTGCAGAAACAAAGAAGAGAGAGAAATTACGGAATTCAGTAATGATATGTTAATATATATCTCATATATCATTTGATTTCATAGCATTGGTCACGAAGTGGATGTTTAAAGCGACATGAGACACAACCAAGGCATGGGAAATGACCCTTCTTTCTTGTACTTAAAAAGGATTCCCCTATAACATTCCTGGCTATGTGTTCTGCCCTAATTAAATTATTCTTCAAATTTTTACCACAACGGTAAGCCATCATGGGGGGGGTGACATCCACTTCGTGACCAGTGCTATGAAATCAAATCATATTTTACATGTGATTCTAACTATGTTATCTATATTGTTACATGCCCCTGCAATTTGTTTTATGTGGGGGAGACGACACAAAAAATGAAGGCAAGGTTCTCAACACCATGCGTGCAGGCAGAATAGAAATCCTGTTACCCCATCACTTTAAAGAAAAAAAAACATAATCTAAGTGACCTCAGATTTCAAATTATTGCCCATGTCCCTATACTAAGGAGGGGGGAGACAGGGAGAAACTCTTTAAAAAATGGGAACCCTGGTGGATCTATGAACTAGAGAGTATGACACCACAGGGGTTAGTTAAATAGAGAATTTCTCTGAATTGGATAATTATCTTATGTGAAGAATAACCATTTTCCAATACTTATGATATAGTGAGATATATATTAATGTATCATTACTGAATACTTAATGATGGTATTTTCTCTCTCTTCTTTGTTTCTGCACCCTAGGAGTGAAAGGTTCCAGTTGAAATGAATTGATCCGGAGCAGCTGCTCTGTCATACAAGAAAACCGAGTATCTATATTTAACGTTAACATAGCTATATTTGACATGCTTTGGATGTGTATTTTTTAAAACAATAGTATGTCATTTGGAGAGATCTATACTGGAACAGCTGCACTATTTTTTACACCTGTCATACTCATTATGCCTGGATGTCCTTATGTTGCAATTGAAGTGTTTTTAATCATTTTTCATAATATCAGTTCGGCTCGGAACTCATAATATTTGTTGCTATTTGACTACACCTTTATTCACATGTTTTACACATTGCTGTTAATTTTTGATACTTGTTTTCACATGGTTTGCAACACAATATGGGCTGCCCGTTTTGACTCCGCCCCTTAATTATGTATGTCACTGATGCACACCCTATATATATGTGATTAACACTCATTTTACCAGACTTAAAAAAAAGCTCATCAGAGAGCCGAAACATTGTGTCTGTGTGCAATAAAACTCCTTTAACACGGTGTGCTGAGTCCCTGGATTTTTCTTCGCTGACAATTGAGCCTGAGTGACGCTCCCTCGTGTACCCGTATTACCTTAAAGAGAAGTGCGGATCCAATTATTTTCTTGAGTTTATTTTTCCCAAATGGATTCAGATTTACTTAATGTTTGATGCCCTAGTACCACAATTGCTCTTGTTAAGCTTTTATATTTTAACATCTTCATATACTCTGTATACAAATATGAGATGTTTGATCCAGTCCTGGTTCACTATGCTCAAAGTGAAGCTCTAACACGTGTATGTTTTCTATTTTTGTATTCTAACTAGCACTTTGGCCCTCTCTGGAGCTACTAGTAGTTTCTCTCTTCTTTATATTCTAACTATCACTTATGTTTATATGTTTGGTCTTATATGTTGGACCCCAGGGTACTTCCCACACTCTAAGAGTGAGAATGAGGTAATTTTGGCCTTACAAGATGCCCTTTGGCCCTCCCCGGAGCTGCTAGTAGTTCCTCTCTTGCACCACATATCTTTTCTTACCCTACTCTTGTTCTACTCTTTTTTTCCTTCCCACTACCTTTTCTCTCTCTCCTATAATAATTATCTTTATTAGCTTTTTTTCTCCTTTTTGTTATAACACTGTTTTTAAGTGGAGGTTACCCATTGAGGGTAGCGAGAAGATATACAATTATATTGTATTAATATACAAATATATTGTTTGACATTATTTAGATATATTGTTTAGCATCTCCTCAAAGTCCACTATTTAAGTGAATATATTATATTGGAATTAATTAAAAGATCCAATTGATTTGCCAAGATGTTTCTATGAGCCCAGCAGTTCCTACATTGAAATTATAATGTTATCTGTTATATTGCTCGTATATATGTGGACTTAATAAAAGTGAGAATTCTGCAAAGTGAGAATGGGAAGCTTGTACTCTTGAGGTTTGAATGTAAAGTCTCTGAAGTATAGTGACTGTTAACTTACCTGAAATGTTAAAAAAAAGATTTTTGTTTGCCCCTGCTGTGCACTTTGCTGTTGTAAATGTAGCCTGTAGTGGTACTCCCTACCATATGGAGTAATTATCCTACTGTAAACGTTCAAGCAGTAAAATAGCCACTTGTCTTTGGTTGGTTTTTTTTTTTAAAGAAACTTTGTACCTGGACTAGAAAAAATGTCTTAAAATATGTAATCGTGTAGTATATTGTGACATGTTATGGATCTTCCTT
Source organism: Pelodytes ibericus (assembly GCA_036172795.1). Classification (NCBI taxonomy): domain Eukaryota; kingdom Metazoa; phylum Chordata; class Amphibia; order Anura; family Pelodytidae; genus Pelodytes; species Pelodytes ibericus. The sequence continues at coordinate 67,551,979 of CM069862.1, forward strand.
TTAATGACTATATGAATACACATATAGAAGTATCGGCTCTTCACATGATATCTGGTGAACACGGGGTCTCTGTTTACATGATAGACTAATCCGTAATACTAAGAGAACCTAAAGGTGAGGAAATCATAAAAACCTACACTGTATATTCAATGGTTCACATGGAGAATCTCTACAATTGCAGTGAGAAGCTCAATTGAACCTATTGGCAGAGAGGACTAGAACTACCAGTCTGGCTAAGTGCTTTATTTACAACATGACCTGTTATTAGAGGTAAAATGTAAACAAATGCCTGCATGTTATCACACCTATCCTCTGTGTTCATGAGAAGACATTCCCTTTTGTATGTTTACTGTTGCACATGCAATGGTGCTACATGGTCAAAAGTGAACAGATTCTCTAATTTAAGCTTGTCACAATCTATCAAGGGCTGTTTTTAGGTCTTTTGGAAATACCATGTGTTGTAACTGCCATGGGGGAGCTAAGACTTAGTTGGCAATCTGTTTACAGTCCTGATTATGAAAGTTAGCCAATTATTATATATTGTTACAATCAAATACAAACATTCTGCCATTCATTTTAAATATGGTTCATGTCCTTTTTTTATGGGTTTGTATTTTTTTAAGGATTGACAGCATGATGGACAGTCTGGATGTTTCCTCAACTTGTAAATAAAGTTGAATATCTTATATTAATTTTATATTAAAACTTCACTTAAGCTTCTCATTTAAAATTAATTTAGCAGCTGCACCGAAAATCACAGAGCAAAGCAGATTCTGCCTTATAATTGGGACTGGAAATGTACTTCGTGGTCACTAATGAACCTTATTTTCCATGTATGCCAATTATTTTTTTTAACCTTGTTGCTTAGGGGAAGTTCTGTTTATATTAAATTGTAAAGTAAATTGTAGCCATTATAAACTATTTAAAACCATCTCTGGTATGGCATTTGATTTATAAATTTTAGTTGAATATTTCCCTGTTTACTGCCTGAAATATTATTGAATATTGTAGATGCCAGTACTGTTTCTATATATGTATAGAAACAGTATTTTGTATAAAGCACCAAAAAGGGAGACAAAATTGAACACAAAGATGACGAATTTGAGAAAAATAAACACATTTTCCATAAGTAGGCCTAGGTTCATTTATGAATTAATGTGCTGAGAAGTAAAAAGACAACAGGGGCCCCTCACTAGTTATCAACTTCCATTGGGGAACTGAGTATTATGGAAATAATACTCAAAAATAGCTGGAGTGTTAGAGGCTAATATTTTAAACACCTGCATTTCACTTTAATGCTCAGACAGCAGCGGTCCTTTAACCCCTTAGTGACCGAGCGCTATGTTGCATTTGACGTGCCTTGAAGACCAGAATTCCATTATTTTTGTCATACGTTTACTGAACTGTGAATTTCTTTCTTTGTGTTCAGTCCACCCACACAAATTATATATCATTTTTTAAAGGACAGATAGGGCTTTCATTTGATACTATTATTTTCATCATATGATATCATTTACTATTAAAAAAATAGAAAATATGATGAAAATATGCCATAAAAAACACTTTTTCCAACTTTGACCTGATTTTTTTTTTTACACAATTACAAATGGTAAAAAAGACCCCGTCTATATATTTCTACTATTTGTCCTGAGTTTAGTAATATCAATGTTTCCTTGTTTGTCTATGTTTTATTTCACGTAATAGGGCAATAAACAATATTAGTGTTTTTTTTTGTTTTCTAACCATTTTCCTCTACAGTGATTTTTTTAACCCGAACCCTAAATTTACCCCAACTCTAAATTTAATCTAACCCTAAATTGACCCCCACCCCTTAATCTAACCCTTGTAATCATCCGAACCCCCATTTAACCCTAATTATTACCCTATTTGGACCCTAACCCTAGATCTAGGTTCAGTAGATCAAGGGTTAGCTTTTTCCATTTATTTATTTATTTATTTATTTAATTTTCTATTTTTAACTGTAATACCGCCTAACTGCCTGTAGGGGCAGTCAAGTAGCGGTTTCAGAGCGACGGAAGAGATTTTTTTTTTCTCTCTTCCGTCGCTCTCCTCTGGGCACGCTGTATCGGAGGAGCATGCGCGTGATCGCGGTGCCCAGGAGGGCACAGATTGTGTTGCATGATGCCTCGATAGAGGCATCATGCAACACTTTAACACACATAGGCAGTGATGAGCTTTCACTGCCTATGTGTGTTTGCGCGCATACGATCACATTCGCTGTGATCGTATGCGTGCGGGGGGGTCGAGGGGGGGCTGAAAGCCCTCTCAGAGGCTGCTTCGGATCCGAAGCAGCCTCTGAGAGTAGCTGCAGGCATGTAGTGTTGCGCTAATGAGCGCAACACTACATGAAAACGGAGGACGTATATATACGTCCTCATGGTCCTTAAGGACCATGCTTTTCAGGACGTATATATACGTCCACATGCGTTAAGGGGTTAAAGGCAGTGGTGACTAATCCATTGGCACCTTATCTATTGTGGATTATACTTTTCATAGTGGTCAGTCAGCAAAACATGGTGTTGTCTAGTAGTCCTCCAGTCCTGATTGGGGTCTACTGACAATGTGCATTGGTTTTTACCATATCCTGAATAAATACTTTTAGTAGGCAAAATGCAGAGAAAAAAAATGAGGACTAGCATGCAAGCAGTGCCACAGGTAAGGTGTAATAAATCAACAGCTAATATGTAACAAAAATATCCACTGAGAAGCGGTGTTCTGACGAATTACTGGAGCAAATTCTCCTGCGCAATCGCAGGAGAATTTGCTCACTGCGCATGAGCATAAAGTTACAGCTGATAACTCAGCTGTAACTTTATGTCCACCGCGCATGCGCGAGCTAAGCAACCCACATCCCGCCCCCCGCACACCCCTTCTTACCAGCTGATCGGACAGCGGCGGTACACAGAGCATGCGCGCGGCTATCAAGCCGTGTGGGAATGTGCTGTGTCCGTGGCTGGATTCAAACAAAACGCTGGTAAGTAACACGGGGGGGGAACATAAGGAGCCAACAGAGAGGTAAGCACCCTGGTGAGGGCTGCCTCATCTTCATGGGAGTTGTGATCCTACAGCCTATCCTGCTTTTTGTTTGTGCCTCACTATACCATAGGTAGCAATAATTATTTAACTACCTCAGAAAACATCATTGTAACGGTCTGTCTACCGGATGTAGTAGCACCTCTGCCCGTTGTGTGAAATCACCTCCTCCCCCCCCCCCCCCCCCCCCGATTAAAGCTCAGCATTCACCCAGCAAGTCTTTCCTGGACCCTTTCTCTTTGTACCCAAATAGCAGACATGAGACCACTAGCAGTTAGGTACAGCAAGAACGAACAACTGTCTTGACTTATAACAAGACATAAACATGAAATCACAGACATTAGTATGCAATGGGGGGGATGGAACTAAACATAGTTTTCTGACGAACTTGGGCTAGAAATACATTATACTTGCATGCTGCAAACCAAATAGGAATTACCATACAGTGAGTAAACCTAATTACAAAACACACAGTAAGACACATACTGTACACAACATTATCAGTTTACCAGTTAATCCAGTTAATACCGAACAATGGATGTTGAAGTAAACTGTCAATTATTGTCACTGACACATTATAATCCATTAGAGTGGTCTACTCTCAGTGAGAACGGGCAAAATCTGAAATAGCCAGCCCAATTGGATGTAACCTACTCGAGAGAGGAATCACCGTTTTTTGCTCGCTTGCACCATTACAGAGGAAATGTAATGGTGAGATCATTGGGATCACTGTCATCAACAGTGAGATCTGTTTCACTAATATTGAATATACCTGTTCCTATACTGTTTATTTTGCAATATTCTCTTTCCTCTACATCCTCTTCTGGTCCATATTCCCACCTTTTTCTTTTCCCTGAGTCTCTTATTTTTAGGTTTGAAGGTGGGCTTGTGTTTCTTATTTCCTATAGTGTATTTTTTGTATATTTTTTTATCCTATAATGTCCTCATTTATGAGCATATTATTTATTCTCCAATAAAATCTATTTATGTGGTATTCTTATGTTTTGTATGTTTTCAAAGTTTTATTGCTTATAATATTTGCAGTAAAATTCGATTTTTAGCAGGTTTTTTAACTATCCAGCTCACATGGTGTATTTGGACTATCTATATGAACACTTATACTATGAGATGTGTGTGCATTTCGTTTTTTTGGCTTAGATGAATGAAGCCGAATTCGGCACTAAGAGACTTTGTTTAAACATGCAAATTCATCTTGAGGATGAATGAACTTCATGCATGCATGGTTTTGACGTATTTTGACATAAGGATTTTCACTTGATTATCAACAACGAATCCGAAGGGAGGTATATAAGCAATGAGGATTTGTCTCCAAGACACTTCCCTGATGAAGTCTGATCCCAGATGAAATGAGTTGGGTGAATTTTGAACTCTGTGAGCCACAGTACTTGCATTGCTCTTACACCCAGAAAGCCCAATTAACTAAGAGGTGACAAGCTGATTTTTCTTCTCCTGATGTCAGTCCGTTTGTAATTGAGAATACATTTCTGAATTTCAAACCAGGAGGATCCTCATTTTCCCTTGCATCCTCTCACCACTAAAAGCCATATCCATAGAGTGGGGGCAAGTATATAACATTAAGAGCAAGATTTCCACGCTCCTTGGATATAGGAGCTATGTTTGTGAGTTTACTACCTAACTATTTTCTACTGCAAGGCGTTTTTGCTGTTTTATCAGTACATACTTCACTAGGTGTGTGTGTTTATTATTTTTCTTTCAGATATAGAGAGCACGAGAAGAACTACCCTATGCTAAGTATTATCCAGTGTTTCTAAATACTGATTATTAATTGTTTCCACACTGATTATTATCCACTGTGTCAAATACCACTAAGTGCTTTTATATCACAATTATTGTTTGTATATATAACACTCACTGTTCAAACACATTTATTTTGAGCATATTTTATTGTATTTTTCATAGGTACACCCCTAAGAAATCTGTAAACTCAGTTTATTTAAATTGTATTGGTCACCTTAAGGGCATTCAAATATTTGCCGTATTTTTTTTAAGTGTCTATGCACTGTGCGTTGGAAATATCCTTTTGTTTTTGCACTTTTAGTAGGCAGTCTGCAATAACTAGGATATTAGATCTCTGTGCACTTGCCATTTATGATGTAGGAGGAGACATTGGAAACTTTTGTTCTGCTTACACACTTCATTACCTGTCTAGTGCAAGCCCTCTTTTTCGTCAGAACCAGCATGAAAATATTCAAGACAGTCACTGTGTTTACTTAATGGTAATGCGTGTACATAATTGAATGTACACAGTCCAAATCTGTCACAGTTAGAAAATTCCAAGCATTAATTACATGGAATACTTGAGTATTAACCCGAAAAGATGATAGGCTAATCACAATCTGTGCTAACACAGAACATCTTGATAACATAGCAGCAGCAGTGACCCTAAGTAATTCTAAATAAGTTGGACTTTTCATGCAGCCATCCAATCTGTTATGCCCATATTATGGTATGATGTTAGGAGTCTGTCAGGCGTAACTACTATTTTTCTTTAGCTTTCTCATATGTATCTTTCTCTGCTCTATGGTATCAGTAGCCATATTTTTTAATTAAAATGTCACATTTGCAAATATTGATTATATTATAAATTTTTACTATTTTTCAGAGAATGAAATGACTGCCTTTTCAAGCTTTACTGTACTCAAATATTATTTGTAGCCATCTGTGCTTGGCAAGAATTCCTTAATATTTAATAATGTGGTAACTGAGGATGAAAATAGTTGGTGCTTTTCCTGCCTGATTTTAAAATGAGATGGAAAATAATATTAATAAATGGAAGTTCTGTACTTTTTGGCTTCATTTTGTTTGTATTGAATCCTTATTAAATGGCAGAATGTCATGCCTTAGGACATCTGTTTCAGCTTTTATTCAGATTTTTGCTCTTTATAAATGCCTTGGTAAGTTCTAATATTTGCTGTTTCTTTTTTTTAGAATTATTATTATTATTTATTTATTTTTTGCTATACAAAGCATATGATATAATTTATTTGAAACTTAAAGGCTGTAAAATTGCTGTTAGTAAATGTGGGTGAAATTCCACATTAATGTCTGACAATTGCTCCAATAATGTCTGACAACTGCTCTCAGTAGAAATGCTTCCAGTGTGGTGTCTAAAAGCACCTGGTGTGTGTGTACCTGGCCAGGTCTTAGTCCGATAAGGTACCATTATTTTTTTAATATTTGCGTATTTGTACATTTTTACTGTGTGTTTTTCCTAATGGGTGACAGGGTTGATCACAATTAAAGCTCATATGTGCATTAAGTAATGCATTTTTTTCTCTTTTCTTTATTGTATTATTATTTTATGTGTCTATTAAAATTGCTATATAATAAAGGTAGGTTTTCAGTGATTTAAAAAAATTAAATAAATAATAGCGCTGTCTACCTTTTTTTTTTATTTATTTCTATTTTATCCCTTTTTTCTGCAGTTCCACTGCAGTTTTTCACTATTAAGACCAGCAGCCAAAGTTCGTGTTTATTTAATTCTGACCATTTTGTGGGTTTGTTTTGATATATTTCTGCTTAAAAATTTGACAAAAAAAATACAGCGCTGAAATGAAAACACCGCAGGCTCTCATTCGGTCATAGATAATACGAATGTAATGATTTAATGAATTAAATATATATGTTGTACTTCATTGATAAAAACGGACATTATACGCATGCGGACATCAAAATACGGAAATACAATGAAACGCATATTGAAACGCACATACAGGTGCAATGAAGACAAAGGACATTTAAATTCAAGGTGGAACTGTTTGTTTTAATTAAGTTTGCCTGGACGGGATTGGACAATGGAATGGGAGGGGGATATATATAGATGGACTACCTGTTTGCTCATTACACTCCACTCTGCTCCTGAGGAAGTCTGTATAGATGAAACGCGTAGAGCGGGGAGTGAGAGTGTTATTACTGGTTTTATCAGATATTTTATCTATTACTAAGAAGGTTGCCCGCAGCTGTCATCTCGAGAATTCTTTTGATTCGAGAGTATCCACAAAGCTCTACATTTCATAGAGTCCGACATTCCATCTGGAGGGGGTAACCTTTCTCTTTTATGTGATTTTGCACTTGAGCTGGTTCTCAGTGCCACTTACATTGTGAGTTTGATTTCAATAAATTGTACACTTTTTATACTTTATATAACAGTGTCACACTATTGCATATCCTTTCTGTTGTTTCTATATTCCATATGTCCACCCACGTCTCTGAGGAGGCATCCAGCTAGAAGATTGGAGATTATTCTCGATTTTTCGATTTCTGTTTCTATTCGATTTCGACTTGGGATTGGAGGAGTCCTTGCAGATCTCGACTTTCCATAGGAAAGTATATTTCCGTGTTTGTTTTCGTCTTTCTGGCCATTTTGTACTTGTAGATTATTTTGCTATTTACATGTCTGTGTAGTAAACACAAAATTAGGCGATGCATTCATCGAATCAATTTTCTGAAATTCACCAAATGTCATGGAATAAAACACCTAGGCAAAATCAAACAGCATATACACTCAGTAACTGTAACTAAGCTAATTTGATTTAAATTGCAAATCACACTTGGTGACACTTAAAATAGCATTCATAATTAATCTAAAGCTCTAGGATTAATGGATTTTGGGATGTTTACGTCCCAAGACAGTCTAGATCATTAATGATAAAGCACATAAAGTACAATACTCAAGAGATATTGTATTATAATAACGTTAAGATCTGTGGGAGGAAACGTGATGCAATCAAATCTACATATGAATCATGACATTTTTCAGTTCTTGATAAACCAAACAGTTGGAATATATATATATATATATATATATATATATATATATATATATATAGTTAAACTAACCAGTCTCTCTTATTTAAATATAATGAAATATTTTTATCAACAGCATGGCCATGAGAAACACAGAAATAAAAGGTCTTGCTTTCACAACATAAAAATACTGCTAACGAGTTAATATGAAAATGCAACAAAAAAGATACAAATATAGCAATTCTGATTTTTAATGTCTGTGTAACATGCCACCACTATATATAATGACTATTCATCAATAGAGAAATATTGTAATCATGGAGAAAAGTATATATTAGCACATTTGGTGATAGGCCTCAATACCATTATTACAGCACAATAACCACTTTGCAAATAGACATCAAAACAGTGTCTATTGCAATTTTGTTCTGTAACAATGAGTTTCCTGTTATAATGATAGACGATTACATTCACTCATTTTGTAAATGTGCTCCTTTCTAATAAGTAAGAACAATTTATTTTCATTTATGAATGGTGTGATAGATATTGGGGCATATTCAATGATATAAAATAACGTTTTATAAGGTCTGGAGATAAAACAAGGATATGTCAAGTCATTTCATTGACCCCATTATCTTTGATTCTTATTGGCAAAGCTATAATATTCATTTATTAACCAAAATAGAGTTGGAGGCTCATAAGTGCCAATTCTCATTGTCAAATTAAATTCCACCTTTCCTTTCAGTCCAAAGATCTAATGATCATCACTACAAAGAAGGTAAGGAACTCTCAATGTATATGATCTAATGATCATCACTACAAAGAAGAACAGGAACTCACAATGTATATGATCTAATGATCATCACTACAAAGAAGATAAGGAACTCTCAATGTATATGATCTAATGATCATCATTACAAAGAAGATAAGGAACTCACATTGTCCAAGCCTATTATCTAGAACAAACTTTAGCTCTATAAATTCTGTTTGTTTTCTGCGGCCAATGTGAGTGTAGAAGAGGACAAACTACAATGCATGTTCAAGTAATTAGTAAAGCCGTTTCAAAAATATGTAAAAAAAAATCATAGGGTGTGCATCCAATTTTCCACGTATACAGCCTTTAAATTTAGCTTCAGAAGCAAACTAAAAACAGAGCCAGAAAAATCTGCAGGCTACTATGTTAATCTTACTCAGTTTCTTCTCAAAGTGAATTACAACTAACACACTATGACAGGAAGACAGTAAAATTGATCCTGAAATTATGTAAGCCAATGATGACAGACAGGAAATTTGAAATATTTAAATCTAGATATTTGCCTTCTCTTTGCTCTCTGCTTCATTACCAATCATATTGAGCTGCTGTGTTGGAAGATAATTAATTACGAGTCTAATGATAATGTTATTAGGTCTATTTACTTATTACCAAAATACCAGCTAAAATGTTACAAAACTCTTCCAAGCGGCCAGTAAGAAATTACTATTTAAAAAGCAGCACATGATTTCTAAGTAAAACTCATGGTCATGGTGTGTCTGTTAAAGGGGGACTTAAAGGTAAACTTTAGTAAAAAAAAAAAAATGAAGGCTCCATCCAGTGAAGACATTTTTAAAATAAATGCTTTCATGAAGGAATAAAAAGAATATACTTTTAGTGAGCCCTCTTTGCTCCATATAGTTTTATCAGGTGCCTGACATTTTATTTGGATTCTTGGGTTTGATGAATGATCTAACTGAAGATTCCCAACAACATGTCAGCCTGCTGATTGAGCTCCATTTACTCCAAATAGCTCTATAAGGTATTTTATTTGTATTGTATTAAACCATTTATATTTAAACTGCACACACTAAATGCAGTCCTTCAATTAAACATAAGTTGTTTGTCTACAGTTGCTGAACTCATTATATCAAAAATAGCAGTGAGGTCTGTCCATATCCAGTGTATTGAGCAGCTTAGTATGCATTTAGTATTAACCTCAGCAGGATACAAAATGGTGAAGGGCTATGCCGAGTTCAGGAGCTGAATTGGGTCAAGTTGGAGTATTTCATAATGATTTAGTATGACTTATTGAACACACCACATATAATTCTTTATCTACAATTCATTTTATTAAGTGTACGTGTGAGCTTTTGTAAAACAGTAAAGGTAAAAATTGATTTGGTTGCTGAAAAAAATCATAATTTACTTTAATGAATAATCTAATTGGAAATTTTTGAGTGGCTATTTGACCCGTCCATGATAATTGATTTATTAGTAAAAGCAGTGATGTTAGAGACTCATCTGAATTGAATCATATAGGTTCATACTAACATGTTCTCATGGCCACATCTAATGTAGTAAAACATTGTGTTTATCATATTTAGTTGACTACTTTGTCGGCCCTAGAGCATACCCTTTAGCTGTGAGCAGGGACCCCCTCTATCATACTAGTCCCGTAATAGTTTGTGCCAACATAGGGTTTTGTTTAAAATGTATCTAGTTACAAGCTAGTGTGGTTCAGTCAGTGTGTTGTGTGAGTAAGAAATGGAACCTGTCAGGTCACATGATAGCTGTAGAATTACAGAAATGTAGGCTGGGATTGGCTTATGGTTCTCTATCCCCTTTCCCTATGAAGAGAGGAGAAGTAGCCATTCTGGAGTGCAGGGGCAACAGGACCTCCCACCCTTTAATGAACCTGTCAGGCCACCTCCCACCCTTCAAGGTACGGACATGACAGCTCTAGAATTACAGAAATGAATGCTGGAATTGGCTTCAGGTGAGTATTCGTTTACAATTATAATTAGAAACATACATGACTTCTAGAGCAGTCAGAAAAAAAGAAACTTTAACTTTCATCATTCCAAACCCTTTAATTATGTGGAATACTAAACATTCAAAAGTGCGGCATTTAAAAACAATTTTCATGATAGATAGAAACAAGAGCTAAATATTATACTAATGCTATTCAAATGAAAGCCTCTCAAGTACTTATATTTTTTAGAAACACTCTAGGCTGATCATTTTTCATTACGTGAATTTTTTTTTTATACAGTGGATTACTGTTTAGTAGAACAGTCACATACAGTGTGGATTTAGACTGGGCAGTGCAATGTGCTTGACAAACTACATTAATTGCATTGTGCCAGCCAGTTCACGTCCAAATTACATTATACAGCTAATTTGTATTGTCGCCCTGATGACAGGTACAATAATGTCTTTGAGTACCTAAATTTATGCTGCCACAGTCATCGCTACAGTAGCAAATTAAAATTTCAAAGTCAAAACAAATCTGAGTTAAATCATGCAAATACTGCATGTAGGTTTCAAACTTGTGATATAGTTGAAGCAACATAAATATATCCATGGCATTTGGAAATTGCCAAAAGCATCTAGTATGCCAGAGACTGTCTGACAGGATAGTTTGATGGCCATAGTACACAGATTGGCAAAGGTTAGATAGCATTGCACAGGAACTGAAAAAACAACTGTTGGCAAAAAACGTATGTTTAATTGGAGCAATGCTTCACGTTTATAGGCTTTAGAAATGTTTTAATGAAAAAAAGAAACTTATTGAGACCTCTATTGTAGTAATACTTCTTGTAATACTTCTTATTATACATCAGTAGAAAGCCAGCCTCACAAAAGATATGTTCCACTCAAAATAACTAAGCTTTTGTTACCAAGCAAGTCTGGGCAGCTTGTTTCCATTAATGTCATGTTATATTGTCAAGAAAAAATGATTTCACTTGCCAACTTCTAAATAATGGAGGTGAACTACTGTTTATTTTTTTGTAACTGTGACACAATCCAATAAAAGTTATTATACAGACTGAGTTAATGTTTTAGCATTACTAATGATAATGTGGGTCATTATTGTTTTATTTTCTGCGAGCAGAGAAAATCATACTGTTTCTTCTGAGCCATGCAGTCTTTGTTTTTGACACAATTAGGTTTCTTAATTGCCTACGCAATTACACATATATGAAGTAATTACAAAGATGAATGGCACAATGATATAATAGCTGGTTTGCGATAGTCTTGGAAAGTTCTCATTAAAATTGTCTGAAGACGAGGATCATGTCAAGGCAAGACTAAAACTAGCAATCTAGTAAATGGGTAGAGATACAAGAAAAGAGAACTCGGCACTCAAAGGGTTAAATAAAAAATCGAATCTTAATATAACACGATGGTTAGCCTGATGTGTCAACCCATGACAGCAGAGTCTTAATAAAAGCAGTACACCCCAAAAGGCAGCTGTCATGGGTTGAAAAGTCAGGCTAACCATCATGTTATATTAAAACTTTATTTTTTCATTTAACCCTTTGACCGCTGAGTTCTCTATTTCTCTTACATGTTTGCACTTGTGGATGTTTTTCAGGCCCATCCACTACTCTGGCACCTGCTTGTATATTATTTTGTTTTACTTTTTCTGGTCTGCCATCATTCTACCTCTATTTTTGTAAATGAGTAGAGAAGAAACTCAACCACTAGTTAAAATGTTAACTAAACGTTATTTTAAATAACAGTGGCATAATAGGTCAAAAACTGGAGGAGTGATTGAGGTTAAGACAGAGCAGAAGTGACAGAGGTTAGCTAACACAGTAAAGTAACTTAAACTTTCAAATATAAGTATAAAACAAGGCCAGACAGCAAAAAAGTTGAGTTTCTAGACTAGACAGAATAGGTTGCCATGCAATTTGTATTATGTTCAAATTTCAGTGTCCCCTTTTCTTGTAGAAACTCCGCTTACGAAATCATCTTGCTTTTGTTTAGTGGTAAGTAAGTATTAATGCACATACCTGGAAACCAAACAGCATAAGTGTATAGGTGCACCTCTCAAGTGTGTAAAAAGACAGTCATTAGCAGAAAATCCCTGTTAAAATCTTCAAGTTAATCGTACAAAGTAAAAAACAGAGGCAGAAAATCCAGTCACACGCATTTTGCCTGTGAGGTTCAATCATAGACAATTAGCATAAAGTGAGAGCTACGCATAAAACACTGTGGGGACTGCCCCAGACATCACTTTTTTGGTCAAAAGACCTGTCTCCACAGATTAAAATATTTAAAGACAAACCGATCTAGCAAAATACCTAAGTTACATAATGTTAGAGACATGGTGGCAAAATACTACATCCTGTTAATGCATGCATATCTATCCCACTAATCCAAAAATATAATCATGAAGTTTCAAGAACATGGAATACTGTGTATGACTGTAAAATATTTATAATTGGAGTCCATTTATTTCATACAAAAATAAACAGTTATAAATAACTTCCTACAGAAAATGCACTGTTTTTACCATTGTAATACCATAATAGGGCATGTAAGGGAAATGGGGATTAATGATATATTGTATCCTATGTATGGAAAACGATATAGATTTATAACAATGCAAATTAAGTTTTAAAATACCTCACTATAGGTTTTACACAGGTCTATTTATTCAGAAAAATTATAAGAATGATCTATACATATCCATTCATAGCACATAAGAGCAAATAAAATATCAAAACCTATTTAGACATTACTATACCATTGGGGGTCACTTATCAGTAGTTGGTAGAACATATTCCTAAAGTGAACATCGCCATCATAGATACAGTACTAAAATTAAATGAATAGGCACAGGAATATAAGAATAACAAACATCATATCCTACCATCAATCTACAAAACTATTTAATTCCCATTCACTGTTGATACCAAGAGGGGATTTAGTGCCCATTTTAAAGATCCACAAAACCTCTCTTTTAGCTAGCAAAGTCCTGACATTACCTCCTTGAGGTCCTAGACTGCATTCCTCTGTGCCCATACAGTAGAAGTGACCAATGCCATCCCCCTCACAGGTCTGAAAATTACAGTTTACTGGGGATTTATTTGTTGTCACATCTACGTGTATACTCATCCTTTCCCTGAGGTTCCTGCTTGTGGGACCAATATATTGAAGATTATATTTAGTACATGTAATAAGCAGGGCCAGCGCTACCGTAAGGCAGCACAGGTCGGCTGCCTTAGGGCGCACCAATGGGGGGGGCGGGAAAATCGCCCGCTCCCCCAGGCCCGTTTACTTACCTCCATGCTGCTGTTCAGGTCCGTGGCTGAGAGGGAAGCGCTGTGCGCTCCCCTCAGGCCGTGCGCATTCAATAAAGTGTGTTGAAACTTTTTTTTCAACACACTTTATTGAATGCGCACGGCCTGAGGGGAGCGCACAGTGCTTCCTTCTCAGCCACGGACATGAACAGCAGCATGGAGGTAAGTACTGGGGTCTGGGGAAGGGGGGAGGAGGGAGGTATAACGAGCAATTCCTGGGCATCTGACTGGCACACTATTCCTGGGCATCTGAATGGCACAATATTCCTGGGCATCTGACTGGCACAATATTCCTGGGCATCTGACTGGCATAATATTCCTGGGCATCTGACTGGCACAATATTCCTGGGCATCTGACTGGCATAATATTCCTGGGCTATGACTGGTATAATATTCCTGGGCATCTGACTGGCATAATATTCCTGGGAATCTGACTGGCACAATATTCCTGGGCATCTGACTGGCATAATATTCCTGGGCTATGACTGGCATAATATTCCTGGGCATCTAACTGGCATAATATTCCTGGGCATCTGACTGGCATAATATTCCTGGGCTCTGAGTGGCATAATATTCCTGGGCATCTGACTGGCATAATATTACTGGGCTCTGACTGGCATAATATTACTGGGCATCTGAATGGCATAATATTCCTGGGCATCTGACTGACATAATATTCCTGGGCATCTGACTGGCACAATATTCCTGGGCATCTGACTGGCATAATATTCCTGGGCATCTGAATGGCATAATATTCCTGGGCATCTAACTGGCACAATATTCCTGGGCATCTGACTGGCACACTATTCATGGGCATCTGACTGGCATAATATTCCTGGGCATCTGACTGGCATAATATTCCTGGGCATCTGACTGGCACAATATTCCTGGGCATCTGACTGGCATAATATTCCTGGGCTATGACTGGCATAATATTCCTGTGCATCTAACTGGCATAATATTCCTGGGCATCTGACTGGCATAATATTCCTGGGCATCTGACTGGCATAATATTACTGGGCTCTGACTGGCATAATATTACTGGGCATCTGAATGGCATAATATTCCTGTGCATCTGAATGGCATAATATTCCTGGGCATCTGACTGGCACAATATTCCTGGGCATCTGACTGGCATACTATTCCTGGGCATCTGAATGGCATAATATTCCTGGGCATCTAACTGGCACAATATTCCTGGGCCTCTGACTGGCATAATATTCCTGGGCTATGACTGGCATAATATTCCTGGGCATCTAACTGGCATAATATTCCTGGGCATCTAACTGGCATAATATTCCTGGGCATCTGACTGGCATAATATTCCTGGGCTATGACTGGCATACTATTCCTGGGCATCTGACTGGCATAATATTCCTGGGCATCTGACTGGCATAATATTCCTGGGCTATGACTGGCATAATATTCCTGGGCATCTGACTGGCATAATATTCCTGGGCATCTGAATGGCATAATATTCCTGGGCATCTGAATGGCATAATATTCCTGGGCATCTGACTGGCATAATATTCCTGGGCATCTGAATGGCATAATATTCCTGGGCTCTGACTGGCATAATATTACTGGGCTCTGACTGGCATAATGTTCCTGGACATTTGACTGGCACACTATTCCTGGGCTCTGACTGGCATAATATTACTGGGCTCTGACTGGCATAATGTTCCTGGGCATCTGAATGGCATAATATTACTGGGCTCTGACTGGCATAATGTTCCTTGGCATCTGAATGGCATAATATTCCTGGGCATCTGAATGGCATAATGTTCCTGGGCATCTGACTGGCATAATATTACTGGGCTCTGACTGGCATAATATTCCCATTGAAATACTGGTAAGTTTGTTGATTTAACTTCATTCTAAATATTGTATTTGTTCCCATTTTGTTTCTTCACTTCAAAATAAGATATATGCAGTGTGCATAGGAATTTGTTCATAGTTTTTGTTTTTACTATAGTCCGGCCCTCCAACGGTCTGAGGGACAGTGAACTGGCCCCCTGTTTAAAAAGTTTGAGGACCCCTGGGCTAAATACTGGCATATTGAGTGGCAAAATAGTGTGTCTCAGGTTATGTGTGAATTGGTGTAACTGTGTGTGTGTAAGTGGTGAGGGTGTCTGTGTGTGTGACTGCAAGGGTGTCTTTGTGTTTAAGGGTTTCAATGTGTGACACATTTAGAGCATGCGAGTTGAATATTTAGATGTATTTATTTTCTACACTACACATTATTCATATATATATATATATATATATATATATATATATATATATATATATATGATTTAAGGAGGCTTAATGGTGTGGGAGGCGTGGCGGATCAGAGCAGGGGGGCACCAAAATGCACCTTCGCCTGTGTAGACGAAAATCCTTGCACCGGCCCTGGTAATAAGATAGATGACTCCACTAGTATCACAATTAATATAGCTATTCATCTTAAACTGCATCACTTTAGAGGTTGTGCTAAAGGTCCTGGAGACATTAACAAACTTGCAGCATGCACATCTACTAGAGTCACAAGGATAATGCACGACCGGTACAGACTCACCAGAGCTAAAATGTTGGCACTGAGTGTGCAAGAAATATCACTGGTTTGCTGCCAATAGCAGAGTGCTGGATTATTGGGAATAACTAGAAAACCCAATATAATCAGATCAGACCAGGATTGGACTTAGTTGACAAATTATTTAAATGGATTCCTAGGAGGTCACACAGACTTGGGTGTCAGACATCACAAAAAGTATTCAGGTTTTTATAGACAATGTCTCCAAATGACAGCTAGAAATCTTATAGGTAATGGAAACATACTTCATGGAGAACAATTGGACCTTTGAGCATTTTCGTTCATGGGAAAGTGCGAAAATTGGAGTTTTGATGAATTTAGTTTTCTGAGCTGACTGTTTTTACTCTGACTTCCTTATTGTATCCCTATTGGTTCCAACGTATCCCAAAACAATTTTCTGTTTCGTGAAACAAGCTTTGACTTTATAGAAAAAAACAATACCATACACAATCAGTCCACCAGTTTCCAGGCTCAACTGTTATTGATACCTGCAGAACCATCTTGTCCCTAAGATATAATATAAAAACATTTTCGTTATAAAATATAAACCTACAATGTACAAGGATTTTTTTAAATGGTCATTTTCTGTAATTAATTAAAATGATTACGTATTTAGAACATCCTGAAATCAGAATGTAAGGCAATTACATTCTAATGTAGACATATATACCTATTTAGTGTTAACGTTGATTGTTTTATCCTCTAATTAAGCAAACATTCATTAATATGAGTCAACTGATGCAATTATAATAATTGCAATTTATTAGCTTTTTACTATTTGGGCTCTCTTCTTGGAGATCATGTATTCAATTAATCCATAAGTAGGATTAAACTGGTTTTCAGAATAAAACTCTTGATTTAAATACATTATGCCAGATGAATATATGCATGCTAAGTGATACAAATTCTGGAAAACCATGCCTGAAATGATATTCAATTAAAAAGTTTTCTGAATTTATCACCACTGTTATGGCAACTTTTACTTTACATTAAATTAGCCAGAGGGATTCTACTCTTTAGCTGTGAAAATATGCAATGTTTAAAATCTAATTTTGCATCATACAACCTATTCATTAAGTTGGAAAGGCTTTACAGAATAAATATAGAAGACATCATAAGCCAGAACATATTTAGCACGTTAATTAGATATCTGTTCTGTTTGACCCCTATGGAAAATGCTACAGAATTGCATTAAAATGGAGGCAGGGATGGGTAGAATGTATGTGGAAAGGTATGTTAAG
Source organism: Pelodytes ibericus (assembly GCA_036172795.1). Taxonomy (NCBI): domain Eukaryota; kingdom Metazoa; phylum Chordata; class Amphibia; order Anura; family Pelodytidae; genus Pelodytes; species Pelodytes ibericus. The sequence continues at coordinate 67,569,703 of CM069862.1, forward strand.
ATCTGTAGATTTTAGTTCCTTACCACTGCCACCATGTGAAATATATATGTTGATATTGTTGTTGTTTTTTAACAAGCATTCTCCTTTAAAAAGGAAAATCTAATCATCTGATCACACTATCCTTAAAATAACTAATGGAAACAAAACACAGATCTCAATAAATTGAGTTGGTGACCTTTGTTTCTCTCCATCAAGCAATAGTAAACAACAAGAAAGGGCCAGGACTTCTACAAATGCCTCCATTCCATGTTGATCTTCCTCATATACTTCACAGAATAATATGGGATTATTGCTCCATTGTTTTACTTCTTGGTATATGTATTCCTATGCATAGTGCTTGAAATATTTGCAAAGATAGAACCAATGTTTACCCTTTCTGGCTATATATAGAAGACCATGACAAATACATTGATATGTTGGTGTAAGCACATCTAAAAGATTAATAAATTAACATATATTAAAAGAGTTTATTTCTGTGAAAATTACTCTTGACTTTTTTTTATTTTCATCTATACATTTGCTAGCCAATAACTATTCAGACATAATGGTGGCTGTGACGGAACCCTCCGTTACTAGGGTTCTTAGAGAGAAGTAATGACCTGCCTCCTCCCAATAGACTATGGACCCTGTATGTGTGTGGGATGGTTATGGGGGTATACACTTTGGGGCTACCAGCAGCAGCCTGTCTTCAGTATAGCTGGACTTCTAACACAGGGTGCTCAGGACTAGTTCACTCAAGATGTCAGCTAAGCAATTGTGTTCCCGAGTTTGAGATTGTCTCCTGTCCTTCACACTCCAGTCTCTCAGGAGGTGTTATAGAATGTTATTATGTTACTGTTGCAATATATTAAACATCCAGTTCCTGGTTAATATGTGTTAAATGTATTCTTGTCATTATGTCAAATTCCCCATTGCATTTATGTAAGTCATTCAATGTCCTTTTGTATCTGAGTAAGCTTACGAGCAGGGTTCTCTACCTCATGTACCAGTCTGTACTAGTTTGTCTAAATTAGTATGTAGTTCCTTTCTTTGCTCTGTACCAAGTGCTTCGAGAATTGGTGGCGCTGTACAAATAAATGTTAATGTAATGTAATGTAATGAGTATACTCTGGAGGTATTTGAACTTGACAACTTTGTATCCTGAAAGGTGTGAGGCAGGATTTTCCCATTGTATGTCCTACTGGGATCTTTTGTTCATTTGTATTTAAAGGTGTGATTATGTTATTTCCTACTGTATCTGATTACCTGTTTTAAATGAGTCGTCATATTTGTTTGTGTATAAATATATGTGTGGTTTCCAAATAAATGTCATTCTTGTTCCACTCCTACACTGGTGTGTGTCCATTCCTGTGAGTCTTTGCATCTGTCGGCATTGAGCTTATTACTACTGAGACCATGTCACACCCACCTGGAGACAAAAAAGCCCATTAGCCACCCTGCATCAACCACAGAGTAAGATATAATAAACTAATTGTGAAGTGGTACTAAACAGCTCCCCAGTAATAAAACTACCACATAAACAGGGCAGTGAGAGGGGTGCCTACAAACCCAAAGAGACTACAAAAACACTAGCAAAGCTGGAAACCCCAGAGAGGGCTCCAGTGCCAAAAAGCGGGTCTGTATTAAAGGGCACTCTGACCATAAAAAATGACAAATATACTCAAAATGGCAAATAAAAATTGATAATTTATTAAAGGTCCATATAAATGGGTTACCTAAAGGTGAGAGCACGTCTAATAGTGTAAAAAAAAAAAATGACCATAAAGCACAAACACAATATTTACAACAATTACACTGACAGAAAAACTGTGATCCTGCAGGGCAGAGACAAAGCAAGCAGGTGTAGCTATAATGCTGTACACATCAGCTGATCTACCATTAAATCGTGCGTCCACGAAATCGCTAATTGCAAAATCGGTAGGTATGAATGATATATGTAAGAAATTTTCAGCTGTAGATAGTCCTGTTGCAAGTAAAAAAAGGAGAGGTATAAATAGGTGATGAAAGTCAGCAGTAAAGTGGCTCTGCAGGTGTAAAACACAGGCTGATGCAGCATGTAGGGATAATGTGAATAGATAAAGTGCAACTCCAAGGTTTAAAGTCCACAAGTATAAATGGAGGGTAGCATAAACGCTGGGAACGAACACTTAATAGGCGCTGTGTACTTGGCAGACTTGGTACCTGAAGCTCCTGGGTGTAGCCCTCCGGTTACCTCCAGAAAACGGTCACCTGATATAAACTGCTTAGCGCCAAAGTGAACTGAGTGAAGTTTCCACAGCCCTTGGAAAAAAACAAAAAATGGTATTCCCATACAAATTGCTCCATGCAGTCACAGCCTTCAAATTGCAGTTAGGTGCACTAATGTGCATATGCAGAGACTCTTCCTCTTCCTTGGCTCCTCCCACAGGAATGTGATGTCAAAAAAAAACCCCGACGATCGTTTCGCAAAAGGCTTCTTCCGGGTAGTGATGCTCACTATGAGCCTTCCCTTTTATATACAGTTACCGGAGATGCGAAAATATGATTGGTGACATTCAAATTGTATCCATTGTATAGATAATAATTAATTAAGCGCTTGTAATGTTAATCAAACATCATACTTGAACCCACAGGTCAAACCACACCAAAATAAGAACTTAAATAAACATTAATTAAATAAATAAATAACATAAATAACAAGAATCAAACAGAGGGTATAGTCTAACTGATAAAACAAAAAAAACACACAAGGATCCAGGGATGTTAAAGGAGCACAGATAGATAGATTAGAATGGAATGCTCATGAGGCAGTGGGGGGCTGCAAAGATACATCATGGATAATGTAACAAAGGAAAGAAAGTATTATTGAGATAGGTAACATTAAATTCATAAGTAAATGTAAATATATAGATGGTAGTTATTATGGAGAGAAAATTGAAATTGAAAGCTGAAAAAATTGAAAGCAGGCAAAGTAATCAATCAGTGTGGCAGAAAGCAGCAATATTTTATTTCATCATCCATGCCCATCGGTGCCAAAGTACACAGGTTGACTATCCATTTGCATTCTGCTTGAAAAAGTTTCCAATCCAAATTGCCTCCTCTGAATCCCACCTTAACCTACTCCACCCCCCAAGCCCTCAAATCATTCTCCCTGCTCTGATGGCAGTCCGAGAAATGGAGAGCCACCGAGCTGTCAGCATTAATGTTTCTAATGTCCCCCATATGTTCCAAAACCCTGTCTTTTAATCGTCTAATGGTTTTTCCCACATACAGTTTATTGCATGGGCATTGCAGAACATAGATGACAACGGATGTGTTACACGTAATGTGGTCCTTAACATAAAACTGTTCCTTTTTATGGTTAGACCATTTTTTTACCTTTTTAATGACACGGCACGCTTTGCAATGTTTACAGGGAAAACAACCTTCACGGTTATTCTCCTGCTTCAACCAGTCTTGTTGAACACCTGACCTTTCAAAATGGCTATGAACTAGAAGGTCCTTGAGATTCGGGGCCCTTCTAGCTGTCAACTGGGGCTTACTTCCAATTAATTTATTTATACCCATGTCCATTTGGAGAATTTTCCAGTGTTTAGTAAGAATAGTTCTAATCGTACCCCATTGGTCATTAAATGTTGAAATAAATCTAACCACATTGTCAGTGTCCCGGTTAGGTCTCTCTCCAAACAGTAGATCATCCCTCTTACTCTCTCTGGCCCTCTGATAGCCTCTAGATATACACTTTCTCTCATAACCTCATACAAAAAACATGATCTCATCTCCTCTGCTTGTATAGTGAATCTGTCATCCGTAGATTAGTTTCTCCTTATACGTAAATACTGACCAACGGGAATGCCCTGTATCAAAGACTTGGGGTGATGGCTCTCTGCCCTGAGTAAAGAATTTGTGGCTGTAGGTTTACGGTAAGTATCAGTTTCTAAATGATCTCCCACTCTTATGATACTTAAATCTAAAAAGGACAATTGGCATCTACTGGACTCGTAAGTGAAATGGAGATTGCGGTCATTGTTGCCTATTACTGTCATGAAGTCTTCCAGCTCAGCTGTTGAACCCTCCCAGGTGACTAGGATATCATCGATATAGCGGATCCAGAGGGCCACATGTGCCCCAACAGTGTCAAATAACTGGTTAAATACCACTTCTTGCTCCCATGCTCCCAAATGTAGACATGCATATGTGGGGGCACACGTGGCCCCCATGGCTGTGCCTCTTTTCTGGAGGTAATACCGCTGATCAAATGTGAAGTAGTTATTTGTGAGTATCAACTCCAGAAGTTCTAACACAAAATCCGTGTGTCTATTGAATTTCTCCCCTCTTGTTCTAAGGAAATACTCCGAGGCCCTTAAACCAACATCATGTGGAATAGACGAATAGAGACTTTCTACATCTATAGTGACTAAAATAGTGGATTCGGTCAACGTAAGGCCCTCTAGTCTGCGTAGAACATCTGTGGTATCCTTGACAAAAGAGGGCAAGGTTGTCAGGAAAGGACGTAGGATGTGATCTACATATCTACTGACATTTTCCAGGGGTCCCCCAATGCCGGCCACAATTGGGTGCCCTGGGGGATGGATCATACTTTTATGCAGTTTTGGTATGGTATAGAAAGTGGGGACAACAGGGTGGCTACTAACCAGAGCTTTGTGTTCATCGAGATTAATTAATCCAGACCGATAGGCCCGATTAAGTTTCTCCATAAGTATGTTAACTATCCTATTTGTTGGATTAGTGTCCAGGATTTCGTACTGTTCTTTTTCTCTAAGTTGTTTACGTACTTCGAACACATAAAGACTCTCATCCATAACCACCACGTTGCCCCCCTTATCTGAGGGTTTAATGACAATGTCCTTCATATTTTGAAGTTCTTTAAGGGCCCTGCGTTGACCGAAACTCAAATTTCCCTCCGCTCTAGGATTAACAAAGAGAGAATCCAAATCTGACTCCACAAGTTTTACAAAAAATTGGACGCTTGGTACAGAGGAGAGTCGTGGAGAGTTGTGGAGCGGATGGAACCCAATTTGCAGTGGAACAGCACTCCCTTACTATCACGACCCTTAGGAGCACCTGGAAGTGGAGAAAGGGTCACAAAGGGTCTGTGGTGGCGTGGAGGCTTTAATAAAAGGTAAGAAATCTCCAGAAGGCAGCAGCAGGAAAAGCAAACAAAAATGCAGTCTTGCAGTAGACAGAAGAAAACGATTAATCTGGATCTAGGTCAGGAAGCAGACTGTAGCCGTTGTCCAAGGAATCAGGAAGCAGGAACCGGGAACAGAAGCTGGAGATTAGGACAAAAGGCAGGTGTAAAGCAAAAAGCAAAAAAATAAATGAATAACCAAGCACTGGCTGGAAGGTGTGCTGGGTTTAAATAGGAAACTGGGATCACATGACCGGCCACCTCCCACCAGTAGGTGTGGCACAAAGATGTTATATAAAGAGGTCATGGACTCGGCGCCATCTTGTTTTATTCCCTGGTCCCTGACCTGTTCCTCCCCAATGGATCTCTCAGGAGCAGTAAGAACTGCGATTCTGCCGCTAGGGTGGCGTGGGTGCCCAGGGGCAGGTGAGTACCTAGCTGTGCCATGACAGACCAGCATAATGGGGGGAGAAATAGTCATTGACTTGAACCCGGTCTCAGTAACGTTCCCCTTCAGGACGATACACCGAGGGGAGAGGCTGCTCTAGGGTTCAGTATCGTCACAGTGGCCATTCAAAAATCGGTCTGACACACATTGTACCACAGGGGCTTACAATGGACATAGTGTAAAATGGAAGATCATATTTCCCAGCCCAGTTTTAGCATAATTGCAAACCTTTAACAATGTCTGCTCAGTGATGCTTCCTGGGCTGCAAGTCTACATTCCAAGCCCCAACAACCATAGGTAATGGTGTATAAATTGTGTTTATTGTATCCTCATGTGTCCGGATACAGACTATGATTAAGTGCTAACAAGCACGAACGTAAGGTGAGTGTTGGATTGCTGGTCTGTAGCCACACACATGAAGATAAAATAAGTCATGCAGAATTATCATGCGTTCAAACGGAAGCAAAATATACAACAGGGTACGTGTAAAGCCCTAAAATAGTACAACTTATATTGTATTTCACAATTCAACTGCAGATAAATGTACATTTTGAACTAGCCAGTTTTTAATCATCAATTTGAATACCACAGGGTTAATTCTCCACTGATTACCAAAATCTAGTCGGGTATACCAAATCACTGCAAAGTCAGATAGTCCATGTCTCCGCCCATCCGCCCATCCCTTCATCCTTGTGCGGCCGGTGGAATTGTTTCCCCCTTAAAGCGTTTGTCCCGAATACCAAGATGTATATACAAATGTCTCTCATTTTATTTTTAAGCACTGCAATATATATTTCTTCCATGCTTTAAAAAATTGTTTAGCGTATAGTTCTTTTTTTAAGGTATTATTTAAGTATTTTATTTTGGTTTTTAAAACTATTAAAGTCACTTCAGTCAGAATAAGATAGAGTTTAGAACTATGAGAAATAGTCGTTACTTGAATTCCAAGAAACATAATTAGTTTTGCCAACCCTGGGGATTCAGCATATGTAATCACATCCTGCCAGAAAGTGTGACTTGATGGCTATTCGCATAAGCATCGGGTTAGCCCGTTCTCCTCCACATTTTGGACAGTAAGAGGTTGTCTGATTATCCATCATATCTAATCTCTCAGGTGAGTAATACGCTCTGTGAATATTGTTTAATTGCATCTCCCAATATGTTGCATATAGTACTAGTTGTAAAGCTGTGAGTGTTTAGTGAAAAATGCGAGATCTGGTATGTCTGGTATCCATCCACCTACCCATTCCCCTCCCTTCGTATACAATATCTGTTCTAATATAGGAGTATATGTTGTGTATCTAATTGTGTATTTGAGAAAGGAGTTGAAACCCAGAAAACAATAGAAATCATGGTCCCAACTTGTGTCCCTAGCTTTGAGATCACTTTTTGAGCGAGTATAGCTTCTCCCCTATGTGTGAAAAGGAATCTGTAGCTTTGAATATTTTCCTGACACTCCTCCCAAAGCAGTTGCTCTGCAGATGGGTTAACGAGACCCTGATCACTCCAATTAAATATATAATTATCAGGGAAACTAAGGGTTGCCTGCTAGAGGTAGCCATAATGAATACTTCCAGCTCAGTACCAGTTTTAGTCTGACTAGTTTCCATGACCTAATAGTAGTGTATAAAAGTCGGTTGGATGTAACGTGTTGGGGGATTTCTAAAAGAGGGGTGTGTAGCAGAGCTGAGAGCTTTATCTCTGGGATAAATTTCTGTTCTAGCTTGATATCAGAAAACCTTGTGAAGTGAGAGACCCGATCCAGCATGTGCCAATACAGAGCAGCCAAATGCAGGGCACAGACAAAGGGCACATACAGAACTTAAAGGGACAGGCACACAAATAAATAAGACTACATACAGAAAACAGGGCTAAGGAACAAAAGAGAAACATACCGGTTTTGCTCACCTATTGGCCAATTAGATGTTAGCTTGCCAACCACATCAAGGTACCCCACATTTAGGCAAGTCCCTAACTAAGAATATTAGCAAATGAATGACATGAGCTTACAGATTAACATTGCACACAAACAGAATACTTGTAGACTGAGCTGCAAAGGACAGAAGAGAAACAGCTGTGGTTTAAATAGAAGTTAAATAACAAGGCAGAATGAATAAGAGAAAACCTGGAATGAAACATACTGACAGGCAGAAAGGAAAACATAACAAGATTCCATGGCAGGACTTGAATACAAGATCGAGCAGGAATAAAAGGCTGGGCCAGAATAAGCATAAATAATAAACAAGAAAGCAAAGCAATAAGGATACTGAAATCCCTGGATACAGCCGGGATGACCCTGCACAAGACTGCATGGTTACAGCAGAGAGGTGGGGCACAGTGAGCAGAGATGGGAAAATAGAGCAGTGATGGGACACAGGGAAGCTGAGGGCAGTTAGGGGGCGTAGGGAGCAGAGTGGTGGGTAAAGGCATCAAAGATGGGGCACAGACCCCCTCTTTTTTGCCAGTGATGCTGACTGTATATACACAAGAGAGGGTGTCTGGAGAAATGCAGGACAGAGGCAGGGGACAGATGCAGGGCAAGGGCAGGGAAGAGAAGAGGGGGCAGCCTGAGAAACACAAACCTGGCAGCACCTTCCTCTGCCTTGTTCCATCACCAAAAAGGACCCTAACAGAGCTCTGCCGGCCCCTGGTGATGTCACCATGACATCAGCTTCCCCTCCCACTCAATGCAAGTCTATGATCAGAATTCTGACTTATTGACTCCATAATGAGATACTAGTGCTGTAAAGTCACTGGGGGTTGGCACCCAAAAACACTATATTTCACAAAATAGAGAAACCTGTTTAATAAAATATTCTATTAAAATTAAACACACATAAGGAATCCAACCTTTTCATTTGTCTTGGAAATCAGTACAGTTAGTGACAGAACGTACCTAGGACATCCTCCAATGGCATAAGCTTTTAAAGTGATCAACGGTCGCCTTTTTTGATCAGACAGTGTTGCTGCAATGCCTCGTTATTAAGGCATGCAGCAACGCTAAAAAAAGATGGAGAGGTGGCGCAGTGTGATTGTTCTCCAGAGAAATCACATTCACCATATTGAAAAGGCAACATGCCTTTCAAACATGTCTCTGTTCTTCTGTTGTCAAGAGCTTCAGAAGCAATCACAAGGCAATCTGCAACATCAAACATTTTTAAAACTACGGTTAGTGTTATGGCTAGGGTTAGGTTTGCAATGTTGCTATAGTTTCCTAAAAAAATTGTTAGGAAAAAGAGCTGAACAACATAAACACATTGAGTATTTATAAATTCAAGTATTATAAACTATTTAGCACTTTTTTTTCATTAGCTTTTGTAGATTTGTCAAGTAATAGTTAGAAACAGTGTACTTTTGTGGTGCCTGTATGGCTCACATGGACTCGAAACAAGTCCTCCGAAGTATTCTCCATGCATGGAGAATTGCAGTTTACAGGGACATGCCGTTTATCATGTTTATTATTTAAACTTGCTTATTCCTCTTATTTGTTGTGTGCTTTAGGGTTATGCTTTGCTCTTCTCTTTGGGCTACCTATATCGTGTGCTTTTCCATGTTTGACCCTTGGCTTATATTTGACTTCCCTGTTTGTTCCTGCACCTGACACCGGTCTCTTTGACTTTTCTTTTCCTGTATACTGTGTAGTCCTCATTCCTTGACTATGATTCTTTGTCACCAGCTCTGATCATGGCTCACTCTTCCAACCTTATATCCATTTGGAATCATGTGAATAATTTCACTGTTAATTTGTTATCTGGTGTTTAACGTATCTACTTTGTTTGTTGCCATCCTCTGTTTCCATGTTTGTGTCTTGAAGGTAGTAGAGGTGCAGCTAAAGTTCAACCATGGGATATCTTTATCCCATGGGATAGGGTAATCTCTTGCCGGGACCCAGAATGCCGAACTGTATGTTGTCTCCCGGGTGCTTGGGTTCGGCATGTTGCGGACCGGGTAGGCAGATTATTGGGAGGGGCTGGACATGATCCAGCGGTCATAGTACACATTGGTACTAATGACAAAGTTAATGGTAGGTGGGGGGTCCTTAAAAATGATTTTAGGGAACTAGGAAATAAGCTGAAGGAAAGGACCGCCAAGGTAATATTCTCGGAAATATTACCAGTACCACGCGCTACGTCAGGGAGACAGCGGGAGCTTAGGGAGATTAATGCGTGGTTGCGAAGGTGGTGCAAGCAAGAGGGATTTGGGTTCTTGGAGCACTGGGCAGACTATGCAGTCGGCTACAGACTCTATGGACAGGATGAGCTTCACCTCAATGATGAGGGGGCCTCAGTATTAGGGGAGAGGATGGCTAGAGGGTTAGATGAGCTTTTAAACTAAGCTCTGGGGCGGAGGGTCAAGATCAAAATGAAGCAATGGCAGCTAGAGTAGATTGGAAGGTGGGTCTAGCTATGGGAAAGGAGTAGGAAAGCACTGGTGGGGTTAACATAGATCATAGGGAGGTACATACAATTAAACCTGCGGTCATTACATGTTTGTCAACTAAACAGAAAATGGGTAGTAATCTTAATTAACTGACCCACGACTGGTCAGTTAATTTACAAGGCTGCTCACTTTTTAGAAAGGACAGAGTAAATAGAAAAGGGGGAGGGATTTGTCTATATGTAAATCCTAAATTAAAGCCCAGTATTAAAGAAGGTGTGGATGATGTAACTGGAACTGATGTGGAGACACTGTGGGTGGAGATTAGCTTAGACACTAAAAAGAATCGCACATTATTTGTAGGTGTATGCTACAAACCACCAAATATTAGCATTGATGGAGAAGATCAGCTTTTATTACAAATTGAAAAGGCTGCAAATCTGAATGAAGTTCTAATCATGGGAGATTTTAATTACCCAGATATTGATTGGAATTGTGGCACAACTAGTTCCGGGCAGCAAGTTTCTGAACCTGCTTAATAACAAATTTATGGCACAATTAGAAGACACCCCAACTAGAATGGATGCCTGTCTGGATTTAGTAATAACAAACAATGAGCAGTTTATCTCAAACATCAAAGTAAGAGAACACTTGGGGAATAGTGACCATAACATGGTTTCGTTTGAGATTAATGCAAAAAAGCTGATTGGTAACTACGCCACCAAAACACTTAATTTTAGAAGGGCCAACTTTGATGGACTAAGGGCATCAATTGAACATTTACACTGGGAACGATTGTTTTTTGGACTAAACACAGAAGACAAGTGGAATGCCTTTAAGCACACATTACAAATGTACACATCCCAATATATACCTTTGGGAAACAAATACAAAATACACAAATATAAACCAATGTGGCTTACCGGTAACGTGAAACAGGAAATGCAAAACATTATAAAAGCAAGGGATCAGCATTATCAATTACAAAATACAAAGATGCCAACAAAGCCTGCAAAAAGGCAAATAAAATGGCTAAATTGGATAACGAGAAAAGGATTGCTAAGGAGAGTAAAATTAAACCCAACATTTTTTATTAAATATAAGTATATAAGTGTATAAATAAGTATATAAATGGAAAAAAGCTAAATAGGGAAAATATTGGGCCCTTGTTATCCCAAATGGGAAATTTGGTAAGTGAGGACAGAGAGAAAGCAGACATTTTAAATACTTTTTTTCTTCTGTTTATACTAAGGAAGAACAAATGGATGAGCCCCTGCTACCGGAAGTTACAGAACAGTCACCGCAAACAGACACCCTTTTGGAGTCAAGAAGGAATTTTTCCCCCTAGGAGGCAAAATTCGAAATAGCTTCCTTAGGGGTTTTTGCCTTCTTTTGGATCAAAACGCTGGAATGATAGATAGATGGGTTGAACTTGATGGACTTGTGTCTTTTTTCAACCTAAATTACTATGTTACTATGTTACATACAACAAAGAGCATTCAATTGTATTCTTTCATTTCTATTTAAATGCCTTTACTTGATTCAGTCTTTCAAGTAAACATAACTTGCTTGCCGACAGTTGTTCTTTAATCTATAGTTATACTTGAAATTCTCTTAACACATCCTATAGATAATTTCATATTAACTACATTCACAGTCCAAAAATAGTGGACATTTACTTGACTATCTGATTTAATGATGTTCTATGCAGACCTTCCTACAGACACTGGAGTTCTTGTACGACCATTTTGTCTATCCCAGTCAGCAGGAGAGCCCACAATTCCATGCTTGCAGATTTGTCAAATTCTTTGTAATTGGTAACATTTTGTAAACAAAGCATTCTAGAAAGATAATTTTAGAATTGAGTAAACACTGGCATTAACTATTCATAAATAATGTTCTGCCATCTCTTCTCCATCAAATATATGTATTTGTGTGGTTTATTGGAGGGAGGTATTTTTGGCAAAGGATATACAAGAATGGTGATTTGAATTGGATATTCACAGATAATGATTCTTTACAATTTCCTTTGTGAGGTGGCTTTGCTCTCAAGCAAATAGAGAAGTTTTAAACAAAAGAAAAGCCGAGGTCAAATAATATTATGAATACTAAATAGAATAAACATAATGTAACAGAGATAAAACTGTTTCTGTAAATGGGGCAATGAGGATCTGGATGTTTTTAGGAATAATGTAGAGGAGTATTATATACTCTCATAAGAAAGTACTGAGTAAAGTTAAATAGTCAAAGGACATCTATTAGCAGAAAATGTAACTTACGTTTAATTGAAATTGTTCATTAAGCGTAGGCATTTTGAATAGAAATAATTTAACAAATAATACATGAACAGCATCTAATTAAGCATCTAATTCTGCAGACATCTCGGCTCAGATGGGTCAGATCTTCATTCATCTGAGCTAAGATTCTAAACAACATGTCTGCCACCGAGTGATACAGAGCAAAGAGTGCTCAATAAGTTACTTTATTTGTATTCTTTCATAAAATCATTCCTATTTTAAATGCCTACTCTTGATGTAATCTTTCAGATAAACGTACCGTATATACTCGAGTATAAGCCGAGTTTTTCGGCACAATTTTTGCCCCCCTCGGCTTATACTCGAGTCAGTCGCTGAAAAAAAAAAAATGTAAAACTTACCTCGTTCCTGCTCTGTCCCCCGGTGCTCTGAAGCTGCGTGGCTGTGAGGGAAGCGTTGTGAGCTTCCCTCCGGTCGCGCGGTCAACAAAGTGTGTTTTTTTTAAACAAACTTTATTGACCGCGCGGCTGGAGGGGAGCTCACAACGCTTCCCTCACAGCCACGCAGCTTCAGAGCACCGGGGGACAGAGCAGGAACGAGGTAAGTGCTGGGGTCTGGGGGAGGAGGGTGGCATAACGAGCATAGTAAGGGGCAATATCCTGGCATATTGGGGGCAATATCCTCTCATATTGGGGGCAATATCCTGGCATATTGGGGGCAATATCCTGGCATATTGGGGGCAATATCCTGGCATATTGGGGGAAATATCCTGATTTTTTTGCCAACATAAAGGAGTGAGTTTCCGTGTTTAACATAGTGCATAAGAAATGCAAATGAATGAATTTGAACAAATAATAGTTATTAGGCAGTGTTGAAATGATTTTGGATGATGATCACAGATGATAGGATCAGCCTCAAATCCAAGGAGCCTAATATTATATAATGAGAAGTGAAGTGTGCGTGAAAAAGTAAAGGGCAGGTGAGATTGCACGATAGGTTAATGCATTAGGTAGAAAGGAAATTTAATTTAGAAGAATATAATTTACTAAGAATATTTCTCCCCATGACAGTATCACTGGTTTATTTCATGATTATCTGTATATGTTTAGTAAAGACATCCTTCTTTACTTATATCACTCTTGGCCTCTGTCATTGTAATTCTGGGAGGCTGAGTGTCAAATGTCAACCTAACTAGAGGAGACCTAGAGTTAGAATTCATAAGGATGTTATGATAAATAGGTATAAGTTGCAGGAATTATTATATTATTCTCCTCTCTGCCTCTCTCAGTTTAAATATGTCAGCATTTCAATAGAGGTGGTAACAGAACAGTTTGTGTTGCCTAAGGAAAGAGTAATAAAAATATATGTGTGCCTTGCTTGGAGTAGTCTAACATATACCGAGAGCAGTTTTTAGCATTTTGTTAATCATTATTATTACTTTAGCTACATATATTTTGCATATTTGGTTATTGTCACGAAGTGAATCCTGGCAGTCTACGTGACTGGGGCGCTTGGAGGGGCCTGAGGGCCAAACACCTTCCTATAGATTATGGGCCCTGGCAAATGTGCTATAACTCTATACCTTAATATTGTTAGTTAGTCAGATTCTGTTAATATATTTATTTATGTGTAATGTATAATTCTGCGAGTAGACCACGTTGAAGGATTATTTTATTTTTTATTGAAAATTGACCCTCCTCTTAGAATCGAGGTCTTCTTATAATCTGACCTCAAATTTAGGTCAGATTATAAGACATGGATCCAGGTCCCCAGCAGAGCTGCAGGGGACCTTGATCCCCCTCTCTAGCAGTAGGGGATGTTTGCGCGATGAGCACAGACTCCCCTGCTTCTGCCCGGCACGACCGCCGGGGCTTCTATGAAGAAGCCGGGAACATCCGCTTTCGTCACAGAAGTCCCGGCGAGCGTGCCGGGCGGCAGCAGGGGAGTCTGCGCTCGTCCCGCAGACATCCTCTGCTGCCCCACTAGGCACCAGGGAGAATCGGACCAGCTGTCCGTCATAATAGACGGAGGTGTCGGGCAGCATGGAGGATGTCTGCACGTATCGTGCAGACATCCCCCGGCTGCCCCCACTAGCCACCAGGGATCTATTTACATGTTAGGGGGAGGGAGGGGGCAGGGAGACAGGGGGAGGGAGGGGGCAAAGAGACAGGGGGAGGGATGGGGGGGCAGAATAACAAGAGGAGAGAGGGGGGAAGAGACAGAGCAACAAGGGGAGGGGGGAAGAGACAGAGCAATAAGGGGGGGGAGAGACAGAGGGAGGGGGGACAGAGCAACAAGGGGAGGGGGCAGAGAGAAACAAGGGGGGGAGTCAAAGGGAGAGGGAGAGAGACAAAGCTGGGGGCAAAGGAAAGAGAGAGGCAGCATTGGCACATAAAAAGGAAATAAAACCAAGAAAATTATATAATTTTTTTTATTAAAAAAGCAATTTACATGTGAATATATACAAATTTAACTTTGTTCCTATAGGGTAGTCTTATATTCAGGCTTTTAGTTTTTTTCCTAAAGGAATATCCAAAGTTTGGGGGGTCGTCTTATAATCAGGGTCGTCTTATAATCGAGCAAATACGGTATATTCAATAAATCTAGGGTTAAAGTGCAAAAAACATTATAAAGGGCGAAAAACATTCCACTACAAGTGATAATTACATCCAATTACAATCCTTCTAACTCGGTTTAGGTAGGTGGATACTATTTGATTTAGTCAAGAGTAATTTTATCTGTTCCCCAACCGGTTTTGTCTATTCCCGTAATAACTTAATTGTATGCGAGTGAGTAATTTACAGTTAAATTGTGGTATTATTAGGGTCATATACATGTCTACTATAGTAGATTCGAAGAACCACACATAGAGATAATTTGGTGCCCCATTTTAAGGTTTGAGAAACGCATACAATAGATTTTTAAAGTATAGAAAAGAGAGAAGAGGAGAGTAAGGTGCAGAAAGTGCAATGTTGGGGCGTGTCCGGCCACCATGGAGAATGGCGGCGTGATACCTTAGCTCCCGTTTGAACTCAGCATTTTCAGCCTGCAAACACCTTATCATCGCAACCATGAAGAAAGGAAAAAGGGCACCGGCAGAGCAAAAGACCCCCGACCCTCGCGGCAAGCATATTTCCGCTTCTCTGAGGCAATATTTACATACCCCAGCGCACCTCGCCCCGCAACCGCGAGGAGAGGTTGAGGCCTACTCACCCACGGACTCCCGGTCCTCTGAGGAGGCCGAAGCCAGCACGTCTTCCACACACACAAAGGCTGATATAGCGGCAATGACACACCAAGTTTTTGCCTCAGCCCCGTGGAAGGAAGATTTTGGGGTCTTAATCGCCGAACTCAAACAAACAGTGAAGGAAGCGGTAACCACGCTACGCATGGACCTGTTGGGCCTCGACCACAGGCTGCAAAAGCAATAAGCAGCGACAGAGCAACAAGCTCAGCAACTTACTCACCTGTCCACCGCAACTGCCCAACACTCGGCCCACCTCGCTCAATACCGCAGGAGGATTGAAGACCTCGACAATAGGAGCAGGAGACACAACATCCGTATCAGGCTCTTACCTGAAACCACCATGTCAGTAGAAGACACAGGGGCCTTGGCTACCACGGCTTTCAACACCCTGATGGGCAGACCTCCTGACACGGTCCTATTCATGGATCGGGCACATCGGGCCTTGAGGCCACGTGGACCTCCCAATGCACCACCCAGGGACATTATATGCTGCATAACGGATTACCGGGAGAAAGAAACTATTCTCCGGAAGGCCAGAGAAGTGGGTCCTTGGACTTTTCAAAACACCACTGTTTCATTCTACCAGGACCTTTCTGATTTAACCTTACAAGCCCGCAAAGCCCTTCGCCCTCTGACAAGCGAATTACAGCGCTCTGGGAAACAATACTACTGGGGCCATCCGTTCAGCCTTCATGTACGGGATGGTACCTTCACGGGGACCCTACGTTTGCGCCAAGACCTTGATCAATTCCTCACCGATTTGGGCCTTCCTGCAATCCAGGTACCGGCTGGACCTTGCCACTGCCAAGGCGAGATACTAGAAGGGGTACCCTGCCCCAACGGTCAAGAGTTCGTGCCACCTCCCGTGGTCAGAGACCCCTTCGGCCTGAACCCCCCACCCCAGGCCCCTCCAGAGCCTGGACGCCTCGCGAGGAAAGAGAAGAATAATCTTCAATGCCAGAATAGTTCCCCTCTTACTAGACTGCTGGCATTTTTACATAACGTTTCTGGCTGCTGTTTTTTGTCTTATGAGACATGCGAAAATATTTGTGTTACTTCTGCTTGGGAATTTCACCCTACCGCAACCTCACCTGCCTTATCCACAGGAAAGGCTAGTCTGGCACCGACTAGATGGATATATGGCTACCCTCACCAACCTATGCCTGACACCAGCACTCATACTTACCCTCAGGTTTCTTTACCTCTTATACTAACAGACGATACTAGAGGGCCGCATCCCAGTGTATTAGCTGGATCTGTATTATGATTCTTGGTGAGGTGTTCACTGGACTTACACCAACCCAGAAGAAGACCCTCAATTTCTTATCTGGCGAACCAACGCTATTTGAACTATATGTTACACAGGATCGTGAGTATATGCTGGAAACCTGTTATGTTGATGTTGTGGGCCACGTTTGCTTCTGTTTTGCATTATTATTTACAGCACGTCATTATTAACCACGCATCCCTCATACCGGCCCTTCAGGAAAATCGCCCCACACTCAACCTCACCCAATTGTATTATATTGGCCCGATCCCGCCGTATTCACTTAGCTTTAATACATGCACTTGAAAGAGCCGCAAGAGATTTATTCCCTGTAATGACATTACCAGTTTTCACTCCGTACCACTATATAGATTATCCCTTGCCTTCCCCTATCCCAACAGCTATAAGCCACAAGACGTAGTAACCTATTTAGAAACCATTCCACCTAGACCTCGAGGCGACAGGCCCCCTGGTCCAGCTCTGTCCGGAAGGGCAATTATCCACACACCCAATTGTGAATTATCTTATTTCTACCTCTTTGATTCATGGTTGTGTTACTCATGCTCTATGCGATTACACTGTTCTACTACCTGTTTGCTATATTGTTCTTTGTTTAGTATTTTATATATGCAAATGATGAGAATTCAGGGACTATTTTATTTTGGATTTTCAACAAATTTTCTGTGGTCTTTTCGACCCCAGGTTTTTTGTGAGGCTGTCCGCAGCCTTTTCCCGGAACCACCGGGCATTATCTCCCACCCCACTTGCGTCCTTGAAATATCGGCAGGCATTTGGTTTGGCATTTGGTTTGCACGGCCTGCTGATAGATGCCTCGGGTTTTCAGTGTTACCCCCCCCCCTCCTTTTTGTTATGTGTTCTCCCCAGGCACGTGGGGCCCAAACCCCAGATAAAATGAATATGGTGTCCCTCAATACAAAGGGTCTCAATATACCGGAAAAGCGTTCAAACCTGAGGTCCTGCTTCTCCACCACACTTCACAACCTGCTACCCTTTACAAAAAATCCATTGTCATGCATCTATTAAATGCAGCAAAAGCTCTTATGCCCCTACACTGGGGTGATGTGACACCTCCCTCTTTGCGAGAGTGGGTAGCTAAGGTGGAATCGATACGTAATATGGAAAGCATTATCGCTAAATCTGACGACCGCATACAGCGGCACAATGATGCCTGGTTTTATTGGCTTGAGTTCCTGGACTCTCCCCAGCTACAATCCCTGGTGTAGATGGTCCCCACGTGCCTGGTGGGACGCCACCCTCCCTAAATAAATAGATTGATATATGTTAATTATCTCAAGATTATCTGCTAAGATAAAAGTCAATCATTCAGTCGTATTTTTTTTATGCATATCGAATTTATATCAATATTATGTTAATGTTCCACGTGACCCATGTTTATTTGATGTATCCCAATATGTTTATTTATGTTTATTTATGATTGTTCCCCTTCCGAGCCTCCCCCTCTTATTTTCTGTACCCCCACCCACCCATTCTTTATTGTTTATAAAACACAAAATACAATAAAATTTGATTTATGAAAAAAAAGAAAGTGCAATGTATCGTACATACATCCAACCTTAAAATTCATAACGTAGATTCCCAACATACATACACCTATACAGCCACTATCAGTATACTTGTTGATTAAGGTATTTGTTGCAGGCCAGCCAAGAGTCAGTCCATGGGCAGGGCATGGGGGGGGGGGGGGGTTGAGGATACCCATAGGGGGAATTTAGTTTGACAATTTGTTTATGGAAGACCATATACCGTATCTTCGTATTTTTCCTCTGATTTAAAGAGGGGCTTTTTCATTTGGCTTTGATATCTGATTTGGGTTGTTATCTCCTGCCATCTGGGAGGGTCGGGTCTTCTCCAGTGTCGGGCTATGCAGATTTTAGCTGCAGAGAGTATATGGATAGTGAGGTTTTTTTGAGATTAAGTCACGTTGCAGGATTATAATGTGTCAGTGACAATAATTGATCGTTTACTCCAACATCCATTATTCTGTATTAACTGGATTTACTGTTAAACTGATTATGTTGTGTTCATTATGTGTCTTGCTATGTGTTTTGCAATTAGATTTACTCACTGTATGTTAATTCCTATTTGGTTTGCAGTTTGAAAGTATAATGTATTCCTAGACCCAGTTAATTGGAGAACTATGCTTAGTTCCATCCCCCCATTGTATACTAATGTATGAATGGTTGTTCATTCTTACTGTACCTAACTGTTAGTGGTCCTGTCTATTTGGGTACAAAGAGCAAGGTTCCAGAAAGACTTGCTGGGTGAATGCTGAGCTATAATCGGGGGATAAGGAGGTGATTTCATACAACGGGCAGAGGGTCTACTATGTCCGGTAGACAGTCCATTACAGTTATTACATTAGTTATTATTGAAAAACTATATTATTTTTATTTTGGTATACTGTTATTTATTATAAAATAATATATTTTCAGATAGTGATCATACAGTTATTTATTATAAAGTAATCTGTTTCCAGGTGGCAATTCCATTTCTTTAGAACAAATTAAGTTTGCAGATTATAAATGTCAGCAAACTCTCATATACAAACATGCAGAGTTCTTTCTAATATAATATAACATGGGAGGCTTATGCAACCTTCTTTGGCCCAGAAAACAGAATTTAATTTTGAGTCTAACAATGTTATAGTAGATTCTGTTTTATTATCAAATGCTTGTGTGGTGGTATTTGATAGGAAAAACACCAGAAATTTTGGGTCACCTTAAAGAACAAATTGTCTCGGCCGCTCCACCCCAATCCATTTATACTGCACTCCTTTTGTTATTGTCCCCATATTCCTTGCCATAGCATCACCCATACCCCAGCACCTACATTGCACACCCAGGACTTACCCCACTGATCCCGCATATTGCATCCATAGTAATTCACTATTGTCTAGTGCTGGGCAGCAGGACGTCTGTGCAAAGTTCAGGCACACAGATATTGTCCCTTGCCACTCCTTGCACCTGTCTGGAGTCGGAGCACCAGCAGCTCACGTAACCCCTGACACTTTGACCTTAGAACATTCACTGGTAGCTCATAAGGCAGCATTAGAGGATGTCTGTGTGCCTAGGTAGTGCACATAGATCCAGCTGCCTGCTAGACTACAAAGATATGTTTACATTTTTGTTTTAAAGAGGCACTGAGCAGGCCCCCCAGGTACCATCACCTATTGCTTGATATTAGTGTTGAGCGAACCCGAACCGCACTGTTCGGGTTCGTACCGAACATTACGGTTTTTGGAAACCGGACCACGGACATTTCACTGTATGTTCGGGTTGGAGTTCGGGGTTCAGCGATTTAATGGCGCGTTTTGAAAGGCTGCAATGTTACGTTTGGCCAGTAGATGGCATGGTGTAATACGAATGGTTACATTCGTGTAACCTGAAGGTTTAAATGTATCTTTCAAAGTTACTTAATTATAGACGAAAGTCTATAAACCGAATCTCTTTCGGTTTATAGACTTTCGTTTTATAGAATGCATGTAATGCTATGGGCTTTCTATAAACCGAATCTCTTTCGGTTTATAGACTTTCGGTTTATCGAATACCAATAGCATTACATGTATTCCATAAACCTAAAGTCTATAAACCGAAAACTGCAGAAAGTCTATAAACTGCAGGAAAAGTCTCCTCAGCTACTATGAATAAAAGTGAAACTATAAACCAATAGCATACATTATTGTCAAGTAAAAAATATTGGGATCATTTTTGAGAGTTGATTTTGTGCCACAGGTAATTTGGCATGTTTAATTTGAAATATATTTATTTTGTGTTGTACATTTATCATTAGTTTTAGTGATATGAACTAATAATAAAATCTCTCCTGGATGCTGCAATATATCAAAGTAATTTGCTTCATGTGACTGAATTTAGAACTATGTTATAGCAATACATTAGTAACTTGTGTTTACCTTGTGTTGTCATTGTGAGATGATTTACTTTAACTTTTTATTCTCATTTGAAGGAGTTGATAAAATTCTGACCTGGCTTATTTATGAGTAACACATCTGAGGGAGATTTAACTTGAAACGATAAAACATTTGTTTTTTTATTAGTCATCCAAGACTATCATGTAGTGTGCTTTTAAACTCCCACACTGTTTCTAAAATAATTGTTTTTTACCACATATTTTAATTTATATGTCTGTTAACTACGGAAATATTCCTCTTTTACATAGTGTGCATGATTATTTCATAGCATGAAGAAGAAAGCTTATAAATGTAAATTGCATGGAACCCCATTTGTAGCCCAGCTGGGGCATATTTGTTTTTTTCCACAGATGTACTTCAAGACACAAAATAGGAACATACAATAAGTAAACATGATTAAACATCACACATTAAGCTACAAACACATAATGAACACAACATAATCAGTTTAACAGTACATTCAATTAACACAGAACAATGATTGAGGGAGTTAACTATCAGGATTATCTGGGGACATGATTAAAAGGTTACAGTGGACAACCAGGGGCAACAACAGCATATACAGTGGATATAAAAAAGGATATAAAAAAGTCTTCACACCCCTGTTAAAATGTCAGGTTTCTGTGCTGTAAAAAAATGAGACAAAGATAAATAATTTCAGAACATTTTCCACCTTTAATGTGACCTATAAACTGTACAACTCAATTGAAAAACAAACTGAAATCTTTTAGATAGAGGGAAGAAAAAATATAAAAATAAAATAATGTGGTTGCATAAGTGTGCACACCCTCTTATAACTGGGGATGTAACGGTGTTCAGAATTAAGCAATCACATTCCAAATCATGTTAAATAGGAGTCAGCATACACCTGCCATCATTTAAAGTGCCTCTGATTAACCCCAAATAAAGTTCAACTGCTCTAGCTGGTCTTTCCTGAAATGTTCTAAGTCGCATCCCACAGCAAAAGCCATGGTCCACAGAGAGCTTCCAAAGCATCAGAGGGATCTCATTGTTAAAAGGTATCAGTCAGGAGAAGGGTACAAAAGAATTTCCAAGGCATTAGATATACCATGGAACACAGTGAAGACAGTCATCATCAAGTGGAGAAAATATGGCACAACAGTGACATTACCAAGAACTGGAGCTCCCTCCAAAATTGATGAAAAGACGAGAAGAAAACTGGTCTGGGAGGCTACCAAGAGGGCTACAGCAACATTAAAGGACTGCAGGAATATCTGGGAAATACTGGCTGTGTGGTACATGTGACAACAATCTCCCGTATTCTTCATATGTCTGGGCTATGGGGTAGAGTGGCAAGACGAAAGCCTTTTCTTACGAAGAAAAACATCCAAGCCAGGCTACATTTTGCAAAAACACATCTGAAGTCTCCCAAAATCATGTGGGAAAAGGTGTTATGGTCTGATGAAACCAAGGGTTAACTTTTTGGCCATAATTCCAAAAGATATGCTTGGAGCAAAAACAACACTGCACATCACTAAAAGAACACCATACCCACAGTGAAGCATGGTGGTTGCAGCATCATGCTTTGGGGCTGTTTTTCTTCAGCTGGAACTGGGGCCTTAGTTAACCCCTTGGCGACACAGGACGGACTAGGTCCGTCCTGTGTGCCGAGGCGTTAGTGACACAGGACGGACCTAGTCCGTCCTGTGTCAAAACGAGCACTGAAAGCGGAGTTTTTCCGCTTTCAGTGCTCTAAGGGCATTGTAACGATGCTTCCGTATGGAAGCATCGTACAATGCTAAAAAAAATGCCCGTCGGCATTTCGATCGCTCCGGAGAGCGATCGAAATGCCGGTTTTAAAGGCACAGTGCCTTTAAAACGCGGGCATTTAAAAAATGAGCATAGGAAGCGAATCTTTCGCTTCCTATGCTCAGAAAGTGTTTCTGATTGCCTCGCAAGTCGAGGCAATCAGAAACACAAAAAAAAAATGCACGATCTTGGTCACTAAGTGACCAAGATGGCGCTGCCCTTCTAAGGGCAAGAGCACAGGAGGCAGGAAGTACCTGCTTCCTGTGCTCTCTGGCTGTCACACGATTGCCTCTTCACAGAGGCAATCAGTGACTGCCAGGCACACTGACAGGCAGTGGGGATGCTCTCCTGAACATCCCCACTGACTGGTCAGATCAATATTAACTCTATATTGATCTGACCAGTTATGATCTGTCTCCCTCTCCTCACATTTTTTTTAGTGAGGGAGAGAGACAGATCAAAGTTCTAAAAGTAAGTAAAAGTTAAAAAAAACAATAAATACACAACACACAAATAATAAAACAATAAAAAAAAATTTATTAAAGCAATTCCCTGCGTTTAACCCCTTCCCTGCCACTGATCTTGCATAAGCAGTGATCGTGCACATCAGCGCATTTATTTTTGCCGTTTGTGCATTTTTTAGGGGTTAATTTTTTTGTACTGTAATTTATTACAGTACTAAAAAGGCTATTCTAAGAGTTATTAACCCCTTATTTGCCGTCGATCACTGCTTACGCAATGATATTGACGCCAAAGCAATTTTTATCTGTCTGCATATTTTTTTTTTTTTTTTTTACACATACCCGCTAGGGGATTACATGTAAAGTAAAAATATTTGAGTTTTTTTTTTTTAAGCTGCCTGAGCGCATAGCGATCAGTAACAGCGAATTAGTGGCAAAGGCGGTTTGGTGATTTCTCAATTAAGCTCACCATTCGCCCTGGTCAGATCAAAATTAATCGGATCAATATTCACAAATATTGATCTGCCTCCCTCTCCTCACTTACATTTTTGTGACGGAAAGAGACAGATCAGTATTAGTGATATAAAATAACATTTTATAAAATTAGCAGGTTTTATGAAAGTCTTTCACTGTGTATTAACCCCTTCCCTGCCATTCATCACTGTGTAAGCAGTAATCCTGCACAGCAACAGTATGTTTTGCTGTCTGCACTGTTTTATGGATTAATTTCTTTGTACTGTAATGTATTACAGTACTAGATAGGCTCTTCTAAGAGCTATTAACCCCTTCTTTGCTCGAGATCACTGCTTACGCACTGATTCTGAGGCCGCGGACTCAGGGTTCGATTTTGACCCTATTCAGCTTTCTGATACATCATCTAGCGATGTATCGGTGGCTGCTGAGCCCTTGCCACAAGTAGTGATGGAGGTCTACCGATAAAAAAATATATGGTTTGGTGGGGGTAAATTACATTGGCTGGCTTCAAAGATATATCCCATAAAGGACACGGACGCAGGTTGACTACATGTCAAAATTCCAAGTTGGAATTTTGAGATGCGCATCTCACAAATGTTGCCTTCTAGCCAAAAACAAACCAACAAACCTATGCATGGGTGCTATCCCTGTACTCGGGAGATGTTGCTGAACACATATTGGGTTGTTGTTTGGCAGTGACATATACCAGAATCTGTGAATTCATGCCTGAAGTACAATGCATGTGGGAAAAAAAACTCCCAAAAAAGTACTACCACAAACTTTTACAAAGGCTGGTGGTAGAATTAGTACCTATACAGTATTAAAATACCACCATTTGAAATACCTTAGGATGTCTATTTTCCAAAAATATATGGTTTGATGGGGTAAAATTCATTGGACGGCTTCAAAAATGTTCCAAATGGAACATGGGCGCAGGCTGACTACATGTCAAAATTCCAGGTTGGAATTGCGCACCCCCTAAATGTGGAATTTTAGACCCAATACAAACCAACAAACCTATGCATGGGGGGTATCCCTGTACTCAGGAGATGTTGCTGAACACATATTGAGGTGTTGGTTGGCAGTGGCAAATACCAGAATCTGAAAATTCCTGCCTGAACTACAATGTGTGTGGGGAAAAAATGCCATCCCATCCCTTTGACATAGGTTGGTGGTAGAATTAGCACTTGGAAAGTGTTAAAATACCACAATTTTAAATACCCTAGGATGTCTAGTTTTCCAAAATATATGGTTTTATGGGGTAAAATACTTTGACAGGCTTCAAAAGTGTCCCAAATGGAACATGGGCGCAGGCTGACTACATGTCAAAATTCCAAGTTGGAAATGCACCCCCCCCTAAACGTGGCCTTTTAGCCCCCAAATAATCTAACTAACCTACACATGGGTGGTATCCCTGTACTCAGGAGATGTTGCTAAACACATATTAAGGTGTTGTTTGGCACTGACACATAATAGGATCTGTGAATTCATGCCCGATGTACAATGAATGTGAAAAACAAATTACTATCCATAACATTGACATAGGCTGGTGGTAGAATTAGTGCATGAAAAGTGTTAAAATACTACCATTTGAAATACCCTAGGGTGTCTAGTTTTCAAAAATATATGGTTTTGTGGGGTAGAATACACTTTTTGGCTTCAAAAATGTCCCAAATGGGACATGGGCGCAGGTTTTCTGCACGTCAGAATTCCAAGTTGGAAAACCAAAAAGCGCACCTCTCAAATGTGGCCTTTTAACCCCCAAATAACCTAACCAACCTATACATGGGTGGTATCCCTGTACTCAGGAGATGTTGCTGAACACATATTGAGGTGTTGTTTGGCACTGACATATAACAGGATCTGTGAATTCATGCCCAAAGTACTATGTATGTGAAAAAAAATTACTATCCATAACATTGACATAGGCTGGTAGTATAATTAGTGCATGGAAAGTGTTAAAATACTACCATTTGAAATACCCTAGGGTGTCTAGTTTTCAAAAATATATGGTTTTGTGGGATAGAATACACTTTTTGGCTTCAAAAATGTCCCAAATGGGACATGGGCGCAGGTTTTCTGCACGTCAGAATTCCAAGTTGGAAAACCAAAAAGCGCACCTCTCAAATGTGGCCTTTTAACCCCCAAATAACCTAACCAACCTATACATGGGTGGTATCCCTGTACTCAGGAGATGTTGCTGAACACATATTGAGGTGTTGTTTGGCACTGACATATAACAGGATCTGTGAATTCATGCCCAAAGTTCAATGTATGTGAAAAAAAATTACTACCCAAAACATTGACATAGGCTGGTAGTATAATTAGTGCATGGAAAGTGTTAAAATACTACCATTTGAAATACCCTAGGGTGTCTAGTTTAAAAAAATATATGGTTTTGTGGGGTAGAATACACTTTCTGGCTTCAAAAATGTCCCAAATGGGACATGGGCACAAGTTTTCTGCATGTCAGAATTCCAAGTTGGAAAACCAAAAGGCGCACCCCCTAAATGTGGCCTTTTAGCCCCAAAACAAACCAACAAACCTATGCATGGGTGGTATCCCTGTACTCAGGAGATGTTGCTGAACACATATTGAGGTGTTATTTGGAAATACCCCTTCACATTTTAAGGTAATGTTTACCTAAATTGCAATATATGTGAAAAATTAAAAAAAAAGATTTTTTGCTGCAAACTTTGGCATAGATTGGTGGTAAAATGGCTACATGAAATGTGTCAAAATACCCCAAGTTAAATGCCCTGAGTTGTCTAGTTTTCAAAAATATGTACATGTTGGGGGTCATTCATGGATTTAGTACAGAAATCAGTGTTACAATGTCACTATCGCTAATTTTGAAAGAAGGGATTTTAAAATAGCTTTGCACCACTTATAGTTCTGGCCCTGTAACATGAATAAAAAAGCACAAAAACATAAAAACATGGGCTATTTCTGAACTCAGGACATATATTAGAAACTTTTTAGCAGTGTTTTTTTGTTGTCTCTTGTACATGAGTATACGATTTTTCAAATAAAAGTCATAAAAAAATAATTTTTTCAATTTTTTTGCCATATTTTATTATTTTTTTTACATCAAATTATATGCTATTATCAAAATAATGGTATCAAAAGAAAGCCCTTCTTATGACGATAAAAACGATATATAGTTTGTGCGGGTACCCTAAATGAGACAGAAATAAATTACAGCAAAACACAAACTGCTCAGAAATGTTAAAACAGCCCATGTCACCAAGCGTCGGACAAGCCAAAAAAGTCATGTCACTAAGGGGTTAAGATAGAGAGAATTATGAACAGTTCCAAATACCAGTCAATATTGGCACAAAACCTTCAGGCTTCTGCTAGAAAGCTGAACATGAAGAGGAACTTCATCTTCCAGCATGACAACGACCCAAAGCATACATCCAAATCAACAGAGGAATGGCTTCACCAGAAGAAGATTAAAGTTTGGAATGACCCAGCCAGAGCCCAGACCTGAATCCGATTGAAAATCTGTGGGGTGATTTGAAGAGGGCTGTGCACAGGAGATGCCCTTGCAATCTGACAGATTTGGAGTGTTTTTGCAAAGAAGAGTGGGAAAATCTTGCCAAGTCAAAATGTGCCATGCTGATAGACTCATACCCAAAAAGACCGAGTGCTGTAATAAAATCAAAAGGTGCTTCAACAAAGTATTAGTTTAAGGGTGTGCACACTTATGACTGACGGGCGGGAAAACTCCTCGGCCTCAGACTCGGACTCCTCGACATCTACGGAGACAGGGAAAACACGGGGTACCGATACGCTGGTTGCTGTGGGTATAAATGAACTTAAAACTGACCTCCAATACTTCACTGCTGAACTTAAAAAATATTATTACAATGGCTGTTGATCAAATCCAAGAGGCTATACGTAACGAGCTCTCAGAATTAAAATCGGAGATCAGGGATCATAACACCAGGATCACCGCTGTCCAAGCCTCAGTAACTTCATTGGCCCAGCAACTCAGAGACCAAAAATCTCTGACGGCCCAATTGTCTCACCACCTACTCGACGTAGACAATAGAAGCCGTAGACAAAAGCTGCGCATCCGCGGGGTCCCCGAGGTCCAAGGTAAGGAGGATCTCCTGAAAACCACAATGGACATATTCCAAATGATTATTGGAGATACAGGACAAACTCCCATATTAATTGATAGAGCCCACAGAACGCTCAGGCCTAAATCCACCGGAGCCACCACGCCACATGATATAATCACTAGGCTTCACTCTTACACAACTAAAGAACTTATTTTGAGAGAAGCCCGCAAGCAAGGCCAGATCAAATATAATGGGATCAACATCATGATTCTCTCCGACATTGCCTGGGGTACCCTCCAACTCCGAAAGCACCTCAAAACGATGACTGACATTCTCAGGGAACATAACATCCAATTCAGATGTGGGTTTCCCCTGTCCATCTCAGTGAGGCACGGAGGTGAGATGGTTCACCTACAACATCCAGATGACCTGGAGGATTACTGTAAAACCTTGGACATTCAAGCCCCAAAGCTAGATGAATGGATACATTATGCTCTGGGATCAGCTCCAGGACATATTTTGGAGCAGAATAATTGGCTGCCCAGACCTCAAAGGAAACGCCGTCGTCGCGTACTCGCCAACGCACATCAGGCCCAACCGGAATAGGCAGGCTTGCACTGGCGGTAAAGGAACGGTAACTATGGGTCGGGGTATCACCGGTTCTCGCTGAGAGGACGAAATCCATAGAGACCCAGACTGCAACACATGTTGAAGACCACCCGACCCATAATGTAGACATTCCTAAATTTGTTGTTGCCCTGGAGAGACTTACCCACTTAGAGATCGAATTCAAGACCTCTCAAGCTCCCTGGGGAGACCTGAAACCGATGATAAACCAAAAGGGTTTGATATTATTCCCGACCCAGTGTTTGCCAATCTATTTGCCACCTTTAACATAGTTATCTTGTGTTATTGTTCCTTGTTAATTGTTATGTCATTGTAACCTATCTTCGCAAGCCCAAACACGTGGTCCACAACCACCCACTCTGATGTACACCACACAATTAGCCGCATCAGGGAGCTACACCATAGCTGGTCTTCTCCTACCTGAAGGCCATCGATCCCCCTAAAGAGCCTATTGTCCCTGTATAACAGGGGTAAACTTGCTCAGCAATACACCGGGTGGCTACCTACTCCTTAGACATATTGGCTCTGTTCTCCTTTAGGAGGGCACCACTACCCACAACATCTCCCCTGAGGCGTTGGTGTGAATACTCTCCCCCCCCCCCGCTCTCCTTCTGTATCCCCCCCCCCGCTCCCCTCCCAAATGAGGACACATTCAAACCCATTACAACGTCTCCGAAAGCGCCCACGCTCCAGCCCACAAGCCCACCAGACACATCTAAATCACTTACCATGATGTCAAGCCAACTTAAAGGACAAACACCCCACCTTACTTTCCTCAAAATCAACGCCAAAG
This sequence comes from Pelodytes ibericus, assembly GCA_036172795.1. NCBI lineage: Eukaryota > Metazoa > Chordata > Amphibia > Anura > Pelodytidae > Pelodytes > Pelodytes ibericus. The sequence goes on from CM069862.1 coordinate 67,598,593, forward strand.
GCTTAAACTCCCCATCAAAACGAACCCACCTCTTTAGGGAACTAAGAAGTAGAAAAGTGGACATAGGATTCGTCCAAGAAACCCATTTCTGTCGCAACAAGATACCTAAATTTCAAGACTATATATACACCAAGGCTTTCTACTCCCACTCACCGTTTAAAAAATCAAAAGGTGTAGCTATTTTTGTGTCTAAACACTTCCCTCTTTCTGTACTAGATACATGGGCTGACAGTGACGGCTGGGCCCTTTTTATTAAAGGAAAGTTGGGCATGGAGATGATAACTTTAGCAACTATATATGTTCCTAATAACAACCAACATCTTTTTTTACGTTCCATTCTTAGTGATCTAGACAATTTCGCTGAAGGCATGGTGATACTAGGTGGAGACCTCAACCTGGTCATGGACCCCAAGCTCGACTCCTCCTCCGGAACGTCCTCACACAATAAACACAAATTGAAACAGGTAAAAAAAGCACTTCACCACTCGCAGCTAGCTGATGTGTGGAGAATCCAACACCCTTCCGCCAGTGCTGTATTTACTGCGAGGCATCCTAGGCGGATGCCTAGGGCGGCACATTTTTTGGGGGGGCAGCGCCCCCCAGCACTGAAAAAAATTAAAAAATTAAAAATAAAAAATAAAAAAAAACCCGGCCCTTTAAAAAAAAAAATAGACCGCGCTTGCAGGCAGAGACGGAGGTGAGAGGGGATCGGAAGATCACCCCTTACCATCGCTCTGCCTGCCAGGCTGCACGGGGAGCCGAACAGGCAGCACAGAGAAACCTCCGTTCGGCTCCCCGTGCAGTGTGACATGGAAGTGCCGACAGTCACGTGACGGGCGCGCTGACGTCATACGCGCGCCTGGTCACGTGACCTGTCGGCACAATTGCCGGGAAGCCGAACAGGCAGCATGGAGGGACCATGCTTCCTGCCACTAGCCACCAGGGAAAGGTAAGTGCTGATGGGAGTCAGAGTGTGTGTGATGGGAGACAGTGTGTGTGACTGAATGTGATGGGAGTCAGAGTGTGTGTGATGGGAGACAGTGTGTGTGACTGAGTGTGATGGGAGTCAGAGTGTGTGATGGGAAACAGTGTGTGTGTGGTGGGAGACAGTGTGTGTGTGATGGGAGACAGTGTGTGTGATGGGAGTCAGTGTGTGTGACTGAGTGTGATGGGAGTCAGTGTGTATGACTGAGTGTGATGGGAGTAGGAGTGTGTGACTGAGTGGGATGGGAGTAGGAGTGTGTGACTGAGTGTGATGGGAGTAGGAGTGTGTGTGTGATGGGAGTATGAGCTTGATGTGAGTCTGAATGTTATGTGTGATGTGAGGTCATGAAATGGAGGTGATGGGGCATGTCTTAGGTGTGTAACGTGGGTGTGCAGCTTGGGTAGGGGGGTGCCCGGATTTTGTCTGCCTAGGGCAGCACAAAATCAAGATACACCACTGCCTTCCGCTAGGGACTATACATTCTTCTCACACCCTCACAAAAAATACACAACATTAGATATTATTTTCATTTCTCATAGACACTTAGACCTCCTGTATGACTCAGACATACATAACATCACGTGGAGTGATCATGCCCCAGCTTCCATCACTATTACCCACCCATCACTGTACGTAAAATCACACACCTGGAGAATTAACGAGACCATGTTACAATCCCAAACCCACCTTGTGGAACTGAAAAAGACCCTGACGAGCTATTTTGATGAAAATACAACCCCTGACTTCTCCCCCAAATAGTGTGGGAAGCCCATAAAGCTGTAATTAGAGGGCACTTCATTAAGATCGGAGCACATCTCAAGAGACTGCACACACAAACACTGACTTCTTTACTGGACCGAATACATAAGCTTGAAACACAACACAAAGCCTCCCTCTCTCCCACCACTTTTCTAGAACTAACCAAACTACGATCAGAATGGAATTCCCTATGTAACCTAAAGACACAATTATCCATCAAAAAACGTAAAACTTTTTCTCACCTGTATAGAGATAAGCCTGGTAGACACCTAGCCAAAGCAATCAGGCAAAAATACGCTACCACATTTATTTCAAACATCAAAGATTCCAAGAACTCTCTTAAGCACTCCACACCAGACATAGCGAAAGTATTTAGAGACTACTACAGGGACCTATACAACATCAGAGATTCAGAGGGCGTCCCACTCTCCCCCTCTGAACACCAGACTATCACCTCCTACTTAGACAAGCATATGCACCTCAAGATATCGGAAGATCTCTCGATATCGCTGGAAGCACCTATCACAGCAGAGGAACTCTCTGAAATTCTCAGAGACTCCCCGGCTGGCAAGAGCCCGGGCCCAGACGGCCTAACTACCCTTTACTACAAAACATTTCAAGACATCCTTCTCAAACCCCTTACCAAAGTCTGTAATGCCTTAGCTGTAGGTGGGACCCTGCTGGCCCAATCCCAGGAGGTACATATCACCCTCATACACAAACAGGGGCGGGACCCAGGGTTATGTAGTAACTACAGACCAATTTCCTTCCTGAATGTAGACGTCAACATATTTGCTAAGGTACTCAGCTCCAGGCTAAACCATATTCTCCCCCAACTTATTCATCGCGACCAAGTCGGATTTATACCCAACCGCGAGGCTAGAGACAACACAGTCAAAATAATTGGACTCATTCACCACGCCACTTCTCACAACATTCCAATGGTCTTATTATCCACCGACACAGAGAAAGCCTTCGACAGGGTGACCTGGGACTTTCTGAGAGCAGTTCTTAGGCATATTGGACTAGGCGATACTATGATCAATTGGATCCCTATATCATGCCCCGACGGCTCGAGTTAGAGTCAACGGCTCCCTGTCGGACCAGCTCACCCTGTCGAACGGAATACGTCAGGGATGCCCTCTCTCTCCCCTCCTGTTTGTACTAGTTCTTGAACCACTTCTAAACGCAATAAGGTCCAACACCTCTATACATGTACTTATAATAGGGCCCCATCACCATAAAATTGCCGCATTTGCAGATGACATACTCCTCACAGGAACACAACCCTTAATATCACTACCAAATATACTAGCTGAGTTCCAGGCATACAGTTCATTGTCCTTCTTCAAGCTAAATGCATCCAAATCAGAAGCCCTAAATATTTCTGTCCCCCAACAAGAGCTACTTACTCTACACCAATCATTTCCATTCAAATGGGCATCCACTAAACTTAAATATTTGGGGATTTTTCTCACGCCACAAGTAGACTCGCTATTTCACACAAATCACCAGGCAGTGTTGCTCAAGGTAAAAGAGGACTTACATAAATGGTCCTCGCATAAAATATGAATTTCTAATCAGACCCAAAGAAAGAGGGGGACTGGGGGTCCCAGACGCTGAAACATACTATCAGGCCTCAATTTTGGCCAGAATAGTTGAATGGTCCCGCCCACCACACAAACTTTGGGTCTCAATCGAACATAACTCCATGGTAGTGCCTGTCCCAATTGCGGGATGGATCGTGCCTAAGCAAACAGTAACATTCGATAACAAGCACCCCACAGTTCCCTCCACCCTCTCAATATGGAAACGGATTTCCACTAAACAAGGACTACTTAGCACCCCTTCCCCACTCCTCTCCCTGTCACACAATACAGATTTCCCCCCAGGTATGCATGTGAGACCCTTCGATCAGTTCCTCCTGCAACCTACCCCCTTCCTGAGATTAGGACACTTCCTGACAGATGACAGGACCCTAAAAACATACTCATCTGTCGGTACCACTTTCTCCACAATCCTACCTCTTACACCACAATGAACATTCCATATCCAAATGCAAACACTCACTCACTATCAAGTTGCTGAATGCAGCCAAAATGACGATACCTAGATTCTGGAAGAATAAGCACATACCTACATTCAGAGACTGGATCGATTCGGTCGAGGAGTTGACACGGGTGGAGGAGTTATCCCAAGCATTGGTGGATAAGGGCCTCGACCATAACAAATACTGGCTCCCCTGGATATCGTTCTTAGAATCAGATGAATGCAGGTCGGAAGCTGCCTCTCCAAGCTGCTAACTACTATATTACCATCTCTAAAATGAGGGGGCCACTAAGGTAATGAGGAGATCCCAGATAAAGCAGTAGAGACCCACCATGTCATCAAGTAACACAAGGCTTACCTGGTTCAGGCGCAATTATAGGTACTGTTTGATATGGATCCAATGTCAGATGTTACATAGCCAACTTAATGAAAGAGAAACGTGTTCGAACCAAAGAACAGTGAACGGGTTCCTCCGCAGCATGAAGGCCACAAACCTATGTTGCAAATAAGCTTAATAATCCACCTTTTTCCCCCACTCTCATGGAGAATGCAACAATGTTTTTACATGATCAAGATCACTGCAATGTATGTAATGTGTCCCCCTCCCCCCCACCCCTCTATTCCCCTTCCTCCCCCCACCCACTATTTCCCCCCATTATATGTTTTTTGTGTTTCACATTTTATTGTTGATCTCTATAATTGAAAATCCAATAAAAATATTTCAAACAAAAAAAAAACAAAACACAATTTTTAAACGAAAAGGCAGAATACCCCACAGTGGGCAAGGAAATGAATTACCTCCAAACGACCAATTTTAAATATTTCCCAGCACAAGTTGTTTACACTAGATGCACTCAGGATTAGATTCTCAAACATAGACATGACACGCATAACTTATCAACAGGTACAGAATCATATATTCAATACATCTCCAGATAATATTTGGGAAAATCCTTGGTTGACTCTTATAGACTCTGCAAATAGAACCCGCTATAGTACGTCCACTCTACAACTAATACTGGCTTAATCAAGTGGTCTATACATCTTCAGCATTTATCCACTGATACAAATTTAAAGGAAAATGTCTCACGATTAAGAGAAATGTTTTTAAAAATACTCCATAGAGCCTATATGTTCCCATTATGTCTAAAAAACACTAAAATAACTCAAAATTAGTTCTGTTATAAATAAAACCAGACAGGAGCAGAATTTCTTCATCTTATATGGCAATGTAAAGTGATATGTCAGTTTCAGAATGTTGTCCAGTGCTATGTGGGACAAACATTTGGCATTCCTTTGCTTAACACCCTAGAATCCACCCTCTCTGGCTAATCTAGCTTACCCATCAAACATGTCTGCTTTACCAGAATAATCTCCGCTGTAACAAACAAAACCATTTTACAATACTGCATAAGCACTGTAAAAACGGAAGTAGGATTGGCAACCTAATCTGCTGTGTGGCAATTAAGTATTCTAATACAGTGTTCTAATACAGTGTTCTAATATGGGCAGAACTCTGAATAAGCTTCTGCAATCTAGCCTCAGGCATTAATGGAGTCTACACTCTCCAGAGCACATGGCAAGTAACCAGTTGTCACCTCCAGTCCCTAATTCTACAAGCCCCTCCCCCAGTCAATATGGTTTCTGGAAATACTACTAGAAGACTGGCTGTGGGGGAGGGAGTGTACAACAAAGAAGGTGGGCTCTCTCTTGAAGAAAGACTTGGCCAACCTTCTTGCAAGCTCTCTTACACACGGTGTCCATTGGGGACAACATCTCTCTCTCTCTCTCTCTCTCTCTCTCTCTCTCTCTCTCTCTCTCTCTCTCTCTCTCTCTCTCCGGCTGCCTGGTAACACGTGATTCCAAGGAGTGGTAAATGTATCACATGTGTGAATGCTTGACTTATTGTTTCAGCTAGTTGATTCCATTCAATCAATGAATAATTAGTGATAGCATATACCAACCTAGTACCAGTTTTCATATGTATCTGTAGTATTTGTATGTATTGTTTATTTGTATGTGTGTAGCCTCTATTAATTAAATATTGTTGAATTGCCGAAAGCAAGGAGTGTGGACTCTGAATTTACACTCAGTAGTTAAGAGTTATCAATAGCATAACTAGATATATTGGTGAAGATTTATATCTTTATCAGTAAAAATAATACTAATTTATTTCAAGCACGGATAAGCCGTGCTTATCCTTCTTCAAAGAAAATCTCTTTTATATATTTTGTATGACTTGACTCAACACCCAACAAAATAAGACTGGGGGAATAGAACGTTTTCTTTTTTAAAGATTGGAGCTTATATATCAACGCACTGTCTCTGGACCTAGAAAGAAAAATTAAACAAGCCTTTCAAACCTCACCTTGGTACATGAGCCAAATTCTAAAAAAAAAACGAGATCCAATCTGTATACCATAATGACATACTGGAATGCTATTTGTTTGTCTGCACTATTACATAATACCTTGTAAATTAATAAAGGATGTTTTGTCTAATATCTGATATGTTAGAGTGTAAATGGCATGTACATAACAACCCACCTTTGAATATTATATAGATAATAAACAAAGCCTCAACCCAATTTAAAAACAAAAATATGAAACCGGGGCCTAAAGTTAAAGTTAAAAAATTAAAGTAGAGGTTACTAGATATATTTAGATTTTGTAATCATCAGTAAACATTTCAAGTCATCCCATATACTATGTCTTGTTATATATAAACACTATAGATAATATAGAGTTACACATACATGTTATACATAATTAAACATATCAATTGCTAGAGCTTAAGTATCAAATGATGTTAGATATAAATTTGATTGTTGCCAAAAATCGACATGTCATTTAAAATCTAAATCTCCATTAAATATAATTTCTTGTTGCACATAGATTGTATTAAATTATATACAATATAAAAATTTTTAAAAAATCTGATACGACAAAAGCTGCTCGTTAATTTCTCAGTATATCTCTTTCTTCTCCCATCTCAATAAAAAATATTTATCTGACTGATGTTGTGATGTTTTTTTTTCCTATTACATGTAGCATCGTGTCAGGATGGGTTCCAGTACCTTCTGGAATTCACTGTTTGCTATCCAAACTGAGATGTTCTTTGTAAATGGGTCAATGATGAAGATCAGTAAAATTTAACAAAAGCCATAGACAAGCAAAAAGTAAAAATAAAATACCTGAAACAACATGTCAATTGGTGTATGGTTTTTCAGTATATCTCTTTATTTTCCCATTTCAATAAAATACTTTTATCTGACTGACATTTTGGTTTATTTCTCCCATTATATGTAACAGTGCCCCAGGTTTTACATTTTTTCTGATGGATGAAACTAAATCCAAATTATTTACATTTTGATATACAATGTGTGAGTGGTTTAAGCACTGCTCGTCACATAATGTACATGCCCAGGAAGTATCCAAACGATTGTTGGTGTGTTCATTTTATTTTATTGGTTACTTCTGAAAAGTGGTTGTAAATTATTTTTATAAATACTGTAGTGGTAATTTTTCTAAACCGACCTGTTATTAAATGGCATTATTCTGATATTGTTATATAACATATTAAACCAATAACTGTTATATTAACCATATAAATAATGCATAACTATAAACCTCTTATTGAATCATTTTTTTCAGAACTAACCTGCTACTTTCAACACACATTGCACACATACTATGCGGTTACCCCCATAACATTATTTTTAATGGCTTGAAACAAAAAGGGTAAACTGAGGTATAATTAATAACAACAACAGCTGGTTTACCATATGTCATGTGGATACTGTAACTGGATATGAGACTAAAATGGGAACATGAGTGATTACTGTAACTTTCTGCATATGCTGAATTGGGAGTGAGAGATAATGTTTCCCATAGGTTTTTATGTGCAGTTGCTTCCATAGTACAAAAAAATGCCATTTATACAAACATGTGAGTAAACTTGATTTTTAAAAAAAAAATCACATTTGTAAGAAAACAAAGGAAGATTGTAGTGATCCTCTATTCCTGACAACATACAACACTTAAAAAGTTCAAACTTATGCAAAATCGATTTTGTTTTTGGCAGAAATATTAAGAGGGCAGTTCGAGATGGTGCTCAACAACTAATGCATTTTGGACCTAGGTGGGTGCTGACTTTAGTCTACCTATTAGTCCAAAAAGCATTAGGATTTTAGTATCATCTCTAACAGCCCTGTTTATCTTGATAACAATAAATGGACATAACATCATTTTAAACTGTTTAAAACTTTGTATGTTGCTGAACGATCTCCAAACAATGTTCTTTCATTTTCCTACTCTAGAGTGGCATCGACACCACAGGAGCCATGTCTCATCCATGGAAAGCCCAAACTGTGACATTTTCAATTCAAAAGGACTATGCTGTTTGTTCCATTATTTCTTTAAAAATAACATATGTCCAAAATGCAAGTATTGATCATAAATCATAAAAAAAAAAAAAACTATTTAGTTTGATTTGCACCTGTGCTATTCTGGCATTAAATTAGGTAGGAACAACACCTTTTTGCTTCATGTGCCAGTACATACTGGAAAAAAAACAGCAAACAAATATTTCCCTAAGTAAAGCAAAAAGGGGTTAATCACAATATGGTTGCCAAATTGTCTTTCATTTACTGAAAAGGACTGAAACGTGAATATGTACAGCAACAGAATTGTCCACTTGCAAACCCATTAATTCACATGCCAATTTGATTCATTTTCAAGTTCACAGACCTTAGTTCAGAAGAATAGAACACATTGAGCAAATTGCTAGGCTTGCAGAACCGCTCACCTTCATTTGAAATGTCAGCAAGTTCAGTTAGTCTTTACTCAAGTAGTTAGATTTGAAATACATGTGCATATTCATATTTATGTTATTCCCCAGGCAGAGGACCATACATCATTGATGTTAGCGCTCCCTCTCAGAAAGTGCACTGGAATTTAGAAACTGGAGACTCTCTGGTGCCAGAAGTTTGTTACTGATAAGGTAGCTTTTTTGTGTGTAAATTATAATACAACATACTCCCGATCGACAAGTTCACAAACAGTTCTATAATAAAGCCCAACATCAAAAAATGACTCACATTCATTACTCAGAGATAGTCTGTAGATCATTGATTTCACATTTCAATATCCAATGTACTGCTGTATTCCTCTGGAAGTTTGCAACATACAATCAGTGCAATAACTTGCAACCTACGCTAATAAATGGGTCATCTGTAATTCTGTTTGCCATCCACTGGTTAATTATTATTTTATATAGCACCAACAGTTGATGTCATGCTTTGTACCATGTATTGGGTATGATGCAAAAAGACAGACACAAACTTATATAAAATGAAGAGCGAGTCCAGCCCAAGAGCTTGCAATCTAAAAGGAATGGAGTGACAGATGAAATATAAGTGACAGGGGAGGAAGTAGATATCATTGATGTGATAGGTGAAGAAAATAAATTAGTTATGCTACAGTATAGGATGTGTTTAACCAAGTAACTTGTAGGTTTCGTTTTAGAAGGTATTCGTTCTTATAATTCAGTGGTTCTCAAGCCAGTTATTAAGGTTCAACACCAAATCATGTGTTATACATGTACATTAAACCAAATATGGATAATCCCTAAACCCTGGACTGTTGATTGGGCCACCAGGACTGGCTTGAGAACCACTGTAATTGATGGAGATGGAGGGTGAGATTTGAAGTTCCTTAGTACTGTGCTCAAGAGATGTCCTGCAGGTGTGAAAAAGAAGAGGTTATAATAGTGGAAGAGAATCGCAAGCCATGCGATCAGAGCATATGTTGAGTTGGTGAGTATCAATAGGAGAAATGTAAGTTGTACCATAATCATGAAGGGATTTATAAGTTAATGTAAGGATTCTGAATTTGCTTAAAGCCAACTGGTTTTGTGACCCTCTCACTTTGTTAGGTAAGCTGTCTTGACTTTAGAGTGATAACCTAGAAAGCCACAAAGCAGACCAGTATCACCCTTACTAAAGAAGTCTAGGAAAATCTGTAATTCACAGTCAGACCTAAACAAAGGATCAATGACCATTATCTAGGGAGGGCTTGTAATGTTTGTCCCAGGGAAAAAAAATCATCTTTATGGCCCATGTTGCCACCAGAGACCACCCATCATCCTCACAAAAATGTAGAGATGTTGTAATCCATTAAAATGGTTTAATATATTAATGTTAACTAACAATGCATGTAAGTGCACTCTTCATATCCTGGCCGCTACACATTAGTGTGGAAAAGCAATGCAGTATTATGAATTGTGTAGAGGGGTGTGGCTATTAGTATAACAATGTATTTAATAACAATTAATAATGTTGAACAAAATTAAAGATTCATTGTTTGATATGCCAATTCCATGATCAGAAAAACTAAGGAACTAACCCTGGCGAAATGACAGTTCTAAATTGAAGTTTCCAATATGTATCGCTGACATTACACTTCAAACAGCATATCTTTAATCATAAAAAGGAGATCACAATTAGGATTTGACCAAGTATCGGCAATGTTGCCAAAACTCAGTACAACATGATTCCATGATTACAAACTGATATAATGCTTAAATAATTTGTACTGGCAGCCAAAATTCTTTTACTGACAGGCCTAATTTGTTTTAGTTTTTTACTGACTGCCAGTAAATTTACTGATGGTTGGCAACCCTGCCCACAACCGTTCAGAAAGATTCATCTGCGTTATGTCATCCTTTAACCCTTACAGCTATTGAATGAGCAACATCGGCATTTTTGGGAACAGTCTAAAAACCTTAACCGTTGAAGAGTGTCAGTAAAAAGAGGTGGCAAGTGGAGAATGTTAATATTTTTTTCTTGGACACCTATCATTCTCAAGATTTATAAATGGCCTATTCACAATGAGGAGTCCTTCAGCTGAGCTTATTTTGCAAACATAGCCACTTTAGGTCATATTGCAGAACATTTAAAGGTTGCCTGAAATAGCTGTGTTAACCTGATGTAAATTTGTGTGTTTTAGAATAGAGAGCATGCATAGGCTCACAGCCGAAAGCCGCTAGCATGCATATGGTAGTATCACGAAGTGTGTGCTCAGACCCCAGCTATCTACCGAACAGTCATTTATTGTAATCCCACGAATAATGTCAAAGTTATATATTTTTATGTTAAAACCCGGTTCTGCTGTACGGAGGGATAATCCACTTAACAGCATATTCTAGTGGGAGTATCCCTCCCGTACAGCAGTGCATGGTGGGAGAAATGTCCTATATTTTCAGTTTCCCATGTAGTCCACTACTGTATAGCCCCTGTAAGGGGATTAAGGAAACCCCTTGCATGGGGAATTGCATAAATGCTGGAGCCGTGAATAAACTAATCAGTTGACTCCCAGAACTGTATTTCGTCCGGTTATTGGGGGATTTGGGATATTGCCTTACTTTCCAGCGCTTCAGTTGGATTACCTTATTTTACCAGCGGGATTTAATATTGCAGCTCCACTACAAACAGCATAGTTGCTGTTTTGGCCTGTGATCTTGGATGAATTATCTGAGATCATCTGAGAAAGAGCATTCGCTATACACATAGTATTCTTAAATACTGACAAAGCCATTCTAATTGTATGTGGATCAAAACCTAAATTAGTTAAACAGTGCAATCCCAATTAGCAGCAAAATAAAACATAATTGACCTCAGACCAGCTAATCTAGATTTAGCCATTTCCTCTCTTCTCTGGTTTAAAAACACTTCAACCACAATGCCTCAACAATTCTGATTGCACAAACAGATGTCCTATAATTAAATGGAATAAACGTGGTGTATATTTAGAAATGTTTAACTCCTTTGTTGATCAAATTTATAATTAGAATAAAATCTATTTTTGCCAGTGTCACGTGGGATTTCTCTCTTGATTTCTCTCCATTTCTATTAACAAAATCTAGAGCACTATTTACTTGTAGGTACATGGACCATCTTTTAACTATTGGCCACAATCATGGATAAATGTAACACTGCAGATGTTCAGGAAAGACAAATCTCATTCGACTCAGGGAGCTTTATGGCTGATTAAACATCATGGTATATGCAGTTACCCAACATCTGCTGTGCCAAAGTTAGCCATCACTGATTGTCCACTTTTTGGGTTTTATAAACCAAACCCAAAGCTCATTGATTGTATAATAATCTAAAAGTTAACCTCCCCCACTCATTAAGAAACATTTCTATAATTCTCTCATTTGTCTCCCCAGATTCATTTGAATAACTAAAAGCCAAGTGGAATGAAACAGAAAGCATAAAGTGTTTGGAAAGGATGAAGAGAAATAAAAAACGAGAACCAAGTATTATACCAAGATGGTGTAGGAAGTGTTTTATGTTACAAAAATGTATTTTCTTATTTCATTCAATATTGAATTTGAAAGTGTTAAGATTAAAATTAACAAGAGAAAATGAACATCATTTTTAAATGGCTCTTGCTATGGTTAGCAGATTTTGAAAATATAATAATGGCCCTATCTCAGAAAAAATGTTTTATTTTGTGAAAATCGTCAACCAATAAAAATCTTCACTAGTCTTTACTATATCTATACTAAACTATATATCTATACTTGCCAACATTTACTAGCTTGGTTCCAAGAAGCCAAATGGCATGCTCTATTTAGGAGCATCAAATGATGCTGCATGACCCCACAACATTATTCTTCCACCTACTCTGGGCTTGTGGAGGTTAAAATACAAGTCTAATCTATTGATGAACAGTAAAGTCAGATTAAAGACTTGGCCTTTTGAACCTGATGCAGTTGGCAAATTAATTGTATATACATTATAGATGAAATAGCACAGTGTCACATAATTTTGATGCAACTGACGCATCAATTAAAAGTTCCAACAACACCCTCATTTCTTGTTTAAGTCTAAAATTCATAATTGCCTCTTTTATTCAATCAATGTCATGGTTCAATGCATACAAAGACCTCAAAGTTACTAGAATCAAGTTTTTAATTAACAACAAACTGCAGAATTTTCTTGTGGAATTCTTAAAGAATACACTTCACGAGCTGGGTTTAATCTTACATGATCATGGTAAAGAATTAGAATTTCCATATCATCATTGCTAAACATGACATTTTATGACACATGTATTCTGTAATAATGTAATTTGTTCATATTCTCATATTTCCTGTGCCCAAATAGAGGAATTGTAATTAGCATCTAAGCACCATAAGGGCCAGAAAAGTATAATGCTTATTGAATATTATTATATCCACAGTTACTAGTGCAATTAGAAACATAGAAACATAGAATGTGTGGCAGATAAGAACCATTCGGTCCATCTAGTCTGCCATACTTTTATTAGTCCCCAGTTCCCGGTAATTACTAGTGCCGGTTTCAAATACAGATAAAAAGCTTTCTCAGAAATCTTAATTAACCCTTAATGACCAAAGCACCAAACCGGAGTCTTTGTGTTCCTGGCCCCAGCCAGGAACATACAAGCAGGGACCCGATCAGGGTCTCTGTAGACTCTGTCTGTCCATGCCGACATCCTGTAATACTTTGTGATGTCACATGTGCCGTCCTGCAGGTTTTTTCAGTAAAATGTAGCCAACGCTACAGGGACCCCGCTGCAAGTCCCTGCACAGCTCATCGCTCAACTTTTCAAACGGAACTGCTTTTAGATCTATGTATTGTTCTACAGTGTACTAGTCAAAATCAATATTCTATGGTGCCGTATTTTTACAATATTATGAACCCATTGTACATTTTGTTGTATCACAAACACATGTAATGGCCGGGATTCTATGCTGGCCGCTAAGTTCAGCAAAAGTTAAAGGAACAGTGTGTGATTTAACTAACATGGGGACCACAGAAGTGCCGTATGTTACATTTTAACACCTGCCTTTCTTGGCATGAAGTTGGTGGGAAAAAACAAAAATTATTTTTTGCCTATTAGCTTTTCCTGGCAAGCACTGAATCACTGTTTGTACAGTAATTACCTCACAACACGGTGCTTCAATACTGTTCTGTACCAGTCCTGGTACAGACCTTGCAGCCTGAAACAGAAATAAAATGGAATTTGAAGAGAACATGGAATCTGCCTGGCTATTGGGATTCCCAAATTTATCTCCTAAAAACAATTCTTCAACACCGGCTATATTCTATCCTAAGTGACACATTGTATCTGATAGACAGTGAGAAGGGTATGTCTTTGTTGTTTTTTTGGATTGGCCCATTAATTGATTATACCTGACCACAATGTTTTCCTTTGGAAGCAGGAACGGGTCATGCTGGTTGACTGGAGGTGGGGTCAGTTTCAAAATATGTAATTTTGATTTGTGATTGTTCAAAAATCTATGGACTCATCCAGAAAAGGGACGGAGCTCAGTAGGGGTGAGCTGTCAGAGATAATAAGAAGGGTATGAAACACTCGATGCCGCTAAAGATGACCAATAACCATTCATAAAAACAGTATCTCCCAAGTTCGTTTTACAGGGCAATAATATGACATATACTTAACACATATTCAGATTTTGTTATCGTGTGCATTATTTCAGATATAGTTTAACACTCACTAATATAAAAATAACACATCAAAATAATAATATATTGACTGAGCCCAATACACCAATAAACAACACCTATTGCTAATCAGTACATACCAAGTTGTTACAGGCCTAAGAAATCTGTAGCAGAGTTGTAAAATAGAAGACATGGCTTTACCTAAATCAGCAGAGAGCACCCAACACACAATCAATGGCGCCTTTACTCTGAGCAATGTCATGTTATATTCACACAATCCTCATGTATCAGAGTAACCAGCGGTACTGCAGAACTAGAATCTACTAAAACCCAATATTACACCAGCTATCTAACCTTATCTAAGGACAATAAATATCAGTGTAAAATGGTAAAATATTAACTACTAATTAGTAATTTATCTCTTTTAGTATTTTAACATATAATGAGTAAGATGACATAAACACATTTAAATATATATTGGAAACATAATAACATAATATATCCATATAATAAAGTTTGATCTTAAATCTAAGTCTGCAGGTAAAAAAATTAAGCTCAAACAGCAAATACTAAGACTAATGGCTTAGAATGAAACCCAACATCTGATTTGATTTACCATATAAGTATGCAGAAATTACAATTTAAAATATAAATTTTGAAGTAGACTATAGTTACCAAGGTGTTACGAAGATTCTGGAGATGTTCCTTCTGGCATAATGGTGGATGGTGTCAGTATGGATTTTTCAGGTCAAACTTTTCCCCAGCTTAGGTCTTCAAGACTTCATCTCTCTGCCCTCAACTAGCCTAATTTCTATCCCAATTTTACATGTCAAAAGCTACCCATTGAGGGTATAATAAAAAAAGTGAATTATAATCTGAATTCAAGAATTTTACCTATTCGTTTTTATAGTCATTTGAACATATATATTCAATTAACTTTTTCTTTGAAATAAAACTAGAATAAACACTCCTAATGTACTATATGAAATATCAGGTTAATATCTAATCACTTCTAATAGCATACTTGTGAATAAGATATTATTCTAAGTTATATTTATTTACAACATAAAAAAATAAAGCACAGTGAATTTAATGAATTAAATAGATATAAACCAAGGTGTGAATATCATAGTGAAGCATAATATAGTGAAATATTAAATAAGCATAGTGTGTATACTACAGCCAAATATGGCATATACATATATCTAAACACCTACCACACACACATATATATACATGTGCTTTAATATTTATATGTTAGCTACCATATGTTCACAGACAATCTTTAATTCATTCAGCATTTCAAATTTAGTTTCAGACCTTATAAGATATATATATTTATATATCTATATCTATATCTATATATATATATATATATATATATATATATATATATATATATATGTAACCCCTCTGGGATTACAATCATTTCTGCTGTGTCACTGAGTACCCTGCAGTTTTGTGTGGTGCCCAGCAGATGGTGAGCTTTAGAGAACAAGACTAAAAACAAAGACCCTGACTCAATTTTAAGAAACGAGTTAGTTCAGAGCTGGAGAGAGAAGGAGAAAGAGACTGTTAAGCAGTTGTTGGGCTCTAGGAACTGAGGCCTGTCTGATCTAATGCCCAGAAGGATTACTGAAGCATCCTGGAGGAATATTCCTGCATGTAAATGCCAGCAGACCGGCATGTGTGTGGCAAAGCCTGCTTCACAGTGAGGAGATAGTGATGTGATTGCAGCCTGTGTTACAGTGGTAAGCTGAAACCCTCTCCCCCTGTCTCACACAGGGTGCCCTGAAAGTCAGCACACAGCTAAAAGTCCTTGGTCTTCTATTTTTATGCCAGTTTCATTTTACCTTCAGCCATATTGTGGATTACAATATTTATGGGCCCCAACTATGTGCACCAACTAAAGGTACCAGACTGCTTGTGGGGTGGAACCTGGAGTGGGCTGCAGTATTTATTGCGGGTTGCTTTAAATGGGCCATTGCACTTCTAAATATTTGACTGTGTTATGTTTATTTCTCTGTTATTTATTTGCATAGTGCTTTTACTGTGCAATACAAAGTTATATTTAAGTTAGCTCTGTGTCAGTTTTATTACTTGTGTAGATATGTTCCCAGTGGGACCCCCACATCCATACACTGGGTGGAGGCATTGCCGCCATCATGTACCCCAACTCCCAGGTAGCTGAGACTCAGGATCACCCTGCAGAGCGCAAGAAGGTAACTGGGGAAAAGGACCACAGGGGTATAGGTGGGCCTGTGCAAAAACCCATTCCAGATATATTTATAAATATCAGTCCCGGGTATTAATCATAATAATTAATAATGTTCATTTATAATGTTAGGATCAGGGCTGGCTCTTTAATAGGGCAGACTGGGAAAGCTGCCCCAGGCGGCAACCTGGCAGAGGTGGCACTTTGCTGCTCCACACAGCGGTCTTTTTCTTTTTTCCTGTGTCCGGGGGAGCTTGATAGAAGGAGGTCTCAGCCAATCAGGTGAACTTTTCTGATCAGCTGAGCGTTCAGAAGCCTCCTGTGATTGGCTCTGTCCCTCCTTCACACGAGGAGCTCAAAGCAAATATATGCATGGGCCAGGTAAATTAAAAACTGACAGTGCGTGTGTGTGTCAGTGTGTGTATGTCAGTGTGAGTGAGTGTGTGTGTGTGTGTATGTCAGTGTGAGTGTGTGTGTGTGTGTGTGTGTGTGTGTGAATGTCAGTGTGAGTGTGCATGTGTCAGTGTGAGTGTATGTATTTCAGTGTTTCAGTGTGAGTGTGTGTGTGTATGTCATTGTGAGTGAGAGTGTGTGTGTATGTGTGAGAGTGTGTGTGTGTGTCAGTATGTGTGAGAGTGTGGATAAAGGGGTTAACTCCTCTGATACTGCCTATATCTGTCTAGCCATGATTTTAATCCTCGCCTGCCAATACTTGCTCCATATAATTTTGCATATAGAAAGGTGCTCTTGCATTAAATTATCATTTCCTGATAAGTTTCATTTTAGTTTAAATTATCATGACTGTGGGCTTTTTTTTTTGGGGGGGGGGGGGGCAGCATTTCGTTTTTCGTCCCAGGCAGCACAATGTCTTGGGCCGGCCCTAGTTAGGATTATGTTAGAATGCACCAAATATCATGACAGAGCAGAGCTAAATGATACCACCCAGAGACACCATAATTCCCCCAGAAGCTTAATGCAGATGCCAAAACAGGATCTGAAAAAAGTCCAGGTACACTTATAGATTGGTTTTAATAAATATCTTTGGCAACATGTAAACCTGATAATATAGATATAGGACAAGTGTTATAGCCTGCACCTTCCTCTACTGTGCATGATACAGAGTGAGTGGTAGAAACTTTATGAAACATAAAATAATAATTTCAGAAAGTTTTGTGTAAATAGTTTGATGATCAAATTAAAATCAGAGAAATTACTTCATTCATGCAAGGGAAACACATCTCATAAAATAATAAAACTACAGGTCCTCATCAGTCATGCTTAAAATCGTCCGAAGTAGCAAAATGAATGTGTTCTTATTTGAAGTGCATAAAATTAAAGGGAATTTTATTTTTTTCTCTCTAAGTAATCTGCTAAAATTGGATATTTTCTTTAATATGGTTAAACTGCAAATTTGTTTCACTATTCAACTTTGTCTTTTTTTTTTTTATAACAGTTCGAATTTTGAAATGTTAATGAATTGTGGCCATGAAATGTCAGTAAATGCCAGCACCTGAGTTTAACAAAAAGCAAAACACATGTAAAAATAGAATGCAAATATCTATGTGGCAACCTTCGCCTTATTAAAATTTTTGTTTAGGTTGTTCAGTTTATTTTCACTTCATCCAACTACTAGGTTTCATTTCCCCTAAAAATGCGATTCCATGTCCTATTAGCGATATGTCCTTCTTTATAGAGGATGTGCCTACTCTCAGAAGCTATATTTAGATAGAACTGGGAAAAGGAGTTATCTACACACTCACTTACACACATACACGGACAGTCTGTCACTCACACACAGTCACTCATACTGAGACACACACACTCACTCACACAAAACACACACACACTGAGACACACTCACACTGAGACACACTCTCGCTCACACTGACACACACACACACACACACTCACACTGACACACACACTCTCACTGAGATACACACACACTCTCACTCACACTGACATACACACTGTCAGTTTTTAACTTATCTGGTCCATGCATCTATTGCTTTGAGCTCCTCGTGTGAAGGAGGGACTCAAGCAGTCACGAGAGGCTTCAGAACTCTCCTCCAATCAGGAGAGTTGAGAGGCCTCACCTGATTGGCTGAGACCTCCTTCTATCAAGCTCTCCCGGACACAGAAAAAAAAAAAGGAAAAGACAACTGCATGGAGCAGCAAAGTGCCGCCTCTGCCAGTCTGTCCCATTAAAGGGCCAGCACTCTGCACATGCTTGCTAGAACTGTCACAAAGCCACCAAGCCCTGCCCCACATTACTGGGGAAAGACTTTGAGACTTATTTACAAGTCTTCTGATATTTTATTTAGAAGTTCAACCAATCATCAAATGCATAAGGCTATCCTAAAGAAAAAAATAAAATAAATCTGAGCTTTTGTTATGGGTAGACTAGATGAGGCAATTGGTTACATAATAATCAATGCTTTTGTGTTTCATCAGCAAACTCAATCAGGATTCTGTTATCATAATGACTATGATTACTAAAGCAAAGTAAAAGAGGTACTTAAGGTTACATGGAAGTTCTTTTACTTTTAAGGCTATCCATCTGTTAATTAGAAAGAAGTATTGTGTCACACCCTGTATTATAGAACCTCTTATACCAGCCACTTATCTTTATAAGCACACCCATAACTAATAAATTAAACTCTGCACTCACAACTTGGATTACTAAATCTTTCCAAAGGCTTTGTGTACACATTATTTAAGGCTCTAATTTGTATTTAATTATAATCCTGTCATTTGCATCCAAGCAAATGCTGTATGTTCATTAATTCGGATCTTATTTAAGAAGATCTATAGATAAAATGTAATTTAGCAATTGAAAGTAGTCATTGGTGTATAACTCAATTATTTTCAAAGGAAAATAAAAATGTGTTGATGGCTAATAATAATGCTTAACAATACATTTTTGCAAATGGACCTTTTGATTTATAAGTAACCTTGTCATCCTTTAAAGGGTGTTTTAATTAACTAGATGGCCAACTTAGAATGAAAGAAAAAGATGAAAAATAATTAAATGTTTTACTGTTGTCAATTGTATAGTCTTTAATGTAAGAAATACATCGGCCCATGTTGCTCTAATAGTGTTTTCTTATGTTTAAAGAGTAGGCAGTCGCTTGACGTGGTATTTTTTTGAAGCACAGATAAGGATAAGTCCACCTATGTAAATATTAGCCCTACCTCTTCTGTCCATGTTCTGCCCAGTTCTATGTGAAGCCATGGTTGTACTGTAGTATCCCTGGATGGTATAATTCTCCCTTATATGTAAATACTATATATTTATAAAAGGTATTGCACATGAAAAGTGCCTTGAAAGTAGAAGAAAGACACAACTGCCTATTTGATTCTTGGTGGGAGTTAGCTTTATTCATTGACACAAGACCATAGCGCCACTTTTTGGCACTATTTCCATATGTGTCAGTTTTATCGATGACCACCGAAGGGCGTACCCACCTAGCCCTACTGCATACTATGATACAACCCAGCCAATCGGTCTATGACTACAGAAGCACAGAATATAATTTTTCATTGCGTGAAATATACTCTCCACTTACCTATTTAAATGTACTGATCAGTCAATACTTTATGGACTTGGGTTCAACTACTTTTAATCATTGGGGTTTAAGGTTTTAACCAAGTGTCGTTTTAGACTAATAATGAACTCTTACTCTGGAGAAGTTGCATAATTTTACTTATTACAATGTCTAAAAAAAGATCAGTATGGAAATACTATATAGTCTATTCACTAAACAGTGGTGAACTAGGCTGACAGTCAGTAGTAAAAACACAGTCTGTAATGAACAGAAAGGCAAGTTAGAGAATATTAATTTGGGTTGTTAGTACAATGATCTACAGCTCACTGTTTATTAAATAGGCCCCTGCATGTTGACAGGGTATAAAAATGAGAGCGAAGGGTAGAGTCACAAAGGATCGATCAAGTGTTGTAGCCCCATCCAACTGTATGAGGGACAACAATTCACGGGCTGTATTATGTCATGTCTATACACATTGAAATGTAACATAAATATGAGAAGGGCAGAATATAGAATAAAAAGGCACATAGTGGGATGCAATGTAGTGTATTACATAGTGGATGTGGAATAATAAATGGAAAATCACATGTAAAATGAAATTTGGACATAGGTGAGTGAGCTATAAAAAAACAGTGACATATTTTGGAGCATTAATAGACATGTCAGCAGTGAACTAATTAATATAACTGTAATAAACAACATACCTTGTTTAAAAAGTTTAATGAAATGTTTCTACTTTTTAAAATCCAGATAATGTGCTGTCAATTTATCCTACCTATTCACTATTGAGGATTATGGGAGCTGCAGTGTGTTTACCAAATTCACTATTCCTATAAATTATTACAGTTTGGATTCACTTGTTTTACAGACATTACAGACAAGGTTATTTTTGAGAAAGAGCCAAGCTTTACATATGCATGGCAATTTGGACATAACAAGCACCCTGTCACACATACAAAGCATGATGTCTCACACAGACACGCATAACAAGCATGCTGTATCACACAGACACACATAATAAGAACGCTGTCTAACACAGACACACATAACAAGCACTCTGTCTCACACAGACCAAGCAAACTGTCTATCTCAGACAGACACACACACACACCAAGCACGCTGTGTCACATAAACAAGCACTCACTAGGGCAGGTTCAAGACATTGTGCTGCCAGGGTGAAGAATGGAAATGCTGCCTCCTCTCCCCCATGCATGCACATACATAATGTCACACACAGTCATGCAAGCACATACATAAAGCACGGTGTCAGATTGTAACCGCTGTGATACCCTATTTCCATCCATAACGTCTTAATTGCATAAAATTTAGCAGGGCTAACCATACAGATATCTTTTAACAACAATATTATATAGATCGGCAGAATTCTCTATTTATATTTATAAATAATTGAGAATACAATAAAAATAGGGAGTTGGAAGCAATAATCTTTTGTCTTTTAAAATATTTTATTGAATATCAATAAATATAGACAATGTATAAAAACAGCTTAATAATCCATAATAAAAGCAGAGTAAATAAAGTTAAATGTATATGCTTGCAATAAGTAAAATAAAATCACATACCCTCCTGGTTGTTTACAGGTTAATCTCTCATTCTTGTGTTAATGCTGTCGCATCAACCTAGTCTCCTCATTCTGTGTCAACAAACTAATAATTGGTGTTTATATAGATTTTAGATAACCTTACTTCTGGTCATTTATGGACAGGAAAAATACCATATGATACATTAAAACAGGTAACTATGGTTTACTTTGGGGTAAATCTCGGTCAATCAAGAAAATATTAATTAACCTTTAGTCTTAATGAGGCACATGTCCTGGCTTAGCAGGACAAAATGGTGTCTATAGCGTAAACATTTTACTTGCGAAGCTGGAAGTGAAGCCATTTTGATAACAGAAAGAACACAGTTGGAGCTACAAAATTTTCCACTGTAAGTAGCAAGGTGAAAGAAGGGGGGGAAACAAAATCTTTTTTTGTCATTTTTGCAAGTGCCCATAACAAGATAATCACACACAAATATAGTCAAACACACACAAGCTAGCAGTGTGTTTTTCAGAATTTAATATTTAAGAAATAAAGCACTATATAATTTAAAATAATCAAAATAACAACAACAATTAATACACTGAAAACTGACGTAGATAGCTTGAAACAAGCTTGCCTGGACTCTGATCAATAGTGTCGTATGCTTGCACAACAAACGCAGAGGCTTCACCAACATACTCTAATCCTTGACGTCAAGGCAAGCAAATATTGAGTGAGGGGAGTACCGGAGGCGATAGGGCCCGTCGCACTCCGCTCTTACCTGCATGGCCTCCTGCACCAGTTACGGCATGGATTTCAGAGTCCATAAAGCACTCAGAGCGAAATCAGTGCTTCCTCGTGCTCCCTGCGCGTACTGATGATGAAGAACACAATGCTCTGAATCATTACTACGCGCGGGGAGCGCGATGCAGCATTGATTGAGCTCTTAGTGTGTTTAACACACACAGAGCCAATGCTTCCTGCGCCTCCCCATCAGTGATCTGTAAGGCTATACAGGGTGGGGACGGACCTTCACCTAGCTCTAGGTGCGGTCCACCCCCCCCCCACCCTTCACCGATGAAAAAAAAAAACTGAACCGGAGACTCGGGGCTAAGGCCCCAGTAGCCCCCCACCTAGTGACGCCACTGCTGGGTGAACATAGTTTTGAAATGGAAATTCTATGAGGATAATTTTGATATATATTTAATTCTGTGCCCAAAGTGAATTTAAAGACGAGGCAGTTCACAAAGACTTTGTTGTTGTATTTAAAATGACAATAATGAGCAAGTAGCCCAAAATAAAGGAATACACCAGTGAGGGTCCAGTTACTTAAATTAAAATTTGGAGTTTGGTCCATTTGCATAGGTCTATGGTGTCTCCTGTTTATGATAATGCCTATTTGGAATGCAAATTACACATTTCCCATTCAATAGTAGCTAATTTCGATACTATCAACCTTACAAGCTTTGTCCCAACATCACTTGTCATTGGAATGGTCATCACTGCTTTTGATCCAGGCACCCTAGGTGGCTCAGACAATCCTACAAAACGACTGCTGCGCTGAATAGTGCCGTGAGGACAACACTGGTACTGTGGATAGTGGAGGTGTATTGCACTAATGGTATTGTGGCGACATGATACGTGGTCGTGGACGTAACGTGGCAATTTTATCAAAATGGCCACTTGTTTCTAGTCACGCCCCTTTCTAGCTCATTCATATATGTACAGGTACTATTTAATGTCCACTGGGAAGAATGGATGCATTGCCAATCAATGTTGGCATCCACTCTGTGGACATGATATGGTACCCTGATATTTGTTACATGAAGGTGGTGAGATTTATATAAACTAACAGCTGTTGATGATGAACAGTAACCAGTATTGTGATGCCACCCAATAGTTGACATGACATCACCAGTATTGACATTCCACAAGAGCTGTTATATATACATACATGGGAATTATCTAACTTTTATTGAGGTTACTAATTGGTATATGAGATTTATATGTGCTTTAATATATGACATTCAAAATTACAGGATAATTGATGAGGGAACTGCACCACTTATGCCAGAATTGAAAACAAAATCATCTATTTAAATATGCTATTATGGCATATATTTAGCAATTTCCATATCAATTAAACACTTTAAAATATTGTTGCACTAAAATGTTAAATTCTCCAAATCATATTGTATCTGTAAATATGAAATCATTTCTGAAATAATATCCCAATTTAAGTGCAATGTGGGTCGATTTTGGTAGGGGAATAGGGGAAACCTATGCTTTAGCATGAAAAGTTCCCTGAAATATCTCTGAACCAAAATACTCAGAATTGACTATCTGAATTCAGGGAAAATAGTCGAAATGTGGATGAAATTTACAATTCCATGTTTTCCCTGAACTTGGCCAATTTACAGTCAGTTTGAGGCTACAGGGAGTAGTTAAAATCACTGACACGATTAGATGAAGACATAACTGGATAGTTGCTAAATGCAACAAAGGCACAGCCCCCAAAATTAACAGAACATTAAATCAGCATCTCTGTGCCTCTATGTTGTAAACTTCACAAAGGTGGAATTTTGGCAATCACTGATATCCAAGGACAATACACAAGGATGCACTTGGTTTAGGCAATAAAAACATTATGCTATCTTTCACACAATGTCTTATACCTACATAAGGTCATATTTTTGATAAAGCCACAGGATTCTTCAGACCCACAGTGTGGGCTGCCAACATTAAAGGAACAAACTAGTCCCCAAATTCACTCTGGTGCAAGATGAAGATTACTGCTTGGATAGTGCATAGGCTTTTTTCCACTGTGATTTGATTCAGGCATTCTGTATAAATCACATTTTTAATATTTTAGTCAAGCTGCAGCAATGATTACATAGACACTGAGGACATAAAGTTTTTTTTCATTTAGTCACTTCCTGTGCTCCTTGAATTGAATACATTGTGTTGACTGTGTTAAATTTGCTCTAGTACACAGAAGAATCTTGTAACATTGCAACACATTGTCTGATGACATCACTAGAGAGGCAGGAAATTCCATTAATTTGAATTAAATTATTCTCATTGGTTCCTGCAGAAAAAAAAATTTAATTACTTTTACTCGAGCTAATGTGTTCACAATTCCATCGAACTGTAAGTATTTTATATTTTAAGCAATGTAAAATATAAATTATGCATTTTAAAGTAATTTGAAAGCACATTAATATGCATTAATATTTGGAAGATGCATTTTAAGCACTAGACAGTCCCATTAAACATGGTGAGGATTCTATATGGAGCAATCTTGTGGAAATCATTACGTCAGATGATTGCACTATGTGGTTGTATAATGAGAATGAAATATGAGACCACTTTAAAAGACCAGGTGCACTTTATGTTGCAAATACTGGAGTTATTGATAAAAGCTCATGCACTGTTAAGTATCGAGAAGTGAAAAAACCTAAAATCTGTCTTAGTAATGTATAATGGTGATTGCACCTCTTTTATACATCACAACAGTGGAGTGCCGAGGGGGGCGCGAGGGGTGCAGACTGCACCTAGTGACACCCCAAGTGGGCTTGACACCCATGCTGCCGGCATCCCCCCTTAAATTTTTGTTTTCTGGCAGCCGCATCCGTCTGATTCGCTGGAAAATCAATGCGACCAGATGTGATGTTACATCACATCCGGTGGCTGTGTTTCCCTCCTCCGTGCAGATGTCTGTGTGTCTAGATATATATTGTTTTAGAATTGTACAATTGTCACCTCGTGGGGCTCCTGTGTGTCGCATAATTAATGGCGGTCCCATGTGTGGCATATTTATTGGGCCCCACATGTGGCATAATTATGGGCGCTTGTGTGTGGCAAAATTAAGGGACGCCTGTTTGTATGGCATAATTAATTGGGCTCCAAGGTGAGGCAGAAATAATGGGGCTCTGGTGTGGCATAATTTATGGGCGCTTATGTGTGTCATAGTTATGGGGCTCCTGTGTGTGGCATAGTTAATGGGCTCCTGTGTGTGACATAATTTGTGGGGCTCCTATATGTGCCATATTTAATGGGCCATCTGACTGGCATTACTAAGGAATGTGTTTGGCATGGTATTGGAGGAAATCCAGGGGGGTGACACCCTGATTTACTGCACCGGGTGACACCAACCCTAGTGACGACTCTGCATCACAACACTTTACAGCATGGAGAAAGAACTTTCGCCAAACAGTGAAGGTTCTTCAACAGTGCTTGTAGGGAGTTTGCTTTATATATCGATGTACATGTAGAAAGCACTAGTATTTGGTGCTATCTGCGTGTGTGCCATGTTTATACTGTACATCATCCCTAAAGTCCCTTCATGACTCCACTAGAATGAAATCAAACATCTTTCATATCTCTCGATTACCAGATTTGAGCACAGAATGTTTACCGGTTATTCTGAAGTACAAATTGAGTAGATTTCCACTTCCTTCTTACTTTTAGGAACTGTAGACTTTTCTTTTTAACAAATGGTGCAACTTCCCACTACGTAGGACACATATAAAAGCATTTCAAGGACTGAAACCGTATTGAATGTAAGGTCGAGACTTTGTTAGGTTCTTGACATTAATTTATTGTTAATATCTTATTTGTTTCAGAGTATAGCAATCTTCTTGGATTGCACAATTATAAGAAGAAGGATAAAAAGAGAATAAGAGATGAGGGCAGAAAGGAAATTTAATGTTTAAATGAAAATAAAAAATATATAAAAAGTGTTGTTACATTTGCATTAATTTACCTGTTTAAACAATATTCTGAAACTACAATGAATAGAGAGGCAGTATGTTTGTTTAGAGTCTCAAGATAACTTTATATATCAATATTAGGTCCTGTATGGTGTGTTGATCAGCTCTTAAGGATGTGATCACTATGCAATTAAAAATAATTTTCTATAAATGTTTAGCCTGGGGCTATGTGGTAGATGACATTCTAAAAATATATCTGTCAGACAACTACTATGTGACTCAAGTGACATAGATCTCTAGCACTCATATACTAAACAGTTTAGAAACTCTAGCAATTAAAATACATTTTTCATGAATTTTTTCAACTTTCATATGTTAAGCATCCACTGTCGCATACCTGGAAGTCTATGGTCCAAGATGCTGCACTAAAATGTTCAACTTGCAGCCTCCTATATGCTCTGAATCACGGTCATTCCTCTGGAATGTGGGCAAGTCATGTGACACAGCTCAAACTGTGGCTTCACCTTTCTGTGGCCTCCGATCGACAGTGTTAGTCTAAGCATTATGGAAACACTTCTCCTCTCGCAGCCTTCTTTCAAGGATAACTGTACTTCCAGAGTTCCTCAAGAAATGTAATTTATGTTCTCCTTGGCGTTCAAGTTTGGAGGACAGGTGACGAGAAGTGAACGACTGTACTTTGATTGTTCTGTGGCTTTGTCATCTGTGATATGCACACTTTATGTGCTTGTCATGGCTTAAGATATTTTATAGCAAAGACATTTTACGATACCTGTAACAGCTAAAGATGGCAGGAATGGAAGTCAGACATGAGAGAATAATGCAGACAATGTTTAGCAATACTAATTCCAAAGGCAATGAGATATGGTATGGGACACATACAAAAAAAACTCCAGAAACATTACCACACCATTATCTGCCTCTATCCATTCTAACTCCAAGGGCAGACCACAAGAGGGTCAAACTGCAAATTTACGTCGATAAATAAGCTGAATGTAATACTAACATGCCCCTACATTTGTTTCCACTGCCTATCAAATCAGCAGCATTTCTGTCATTGAGAGATGTAAAGCTATTGCAGCCTCCATGAATAATTAAATAAAAACTAGAAACTATTTACTACTGGAGACACAAATTCTAAGGTGCATTATACAGCAAATGGCACTGTGATGAAATTATGAGCATAAACTCATTGCAGGTTAATGAAGCTGGCAACCATTTGTGTGAATTAAGACTTTTTTTTTAAATATTTAGTTTAATTGCTACCGGCATTGGCATTCTGCGATTTGTTAATCAGAGTACCTCTCTAGTTACAAAATGCAATATGACTACATAAATATAGACATAACATTACATAATACATAATGCATCTTTAACCATAATGGGGAGGGGTTGTGTAGAATATAGAAATAAAGCTTTGAATGTCTGAGTTTTATGCACCATTGTTCAAAGAGTTAAAATAATAGTAAAAAAAAGTAGTAATTTAGTGTGAATATTCCAAATAAGTAAAGGACAAAATAGCTGTAAATTAGATGCATACTGCTAATTATCATCATTGCAGTCTTGCTACAGTGAGTCTGGTACTGCTATATTAATGAGTCAATTAAGATTTAACTCGACAGGTTGACCTAGAAACAGGAGAGTGTGACTGCACAGGGTCAGGCTAAAAGAATAGCTAAGCAGCAAGACATTTATATTTAAATAATAAAGCACAATTTGCTTGAATAAAGAAGAGTTGGGTTATGCATTCAAGTTGGAAAAGGAATTCATCAGGTTTTAAATCAAAGCTTTTAAAGAAGAACTAGGGCCATTAAAACAAGCAATGTTTAATTTAAGTGCAGGCCTTTTAGATAAAAAAAATGCTTTATTTAAAGAATACAAATACACTACCTTACTGAGACCTCTTGTGGCTATATCAGGAGGCTGACATCAAAAAGGAAATTCTGACCAAGATTCTTAATAGCATGTCCTTTAACCCATCCGCAACAATGCATGTACATGGGCTCCCATTGCAATGCTGGGGTGGTCCAGGATGCCTCTGGTGTTACCTTAAATTTGGTGCCGGTCCTTCACCCCAGATCTCAGCATCCTCTCGCACCAGAGGATGCCTGCACTCTTTTTCTGATTCCGATGGTCGTCTGTCTGCACCTCGGCTCTGTCCTTCTACTACACCTTTGCCTGCTCCACGTCTGTATTGCAAGCTGGGATGGATGGGCTGGGTTTATTCTGTTAGCCTTAAGAATTAGGCAGAAAAAACAAAAGGATTATGTCTTAAATAAATGGTCTAAATGAAAGCCCTCTTTGTTCTTAAAATATAGCAATATATAATATGTTGTGATTCATATAAGAAGCAAGTGTGCACTTTTGTTTAAACTCACCATAGCTACAGTTGTAAAATGTTGTCCCAAACAAATATTTTAAAAAATCCATTGCTCTGAAGGGGATTAAATACATTGTTTCCTCCTGTCAAATATGACTACATATATCTTCTGTGCAGAAGACATTGCTTATCTAAATGTCAGTATGGCTTTTAACAGTGTCCCACACAGAAAATGTATCAATAAACTGAATTTTTTAAATTTGGATTCTAGTATTGTTGAATGGATTAGGCAGTGGCTGAGTGACAGACAACAGAGAGTTTTACTCAGTGGAGTATTTTTGGAGCAAGGTCTTGTTACCAGTGAAGTACCTCAGGGATCTATACTTGGGCCCATTCTCTTTAAAATTGTTATTAGTGATATTACAGCAGGTCTTACATAGAATGTTTTGGCAGATAAGAACCATTTGGCCATTCTAATCTGCCCAATTGTCTGAATACTTTCATTAGTCCCTAGCCTTTTCTTAAATCTAGGATAGCCTTATGTATATGTCTATCCCACACATGCTTAAACTCCTTCACTGTGTTAACCTATTCCACTTCTGCTCGAATGCTATTCAATGGATTCATTTATACCTTTTGCGTTCTAATTTAAGACTATACCCTGTTGTGGCAGTTTTCCATCTGTTAAATATACCCTCCTCCTTTACTGTGTTAACTCCCTTTACGTATTTAAATATTTCTATCAAATCCCCCCAGCTTGTCTTTTCTTCCAAACTATGCATGTCTTGATAGTAAGGTATGTATTTTTTCTGACACAAAACTTTGCAACAGGGTTGATATTCCTGGAGGGATAAGGCAAATGGCAAATGGTCAGGCTGTGGCAAATGGTGTTTAAGATGGATAAGAGCAAAAAAATATGAATGAACCCTAGGGCATAATATAGAATATTTGATATAGTCCTAACCGAAGCATCGGAGGAAAGGGATTGCAGTAGAAAGAGGGAAGTGCTCATTAGGAACACTGCCTACTTACACGCATGTTTTTCTAAAATTTCAACTTTTAGTTCATTGTATCATAATGTTTAATGGAATCTAACCCTATGTACATGTAGGTAGTATCATTATTATTTCACAAAAAACATTTCCTATTTCTAATGCTAAGTATTTTTAATTCTTATAAAATTAATGTTATTATAAAGTTGAAATGAAAATCAAAGAAGATTGTGTAAACATGGATCAAATGTCAATCTCTTGCTTCTGTTATTGATGTGTTTGTAAGTACTACTTAATGGATCAGAAACTCACAAAAATAGTCAAATGTAGTGCTAGCCTGTAATAAATGGTGAATGATGGATAATTATATCTAACGTTTGATACACATTAGATGAAATTGCAATCAATAACTACTCATCTTGTGCAAAATGACAATTTTGACATTTTTCAGAATGTTATATTTGTCTGTTGTTTACATACCCCAATTTCATAAAACAAAACATTAACTCCAGAGTTTGTTTACAGTTCAGTCATGAGAAAACATCGGAACCGACCTGTTCAAAAATAACACAAAAGTGAATATATCAAATGAAAGTATAACCTGAAACAGTGGTAGAACAAGACAACACGTATAGTCTATTCATCAGTTGTGATACCCAGCACTACCCCAAATAAAAACACATTTACATGATGTGAACTACAGCTTTATTAAGCCACCATTTTTATCATATAATTAAAATTGACTGTAACATTACTAAATCTATGATGCCTGACACTAAGTGTCCAAGTCTTTCCCAAACAGGACCTGTGTCACTCTTAGCCACAGTTAACCTGCCATCACAATGAATGCACAGGGCATCCTGTGGAAGAAGAGGCGAGGCATAATTGCATAGATTATTTGCCCACTTAAGGCAAGCCCTAACAGAACATTATAAAAATCCTCCTCAAACCACCACTTGCCATGAGTGCCTTTCTCGCAAGCTCTGCTCTGCCCTCTGAGGCCTGCATTCTGAATTAAAGTTCCCATCTTGTTCACTTGAGTGCTGGGCTTCTTTTATGGACTGTGGAGACTTGGATGGAGTCTTGTGCCTCGGCACCTACACTATCTTTTTATTTGTTTATCTCTAGACCCCACTGATTGACATAAGTGATGTGCTCTTTGGAGCCCTGGGTCTTTTCTATCCTGTGATAAATCAAATGAAAAAACATGAGCAGGACTAATTTGGGCCAATCTGTCACCACAGATTTCTTAAAATATCACATTTGATCAGCAAAGAAATTTCATAAAGAAAAGTGAGTGTTAACATTACAGTCGTGGATAAATATGCAACAGCTATTTAGTCTCAATTCATTTATGGTGAATAGCACAGCTGTAACACAATAATTGAACAACAAAGAATGCATATTATACTATGTTTAGTCACTGTCGAGTGCATAGTGAAGCCTCAAGCATGGCAATAACTTATCTCTGTCTTTTATTAATTACCTAGCAGTTTGCCTCACTATTTTAATGATGAGAATGTAGAGAGTGATTTATTTGTCACGACTACCTGTTAACTATGTCTGGATCAGAAGCCAAGTTGAATTCTAAAGACATATTATCCAGGCGCTCAGTTTTCTAAACAATAACATCGAAGAGCACTACAAATAAATGCAAAAGATGGAACATTAAGTTGTGTTCACACAATTATTACAAATGCACACATGGAAATATACTTAAATAAAAGACATGAATCTTTTTTTTTTTTTTTTATCAGAATGGGATCAATCCTTAAGAAAAATAAGGAAGCATCCCTAGCAGAGTTATATTATCTCCCTCTATAAACTGAAAAAAGAAAATAAGGGAAACCCTATGCCAAAGTTGGCTGAAAAATTACTGGAGACCTGAAATAAAATAAACCAATTGTTACTACAGCAGGTAAATAGAAACCTAGAATCAGCTCGAATTAAGTGGTATTATAGGGGAAATAGGACCAATAGGCTCTTATTGGAGAAAATTAAAGGGTTGGCTCAACTATGTATGAGCCTTAAAGATAGAGTTCCAGAGGAAGCATGGTTCCAAATAGAATCAAAAAGATTGGGGATTCTACACCTATCTGAATAAACAGAGAGCCAGATAAATCAAGAAACTTGAAGTCCATGATAATAGAAAGTCTCTCTCAGGCATGGATGAACTTTAAAAAAAAGACTTGGGTTACAAGGAAAGGTTACTGATGTTCTGCCCTTGAGCACTCTTGCCTATAATATTGAAGATTTAAACCTTAAGTCTTGGGAGGGACATGGAATCAATACGATTAAAGATATAATTAGTAAGAATAAGATCATGGACTTTGAAAAAACCACAGCACAATTCCATCTTCCTCTTGAAGAATTTTATACATATATAAAAATTAAGATTTTTTTTCAAAAGCACAGAATAGATAAAGAAGCTAGAGATATAAAACATTTTTTTTCCATATTAAGCAATAGCAAAAATAAAAATCTGACTTCTAAATGTTTTTCAACTGTTGAGGTCTGTAGAAGGTGCATCCACCCTTCCAGCAGTCAGAGTTTGGGAAGAAGACTTATAATAAGGTAAATTCAAATGCATTGCTTGAATCTTGTTGAAACATATTATAAAATTAAAATTAGATGACATTATGTGTAGGTCAGGCTGGCAAAAATGTACAGATCTTTAGCTGTTGGAGGTGTGATGCACCCAATGCAGACTATTTACATGTCTGGTTTTCATGTTCTGAAATATATAAAATGTGGAAAGAAATATTGGCATACATTGAGACAGTAGTGGGTAGTCCTCCTCTTCCCGGTATCTTATTTATAAAATAATAGGTCACACTGAAGAAATGCAGGTATCCAGTTCAGAAAATTATGATGCTGAACCCAAAAATGTTTTTTTCCAGCTGTGATTTACAATTACCAGCAACAGTGGTTGCACTTTGCGCATTACAAACCTGATTTGGCGGTTGTGTTCTATTTTTTGGGACAGTGGTAGAACTTGGTGGGACAACAGGATTCAGGGCTGCTGCTTCAGTGACAGTGCTACCTTGCTGGCCTCCAAAGCACCACCCCTGGTATCCCAATGTGCTGAGGGCAGAAGTTGGGAGGTGTGTAGAAATACCACATTTTAGACACATGATTTCTAAGCTACAGGGAACCACTTTATCAATGCTGAAATGAGGCTTAACTGCACCTAGAATCTTTTTGTGTTTAACATACTATCTTATGTGACGTAAATTGGTATTGAAAGTGTACCTTCATTCAGTCCATGAGTGAACTTTGTTTTTTCCTTACAAACAATTTACTATACTATTTGAGAGAACAGCAGTTACATTAGCATGCATTTCTATAGCACTATTAACGCATCACAGAGAGAGCCCTGTTCATAGGCGTACAATCTAGAAGTCTACAAATGTGACTAATGTCCTATACTACACGAGTTTTGTTGTAAAGTTAGAGCAGAAGAAATATATAACATGTTTGTCAGTGAATATGTCAAATTCACTGTCAGGTGAACTTCTGCTCACTGACCAAATGAAAAGTAACTGTGAATTTGGGATATAAAACGGAGGACGTGTTAATCTAATCTAAAATTTTATTGTATTTAAATATATTAATTTAAATTTACAGTGTTTTCCCATTTTCTACAGAGCTGAATATTTATATGATTAATGAGGTTGAAAAAAAATAGAGACACAAAGATGGGCCTGTTTGCTAAAATTTCAATTTGGAGGTGGACTTTCATTTTGAGACTAAGTCAAATTCTGCAACCGAGTTTGACTAAGAAAAACACCCAGGTTCGAATCTCCCCCAATGAAAGTAGTGGGAGGCAAAAACGATTGATGCAATTTTTGAGACAAGTCAACATCGGGTGCCAAATTTTACTTAGTCTCAAAAACAGCTTTGATCATTTCAACTTCCATTACTTTCAATGGGGAAGATTCTAACCTATTTTTTTTAAAGTCAAGCTTGGGTGCCAAATGGAGGTCGATCTCCAAAGTTGAATTTTAGTGAATAGACCCAAGACAGTTATGTATAAAAATTCCCACACCCAAAAGTGTCAGGAAGATAGAAAACAGGCGCAATCCAAAGAAATCCATTTCTTTTGTATTACAATTTTTTTATATAAATACCGACCCTGTTCTGTGAGGGAAAGAGATAGATCGTAACACACATGACAAGAGATATTGACAGCTATATGTGTTACTGGCTCTGAATATTATTATAGATTAATGGCGGGAAAATAAAATGGTGGGGAAACAACTGATGGAGCACATGCAGTAATTGACCCAACATACTGAGTAAGTGCATTTGAAATGTTGTAGTATCTTGTGGAAGGCGGAACATGTCCTTGAGCTGAAAATGACAGGATTTATTAAATGATTGAATGTAAAATAAACCCAATCCAATAAAGTAATGAAAACTAAAATATGTACATATATTAAGATAATTAAACAAACACCTGCACAATCTTCATGTTTGTTTCTGAAATATTGGTCTCCATTGGATGAAGCATTTCAATCCAATATTAATACTCTTTCATTAATCTTAGGCTTCACATCACACTACCCTTGCTTTCATTCCCAATGGATGACATCATTAATGGCAGTGGCTCACTGGGAACAAAACATCCAGATGCTTGTATTTTGCACAAGATATCAATTACAGGTAAATTATATACTCATAAGCATATGCCAGTGCCCTCAGCTAATATTAACTTTGCATTTTTGGGAACAATACAGGTTCATTTTATATCATTCTTTTGTCCTGATGCTTATTTTGATAAATGTGAATGCAGGAATCTTCTCAAATGAATAAATAATTGACCTATTCACTCAGCTCATTTCCTTTTCACACTGTCTTCTTATGTTTCATAATTGGTTAGTTATTTGCAAGGAATAATTAACAAATTGAGCTGGAGAAATGGTAGGGGAACAATAAACAAATGTGATTTATAAAAATCCAATACATGACTCCGGAATATACAGTACTTATGAAAATTGTCTAACTAGCCAAGTTTATTTCATAATTGACAATTTTTTATGTCATAAATGTTTCTTGGAATAGGAAAGAAAAAGAAAATACAATGTACAAAACAAAACACATAAAATATAAAATCAATGTTCAGAAACACTGGGGTCCATTCAGAAAACTGCAAGCACAGGACGTGAATGCCTTTAATTAACCATTCTCCTCCAGTCATCTGCATTCTTTTCTGCTTGCTTGCTTCAGAATGTCATTATTCTAAGTACTAAAATGAAGATAACCTAGGCAAACAAAGATTAATGGTGTGGCGATATGGACACCTAGAGCAGCCTCTCCCCTAGGTGTATCGTCCTGAAGGGGAACTTTGCTGAGACCGGGGTCAAGTCTATGACTTTATCTTCCTCAGGATGCTGGTCTCAGTAGTGGAAACTTTGTTAAGAGAGCCTGAAGGGGTGGTAGTCGGTAGCAGACTATGGCCAGAGCCAGGGTAAGCACAGACTCCTCTACCCATTGCAGAGGGAGGCAGTTATTGACAGCTCTGCCTCAAGATATAGCCTGGTGTTAAGCTCAATGCTAACAGATCCAAAGAGTCTATCACAGGAAAGGACACACACCAAACTTTTGGGGAAGACTTCTCTCTTTATTTCAAGGCAGACCTTGAGTTATATATAGGGAAGCACAAACAACTCAGTACATTGGATACAAAAGGAAAGTAACATAAGTGAATAAACTAAGGATGTTTAATTACATCTTGCCGGAAGATAATCAATAAACATCCTGAGATATCATAGTTTACACCACAACAAAGAGGTAACACATCAACAAAATGGCAATGCAAAGAAGAAGATATAATATAACATTTCTTAACATTTCCAAATGACCATTGCAACCAACCCCTTAAGCATACTCCTTCACATAAACATTAAAACAAAGATTATTTTTCTGTGTCAGGAAGTCATCTGCAGCTAAGTCTTGATGGGGGGGGGGGGCAAGGTGGCTCTGGGCTGATCACCTTATACCCCAATGAAACACAGGAGCCCCAAATCTGTATCCAAAATCAACAGTCTTCATAGTCACTAGTTCCTGGGATAGTGTGGCATTACTGTACCAGGGGAGAAAGCAGTCCAAATGATCCCTTGTACCAACCTCCACAAAACAAAAACCATTCCAAGACCTAGGCCCATAGTCTGTAGGAAGGGGAATCACCCACCGCCCTCTCCAGGAGCCCCAGTGATGGAGATCTCCATCAAAAATTGGAAAGTAGTTGGACTGAGGGGAATACTCACAAATGGCAAGGGAATAATAGGTACAGAATAACAATGAATATGGAAAACACAAATATTTCAAGAACTGTCCAGGAGTTTGTTTTCCTGAACTGTTTTTGTGGCTGTCTGATTTAAAAATCCTTGTACATTTTAAATCAAATGAAGTGTTGAGGTTGACAATATAGTTAGGTATTAATGTAGGTATGGAGAGCTCAATCTCATCCCTACCAAACAAAAATTACCTCTCAAAATATACTGTAAA
Organism: Pelodytes ibericus; assembly: GCA_036172795.1. Classification (NCBI taxonomy): domain Eukaryota; kingdom Metazoa; phylum Chordata; class Amphibia; order Anura; family Pelodytidae; genus Pelodytes; species Pelodytes ibericus. The sequence continues at coordinate 67,634,740 of CM069862.1, forward strand.
TTCTAATATCCTTTGCTCCCTGTCTGTCAGTGTGTAAATATAAAAATTAAGTCATGCTCTACAATATTGAAATTGGCCCAAAAAATAGCCTGTTGACAAAAATAGCTTTACAAATATTAGGATTCCACTTAAAAGCTAATGGACAACTTTCATCATATCCTCTCATAATTATAGTTTATGTAAGATGTAAACTTCTGAGTCATTGAAAGGTTAGTTGCCAACTACCCAGTAGAGCCAACCAATAATCCAATTGCAGGGAATGTTGCCACAACTCAACCAATAATATTGTTATAGAGTTGGAAGGGGGGGGGGGTCCTTGATGGTGTAAGGCCTCTCAAAACCATTAAATGGATTAAGCCCCTTTAGAGGATATAAAGGTGAGATTGGGCATCTCACCTTTCAAACCTCAGTAGACTTAGAGTTTTGGGAGAGGCTTTATTGGTGAGTGGTGGGACTGACTGCCCCCTTCAATTAGACATTAGGGAATAAGACTGAGCACCTCACCCCATATGTGTAATTTAGGAGATAACACTGGGCATCTCACCATTTTACGATACTGGTAGTGTACATTATATACCATAGTGCCAATGGAGCTAAATGTGCTGGTGACATGTAGTTAATTAGTTCAGTGGGGACCCCTGTTCCTAACACAGTATGTTCCCATCTTACAAAGGCGACTGCTTCTTATCAGCACATCGGTGGAGTTTATTACCATTAGCACTCCAATGCTTCTAACACACAATGATTACCAACCGATCCCATGTAAACGAGTACGGGCTAATGCTTAATTAAAATACCCAAAGGGTTTTGGTTCTCCTTGTTGTTCCAGCTTCTTTTAGTTTTTTTTTAAATAATACAAAAAAACTAAATTATTCTATTGTTTTTAGACATGTTAATTCTAATAACATTTATACTGGGGTTTTGTGTATTAAACTACAGCTTCATTTGTCCCTGAGCAAATATGCCAAAACATATTTTTAGGTTTGGGGGAGGGGAAAGCATGTATTAATATTTTGTGTAATCTGTCTGGGAGTATATTCACTAAACAGAGAACTGTGATAAGCTGACAAGAGAATAGCAAAATCAGGCATTATTATATGATTTGGAAAGGAAGTGAAGCTGGAGAATTTTTCAAGGTAGTTTATTTTGATGTGATTTTTACAATTCTCTTCACTGTTTAATGAATGACCCCATAGAGAGAAAATTACATGGAGTCCTTACAGCCATGGTTTGTATTTAATCACACTTAAAGATTTGTTTACATCTTTGTCTACAGCTCACCAAACAAGAACTCATAAAGTGTACATATTTTGCCATCTCTTTGCCATTGCTTTTTATGTGGTTGCAAAAATCGGATTAAAGAGCATCGTTTAAAGTTTGAAAATCTTTTAATACTACAACTTTTTTATAGAGAACATTTACTTTCCCTTTTTTGTAGTTGTAATATACTGAAAGAACATTGTTTTTTGGTTCTCTTGGGTGTCTTAGGAGCGAAAATCACTATGTTGTGTATTAGTAAAACTGAAGTGAATTTAAATCTTCCTACCTAGTACTTTCTGGGGGACTTGTTTCTACTTCAAATGCAACTGAAGCTCAAGTAAATGAAATACACACATCTATATTTACCAGTAGACTGTTCGTTCCATTGTTGTAGGAAAGAAAAGGCAAGCCGTGGGAAATGTGGTTCATTGAGCTGCTTCACCACTGAACCATATTATACATAAATTGGGTCTGTTCACTAAACAGTGAACTGCTGTAGATTTACAGTGGATAAGTTGGTATTCTATATTTTATCAATTCAGTCATATTACCACATTTTTGCAATGTACTTGACTTCTGGAAATCTTTTTTTATACAGAATGTCTGTATATTTGTTGGGCAAATGTTATTTACTACATTTAAATACTAATCTCTTCATTCTGGATGGGTATCGGTTATTTTATTACAAAACAAAACCACATTTTAATGTAATAATACAATAGATTTATTAGAATTGGTTAAGGGAATAATAATAATCAGTTGTATGTACCAGCATTGTTCATGGTGAACATATACTAGACTTTTTGACAGACAATTTAATGATGTTCACAGGCCATGCCACGGGCACTAATGCTCTTGTATGGACACTTTGCCTATCCCAACTAATAATGCTTTTGGTTTGGAATTTAACCCATTGCCGACACAGGACGTGCTAGTTCCGTCCTGTGTGGCGAGGCGTTAGTGACACAGGACGGACCTAGTTCATCCTGTGTGAAAACGAGCACTGAAAGCGGATTGCCTCACAAGTTTCGGCAATTAGCAACACACCCAAAAAATGCACGATCTTGGTCACTGTGTGACCAAGATGGCACTGCCTTTCTAAGGGCAAGAGCACAGGAGACAGGAAGTAGCTGCTTCCTGTGCTCTTCAAGCAGTCACACGATTGCCTCATCACAGAGATCTATATTGATCTGACCACTTAGGATCTGCCTCCCTCTCCTCACATTTTTTTTTAGTGAGGGGCAGAGAGACAGGTTTAAGTACAATAAAATAATAAATACACAATACACTTATAAAAAAAAAAATTAAAAAAAATTATAAAAGCATTTCCCTGTGTTTAACCCCTTCCTGCCATTGATCTTGCGTAAGCAGTTTGGGGGGTCGTCTTATAATCAGGGTCATCTTATATTCGAGTAAATACGGTATTTGCTTTATTTCTATTATATTTGGAGAAAGGGTCTATTTTTTTTTTATATTTACTGAGTGTTCAATTTTCAATACAAAAATATAGAAAAAAGTTTGAGACAACATACCAATTTCTTACTGAGGTAGGTCTAGCTCATTTTTCTTGCTTCATTAAGTCCAGGGTCAATGCAGCTGTCTACCAGGAGACATGCTTCCTTCCACAGACGAGCTTTATGGGGATGCTGACTTCATTTTCCAGCAGGACTTGGCACCTGCCCACACTGCCAAAAGCACAAAAGCCTGGTTCAATGACTGTGGGATTACTGTGCTTGATTGGCCAGCAAATTCGCCTGACCTGAACCCCATAGAGAATCTATGGGGCATTGCCAAGAGAAAGATGAGAGACATGAGACCGAACAATGCAGAAGAGCTGAAGGCCGCTATTGAAGCGTCCTGGTCTTCCATAACACCTCAGTAGTGCCACAGGCTGATAGCTTCCATGCTATGCCGCATTGAGGCAGTAATTGCTTCAAAAGGGGCCCAAAGCAAGTACTGAGCCCATATTCATGCTTATACTTTTCAGAGGTCCGATATTGTTCTATGTACACTCCTTGTTTTATTGATTGCATGTAATATTCTAATTTACTGAGATTGTGGATTTGGGGTTTTCATGAGCTGTAAGCCATAATCATCGCACTTATGACAAATCACGGCTTGAACTATCTTGCTTTGCATGTAATGCGTCTATCTCCTATATTAGTTTCCCCTTTTCCGTTGCATTACTGAAATAAATGAACTTTTGCACGATATTCTAATTTTTCCAGTATCACCTGTACATTACATTAAAACAATACAATACAATACATTATGGGGAAGTGCCAACTCGCCACTCAGTCTCAGCCCATCTCCCACAGAAGTCCTATCCCGTCTCCAAATTTCTGTTTCCATTCACCCAAGGGGCCCATCTAATATAGAATTTTTCTTTATATATATTCTTTATTAAGTTTCTTATTTTCATAAACAGAAGTCAGATAAGACATAATGGTTTATGTAAGAAAGGTCTTAGACCACAATTAGAGGAACTAATGCTGTAGTAAGTTTCAACTGTCTTGTCTGCTGACTGATTATATTGAGTTTTATTTTAGCTTTTCTGCCTAGTGACAATATTTATACCTATTGTCTACCCCCCTTGTGACATGTATACGCCCCCCCTCATGTACTTGATGCTATGTTTGTGCAAAACCTATAACCAATCAATACACAGGACGTCTAGATTTGTGTATAAATACCAATGTGTAATAAACTACACTCAGAGCTGAGGATAAAGAAACACGTGCCTTGTGTATTTGTTTTCCACCTTCACAGCTCTCCAGATATCTGTTAACCTGCCACACATCAACGACCTTAGAAGTAATTGATCAAGGAACAGAGACCGGCCTTTCCTGTGAGAAGTGGGATTCGGACATACAGGGTGAGTACAAGTTATGCATGGTTGTATTTTATACTTCTGTGCCATGCTCCCTTGTCTCTCCGAATCCCGTACCTAAGAATGTAGTGTTTTAACCCCTTCGTGACCGATGACGGTCCTGGACCGTCATCGGTAAAAACACACTTAGTAACCGATGACGGTCCAGGACCGTCATGCAGGTCTGATCGCGGTATGCACGCTGGCATACCGCGATCGCGCTAACAATGACATGGCTGAGTGTCTCGATACCGAGACACTTCAGCCATGCCGGTTGAGGACCCCCCGGGAACATCCGGGCACTGTGACAGCCAATCACAGCGCCCGGATGTTAATAGCTGTCAAAGCAGGTGCCTGCTTTGACAGCTATAGTCTATAGTCTCTCCCTGCTCCACGGTGATCGTGGGGCAGGGAGAGACTAAATATAGTGTGTCAAATCTCCCCCCAGTAACAACCAGCCCCCCCAAATGATTTTTTTAATTAAAAAAAAAAAGGTATTTTTTTTTTTTTCCTATTGTGCTAATTCTAACTCTTGGGTTAGGGTTAGAGTTCATCAAAACCCTAATCCTAGAGTTAGAATTAGGGTTTGTACTAACCCTAACCATAGGGTTAAGGTTAGAGTTAAATAAAAATAAAAAAATGTAAAAAAAAATAAAAATTAAATAAATAAAAAAATTTAAAATAATAATAATAAATTGTATAAAAATAAAAAGTTATTCCGTAGAGCACCAATGACATGTTATGTCTGTCTGTGGTCCTCTAGGGATATTTTATTTAAAAAAAAAAGACTGCTAGTGGGGCCAGTGCTTTGCATTGGCCCCCAGCAGTAGATAGGGGCCCGCAGCAGCTGGATATTTGATCCATGCAGCCGCAGGATAGCAAGGATAGCAAAAATCGGTGCTTCCTACTATAGACTACATTTCCTATTCTGCTACGGTAGCTTTTGGCTGGCTGAGCATGATAGGAAATGTAGTCACAAGTATTACATAATAAATACAAGTTTTAAAGCTGCAATAACCATATCCTAAATTTTGCCCTGTACCTGCCACATAAACCTAGCAAACCTATACATGTGGGGTACCGCTATACTCAGGGGAAGTTGCTGAACATATATTGGGGTTTTGTTTGGCAATAAAATAGACGAACCCCTTTAAATTCATACCTAAGTTTCAAAGTGTGTGGAAATAAAACACACAAAAAATTACTACGTCAAAACTTGTCAAAGATTGGTGGTAAAATGACAGAGTGAAAAGTGTCAAATTACCCCAAGTTGAATGCCCTGGGATGTCTACTTTATAAAAATGTGTACATGTGGGGGGTTATTCAGCGATTTATATCAGATATCGGTGTTACAGTGTCACTAACGCTAATTTAAAAAAAAAATGGTTTTGAAACAGCTAAATGCTACTTGTATTTATTAACCTAAAACATGCAAAAAAAAGCAAAAAAACATATAAACATTGGGTATTTCTGAACTCAGGACCTATAGTCGAATCTATTTAGCACGTTTTTTCATTAGCTTTTGAAGCTTAGTAAAAGAATTTACAAAGAAAAGTCAGGAAAAGTGTTTATTTTTTTTAATTTTAACCATATTTTACTATTTTTTACACAATACAATAAATTATATGAACAAAATAATGTCATGAAAAGGAAGCCCTTCTTGTCCTGAAAAAAACAATATATAATATGTGTGGGTACAGCAACTGACAAAGAAGAAAATTAAAGCTAAACACAAACACCTCAGAAGTGTTAAAACAGCCTCGGTCACTAACGCACAACATTCCAAAAACAGTCTGGTCATGAAGGGGTTAAGTAAGTGCTGGGTTGTTTATAAACACTTGTCACTGGGACTAGATAATATTGTGTTTCTGGTACACAATTTAAAATAATCTATTTATCTATGGTACTTGTCACTGGGAGAAGAAAATATTGTGTTTCTGGTACACATATAATAGATAAAGATATTAAGATTTCACTGGGAAATCACAAAACCTATTCAGAGATATATATGTATATATGTACATAAATATATTCAAGTAATTATTAGCAAGTGTTGCTTTCTAGGAAACTTTCGTTGGTGTGTCAAAGGTTATTTGTACATAAGTTAAAGTATAAGATAAGAATTTTATATTAAGTTGTGTGAACTGCATAAAATTATCTGTTCATAATGGGACAAAAGTTAAATGATTTAGCAACTACAAGTTTTATATCAGGCAAAAGGAATGATGTCCCTTTGTATGGAATCCCCATTATTACACTCAAATTTATGTGACCGCAGTATGTAGTTCAGGTATGATAATGTCATAATAATTAAACCCAAAGGGAGAGAAAATTAACAAGGGTAAATCTAAATACCCTAAAAGATCTGTCCCACAGAAAGCTAAGATAGAGCCGCTGTATCCAGCACTCCCTGTTTGCTCAGAGCCCCCACAGGACAGCACAGCATGCACATTGTCAGATAAGGAATTAACTGCTTTGTCTGTGGCCATAAGGTATGTTTGATTTGTCTCCCTGCAGTACACAGTGTTTTACGGGTATAGTAGAAATTTTATGTATAATGTATAAGAGTATTATAACATTGCATTGTTAAACAGAATTATAAGTGTTAAGTATTTATAGTGTGGCTGGGACACATATATAAGTTAAAAGACAACCGTTCTGGGATCTGAATTTGTGTATCTGGGAGGATATAGATCCTCCTGTAAAGCATACTGAAGATTAGAGTCTCATGTCTGTAACTCCCGAGTACTGTATCTTGGTGTTTTGGATATGTTAGCTGTGCAAGTTGATAAGACCAAAAAAGCTGTGGCATAATTATGTTTAATGTTGTCATTAGGAGAATTGTCATTATTGTTTAAATATTTGCATAAGTAATTTTTGCAACTGCTATTTTTTAAGATATAATTGTATTTTTATAAGTGATGTAAATGGGCAATAGTGTTACAGTAAAAGTCTCTAATATTTTACCACAAGAGTAGAGACACGTCCTAGTTTTGTGTCAACAGCCCCAAAGCAGCAGTCTTGTGTTATAGAGATGTAACTAAAGGAAGTGTTTTATATTTGGTGGAGTAGAGAGGACATATCTCATGGATCACTCAAACGAGCGCTCAATAAAAATAGGCACGTTATGCCGCTAGTGTAATTTTGAGTGATTCATGAGTGACGGTCTTCTGGGTTATATTCATCAGTGTGATGAGAAGTTTTATAGTAAATTATTTCTAGCAGAAAATTAACAATAGTTACTGTAGTTGTGTTATTTTGGGTAAGCAGAGTTGTTTTACTTTGGACATAGTCAGTAATTTTATTTGTGGTATGTATAGTTTTAGAATTACTTTGCTACTGCGCTTGCGTAACTATATCTTTAAGTAATAAAAATAAAAATATTTGTGTGTAAAACAGTAAGAGTCATATATTACTCAAGGTCTCTCTTGGACATTATGTTATATATTCGTGATCAATCCAGTGGATAGTATAACAGCTGTAAAATTTCACAAATGCCATTATTTGATTTTATTTTGATTCAATCTACATATTCAGAGGTATTACCGTATTTGCTCGATTATAAGATGACCCTGATTATAAGACGACCCCCCAAATTTTGGATATTCCTTTAGGAAAAAAACTAAAAGCCTGAATATAAGACTACCCTATAGGAAAAAAGTTAAACGTGTATATATTCACATGTAAATTGCTTTTTTAATAAAATATTATATAAAAAAAAATGCATTTCTTGTGTTTATTTCTTTTTATGTGGCAATGCTTCCTCTCTCTTTCCCTTGCCCCCAGCTTTGTCTCACTCCCCACTCCCCCCTCACCTGTCTCTTCCCCCCCACATGTTTCTCTCTGCCCCCCTTCCTCTGTCTCTCCCCCCCTTCCTGCTCTGTCCCCCCTGTCTCTCTGCCCCCCTCCCTCACTCCCTCCCCCTGTCTCTCTGCCCCCCACCCTCACTCCCTCACCCTGTCTCTCTGCCCCCTCCCTCCCTCCCCCTGTCTCTCTGTCCCCCACCCTCCCTCCCCCTGTCTCTCTGCCCCCCTCCCCCTGTCACTCTGTCCCCCCCCCTTACCTGTACCTCAATCCCTGGTGGCTAGTGGGGGCAGCCGGGGGATGTCTGCACGATACTTGCAGACATCCTCCATGCTGCCCGACACGGCAGTCTATTATGAGAGACAGAGACGTATCGTGCAGACAACCCCCAGCTGCCCGATTTACCCTGGTGGCTAGTGGGGCAGCAGAGGAAGTCTGCGCGATGAGCGCAGACCTCCCCTGCTGCCGCCCGGCACGCTCGCCGGGACTTCTGCGACGAAAGCGGAAGTACCCGGCTTCTTCACAGAAGCCCCGGCGGTCGTGCCGGGCGGCAGCAGGGGAGTCTGCGCTCGTTGCGCAGACATCCCCTGCTGCTAGAGAGGGGGATCCAGGTCCCCTGCAGCTCTGCTGGGGACCTGGATCCATGTCTTATAATCTGACCTCAATTTGCTCTAAAAAAAAAACCTCGTCTTATAATCGAGCAAATACGGTATGTAAAATTATGAGGGTAAAAATAAATCTAATATTTGTTTAAAAACTCTAAACATTGAACAGGTTTTACATATTACCTATTAGAAATGTTTATTTGTTTAAGGGACATTCTTCCTTTTTGTATTTAGGTGTCTTGACAAGTATATATTTTTTATGTAGTTTGGAAGGACTTTTGTATTTTAATTTTTAGTGTATGTTGAAGATGGGTTTTGATTTTTCCCAACATAAGATATCACATTTTCCAACACTTTAGATAAAATAGATACAAGAAGATGTCTTAATTTTAAGATATTTGTAGGTACAGATTTGCTTTAGATTTAAGTAGAATTTCAGAGTTGGTATCAGAGAAAGACTTGAGTAACGTTTATCCGTACTATGTTTAGGAGTGCATTTTGTGTTTAAAGATAAGCTGTTAAAGGCTTTGTGGGCCATGGAATTGCCAGATTGCTGGAGATAAAAGGTTTTTGTATGTTGTAGAAGGTGAGAGGTCATGTTGCAAATATGTACAAAGAGAAGATGTTATGGACTAAGAATATAACAGGTAGGATTTAAAAGTGAATATTAATTTGAAAAGGAAGACATAAGTAATAATGTGTATGGTATATAGCAATAAGAGGAATAACTTTTGGTTTATACTGAAAAGTATTGATCAGTGTTTTTAAATATACTCCCTGCCCATCTAATATAATCTTTGGTAACTTGCATATACCGTAATTGTTTTATCTTTGTGGTGTGACCAGAATTATTTTTACAGTGCTACAGCCCTACTTACATTGTTGGTGATATATGAATATAATTTTCAAACTATAGGAAACGTCAGATTACCAGCTGGAGAGCAATACATATTTAACCCCTTGGCGACACAGGACGGACTAGGTCCGTCCTGTGTGCCGAGGCGTTAGTGACACAGGACGGACCTAGTCCGTCCTGTGTCAAAACGAGCACTGAAAGCGGAGTTTTTCGGCTTTCAGTGCTCTGATGGTATTGTAACAATGCTTCCGTGTGGAAGCATCGTACAATACTAAAAAAAATGCCCGTCGGCATTTCGATCGCTCCGGAGAGCGATAGAAATGCCGGTTTTAAAGGCACAGAGCCTTCCTATGCTCAGAAAGTGTTTCTGATTGCCTCGCAAGTCGAGGCAATCAGAAACACACAAAAAAAAATGCACGATCTTGGTCACTGAGTGACCAAGATGGCGCTGCCCTACTAAGGGCAAGAGCACAGGAGGCAGGAAGTACCAGGCAATCAGTGACTGCCAGGCACACTGACAGGCTTCGGGGATGTTCTGCTGAACATCCCCACTGACTGGTCAGATCAATATTAACCCTATATTGATCTGACCAGTTATGATCTGTCTCCCTCTCCTCACATTTTTTTTAGTGAGGGAGAGAGACAGATCAAAGTTCTAAAAGTAAGTAAAAGTTAAAAAAAACAATAAACACACAACACACAAATAATAAAACAATAAAAAAAAATTATTAAAGCAATTCCCTGCGTTTAACCCCTTCCCAGCCACTGATCTTGCATAAGCAGTGATCGTGCACATCAGCGCATTTATTTTTGCTGTTTGTGCATTTTTTAGGGGTTCATTTTTTTTGTACTGTAATTTATTACAGTACTAAAAAGGCTCTTCTAAGAGTTATTAACCCCTTCTTTGCCGTCGATCACTGCTTACGCAATGATATTGACGCCAAAGCAATTTTTATCTGTCTGCATATTTTTTTTTTTATTTTTTTTTTTACACATACCCGCTAGCGGATTAAATGTAAAGTAAAAATATTTGAGATATTTTTTTTTAAGCTGCCTGAGTGCATAGCGATCAGTAACAGCGAATTAGTGGCAAAGGCGGTTTGGTGATTTCTCAATTAAGCTCACCATTCGCCCTGGTCAGATCAAAATTGGTCGGATCAATATTCACTAATATTGATCTGCCTCCCTCTCCTCACTTACATTTTTGTGACGGAAAGAGACAGATCAGTATTAGTGATATAAAATAACATTTTATAAAATTGGCAGGTTTTATGAAAGTCTTTCACTGTGTATTAACCCCTTCAATGCCATTGATCACTGTGTAAGCAGTAATCTTGCACAGCAACAGTATGTTTTGCTGTCTGCACTGTTTTATGGATTAATTTCTTTGTACTGTAATGTATTACAGTACTAGATAGGCTCTTATTAACCACTTCTTTGCTCGAGATCACTGCTTACGCACTGATTCTGAGGCCGCGGACTCAGGGTTCGATTTTGACCCTATTCAGCTTTCTGATACATCATCTAGCGATGTATCGGTGGCTGCTGAGCCCTTGCCACAAGTAGTGATGGGGGTCTACCGATAAAAAAATATATGGTTTGGTGGCGGTAAATTACATTGGCTGGCTTCAAAGATATATCCCATAAAGGACACGGACGCAGGTTGACTACATGTCAAAATTCCAGGTTGGAATTGCGCACCCCCTAAATGTGGAATTTTAGACCCAATACAAACCAACAAACCTATGCATGGGGGGTATCCCTGTACTCAGGAGATGTTGCTGAACACATATTGAGGTGTTGGTTGGCAGTGGCAAATACCAGAATCTGAAAATTCCTGCCTGAACTACAATGTGTGTGGGGAAAAAATGACATCCCAACCCTTTGACATAGGTTGGTGGTAGAATTAGCACTTGGAAAGTGTTAAAATACCACAATTTTAAATACCCTAGGATGTCTAGTTTTCCAAAATATATGGTTTTATGGGGTAAAATACTTTGACAGGCTTCAAAAGTGTCCCAAATGGAACATGGGCGCAGGCTGACTACATGTCAAAATTCCAAGTTGGAAATGCACCCCCCCTAAACGTGGCCTTTTAGCCCCCAAATAATCTAACTAACCTACACATGGGTGGTATCCCTGTACTCAGGAGATGTTGCTGAACACATATTAAGGTGTTGTTTGGTACTGACACATAATAGGATCTGTGAATTCATGCCCGATGTACAATGAATGTGAAAAACAAATTACTATCCATAACATTGACATAGGCTGGTGGTAGAATTAGTGCATGAAAAGTGTTAAAATACTACCATTTGAAATACCCTAGGGTGTCTAGTTTTTAAAAATATATGGTTTTGTGGGATAGAATACACTTTTTGGCTTCAAAAATGTCCCAAATGGGACATGGGCGCAGGTTTTCTGCACGTCAGAATTCCAAGTTGGAAAACCAAAAAGCGCACCTCTCAAATGTGGCCTTTTAACCCCCAAATAACCTAACCAACCTATACATGGGTGGTATCCCTGTACTCAGGAGATGTTGCTGAACACATATTGAGGTGCTGTTTGGCACTGACATATAACAGGATCTGTGAATTCATGCCCAAAGTACAATGTATGTGAAAAAAAATTACTACCCAAAACATTGACATAGGCTGGTAGTATAATTAGTGCATGGAAAGTGTTAAAATACTACCATTTGAAATAACCTAGGGTGTCTAGTTTAAAAAAAAATATGGTTTTGTGGGGTAGAATACACTTTCTGGCTTCAAAAATGTCCCAAATGGGACATGGGCACAAGTTTTCTGCATGTCAGAATTCCAAGTTGGAAAACCAAAATGCGCACCCCCTAAATGTGGCCTTTTAGCCCCAAAACAAACCAACAAACCTATGCATGGGTGGTATCCCTGTACTCAGGAGATGTTGCTGAACACATATTGAGGTGTTATTTGGAAATACCCCTTCACATTTTAAGGTAATGTTTACCTAAATTGCAATATATGTGAAAAATTAAAAAAAAAGATTTTTTGCTGGAAACTTTGGCATAGATTGGTGGTAAAATGGCTACATGAAATGTGTCAAAATACCCCAAGTTAAATGCCCTGAGTGGTCTAGTTTTCAAAAATATGTACATGTTGGGGGTCATTCATGGATTTAGTACAGAAATCAGTGTTACAATGTCACTATCGCTAATTTTGAAAGAAAGGATTTTAAAATAGCTTTGCACCACTTATAGTTCTGGCCCTGTAACATGAATAAAAAAGCACAAAAACATAAAAACATGGGCTATTTCTGAACTCAGGACATATATTAGAAACTTTTTAGCAGTGTTTTTTGTTGTCTCTTGTACATGAGTATACGATTTTTCAAATAAAAGTCCTAAAAATTTTTTTTTGCCATATTTTATTATTTTTTTTACATCAAATTATATGCTATTATCAAAATAATGGTATCAAAAGAAAGCCCTTCTTATAACGATAAAAAAGATATATAGATTGTGCGGGTACACTAAATGAGACAGAAATAAATTACAGCAAAACACAAACACCTCAGAAATGTTAAAACAGCCCATGTCACCAAGCGTCGGACAAGCCAAAAAAGTAATGTCACTAAGGGGTTAAATAAATACAGAGCTAGTATGTTTATATACAGTAAATATACATACACACACACATACGTGATGCTAAAAATATTCATTTGTTGTATTCTAGTGTTTGTTATAATTACGGCAAAGTACCCCATGTGATACATGGGGAGAGATTATTGAGCTGTTGTTTTAGAATTTTAGATACAAGTTAAGTTTTAATATATGAGAATGTACGTCCGTCAGTGATTAGTGGAAAGAATTAGCAAGTGACATGTTCTTAAACATGCTGTGGTGTTGGAGGTGAAAGAGTTAATTATATAAATTCAGATAGTTTTTGTTGTATATGAAAGAGAGAAAAAGTTCCCCCAGAAACCCCCCTTTCGTTTCCCCTTCCATCTGTTTGTCTAATTGCAGATAAGAGAGTTGTAGCAGTGGCTGCAAAAGTATTTTTTTTTTTTGTGAAGGGAGGGGGAATGGGCCAAAGTTGTGTTCACGATGATAGTGTATTGATAATGGTCAAGAAATACATTTTGTTGTCAATAATTTTGATAAAATATATGTATCAATTGTTAATTCTTTATTTAATATTTATTTTGACAGGCCACACCTGTTAGTTTTATTGATGTAGCTCCAGCCTATACTGATGTTGTTTCAGAGTTTACTGATAAGGACCAGTAAATCTAGATTATTACTGATGCAGTTCCAGTAAGAGGTCTTAATCACTAATGAAGTGCTAGTGATTATTAACAGTGAGTAATTATTATTATCAGTTCTATATTACACTCATCATGCTCAGTCAGGAGATTTATAAAAAGAATAATAATATTTTTAAGCACAAAAGAGTGGTCTAGTTATTTTGAGACATGAGCTAAGAGTCATAATATTTTTAATGATATTTTAATGTAAAGCAATTAAGCCAAAATGTTTAATGAAATATTGCATGTTACTACCTGGAATATTTTGAGTTTTATTTCCATATAGATTAAAGCTGTACAGTCAAAAAAAGACAAGTTCAAAGTGCACCAACAAATCTATTGCTGATAAAATATTATTTCTATAGAAAGAAAAAGTTTATTTTAAAAGAAGAAATACTTACAATACAAGTAAAGAAAGGATCATAACAAAGTCTAGAGGAATATTGTTGTGAAAGTTGTTCAAATCAACTCCTGGATCTACGTTTTTTGCATAAAGCACATTCCTGTACTGACAAACAGGCCAACAGAGGAGCAGCAAGTTAATGTTTTCAAGGGCATAATAACTCCCTGACGACTATCCAACGTAAGCCGAGTCGTCACCCTAGGGTAACTCGCAAAGAAATCACCCAGGAGTCTGCAACAGATACAACAACACACAAGTGAAAACGTGCGCTGTGACCCAACACTTCAAAACACACAACTCAGGAAAAATAAATAATAAATTGTTACCCTTAAAGTAAATCAGCCTTAAAGTAAATCAGCTCAATATTCAATCCGAAGGGAAAAAAATAAAACAAAACAGAACAGAAATAATATAGTGTAGTATATCACATAAAAGTGCTGATAACAAATAATAAGTGAGAACACACTCACATCTTCCTGAGCAGAGATCTGCTCAGTCTATACAGCATCCAGGGAGCCCACCAAGGGGTTAAAGATCCAACAGGTTCACAGAGGAATCCTAGGCAGCTTATTCAGGGTAGCAGACCCAGAAGGTACTCCCAGCAGTAGTATAAGAGAGGGTAAGGAGGAGACTATTTAGCTTCAACGATTTTAATACCAATAAAAACATATAAAAAATCTTACATTCAAAGATCCACTTGAACAGTACATATATAGAGTCCCAGTAGCAGTCTCCTCTTGTCCACAACGCGTTTCACCCCCAAAGTAGGGCTTTTTTTCAGAAAAAGCCCTACTTTGGGGGTGAAACGCGTTGTGGACAAGAGGAGACTGCTACTGGGACTCTATATATGTACTGTTCAAGTGGATCTTTGAATGTAAGATTTTTTATATGTTTTTATTGGTATTAAAATCGTTGAAGCTAAATAGTCTCCTCCTTACCCTCTCTTATACTACTGCTGGGAGTACCTTCTGGGTCTGCTACCCTGAATAAGCTGCCTAGGATTCCTCTGTGAACCTGTTGGATCTTTAACCCCTTGGAGGGCTCCCTGGATGCTGTATAGACTGAGCAGATCTCTGCTCAGGAAGATGTGAGTGTGTTCTCACTTATTATTTGTTATCAGCACTTTTATGTGATATACTACACTATATTATTTCTGTTCTGTTTTGTTTTATTTTTTTCCCTTCGGATTGAATATTGAGCTGATTTACTTTAAGGCTGATTTACTTTAAGGGTAACAATTTATTATTTATTTTTCCTGAGTTGTGTGTTTTGAAGTGTTGGGTCACAGCGCACGTTTTCACTTGTGTGTTGTTTTGATTTGTTTATTGCCAGGAGTGAGACACTGGTAGAATTTGCTGCAGCTGTTTCCACCACAATTGGGCGCAGTGTGTTTCTCTCTTGTTTCTTGAACAGATACAACAGTCTACGACAGATCATCATTGTTGGGAAGTATATTTTCATATGTACAAATGTATACAATTGTTATTGAAGGCTTGTAATATTTGTGGTAAAGATTTATTTAATTGTGTTATTATGGAAATGTTTAGAATATAGTGAATTTTTGCAGACTGACTCTACCAAACACAATGAGTCGACCCATAAGAAATTGTATTTTGATAATATGATTTTATGTAGACAATATATAAAATCTCAGGAAATTTCTCTGATACTTTAAATAAGTTAGTTTGTTTTTGTAAGAGAGTTTAATCAAGAAGGATTATGGATTTAAGGAGCAGGTTAAAAAGTGTCCACAGGTAGTCCGTGAGATCCCCTGGGACTGGGAAATTGGCCAGGATCACTTGGAGCGAAACTTGTAAGTGGTTTGGCATGTGTGAGATCAGTGTTGCTAATTGTTTATGTTGTTTGTTTTAAGGGTCTCATCCTCAAGTGCATCCTGACTACTGACATCATGCCCCTACGAGAAGACTGGAAGACGCTGCTCATATATTACCCATTATGGAAGCTTACAGTGCAACTAAGCTGGATGACCTACCAATGTTTGAAATCGAGGAAGTGTGCCTTATCACCTTGGATACAATGATTATGTTGACCAGGCAACTCCTGATGGTTATCCTTAAACACAGACAATGTCAATTTCTAAGAATAAAAGGGGAGAACAGTATAAATATTATATGGACTGTAGGGGCCTCTGGAGTCACGTCGTGGATGGGAGACCATATTGTTTTGTCTGCTGCCATTTCATCTGACTGCCTCTTTGTGTTCTGAATGCATGCCATGTTGTGTGTTCTGAATGCATGATGTCAGTTTTGCTTCAAGTTATTTTAAAGTATTCTGCAAATGACTCTGTCCTTGGGAATTGCAAACTCCGGAATAATATGTTTGATTTTTACATAGATCTATTGGTTGTAGAGAAGGGTTTTATTAGGCAGGGTAAGAGGAGCAATCAACAATAGATATTTAATTTAGTTTTGTGTCCATTATGTGTTTTTGTTGGTCATGCCATTATTTAACATTATGTAACATATTTAGATAGTTATGTTAGGCCTTCCATATTTAAGAGAGAGATACTTTGAATTTTTTTTTAGATTGTAAGTCCAATATCTCTGCTTAGCGAAGCCAAGGTCTGCTCAGTCGTCAAAGGTCTAAACCTAATCTCAATGGCTATTAAAGTTAAAGTTAATGTTAGATGTCAGGATTGTCCTGAGGCAGTCCGGTAAAACAGGAAAGCCATAGTCGGTTAGTAAAGCTTAAATATGGATGTGACGATTTTTGATTCAATATGTTGTTTTAATTTATCAAGACCACTCCAATTTTATCCAATGGTATTTAAATAATATAAGAGATGTGGACACAAATATCAAGTGAGCCACAGGTTTTGATTGGACATTCGAAATATGCTTGTGGTTAGGAGATATGGGAAGGAAGATAGTTAAGTGTTTTTTTTTTTAATAATAGCAATAATATGTGCTTTTTATATAATTGTGAGGTGTGATAAATGCATTATTGCTAAAGCTGTTAAACCAGCTCCAAAACTCCAATACCACACATATTATTACATGACCTACATGACCTCTGCCATTTGGGATATAAATGGATGTTTGACGGTAAATGATCTACCTGGTGTGTCAATTTTAAATAGTCTATTGAATGAAAATAATATTGCAACAGAAGAATTGCGAGTCCATACCAACTTGAAACTACCCTCCAAGTTCAACCCCATATGCATTAGAGGGATGCACTTGGAGGTTTTCAAGAATGTAGTGGAAAGAGATATATGGGAAATGGACACTAAATGTGGATATGACAATCTCACTAGATTTGAACAAAAAGCTCTTAAAGACTTGCAACAGTCTAGTGACATTGTCATCAGAGGTGCAGACAAAGGAGGAGGTGTGGTTATACAAAACACAGAAACCTATTTAGATGAAGACAACAGACTTTTGTCCGATACAAATTTTTATGAAAGATTGTCTATCGATCCCACTCTTGTCTTCTCTAAGCGATTAAGTAATTTACTACAGGAAGCCAGATCCAATGAAATTATCTCCAAAGAAGAATACAATTTTTTGTTGGTAAGAAACCCTAGGATAGCATTGTTCTACCACCTGCCCAAGATCCACAAAGATAAAAATAATCCCCAGGGACGACCTATCATTTCGGGTATTGGATCTCTAAACTCGAATCTATCCCTATATGTTGATCTTTTTTTACAAACCCTTGTGCCACTTATGCCCTCCTATCTTAAAGATGAACAATCCTTGATTAAATTACTAAAAACTATCCCATGGCAAGATGACACCATACTGGTGACTGCTGATATACAAGCATTATATACCTCTATTCGGCATGATGATGGAATAGAGGGAGTCAAAAATATGCTTGACCATTTTAACTACCTTGGTAGTCAACATAGGAATTTCTTGTGTGAGAGCATGAAGTTTATATTGGAAACCAACTATTTTGTGTTCAATGGGGATTTTTACATTCAGACATGCGGCACGGCGATATGAACCAGTTTCGCACCCAGTTATGCAAATCTTTTTTCTGGTGACTGGGAGAGCGAGAATATTTTTGGTTCCCATCGCCGTGCCGAGCTTATATTATACAGATGTTATATCGATGACCTGTTTATTTTGTGAAGGGGGGTCAATGGACTCCTTAAGAGTATTTTTTGAGCAACTGAATAAGAATACCTTAGGTCTCAAATTTACCTTCGAAGCCAGTAGAGAATCTATTAACTTCCTGGATTTGACTATTTCTAGCAACAACTCGGAAGGGTGTTTCGAGACAAAGACATATTTCAAAACCGTAGATAAAAATACTTATTTGAATTCTAAAAGCTATCATGACAATAAGTGGATACAAAATATCCCAAAAGGAGAATTCTTACGCATGCGCAGAAACTGTACAGATGTCAGACTTTTTGACATACAAGCAGATATAATTGGTAACAGATTCCTTGAGAAGGGATCCGATAAACGAAAAATAGAAAATAATAAACAATATGCCAGAAAAATAGATAGGGAAAACCTTTTTTCTACCAATAAAACTAAGAACAACAAAATAAAGAAGTTCAGGATAGATAAAATTAATGGCATCAAGATCGATGGAAAACCACAACAATTGCAAGATTATGCTGTCCCAAATAGAAAGCAAAATAAAAAGGAGAGTGGAAGTAATTTTGAGATGGGTATAATTACCACGTTCTCAGATAAAACTGGTGCAATTAAAAATATCTTAGACAAACATTGGCATGTTATTCAAACAGACCCATTTTAAAATTCTCCCACCAACCTGTAGAGTCATCTGTAGAAAAATTGCAAACCTGAGGACTCTCTTGGCCCCATCTGATTTAACAAAAAAGTTTAAGGAATTAAAAAAGACAGAAGGTCTCACACAGAACAATTTTTTGGGGACCAATAAAGGATGGTATCGCTGTGGACGTTGTGGCCACTGCGATATCTGTCCTAAAAAGAAAGATAGTTTTACATGTTTTACTACTAATAACCAATATAATATTCAGAGATATGTCTCCTGCACAGAGGCGTCGCTAGGGGTGGGCTAAGGGGGCTTAAGCCCCGAATGTACTGAGCAAAGCCCCGAGTCTCTGCAGCTCCTTGATAGCTCCGCCCCCTGACATCACACAGACAGTGTGTGAAAGCCCTACACTGATAGGATGCTGGGTGATGTGTCAGCCAATCAGTGCAGGGCTTTTACACAGCATCATCACTGTGTGTGAAAGCCCTGCACTGATAGGATGCTGAGTGATGTTTTAGCCAATCAGTGCAGGGCTATTACAAAGCATCATCACTGTGTGTGACTGCTGGGATGTGAAGGAATCTCCACGTGGGACAGTGAAGCAGCTCTGAAGATATCCTTACTGGCTGTCACCTTGTGGGAGATACAGAGCAGGGCTATTCCCACTCAGGTAAGCTCTGGGTTTGGTGCAGTTTGAGAGAAGGGAGGGTTGGGGTCACTTATTTACATCCTCATTTGTGTATTTTAACTATATGAGGTTCCTTATTACAGGACTGCTAAACAGCAAAGGAATGATTTATGTTACATAAGTTATATAGATAGGTAACATAAATCATTCCTATGCTGTTTAGTAGTCCTGTAATAAGGAACCTCAAACCAACAATATATAGCTTAAATACACAAAGGTGGATGTAAATAAGTGATTTATGCTATATATGCATAATTTATGCTATAATATATATATATATATATATATATATATATATATATATATATATATATATCATAAATCATTATGCTATATATATAGCATAATGACTGACTGGATGTCTGTGAGTTGTGTGTATGTGACTTTCTGTGTATGTATGTGATTTTGTATCTGAGGTGTGTGCATATGAATGTCTCTGTGTATCTATGCTTTCGTGATGTGCCATTGTCTGGCTCCTACATTTTTTTGCTGACTCCTACAACTAAATAAAATTTGTCAAGTCCTGATATATATCATAAATCATTTCTATCCTGTTAAGCAGTCCTGTAATAAATAATGTCACACATATGTGTGTTATGTGTGTGTGTGTGTGACATTTTTTATTACAGGACTGCTAAACAGCATTGGAAGGATTCATGTTTATATCAGGGCTTGACAAATTTAATTTAGTTTTAGGAGCCAGCAAAAAAAAATTAGAAGCCAGACAATGGCACATCACAAAAGCATACATACACAGAGACATTCACATACACACACCTCACATACAGAATCACATACATACACAGAAAGTCACATACACACACACACACCTCACAGACATCCAGTCAGTCACATACACAGCCAGTTACACACACCAGTCACACAAGTTTTTTTTTAAAGAAAAAACGAATTCCTAAATGTGTCCCACACGTCACATACACAGCGAGCTCCAAATATAAACACACAACACATACACAGCCAGTTACATACATATTCACATACAACACATACACAGCCAGTTACATACATACATACAACACATACACAGCCAGTTACATACATACATACACACACACACACACACCACATACACAGCCAGTTACATACATACATACACACACACAACACATACACAGTCAGTTACACACATACACAACCAGTTACATACGTACACACACACACACAACACATTCACAGCCAGTTACATACACACACACAACACATACACAGCCAGTTACATATATACACACCCAACACATAGACAGCCAGTTACATATATACACACCCAAAACATAGACAGCCAGTTACATATATACACACCCAACACATACGCATACACAGCCAGTTACATATATACACACAAGCACACACAGCCAGTTACATACATACACACACACAACACATACATAGCCAGTTTATATTTAAGAGACAATAAATATTTTAATGTGTCCCTCTTCCCTTCTGCTTTACCTCAGTAGGGAAGAGGGACATTTCTGCTGCAGCCGGATCTTTATTCATCTTCCATCTTTCATCTTCACGTCATATCTCGGCACTCAGACACTGACACAAACACACACTCTTGCTCGCACTGACATGCTCACACTCTCGCTCACACTGACATGCACACACTCGCACTGACATACACACACTCACACTAACATGCACACGCTCACTCACACTGACATGCACACACACTAACTCAGTAAGTGCCCGTATGGTTCCATTTAAAAAAATAAAAAAAGTCTTATGGGCTATAGCCCCTGATATTTTGGAAACCTAGCAACGCCTCTGCTCCTGCACATCCAAATTTGTCATATACATGCTTGAATACCCGTGTGGCCTCCAGTATGTTGGTCAAACAAGTCGTTTCATCAAAAAAAGGCTATATGAACATAGATATAACATCAGAACTGGCTTTCTAAAACACACAGTATCAAAGAACTTTAAGGAATTTCATAGTAAAAATGACACCCTCCTTAAGGCTTGGGTTATTGAGCAAGTAATCTTGGGAATTAGGAAGGGAGACCTTTTGGACTCTTACCCTGAACACTTTGGTACCAAGGGGACTGAATGATAAGTTTGATATTATACCCTATCTTGAATAATGTAAATGTGTGTTGTTTTTTTTTTTCTGCTACTGTTTTCATGTGTAATAAATATGTTACATATTTTTGCATACAGCATTTTATGTACTATAGTCACTTTATTATTATTCCCCTTTATTTTTGTTTCCTTTGCCATACTATGTTTTATATCATATCTGCAGTGCAATCTATATGCAGAGGTATGTTATATGTTGTCCTATATATGGGAATATGTCCAACTTGTAACCAGACCATGTATCTGTATAGTATTATGTAACATGTCAAAACCATACTGTGTTTTTATTATGTTTATTTTTGTTATCATACCATGTTCCATGTTGTAACTATATCTTGATCCTGCACGTATTATGATCTGTTTATTATTTGCTATTTTTTTCCCTCTCTTTCTGCTCCTCCCCTTCTCTCCTCCCCTTTTCTTTCCTTTCTTCTCTGCTAATTCTTTTTCTATCTATATTTTTTTTCTTTCTGTGTCCCCTCAGTATAAGCAGATCATTTTTCGCCTGGGTATTATGAAACGAAGATTCCTTTGCCTATGGTGATTTCGCGGTCCCCCACCCGCTATGCCGGCTATGCGGTTGGGGGACGCGTCACTATGGCAACGAGATGCTTCTCTATGACGATTACGTCTCTTCCGGAGGTGTTCTGCATCCGAACTTCCGGTTTATCGGTAACATAGATTTCAGCATACTTTCCAGCTGTAGAGAATCATCAATTTGAATCCAATTTTCGTGGTTTTTGTCTTATATATAAGAGAACCTTTTCCCACTGCTTGTATGCACACTCACCAGCTGAAGACGTTTTTTACGAAACGCGTCCTGAGGGGTGTCCTGTTTTTGTGTCTGTGCTTATAGTGTATATCTTATACATATGTTTTGTACCTGGCTAGGTGAACAACACTATACTAGCAGTGGGTAAGGTTGTACTATTTATATATATTTTATATATTATATTTTATTCTACTTTACTGCATATTTATATTTCTTTTTGTGTATATTTTATCCCATTTGTTTTCTTATTACATTCCTGTGGTACTAGTCTTAGTTGTAGTCTTTTTACCTTATATACATGTATGTTTTCATTTTGTGACAATAAATCTTTTCTATTTTTATAAATTATGTCTTGTTCTTTTTGGGGTATATTTTAGCGCTGTCTCTCTTTTTATTAATCCTGTGCTTCTTTTTTGCAGTGGTCCAGTCCATTGCAGTTTAAGACTAGCTGCTATACCTTTTTCCACATTTGTTAGTGGTTTGCCCCCCTCACCAAATTGAGAGATATCCTTTCCTTCATATTTGTTCTAATGTGAGGTTTTTCTGTGTGTGGAGTAAATACGGGTTAGTTTTTTATTAATTTTGACTATATACTTATTACCACTTCCCTTTCATCTTTCACATATTTCCACATTGTTTCTTTTTTACACTTAAGCGCTGTGCACTCTTTTTGTTGTATTACATGACCTAAGCTAGAGCTTCTCAACAGCAATATTAAGATTGTTCAGCAAGTGAACAAAAGAGTGGAACTGAAAGGGTTAAATTGATGTTGAGAAGCCCCCCTTGCTTGACCAAGTTCAGATAAAGGTCACAGTCCCTGAGGAAGTCAGATAAGACAGAATAGTTTATGTAAGAAAGGTCTCAGACCACAATTAGAGGAACTAATGCTGTATTAAGTTTCAACTGTCTTGTCTGCTGACTGATTATATTGAGTTTTATTTTAGCTTTTCTGCCTAGTGACAATATATGTACCCATTGTCCACCCCTCTTGTGACATGTATACGCCCCCCTCATGTACTTGATGCAATGTTTGTGCAAAACCTATAACCAATCAATACACAGGACAACGTCTAGATTTGTGTATAAATACCAATGTGTAATAAACTACACTCAGAGCTGAGGATAAAGAAACACGTGCCTTGTGTATTTGTTGTCCGCCTTCACAGCTCTCCAGATATCTGTTAACCTGCCACACATCAACGACCTTAGAAGTAATTGATCAAGGAACAGAGACCGGCCTTTCCTTTCACAACAGAACATAACGAAAAAAACAAAAAAAGGCGGTTACCATTCCACGGGTGGGTCCAAGAGAACGGGTCCGAGGGTCTGCAGCGCCAATTATATGTGTGTATCGTACTTATCAAAACAAAAGGTGAGAAAAGGTATAGTGTCTAAATCAAACTATTCTCAGGGTTCTCAGCTAGAAAATTACTCCAGGGAGACCAAATCTTGATAAAGTTGGGGGATGATTTCCCGGAGGGATCAATCTGAGCCTCGGAGCCCATTTGGAAATTAATCTGGGTTTTTAATTGGTCTCTGTATGAGATTACTTTCGTTCTCCAATGTCTTGCCAGTAACACCTTACATGCCAGGAAGATATGAAAGGCAAGAAAACTATTAGGCATATTCGGGAGAATAGATATGGAGTAGAAATGCTTGGGGAGTCAGCTTATAGTTTCTATGAAATATGGTATTAAAAATGTGGGAGAGCATATCCTTAAGAGGATCCAATAATCTGCATCTCCACCAAACATGGAGGTAATCACCCTCAGCACGTTCGCATCGCCAGCACAGTTTCGAGTTGTTCGGATGGATCTTAAACATGTTCCAGGGAACCAGGTACCACCTAAATGCAACCTTGTAGAATAGTTCAATGAAATTCAAACCCTTAACTGCTTTCCTAGTAGAGGAGACCGCATAGGACCAATGGTCAGTAGTGATGACCTTGTTTAAATCAGTCTCCCAACGGGGAAGTGCTTTACATTTAGGCGGTTCTGCGAGGGTATCGAGTAAGGTTTGCAGCTTTGTGATATTTTAAAATTTATTTACTGTTTCTATAAAGGTTTCCAAATCCGTTTGGTCTATTATCTGTATCACAGAAGTATAGCTCCTAATCCTGTAATAGGAGAAAAGCTCATGAGCTGGGAGAGCATATTCCGATTGTAGCTCATCGAAGGATCGAATTTGAGAGCCATGATAGATGTCTCCCACCTTAAGGATGCCGTTGCGAGACCATTCTACTAGGCTGAGGTTCTCAATAAATTGGGAAAATATTGTAAGGGGTGCCAGGGCGGTGATTCCCTGCGGTTTAGCAAATTTACGTTTAAATTTGCACATTGCTCTAGATATGTCCTTTATAATTGGATTAGAAACAGAGAGCTTTCTAAAGGCAAGCTCGTTCAGCCAGAAGAGAAAATAGGGATTTTGAACATTTAACCCCTTAGTGACATGACTTTTTTGGCTTGTCCGACGCTTGGTGACATGGGCTGTTTTAACATTTCTGAGCAGTTTGTGTTTTGCTGTAATTTATTTCTGTCTCATTTAGGGTACCCGCACAAACTATATATCGTTTTTATCGTCATAAGAAGGGCTTTCTTTTGATACCATTATTTTGATAATAGCATATAATTTGATGTAAAAAAAATAATAAAATATGGCAAAAAAATTGAAAAAATTATTTTTTTATGACTTTTATTTGAAAAATCGTATACTCATGTACAAGAGACAACAAAAAAACACTGCTAAAAAGTTTCTAATATATGTCCTGAGTTCAGAAATAGCCCATGTTTTTATGTTTTTGTGCTTTTTTATTCATGTTACAGGGCCAGAACTATAAGTGGTGCAAAGCTATTTTAAAATCCCTTCTTTCAAAATTAGCGATAGTGACATTGTAACACTGATTTCTGTACTAAATCCATGAATGACCCCCAACATGTACATATTTTTGAAAACTAGACAACTCAGGGCATTTAACTTGGGGTATTTTGACACATTTCATGTAGCCATTTTACCACCAATCTATGCCAAAGTTTGCAGCAAAAAATCTTTTTTTTTAATTTTTCACATATATTGCAATTTAGGTAAACATTACCTTAAAATGTGAAGGGGTATTTCCAAATAACACCTCAATATGTGTTCAGCAACATCTCCTGAGTACAGGGATACCACCCATGCATAGGTTTGTTGGTTTGTTTTGGGGCTAAAAGGCCACATTTAGGGGGTGCGCCTTTTGGTTTTCCAACTTGGAATTCTGACATGCAGAAAACTTGTGCCCATGTCCCATTTGGGACATTTTTGAAGCCAGAAAGTGTATTCTACCCCACAAAACCATATATTTTTTTAAACTAGACACCCTAGGGTATTTCAAATGGTAGTATTTTAACACTTTCCATGCACTAATTATACTACCAGCCTATGTCAATGTTTTGGGTAGTAATTTTTTTTCACATACATTGAACTTTGGGCATGAATTCACAGATCCTGTTATATGTCAGTGCCAAACAACACCTCAATATGTGTTCAGCAACATCTCCTGAGTACAGGGATACCACCCATGTATAGGTTGGTTAGGTTATTTGGGGGTTAAAAGGCCACATTTGAGAGGTGCGCTTTTTGGTTTTCCAACTTGGAATTCTGACGTGCAGAAAACCTGCGCCCATGTCCCATTTGGGACATTTTTGAAGCCAAAAAGTGTATTCTATCCCACAAAACCATATATTTTTGAAAACTAGACACCCTAGGGTATTTCAAATGGTAGTATTTTAACACTTTCCATGCACTAATTATACTACCAGCCTATGTCAATGTTATGGATAGTAATTTTTTTTCACATACATAGTACTTTGGGCATGAATTCACAGATCCTGTTATATGTCAGTGCCAAACAACACCTCAATATGTGTTCAGCAACATCTCCTGAGTACAGGGATACCACCCATGTATAGGTTGGTTAGGTTATTTGGGGGTTAAAAGGCCACATTTGAGAGGTGCGCTTTTTGGTTTTCCAACTTGGAATTCTGACGTGCAGAAAACCTGCGCCCATGTCCCATTTGGGACATTTTTGAAGCCAAAAAGTGTATTCTACCCCACAAAACCATATATTTTTGAAAACTAGACACCCTAGGGTATTTCAAATGGTAGTATTTTAACACTTTTCATGCACTAATTCTACCACCAGCCTATGTCAATGTTATGGATAGTAATTTGTTTTTCACATTCATTGTACATCGGGCATGAATTCACAGATCCTATTATGTGTCAGTGCCAAACAACACCTTAATATGTGTTTAGCAACATCTCCTGAGTACAGGGATACCACCCATGTGTAGGTTAGTTAGATTATTTGGGGGCTAAAAGGCCACGTTTAGGGGGGGGTGCATTTCCAACTTGGAATTTTGACATGTAGTCAGCCTGCGCCCATGTTCCATTTGGGACACTTTTGAAGCCTGTCAAAGTATTTTACCCCATAAAACCATATATTTTGGAAAACTAGACATCCTAGGGTATTTAAAATTGTGGTATTTTAACACTTTCCAAGTGCTAATTCTACCACCAACCTATGTCAAAGGGATGGGATGGCATTTTTTCCCCACACACATTGTAGTTCAGGCAGGAATTTTCAGATTCTGGTATTTGCCACTGCCAACCAACACCTCAATATGTGTTCAGCAACATCTCCTGAGTACAGGGATACCCCCCATGCATAGGTTTGTTGGTTTGTATTGGGTCTAAAATTCCACATTTAGGGGGTGCGCAATTCCAACCTGGAATTTTGACATGTAGTCAGCCTGCGCCCATGTTCCATTTGGAACATTTTTGAAGCCGTCCAATGAATTTTACCCCATCAAACCATATATTTTTGGAAAATAGACATCCTAAGGTATTTCAAATGGTGGTATTTTAATACTGTATAGGTACTAATTCTACCACCAGCCTTTGTAAAAGTTTGTGGTAGTACTTTTTTGGGAGTTTTTTTTCCCACATGCATTGTACTTCAGGCATGAATTCACAGATTCTGGTATATGTCACTGCCAAACAACAACCCAATATGTGTTCAGCAACATCTCCCGAGTACAGGGATAGCACCCATGCATAGGTTTGTTGGTTTGTTTTTGGCTAGAAGGCAACATTTGTGAGATGCGCATCTCAAAATTCCAACTTGGAATTTTGACATGTAGTCAACCTGCGTCCGTGTCCTTTATGGGATATATCTTTGAAGCCAGCCAATGTAATTTACCCCCACCAAACCATATATTTTTTTATCGGTAGACCCCCATCACTACTTGTGGCAAGGGCTCAGCAGCCACCGATACATCGCTAGATGATGTATCAGAAAGCTGAATAGGGTCAAAATCGAACCCTGAGTCCGCGGCCTCAGAATCAGTGCGTAAGCAGTGATCTCGAGCAAAGAAGGGGTTAATAGCTCTTAGAAGAGCCTATCTAGTACTGTAATACATTACAGTACAAATAAATTAATCCATAAAACAGTGCAGACAGCAAAACATACTGTTGCTGTGCAGGATTACTGCTTACACAGTGATGAATGGCAGGGAAGGGGTTAATACACAGTGAAAGACTTTCATAAAACCTGCTAATTTTATAAAATGTTAT
The DNA here is from genome assembly GCA_036172795.1 of Pelodytes ibericus. NCBI lineage: Eukaryota > Metazoa > Chordata > Amphibia > Anura > Pelodytidae > Pelodytes > Pelodytes ibericus. Next base: position 67,662,707 of record CM069862.1, read on the forward strand.
TTTATATCACTAATACTGATCTGTCTCTTTCCGTCACAAAAATGTAAGTGAGGAGAGGGAGGCAGATCAATATTTGTGAATATTGATCCGATTAATTTTGATCTGACCAGGGCGAATGGTGAGCTTAATTGAGAAATCACCAAACCGCCTTTGCCACTAATTCGCTGTTACTGATCGCTATGCGCTCAGGCAGCTTAAAAAAAAAAAACTCAAATATTTTTACTTTACATGTAATCCCCTAGCGGGTATGTGTAAAAAAAAAAAAAAATATGCAGACAGATAAAAATTGCTTTGGCGTCAATATCATTGCGTAAGCAGTGATCGACGGCAAATAAGGGGTTAATAACTCTTAGAATAGCCTTTTTAGTACTGTAATAAATTACAGTACAAAAAAATTAACCCCTAAAAAATGCACAAACGGCAAAAATAAATGCGCTGATGTGCACGATCACTGCTTATGCAAGATCAGTGGCAGGGAAGGGGTTAAACGCAGGGAATTGCTTTAATAAATTTTTTTTTATTGTTTTATTATTTGTGTGTTGTGTATTTATTGTTTTTTTTAACTTTTACTTACTTTTAGAACTTTGATCTGTCTCTCTCCCTCACTAAAAAAAATGTGAGGAGAGGGAGACAGATCATAACTGGTCAGATCAATATAGAGTTAATATTGATCTGACCAGTCAGTGGGGATGTTCAGGAGAGCATCCCCACTGCCTGTCAGTGTGCCTGGCAGTCACTGATTGCCTCTGTGAAGAGGCAATCGTGTGACAGCCAGAGAGCACAGGAAGCAGGTACTTCCTGCCTCCTGTGCTCTTGCCCTTAGAAGGGCAGCGCCATCTTGGTCACTTAGTGACCAAGATCGTGCATTTTTTTTTTGTGTTTCTGATTGCCTCGACTTGCGAGGCAATCAGAAACACTTTCTGAGCATAGGAAGCGAAAGATTCGCTTCCTATGCTCATTTTTTAAATGCCCGCGTTTTAAAGGCACTGTGCCTTTAAAACCGGCATTTCGATCGCTCTCCGGAGCGATCGAAATGCCGACGGGCATTTTTTTTAGCATTGTACGATGCTTCCACACGGAAGCATCGTTACAATGCCCTTAGAGCACTGAAAGCGGAAAAACTCCGCTTTCAGTGCTCGTTTTGACACAGGACGGACTAGGTCCGTCCTGTGTCACTAACGCCTCGGCACACAGGACGGACCTAGTCCGTCCTGTGTCGCCAAGGGGTTAAATCTGCAGTCTCAATTTAAGACCAAATAGTAGGAGAACCATTCACATTCAGTGGAATTGTTCTCATGCAATACAGAATTTTTGGGAGGACATATGCTTTTACAACTTTTATCCGCCCTAGCCATGCCAACTCTTAACCCTTCCAGCGTGCAAGAAGATCTTTACACTCATGGACAAGGCATTCATAATTATATATAACACTTTTTCTTAAGCATTTTTAATTTTAACACCCAAGTAATTAAGGACAGAATTGTCCCAGTCTATGTTGAGACACTTACGTAGTTCGTTAATTTGTAGGGGGGAAAGAGAAAATACTAATGATTGTGTTTTAGGAATATTTAACTTACAATTCGAATATGAGCTGAAATCGCCAATTAAAGAGATAAGTTCGGGAACTGAGGCTTCCGGGGAGGTCAGGGAGAGGACGTCGTCGGCATATAAAGCTATTTTGTGGGAGGTTACGATCTCCTCTATCCCTTTAATCATAGATGAGCATCTAATTAAGGCTACAAGGGGCTCTATACTCAAGGCATAAAATAGGGGTGCCAAAGGGCAGCCTTGTCTGGTCCAATTTTTTACCTGTAAGAATTCCGAATCCAGGAAGGAACCAGTGATCTTAGCCCGGGTTGTCTAGTATAGAGCCATGGTATAGGTTTTAAACAAGCTGGTGACGCCGAAGGCCTCGAGAGTTAGAGCTAGGTATGGCCAGCTAACTAGATCAAAAGACTTTTTGGCGTCAAGCGCCAAAAAGACCGATGGAATTTTGTTATGCTTTACCCTGTGGATTAAATTGAGGATTCTCCTGACGTTGTCCGCTCCCGACCTCCCCTTCACAAACCCGGTCTTATCCAAATGGACAAGATCTGTTATAACAAGGTTCAGCCTATCAGCCAACATTTTTGAAATTTTTTTAATGTCCAAGTTTATTAAAGAGATGGGTCTGCAGTTAGATATAATCGTGGGATCTTTCCCTGGTTTGAGGATTGGGGAGATTGAGGCCTCCAGCATCTCTGGAATTAAACCTTTGCCGGGTGCTACCTCCCCAAATAGACTTAAGAGAATAGGAGAAACGATAGGCTGAAGGGTTTGATAACATTTTGCTGAAAAGCCATCTGGCCTAGGTGCCTTACCTTTTTTGTGGTGTCTAATGTTTTTTTGAGTTCAATTTCAGAAATGGGTTGTACTAAGGTTTGCAATTTCTCCTGTGAGAGTTTAGGGAGAGATACGCTTTCTAGGAAATTTTGAATTTCAGAATCCGATCTTGTGCTCGAGGGTAAATTATACAATTTGCTGTAATAATCAGCAAATGCATTGCTTATCTGGGCAGGGGATAAGCAGGTTTTACCATCGAAGATGATCTTATTAATCCATTCCTGACCTGTTGATTTCTAAATTTTAACTTTCTTGTAAGGGTCTTCCCTGGCCTGGCATTAGAGTAGTACCAAGTCTGTTTCAACCGCGTCAGTGCCTTTTTTGTTTTTTGTTCTAGTGCAGTTTTAATAGCTAACTGAATATCTATAATTTCATCCGCAGCTTGTTGGTTAGGGATTTGTTTATTCATTTTTTCCTTATTAGCTAGTAAGATATATAAATCCGAGAGGGATTTACCATAGGATTTTTTCATGTTTGAGCCCATTTTAATAAGGATTCCTCTCAGATAGCACTTAAGAGAACACCAAAGCAACTGATCGGAAACCTCTCCATTATCATTTGATTTTAGAAAATTGTTCGCTTCCAAACAAAATTCTGACCTGTTTTTCTCTGTGTTTAAAATGTATTCGTTCAATCTCCATCTAGACCTGGCGGCATATCCCGGGCTATCTTTCATCTGCAAGAGCAATGGGGCATGGTCTGACCAGGTTATACAATCAATTGTACAGCCAATTATGTTATGCAGATGGGGAGCCCTGGTAAAAAGGTAGCCAATTCGTGAGTAGGAATTGTGGGGATTAGAATAAAAAGTGAAATACCTACCCTGAGGATTCTGTAATCTCCATATATCAAACAGCTGATTCCTTAGGATAAAGTTGGAAAATGCAGACGATCTGGTCTTTTGATCAACACTAGACATGTGCAAAACTAAAATTTTCGTTTCGTTTTCGTCCATTCGGACGAAAATGTTATTTATTTCGTCTAAAACGAATTTCGTTCATTAGTGCATTCGTTTCAGACGAAATTCGTTCATTATTTTCGTTTCGTTAATTTTTTTCGTTCGTTTTATAGAATACAATGTAATACTATTGGCTTTCTATAAACCGAACGAGAGCCCCATTCATAAGAAATTCTTATGAATGGGGCTCTCGTTCGGTTCATAGAAAGGCAATAGTATTACTTGTATTCTATAAGCCGAAAGTCTATAAACCGAACGACTTTCGGTTTATAGACTTTCGGCTTATGGAATACATGTAATCCTATTGCTATTCTATAAACCGAACGACTTTCGGTTTATAGAATAGCCATAGGTTTACATGTATTACATAAGCCGAAAGTCTATAAACCGAAAGTCGTTCGGTTTATAGGCTGTCGGCATTTAACTATACAGAGACAGAGTCTCCATTCATAAAATTATGAATGGAGACTTTGTCTCCGTGTAGTAAAATGCCGACAGCCTATAAACCGAACGTTCGGTTTATAGGCTGTGGGCATTTTACTACACGGAGACAAAGTCTCCATTCATAATTTTATGAATGGAGACTCTGTCTCCGTGTAGTAAAATGCCGACAGCCTATAAACCGAACGTTCGGTTTATAGGCTGTCGGCTTATGGAATACATGTATTCCTATTGCTATTCTATAAACCGAAAGTCGTTCGGTTTATAGAATAGCAATAGGAATACATGTATTCCATAAGCCGACAGCCTATAAACCGAACGTTCGGTTTATAGGCTGTCGGCATTTTACTACACGGAGACAGAGTCTCCATTCATAAAATTATGAATGGAGACTTTGTCCCCGTGTAGTAAAATGCCGACAGCCTATAAACCGAACGTTCGGTTTATAGGCTGTCGGCTTATGGAATACATGTATTCCTATTGCTATTCTATAAACCGAAAGTCGTTCGGTTTATAGAATAGCAATAGGAATACATGTATTCCATAAGCCGACAGCCTATAAACCGAACGTTCGGTTTATAGGCTGTCGGCATTTTACTACACGGAGACAGAGTCTCCATTCATAAAATTATGAATGGAGACTTTGTCTCCGTGTAGTAAAATGCCGACAGCCTATAAACCGAACGTTCGGTTTATAGGCTGTCGGCTTATGGAATACATGTATTCCTATTGCTATTCTATAAACCGAACGACTTTCGGTTTATAGAATAGCCATAGGATTACATGTATTATATAAGCCGAAAGTCTATAAACCGAAAGTCGTTCGGTTTATAGGCTGTCGGCATTTAACTATACAGAGACAGAGTCTCCATTCATAAAATTATGAATGGAGACTTTGTCTCCGTGTAGTAAAATGCCGAAAGCCTATAAACCGAACGATCCGTTTATAGACTTTCGGCTTATATAATACATGTAATCCTATGGCTATTCTATAAACCGAACGTTCGGTTTATAGAATAGCAATAGGAATACATGTATTCCATAAGCCGACAGCCTATAAACCGAACGTTCGGTTTATAGGCTGTGGGCATTTTACTACACGGAGACAAAGTCTCCATTCATAATTTTATGAATGGAGACTCTGTCTCCGTATAGTTAAATGCCGGCTTTTAACTATACGGAGACAAAGTCTCCATTTATAATTTTATGAATGGAGACTCTGTCTCCGTATAGTTAAATGCCGGTGTTCTGACAAATTTCTGGAGCAAATTCTCCTGCGCAATCGCAGGAGAATTTGCTCACTGCGCATGCGCATAAAGTTACAGCTGATAACTCAGCTGTAACTTTGTGACCACCGTGCATGAGACAGCTGCGCAACCCACCTCCCGCCCCCTCACACCCGCCGCACACCCCTTCTTACCAGATCATCGACCACAGCGATACACAGCGCATGCGCACGCCTATCCAGCCGTTTGGGAATGTGCGCGTCCGTTGTTGTGTTCTTAAGGTGGTAAGTAACATGGGGCGTCGGGACATAAGGGGGCAAGCATCCTGGTGAGGGCTGCCTCATCTTGATGGGATTTGTGATCCTCCTGCTGCATCAATAATACAGCAGGAGGATCACAAATCCCATCAAGATGAGGCAGCCCTCACCAGGATGCTTGCCCCCTTATGTCCCGACGCCCCGTGTTACTTACCACCTTAAGAACACAACAACGGACGCGCGCATTCCCAAACGGCTGGATAGGCGTGCGCATGCGCTGTGTATCGCTGTGGTCGATGATCTGGTAAGAAGGGGTGTGCGGCGGGTGTGAGGGGGCGGGAGGTGGGTTGCGCAGCTGTCTCATGCACGGTGGTCACAAAGTTACAGCTGAGTTATCAGCTGTAACTTTATGCGCATGCGCAGTGAGCAAATTCTCCTGCGATTGCGCAGGAGAATTTGCTCCAGAAATTTGTCAGAACACCGGCTTTTAACTATACGGAGACAAAGTCTCCATTTATAATTTTATGAATGGAGACTCTGTCTCCGTATAGTTAAATGCCCACAGCCTATAAACCGAACGTTCGGTTTATAGGCTGTCGGCTTTTAACTATACGTTTGTCTCCATTCATAAATTTATGAATGGAGACTCTGTCTCCGTATAGTTAAATGCTATTGTATTCTATAAACCGACTCTATTTCGGCTTATAGAATGCAATAGTACTACGAATGGACGAATGAACGAATGATTTTCCTTTATTAACTATTCGTTCATTCGATTTAGTTAGCTTAGCATTTTCGTTCTTCGTTTTTCGGGCGAATGGACGAAAATGCAATTTTCGGACGAAAATGCATTCGTCCGAAAACGAATGCACATGTCTAGTATATATTCACATGTAAATTGCTTTTTTAATAAAAAATTATGATATAAATAAAATCTTGTTTTTATTTCCTTTTATGTGACAAAGCTGCCTCTCTCTTTCCCTTGCCCCCAGATTTGTCGCTCTCCCCCCCTTAGTGTTGTCTCTCTCTCACCCTCCCTTTGGCTCCCCCCTCGCTCCCCTTGTGTCTGTCTCTTCCCCCCTTCCCTCCCCTTGTTTCTCTCTGCCCCCCCCCCTTGTTATTCTGTCCCCCCCTCACCTGTTTCTTGCTCCCTGGTGGCTAGTGGGGGCAGCCGGGGGATGTATGCACTATACATAATAGACGGAAGTGTCGGGCAGCATGGAGGTTGTCTGCACGATTCGTGCAGACATCCCCCAGCTGCCCGATTCTCCCTGGTGGCTAGCGAGGCAGCGGTGGATGTCTGCGCGATGAGCGAGACCTCCCCTGCTGCCGCCCGGAACGACAGCCAGGACTTTTATGAGGAAGCCGGAAGTACCCAGCTTCATCATAGAAGTCCCGGCGGTCATGCCGGGCGGCAGCAGGAGAGGTCTCGCTCATCGCGCAGACATCCTCCGCTCCCTCGCTAGCCACCAGGGAGAATCGGGCAGCTGGGGGATGTCTGCACGAATCGTGCAGACAACCTCCATGCTGCCCGACACTTCCGTCTATTATGTATAGTGCATACATCCCCCGGCTGCCCCCACTAGCCACCAGGGAGCAAGAAACAGGTGAGGGGGGGACAGAATAACAAGGGGGGGGGGGGCAGAGAGAAACAAGGGGAGGGAAGGGGGGAAGAGACAGACACAAGGGGAGCGAGGGGGGAGCCAAAGGGAGGGTGAGAGAGAGACAACACTAAGGGGGGGAGAGCGACAAATCTGGGGGCAAGGGAAAGAGAGAGGCAGCATTGTCACATAAAAGGAAATAAAAACAAGATTTTTTTATATCATAATTTTTTATTTAAAAAGCAATTTACATGTGAATATATACTAGACATGTGCATTCGTTTTCGGACGAATGCATTTTCGTCCGAAAATTGCATTTTCGCCCATTCGCCCGAAAAACGAAGAACGAAAATGCTAAGCTAACTAAAGCCGGATGAACGAATGGTTAATAAAGGAAAATCATTCGTTCATTCGTCCATTCGTAGTACTATTGCATTCTATAAGCCGAAATAGAGTCGGTTTATAGAATACAATAGCATTTAACTATACGGAGACAGAGTCTCCATTCATAAAATTATAAATGGAGACTTTGTCTCCGTATAGTTAAATGCCCGCAGCCTATAAACCGAACGTTCGGTTTATAGGCTGTGGGCATTTAACTATACGGAGACAGAGTCTCCATTCATAAAATTATAAATGGAGACTTTGTCTCCGTATAGTTAAAAGCCGGCATTTAACTATACAGAGACAGAGTCTCCATTCATAAAATTATGAATGGAGACTTTGTCTCCGTGTAGTAAAATGCCCACAGCCTATAAACCGAACGTTCGGTTTATAGGCTGTCGGCTTATGGAATACATGTATTCCTATTGCTATTCTATAAACCGAACTTTCGGTTTATAGAATAGCCATAGGATTACATGTATTACATAAGCCGAAAGTCTATAAACCGATCGTTCGGTTTATAGACTTTCGGCATTTTACTACACGGAGACAAAGTCTCCATTCATAATTTTATGAATGGAGACTCTGTCTCTGTATAGTTAAATGCCGACAGCCTATAAACCGAACGACTTTCGGTTTATAGACTTTCGGCTTATGTACTACATGCAATCCTATGGCTATTCTATAAACCGAAAGTCGTTCGGTTTATAGTTTAGCAATAGCATTACATGTATTCTATAAACCGAACGTCGTTCGTTTTAAAGACTTTCGGCTTATAGAATACTATTGGCTTTCTATAAACCGAACTAGAGTCGAGTCCCCATTCATAAGAAATTCTTATGAATGAGGAGGGACTCTAGTTAGGTTTATAGAATGCCAATAGTATTCTATAAGCCGAAAGTCTTTAAAACGAACGACGTTCGGTTTATAGAATGCAAGTAATGCTATTGCTGTTCTATAAGCCGAATGTCTTTCGGCTTATAGAACAGCAATAGCATTACATGTATTCTATAAACCGAACGTAGTTTGTTTTAAAGACTTTCGGCTTATAGAATACATGCTGCTATTGGCTTTCTATAAACCGAAAGAGTCCCCATTCATACGAATAGGTCAATTGACCTATTCGTATGAATGGGAACTCAATTTCGGTTTATAGGAAGCTAATAGCATTACATGCATTCCATAAACCGAAAGTCATTCATGTCGGTTTATGGAATGTAGTACAATGCTATTGGTATTGTAAACCGACTCTATTTCGGTTTAGAATGCCAATAGCACGAATGGACGAATGGACGAATGAACGAATGATTTTCGTTTATTAACCATTCGTTCATTCGGATTTTGTTAGTTAAAATTTTCGTTATTCGTTTTTCGGACGAATGGACGAAAATGCTATTTTCGTCCGAAAATGCATTCGTCCGAAAACGAATGCACATGTCTAATCAACACTACGACCGTGAGGTAGGCTTTTGCCCATCTTTGGATCAAGGATGCAGTTCATATCCCCCCCAAATATAAGAATCCCTTTTTCTATTCGCTCCAATCTATCCATCAAGTTATTAAGAAATCTGATAGTCCCAGTTGAAGGAGCATATGTATTGACCAATATGTAATATGTCATTAATTCGACAGACCAGAATGCAAAATAGGGCTTTCGGATCAGTTTCGAAATGAATTAGTTTGAATTTAATAGAGGACGAAATTATAATTGCAACACCTTTTTATCAGATAGTGAAGACTCAAATAAGTAGGAATATTTCCGAAATTTCCAAAGTTTTAGATGGGTTAGTTTCCAGTGAGACTCTTGAATAAAACAAACATCAATCTTCTTGTCTGTTAATAACCCATAAAGTTTCGAGCGTTTTTGCAGAGAATTTAACCCCTGAGAATTTAGTGAGACAAATCTTACCGGCATCTATTACATCTTCAACGAAAGCGCTCATGTCCCCCTGCTCCTCTCAGATCCGACCACGGAATGGAACCCCACATAAAACAATACAACATAAAACATAGAAAAAACGTTCATCCTATATTCAGTTTTAAGACAACACTCTACTGAATATATAAGCCCTATGTACATCATAGGGGACAGTCGGGTGGCTGAGGTACAGGAGGGAGGCGGGTCAAGGAATTATCAATAATAATAAAGTTTAAAAAATAAAAAAAAAGTATTATGTTTAGACAGAGAAAATATAAGAGCGAATTTCCAGATATATAAAAGGTAAGGATAATGTACCTGTCATGAAGGATTGTCAGCATACTCTTTATCTAAAGTGGCTAGATTAGTGATAAAAGAATAATTTCTGTATATAATTAAGTGTTACTTTTTATCGTGAGAAGAAAAATGTAAAAATTAAAAAATAAAATTAATAAAAAGGTTAATAAAAACAAAAAGAAGGGGAAAAAAAAAATAAACAATATTGATTTTACCTTATTTACAAAATATTATAAAGTGTTAATTCAGTGATTAAGCTCGCTCATAATTACTAAGGTGCATATATCCCCGGGACCTTAATCTCGGGTCTACTTAATCAAAAACAGCTAATAAAAATAGATAACAGTGAAGGAGAAAAGCATAGAGGAGAAAGGTTAGAAATAAGAACTAAACAGATTAAGATTTATCATAAAGTGCATAGTGGGTAAATTCGAATGTATATTTAAATTATATATTGTGGATAAGTAAAGACTAAAATAGTATTCATCTAAACAAAGTCGTCATAGCGTGTTATTTATAGTGGGTAAATAATCAAAATAGTGTTCATCTAAAACGTGTCATCAAAACCTCCTGAGTTAGTGAAAACAGCTGTACAATCACATATGTTCCGTTAAGGTCTTTTAAAGCATTCTAAGATACTGCAATTTCGTATTGACATTCATCCCTTCACCCGTCAACATCTCTAGGAATGAAACAGCAAGCAGGACTGTTACGCTCTATCAAATATGAAAAAAAAGGTCAGTTAGAGTCCATAATCTTTATCAGTTGTTAGGAAGCATCCCCCATACTTGGAGAAGATCTTTTAGCTGGTTTGGAGAATTAGCAACATGGTTTTTCCCCGGATAGTAGATTATAAATTTTGTGGGGAAGCCCCATTTGTAGGGTGTTATCAATTAAAACTAGCCAAGAGTAAATGCAGTCATGTATTTTTTGTGTAATATCGGTCAGCAGGGATATTCCTATGAGTTTCTGTATGTCTCCATGCGCAGCAACAGGTATGTGGCCCCTTTAGTTAGTAAATGCAATCACGGTATATTTAACCTGTTTATATCCAAACAGTTGTGATGTTTGACGTAATATAGGTCAAAAGGAATAGTTCTGTGACTTTCTGTATGCCACAGCAGGCGTCGGCAGATATATGTCACCTTAACTAGTATGATTGAGGTATTTTTGACCGTTTTTATTTTTACGGGACCACCTAAAGGTTTTCCGGATCTGTGGAGACACAACTGCTGAGCAGCCAACCCGGGACAACACTGCGTCGGTTTTAAGTTGAAAGACAGAAATTTTCTGTACTTACCTGAGGTAGCTGCCTTAACTGCGCAGCATCGGGTTAGTCAGTCTGGATCTCTAGAGCAGCAGCTGGTATCTGGGAGCTTATCTCTCAAGCCCGGATATAGGCAATGCCCGAACAGAGGAATACGGTGAGACCCGCAGCTTCGAGCGGTAGATTGAGCCTCAGGCACTTCCAGAAAAGGGAAAGAAACGCCAGGTAAAGCGGATAAAAGCTGCCTCGTGGAGTGAGCAGGTCTATAGCTTCAAATCAGCAGGGACACGCCATCGCCTCAGTCCTCGATCCTAAGCCTCTCCGACCTCATAGACACACCTCACACACGCACGTGTGTCAACGTCATGCCGAAAATTTGCAGTTTCTAAACATCCAGAGAGCTGTGATCTAATATAGAATTTTTGAAATTTCTTGGGGCCTGCATTATTTGCAATGCCCTTTTCCATATTAAATTGATAATTAATTTGTGCCTGTACCTGTTCCCAGGGTGGACAAATCTGTTGTTTCCAGTGTCATGCTAGGATAGCCTTTGTGGCCAGAAAAATGTGAGTCAGAAGGTATCTTTCCTTGAATTTGCTAAATGGCATGTTTATATGAAGTAGCACATTTTCGATGTTATATTCATGCTCTATCTCAAATAGAATTGAGATTTCCTGCAGAATTCTGTTCCACAGTTTTCTTATGTTGCTACATGACCACCATATATGTGATTGAGATCCTTTCTCCGAATTACATTTACAGCACAACACCGAGTTTGATTTGTTCATTTTATGTAAGATTTCAGGCACCAAGTGCCATCTATATACAATTTTGTACTGTAGTTCTATTAGATTTAAGTATTTTACACCTTTCCTGACTTCATTTAAAGCATTGATCCAGACGATGGGTTGAAAGACCCTTCCTATATCTTTTTCCCAGGAACACCAGAGTTTAGGTTTAATTTCTTTCTCTTGCTTAGACATCCAGTTATAAAACTTAGGCATTAGTTTTTTGTTTTCTTCCTTGGAGAAGAGATTATCTTTTTCTTTAGCTATCTGATTTTCATTCTCATTCCTAAATATTGAGTTTATATAATTTTTAAGTCTTAAAAAAGTAAATAGTTCCCTTGAATTCAAATTTAACTTTTCTTGAAGAAGTGGGAATGTTATGACAGAATTTCCATTCATTATGTCTTTAAGGACTAGAGCTTTATTAACACCCCAATTTTGTATAGAATGGTTATCTACATTCAACTCTAGGATCTTTAATGAGGTTGACGGTGGAACAATGTTTTCAACTTTTGTTCTCTTTTTTTTAACTTAATCCAGTTTGTTATGAGATCCACAGTATAAGATGTATGGCGTATGCTAAATCCTGATGAAAGGGAGTATACATTTTTCACCAAATCATTTTTCTCTCTTACTCCAGTTTGGATTATTTTGTGGTGGCGGCACACAGCGTTCAGCAGTGTAGGAAGAGCAGCATAAATGAAGTGGTGTGGACCGATAATTCGGTCCACACTGGAAATCCAAGACTTTAAAAAAAAAAAGAAAGGGTCTATTTTTATGCACTTTTAGACACTAATAGTTTTTGTTCACTGACGCTGTGCTTTTTTTCACTGTGCTCTTGCAGTCACCTTTACAGGACGGCCACTCCTAGGGAGAGTAGCAGCAGTGCTGAACTTTCTCCAATTATTGACAATTTGTCTTACCGTGGACTGATGAACAGCAAGGCTTTTGGAGATACTTTTATAACCCTTTCCAGCTTTATGCAAGTCAACAAATCTTTTGTGCGAGGCATCATTCACATCAGGCAATGCTTCTTGTGAAAAGCAAACCCAGAACTGGTTTGTGTTTTTTATAGGGCAGGGCAGCTGTAACCAACACCTCCAATCTCATCTCATTGATTGGACTCCAGTTGACACCTCACTCCAATTAGCTCTTGGAGATGTCATTAGTCTAGGGGTTCACATACTTTTTCCACCTGCACTGTGAATGTTTACATGGTGTGTTCAATAAAAACATGGTAACATTTCATTCTTTGTGTGTTATTAGTTTAAGCAGACTGTGATTGTCTATTGTTGTGACTTAGATGAAGATCAGATCACATTTTATGACCAATTTGTGCAGAAATCCATATCAATCCAAAGGGTTCACATACTTTTTCTTGCAACTGTATCTATATATATGGTCGATTTAATCGCGAGGCAGAGTGTTTTGTTTGCTTTTAAAACAGTATCAATTGATAAATGCTGAAGATGTATAGACCACGTGATTATGCCAATATTAGTTTTAAAGAAATCCAGTGGACTACAAAGCCCCTTATGTATGGTTGCCGTACTATAGCGGGTTCTATTTGCAGAGTCTATGTTGCTAGCTAATAATTTGAAAAACCTATTACTGAAGCCATCCGGGCCAGGCAATTTATTAACCTATTTTCCCACTTTATTTGGTGCTGGGAGGTTATAAAGTTTTTTATAGAAATTTTTAAATATTTACTCCTGCCCCACCTTGAGTTTGGCTATGGTGCTTTTGGCTCTGTCTAAACCCATCTATTGGCTTTATTTCCCAGGTAATACAATTTTCTATGGAGGTTTGCAAGTGATCTATTAGCCCTTAGGATCACAATCTCATTTATGTCTACTACTGCTTTTAGTACCTCTTGGGTTGTCAGTACTGTGGGATTTTCCTTGTTTTGCTCCTTCAGGGTTTCAAGTTGTAAGTATAACTCCGCAAGAGTGTGGCCTCTTTGTTTCTTTTCATTAGCCCTGATTTTAATAAGATAGCCTCTTATTACACTTTTGTAGGCACACCAAGTCATTGTGCTTCTACCTGATTATCTCTGTTTTCTTTAAAGAAAAGGTCCATAAGGTTCCCTATCATATCTAACTTTCCTTTTTGGATCTAAAATAATCGGGCTATGGTCTGACCAAATTATATTCAGTATTTGGATTTTCAAGACAAATTTTATTGTACCCAAGTGGGACTTAAAGAAGCATATAAAGTCTCTTTTGTCTGAATGGAAAACTCTCCATGAGTCTGACAGTCCCGCAGCTCTAACCAGTTCTTTAAGCGTGTTAGCATTGTTAATGATATTCCTATTCTGAGTTTTGCATTTCATGCTTTTATTATCCATTAAGGGATCCATCAAGCAGTTCAAATCTCCCAACATGAGGACCATGCCTCTTGCTTCACCCTCTCAACCCTGGGGACTAATTAGGTGCATAGATGTTAATAATTGTAAATAACTTGTTATTAATTTCAGAGATAAGGATTAGGAATCTCCCTTCTGGATCCCTTTCTTGATGTAAGATCTTGACTGACAACTACCTTGAGAGCAAGATCGCCACACCTCTCTTTCTTCCTTTTTCTAAGGACACAGTATAGACAAATGGATAATTTTTGGATTTGATCCTATGTAGATCCTACACCTTCCAGTGCGTCTCCTGGAGCCCACAAATCTGGATACACTCTTTCCTGAGGAACTCATGTTTCATATATCTATTTTGTGGTGAGTTTGCACCCTGAACATTCAATGATACTATCCTAATCCTACCTTTTGGTATTTTGCTACATATTCCCGGACTCTTACCAGCAGACCACCAGAGATTGTTTTACATCCACAGCCAAAACATAACACCCACGTAGATACACCCCTTACCCACCCCACTTTAGAGGGATCATTGTACATCCTCCTAGTGATTATAAATATCCCCCTTGGGTTTCTAATCTAATATAGTTTGGGACTCTGCTACCTGTGGTGTCCCTACTGCCAGAGAGACCAACTTCGGAGAGACCAAAACTACAACAATGCACAGCAATATATAGAGGACTATAGGGAGGAGAAGAGGGGAAGGAGGAGGAACGGGGTGGGGGGAGGGGAAAAAGAATGGAGGGAGAGAGAAAGAAGGTAAAAGAGCATAAAGAAAGAAAGAAAGACACATATATACCATTTCAAAACAACCCGCTGTTCCCTCCCTCCCCATCCCACACCCTCAAAACCCTTTATAATCCCAACCTCTCACTCTTGAGGACGGAGTCTAACACCTAGTGACATCAGTTTAAAAGTACATATAAACTCAATTATTCATTATGTAGAATTTCCTTATGCACTTAATTAAGATCAAATTTACCATTTTCATACCTTCTACTGACAATTACAAGTGAATCAAGTGTTACACAATAAAATGTATTTTTTATCATATGTTTATCTTAAATTCGGTCCGTGCAATCTATTATGAATCAAAGGAGAGAGATAGTGAGAGAAAAAAAATGCCCTCTCTTCTTTCCTTCTCTCTTCCGTACATTCTTCCTTACATTCTTAAATCAAAATCAAATTTATAATTTCCGTGCCTTCTACTAACCATTGAAAGTGATCACCAATTATTATACAATAAAATCTGTTTCGTATATCTTAAATTAGACTGTGCAATCTTTTATAAATCAGATAGTGTTTAGCAGTCCCTACATATGCATATTTTAATACTTGGGGTCTTCTAAACTCCTGTATGTGACTGGACATGTATCCCCTACTTAGAAAAGTAAGGCATACTCCAATATTGCCTAGTGAGTAGATTATAGTGTGAATCTCTTAATTTCATGCAAGTGTACAGTGTGAACACAAATAGCCAACTTGTCTCCAAACCACATTATATTAACCTCCCAAAGTATATCTCCTTAAAAAAAGGGACTTCCCTCCCCTCCTCCCCCGTGCCCCCCTCCTGATTTCCCAGCTCGGTGACTAGGTCGGCTTCTTACCTCTTAACCATGTTCTTAGCTTCTCTGCTGTGTCAAAAAGTTTGCAATGTGTATTTTACATTGCATTACCATTTATTTATATAATTAATTTATTCCTTCCTCAGGACTAGTGTGTAAGGAGCAAATTATTTTATTTTTCATAATATATCAGATTTGCACGTTTGTCAGGATATTGTTTTATACACGACTTTCGTTGTTTCACTAATTTAAGTTATTCAAGTGTCCATGCACTGTGCGCCAAAACAATCCTTTGTTTGTTTATCGATTTTTTTAATCCCGTTTCCTAAATCTATCATTCTGAGTATTTATTTGTAGGGAGATATTTTCCCGATGTTCTTCTGTTTTCTTCAGCCTTTCATCAATCTTATTCATATCGGTCCTGAAATCATTTGCCAATTTATTAATTTCCTCTTTAAACATAAGAAATTGCGCATCCAAAACTGATTTGAGGTAGTCCTAAGAGATACCTTGTACTTCTGTCCAGGAGGTGTCTGAATGCTCCCTCCCCCTTTCTGGCACTATTGGGGCCAAGGTATTAAACATATTTTATCTGTTGGGGGAGTTTGACACTATCTTTTCTGTTTGTGGGGGAAAGAAATTTCACATTCATTTATCACTTTTGTCCTGTTTATTTTTCTTTTCTTTTATATCCCTTTTAGGGCCCTAGGTCTTGGGTTCTTTTGCTTGTCATATTTTGGTTATTTTCTGTTTTATAACCTTGGCCTGTGGTCTAGGAAGCCTTCTTAGTATGCCTCGTCAGAGTATATATCCAATACAGGTTAGACCTTAAATGATCAAGCTAGTACCCAGAAAGTATGTATACAATTGGGGCAGGCCTTTCTAGGCTGAGATCACCACTTCACAACCTGGGTACCAAACAACCTCAGGACCCAGCCAGTTCTTAATCATCAATAACTCAATTCCTTTATTTGTCCTTAACTATACTCCCCTGCACTGTCTTAGGGCCTATAAATATCCTTTTTCACTTCACCTCAGTTCCTCCAATAATCAGGAAGGAAAAAGTATTTTGACACCCAAGGCAGGACTATCATTACATAGTTCAGGCACACTTTAAGTTATTTTTCCCCTTAATCCAGGGTGATCATTAAGATAAGCTTATTTTCTCAGAGCCACATAGGAATTAAAGAGTGACAAGAGTTATGACGTTGTCTGTCCACTCACGTATGCTGTTGTCTGATGAACCTGTTGTGCCTGCTTCCCCTTGCTTCATTTCCGATGAGAGGTGCAGGTATTCCTGCAAAGTGCCCATTAGCCAGCCACACGGACTCCGCCTCTGCTCTCTCCTCTCCACGGCTTGGTGCCCTAAGGTGCAGCTTTACTTTGGTGATTAGGGTGCTCACTGTGCCCATCTTCTCCGCTGGGATCTCATAGCCGTCTCTCTGCAAATGCCAGCATTACCGCAAAGGGAAGGAGCATGTGTGTATCCCTACATCATCACGCCCCCAGAGTCTATTGTATTCATGACTATCTATTATAAATGTTTCTCAAACTCTTTGGCTCCACATCTCATCTCTTCATTTAATTTATATCCCCGGGAAAGATCCTGTCTGAACTGCTCTAGGCCACTGTAAAGGTACGGCTACCCAAGGCGGGTAGCACCTCTGTCCGTTGTGTGAAATCACCTCCTTAGCCCCAGATTAAAGCTCAGCATTCACCCAGCAATGCTTTCAGTCTTTCTGGAACCTTGCTCTTTGTACCCAAATAGCAGACAGGACCACTAGCAGTTAGGTACAGCAAGAATGAATAACAACTTTATTTGAACAGAAAACATAGTCTAATATACATACATAATCAAGTTAACATAGAAAACCACATCATAATCAGTTTAGCAGTAAATTAAATTAACGTAGAACAATGGATGTTGGAGTAAATTATCAATTATTGTCACTGACACATTCTAATCCTTCAGAGTGGTCTATTCACAGAATTATGCATTACACATATACCAATTAGACATGTGCATTCATTTTCGGATGAATGCATTTTCGTCCGAAAATAGCATTTTTGTTCATTCGTCCGAAAAACGAATAACGAAAATGCTAAGCTAACGAAAGCCGAATGAACAAATGGTTAATAAATGAAAATCATTTGTTCATTCGTCCATTCGTAGTACTATTGGCATTCTATAAGCCAAAATAGAGTCTGTTTATAGAATACAATAGCATAGTACACTACATTCCATAAACCGACATAATGAACGACTTTCGGTTTATGGAATGCGTGTAAGTCTATTGGCATTCTATAAACCGACTCTATTTTGGTTTATAGTAATGCCAATACTATAGCACGAATGGAGGAATGATTTTCGTTTATATTAAACCATTTGTTCATTCGTTCAACTAATTAGCTTTCTATAAACCGAAACAGAGTCCCCATTCATAAATTTTTATGAATGGGAAGTCTAGTTCGGTTTATAGAAAGCCCATAGTATTACATGTAATCCATAAGCCGAAAGTCTATAAACCGAACGTTCGGTTTATAGACTTTCGGCTTATGGAATACATGTAATCCTATTGCTATTCTGTAAACCGAACGTTCGGTTTATAAAATGAATGGAGACTCTGTCTTTGTGTAGTAAAAGGCAATAGTACTATTACATTCATTACAAATGCCGAAAATCTATAAACCGAACATTCGGTTTATAGACTTTCGGCTTATGGAATACATATAATCCTATTGCTATTCTATAAACCGAACGTTTGGTTTATAGAATAGCAATAGGATTATATGTATTCCATAAGCCGAAAGACTTTAAACCGAACGTTCGGTTTATAGACTTTCGGCATTTGTAATGAATGTAATAGTACTATTGGCTTTCACTACACAGAGACAGAGTCTCCATTCATAAAATTAATGGAGACTCTGTATCTGTGTAGTGAAAGGCAATAGTACTATTACATTCATTACAAATGCCGAAAGTGGGTTTATTGAAAGGCACTACTACTGTACGTTTTATATAAGCCGAAAGTCTATAAACTGAAGGTCGTTCAGTTTATAGACTTTCGGTTTATAGAATACATAGAATTACATGTAATTCTATGTATTCTATAAACCAAAAGTCTATAAACCGAACGACCTTCAGTTTATAGGCTTTCGGCTTATAGAAAACATGTAATACTATTGCCTTTCTATGAACCGAACGAGAGCCCCATTCATAAGAATTTCTTATGAATGGGGCTCTCGTTCGGTTTATAGAAAGCCAATAGTATTACACGTATTCTATAAAACGAACGAATAAAACGAAACAAAATAAATAACATTTTCGTTCGAATGGACGAAAACGAAACGAAAATTTTAGTTTTGCACATGTCTAATACCAATATACTAATAGAATCTGACTAAATAACAATATTAAAGTATAGAGTTATAGCACATAAGCCAGGGTTATGTAACAAAGGTTTTAGGCTGTTACTGACCAACTATCAAGTAATTAGTTCATTGATATAATGCTTCATATTGTTGTTGTTTTTTGTGTGTGCTTCTTTTCGTTAAAAAGTAAAATATGTTTAACTCATTCAACCATATTTTATGTGAAACTGACTATATTTTTTTTAAATGCTGCCTCATTTTCCTGTAATGTTTACTACTTTGCATTCCATAAAACATAATAAAAAGATTTAAACAAAAAAAAGGAATAGGCTCAACAATGGAATCTTTATCTTTAATTATGTTCCCTTTCCAAAAACAAATATTTTTAAGTTATAATAACAATAGTATTTGATACTCATATGTAGGAGGGAAGAATTTCAATCACAGTGTATGCTTTTTTCTTAGGTTTGGTAAAATAATAAGATATAGCATATAAAAAGGAGGAGGAAAGGTGAGAAGAGTGATACAGACACATACACAATTTAACAGTAGTATTTGATACTTAGCTGTGGGATTGAAGGATTTAATTTTCTGTGTATGTCTTTTTGTTAGGTTTGGCAAACTAATAAGATATAGAAGTTAAAGAAGTAAGAAAAAAAGAGAGAAAGAAGAGAACAAAGTATTCTTGTGTGTGAGGGTAGTAGCAGAGTGGAGTTGGTTGTAGCAAAAAAAAACAATTCCAGTTTTTGGTTAAAATTATATCAAATGCTATGATGTGAAGTGCATGCATTATAGATACTGCAACAATGAGCTCTAGACAATTTTATTTACCAGTCTGCCGGCAACATTAATTCCATAAAGGTACAAAAGCCTTGGTGCTGAAGCTTATTTACTGAAGCTGCCATTTATTTATTGGACTCAATCATTTGTATGGTGTGAGAAATCTGGAGGGATGCCAACTTTACAGTTTCTAGTTATTAGTAATGTATCTGCCAGGTCACATCTCACATGCAGGATCATTCTGTGTTCAATATGTATCGTTATACCTGTTTCCTTTTAGTCTCTTCCTTGAACCCTGTCCTGAAGCCCTGCTAGGGGCTGCTCTGAATCCTGAAACCCTTTTAGGGGCCATTGGGATTCCCTTAGACTCTATGTTATGTTATGCTGTGCTTCTGCTCTCTCCTGTGTACTTTGCTCTGCTTGGTCCATCTCTCTGCTTCTGTCTGCAGCATACTGTTCAAGGTTATGTTCCATTCACACTCAAGGATGTCTGCAGGGTTTCTTCAGTTTCAGTTCCTGCTCAGTTTACATAGGATACAGCACCTGCTTCCACAGGGTCCTAGAATGCAGTAGCACCAACCTGAAGCCTCAAGCTTCTGTGGGAGTGTGGTTACCCTGCACCAGGCCCTGTGTCTCCATATTAATGAGCTCCTATGGTGCTCAGGGTCTTATGTCATCAGGGACTACATGCGTGGCAGTATCTGTCAGATCGTAGAGAAGTAGTTTGGCTTCCTAGTCTTTGAATTAATATATTTGATAATATTGCAAGTAATGTCAATGCTCCATTGCTATAGGTCTCCAACAGGCATAGTAAGTGGGGGGTATAATAGGTTTTCCCTCCATCAAATGGCACACCCAACAAAGTTGTCTCCAATATGTCCAATAATTTAATGTGCATAAAAAAAGATAAGTATTTTGTTAGCCAGAGTGATCCTACAATTCTGCATCACAAAGTGGATTTCTTGTTCAAAATATTGTTTATTGTTGCATTCATAGTCACTAGCTCTGACAATCTTAAAGCAGTATTATGGAAAATGAGACCATTAGCCTTTGAAGTTCAGTGATCATTCTTGTACATACGGTAATATAATGTGATAATCTTTCAGAGTGATTCTACTGGATTGCCAGACTGGTGTGGCTGGTGCTAACCTCTTTTAAAACTAAGCAGCAATTATGAATATATTAATTAGCTGTAGTTGTGATTAATTACAAGCATTGCCACTTTTCCTCATTTGAAAAACTGCCAACACTCACAGAGAGGTCTAGTTCTTAGAAGAACCAAATCAATGGCTTTTATGTCCTTTTTGATTTATGACCAGGTTTGGCATTTAAGTTCCAGCTTATGGAACAAATAACAGCACAGTGTTCCTAAAATCCAATAACTAACTATCTTTTTCAGCCCAGTAGAGCAAGCTAAACAGGAAAATGCAAAGATCCTTCCAGTTTGATTTATTAAAAATAGCAGAAATACTGCTTTTAAACTGGTACTATATGTTTAATACTGTACTGATTAAAGAGTCACACTCGTCTTTGGGCCTTTAGTTCAAAAACATGTGTGATTGTTATATTTTTTTGCTGCCAGTTAGTGATAAGGCCCAGTACCTCACCTCACCACAGATAACAATATTTTCATTTTAACAAAAGAGCATAAGGTACATCCGTCATGTTTTCTTTGATAAGCAGAAATATACGAGGAGGGATGAGATTTATTTTGATCCAAGCCAAATTTCATCTTTTCCAACTCTGTCATCACAAGATATAAAAAGTGTGCTCAGTCATAGGGAAGCCTTATTCTTTTTTTTTACCAGAAAAAAATAAAACATGTGACATGTTTGTGCTTAAAATTAACTTACCTTTTGCAGGTTTTTCTCCATGGCACTATTCCATTTATCTGATTTAAAAGTTAACAGTTTTAACACATTTAAAGATACATGACATTTTATGCTTTGGACATCAGGCTTTCTATTTCACTGTCAAGTGCAGTGAGACCCCCATATTCATATATAATCAATAGAGACACTATATATGAGAATTAATATGAATTATCTTTTTTAACAATAATAAACATAGTGCCATATTTGAATTGCCTTTTTTTTTTCTTGAGTTCATTGTTTGTAAAGCGAAACAAATTAAAAACAAAATTACAACTTGATGCCAAATTTGATCAGTATTTCAAAACAGCAGCCACCGCCAACTGTTTCTCTCCGGCAATCGCTGGATTACAAATCTCCCAATGGCTGGTTGAAAATCATGGAAGTTGTAGCTTAACAACAGCTGCAGAGAGACAGGTATTTGAAAGTAATTCTGTTAATAGAAAATATGTCAACAAGAGCAATCCATATAGCCAGTAGATGTTTGCATGCCATTTTTACAGTATTTTTATATTAAATTGCAGATTGTAACATGGCTGAAGGATGGGGAATGTAGCGTATCTCAACATATACTGTTTTCCTGGCATTGACATCTTTATTAAGCATACATGTTGTGAATCTATGTAGTCTAATGATATCACTCTGAGGGCAGGACCTATAATTTGTGTGATACTGCTTAAAAACCCTGTATCTGAATGATGAATTCTTCACATTAATGCCATCTGTTTCAAAGGCCACAGCCAAGCCTAACAGTAACCTCCAGAGGGAAAGCAGCAATTCTTTCCGAATATAGGACTATAAATTCATACCAGTTGGCCTAAACATGTTATGGATTCTACATCTCTCAGAATATAATGAGGTTAAATACATGAATAAATAATAATAATAATAATAAACTTCCACAGGCAGTGCACTACAGGAAAAAAAAAATATTTAGTAGTGCAGATGCCATGGTGATTTGGAAAAAGTCTCTAACTTGCCTATCTCAATTTCTGATTTTTGGTAATCCCTTATCAGTTTCTGATTCACTAAAAGCTTTGATTGGTTGTTCTCAGATAGAAATCTGCAAATACATATTCCTAACAAAATAAATACATTAAATGCTAATAAAATAAAAAACATATTCAAATAAATAAATACTCTATAGATTCTAAGCTCCAACTTCTAGTAAGTCTGTATCAAGCACTGTATCAGTTGTTTGTGTGTTTTATTACATTAGTTCAGGGTGGGCCCAAGACATTGTGCTGCCATTGTGTTGCCATTATGCAGCCTGGGTCCAAAGATGAATTTCCACGAAAACCACACCCACCAAAATGCCTAAACAGTTAGCCAAAAAAGCTCACACTCCAATATATCACAGTTCAATAATTTAATTATTGCTTGATAACATGTTAAATAAATCTTAAATAAATTCTGAATTTATTAATCCGTGAATATCTTAACTTTATTTATTTTTTTAATTTACCAGATAAATTAATATAAATTATAATTTTTAAGAATGTATAGGAAATATAACCCTTTTAGTGCCAGAGGTTCAGCAATACATTACTTTACAATGTGATGTTCATTCAAGATGGATGTTTTCTGCTAGAACATTTGAATGGTGTTGTATTTTGCTTGTTCTTTTAACCTGATTGTGCCTTTTATTGGAGAGTAGTGTGCAGCAAGAGCATGACCAACAGGAGGTGCTGTGGAGCTTTCTATACACTGTACATCTTCCTCGATAAAGTCTAATATGTCAAAGTTATCAGTATTAAAATCAAGCTCATAACTGTCCAGAGGTTCTGTAAGTTGAGTGGCTGCTCTTGCACAAGTGCTAGTAGTTATACATTTCTAGCTGTGGGGCATGTTAAACCTGCTTACTCTGAAAACAGAGCCCGGGAAAACTGAATGACACAGAGCCCAGGAAAACTGAATAAAGCAGAGTCTGGGAAGCTGAATGAACCTTCCATTTCTGCATCACTGGCTTGGAATGAGAATGATGTTCTAGACTGTATTGGGTGAGCATCATCCACAGAATTGTCTTCTCTTACTGTTCAGCTTGTTTACAGCACCAAATCTAAATAAGTGCCCTTTGATGAACTGTGTGATATGCCCTATGATGCAATGCAGCACAGGGTGAGTTTTCTGTGACATCCTATGTAACATTGTTAGCAAGGTACTCACGGTTTATGATGTAGGAACCCAGATTTTGAGAAATCTGAAGAAGCACACAAAGGGAAAACAGAGATTCCCATAGGGGTGACTGAAAGCACGGGTGACCTGAAGATCTCAAACAAAAGGTACATGATGGGATGGGAGATGATGCCAATTTTAAATACAGAGCCAGAAGTCAGGATACCGGAAGTTTGAAAAAGGTAAATGAAGAACTATCCTAAGATTCTAAACAACATGTCCGACCCCTATTAGAGTTATACAGAGCAAAGGTCTATTATTCATAATCATTCATTTAAACATTTTTATTTAAAATGTATATACTTGAAGCAATCTTTCAATTAAACCGTACTTATGTGTTTGCTACAGTTGTCCTTTAAAGAGTAATAAGGTTTTCTTTTGACGCCATTTTTTTTTAAACTTAGCCATTTGTATAATGTATACAATTTAATAAAGATTGTAAAAATTGCAAAACAATGTTTTTGTGTGTGTGTGTGTGGGGGGGGGGGGGTTCTCTGTGACACAGTATATCTACTCTTTCTCTGACAGTGAAGAGAGGGAGGTTTTTGACAATCGGTGTTCACACAACATGGATTGTCATTTGCTGCCTTTTTTGCCATATCGCATATGATCAATGTTATTGATTTCAGCAGCGATCACATTTATACATGGGGGGGAAAATGAATGGTTGATCCTGGTCTGCCTAGCTGTTAAGGCAACCAGGATCAACCCCTAATATTTGGGGAAGGATGGCAATGGATCATGATTAGCCCCTAGACTAACCAAAATCCTCACTGCAATGGCTGAGACAGTCTGTCTCAACAATTACAGTCTAAGAGAAACCCTTTTCTGGTTGTTTCAGACTTGCCTTCATCAAAGGCAGGATGGAACACCCCTCACATGATTTGCATAGGATGAGGGTGCATGACTGAGAGGTCAGTGATGATTGTCACTTTAAACGTGCCAATGAGTTGTCCCGGTGGCAATTTTTTTATTTCCTCGATAGCTTCACTTGCGGAGCTACCAGGAATACGGCTTTGGTTGTAATAATGTCGAAAACACTTTTAAAGGCAACATTATCACCAGTGCATTGCATTAGCAGCCCGTACATGTACATGGATTGTCATGAAGGTGTTAAAGTTGTCAAGTGTTTGTTTTTTATTGATGGTGAGTACGCAAGGGTCTACTGACACTGAGACAGTTACTATTAAATATCTTAAAACAGGTTTTTTTTTTTAGGTCATACCTGGTTGTTATTCTGTTTCTGGAGAGCTCTGAGAGTCACAAAAAATTACCTCCCTTGTCAAAGATCCATCTGGGACAGCACTAATGTAAAATGGTGTGTTTTTGGCATGGCATAGCTCTATAAGGGGCAGGCATGTTTAGAATCTTGGTTCAGATCAGTTAAATCTTTCTTCATCTGATTCATGAAGAAGGAACATATGACCCAAATTTCTAAATATGTGCTCCCCCTAATAGAAATATACGAAGAAAAGAGGGCTCAATAAAATACATATTTCTCAGTTGTAGTTTTAACTTTTACACGTGCTACAATCTTTCAACTTAACAAAAATGTAAAAAAATCTAAGTACAGTTCTCCTACAGACCAATGCAAAACAATACATTGTATGCTGGAGAAAGGGCCCTGTTTACAAGGAATCAAACACCTAATTCACATAATGTTCTTTTCTTTCAATTTCTTGTCCTTCCCCACACAATTGAAGTTCCTATCAGCTAGTCACTTTTGTTCACTTTCTCAGTTAAGTCATTTAACTTTTCTCTCCATTTCTTGTTAGAAATAAATTATAGACAAGAATAATTGTTCGGCTATAACATTTTGCTAAACCCCAGTGAAGCTGAGTGAAATGAATTACAACATTTACTGCATGCAGATTTTATGTTTTATGCCCAAAGTGAACACATAGATGTAATTTGTTCTTTTAGATAAATTGGATATTCCTTCCTTCCAGGAGGGTTTTCTATTGGTTGACATTTTATTTTAATTATATAATGGCAGCAGCTTCCATTTATTGAGTTGATCAAATGAAAGCATTTTTATCAATTTAGATCTTAAGGTCAGAGGCTGTATGGTAATCTAATCTTGTAGCTGAGGCTATATATGAAATGGAAATAGAATTGCAGACATATGGGACCTGCCATTACCGTCTATAAATGTATTTCAATTTGGTCTCTACCATTTGCAATCAAACATGAAAGCGTGCTTAGAGAAACCATATAAGATTTTAAAAAATACTCTTGTTCCTTTTGGTGGTAAAGTTTGTTTATTGGTATCTTGATTTGGTTTTATTTTGTGTTTTGTGTTATCTTGATTGTAGGCTTGCAGGCATGGATCTATAAATGTATTGGGCCTTGTTAACACCAGTATCCAGTGCAGCTGATCTTGTTGGCTGTATATAAATAATAACGATTTTGGTCTACTAATGCTAACCCCTTGTAGAGTATACAGACAGTACAAATGTAGGTGGGTAATATAACAAAAAATATTTTTTTTAATTTAACCTCAGGACCCACATTTGTCCTTGGTCATTAAGTCATAACGCAAAAATATATTTTGTGAAACATTATAATTTATTGCACTGTTCAAAACATGAAACTGTCACGAACACGGGCTATTGGCCCGGCTGAGACAGTGGAAAGAGTGTGGGAGTGAAAGGGTTAATGACACCAGATCCCTGGTTACCTGTTGCTAGTCCCTGCAACCACTAAATTAACCCCTGCAATACCTCCTACACTATTGCCCTAGTACACAATTTGCTGCCACCACCAAGACTTTATATCCGGGCGTCTTCGGTTACCCCAAACACAGTACAATATAGTATCACAACCTTACTTTAATGATCAGACACATATATAATTAACCCTCTGGTAACGTGTTCTACCTGAGCTATCATCAGAAGTGTGAGTTCATATTAGAGAACAAAGACAAGAGCTGATTAAGTAAACATTTAATCCGAAAAAAGGCTTCACAGTGCTTGTACAAAAATACAGAAATACAAAGTACAAGTGCAAAACAGTCCATAAAATAAAATAGGAGAAAACACAAGAAATCCTTACATATAATTACCGATATATATAATCCTTGTGGGAGATTCAGATGGTAAAGTTCTCCATACAGTTGTTAAAAAAGAAATCTCCCTTTGTACAATCAAACATTCTGATTATATAGATCCCTGGTGATTTTCTAAGAGACCAGCCCCCCTGGGTGGATCAGAGGGGCTTGGCCTGACAGTTTATGGCCCACTCCATCATACCTATCCAGGGCACTAGTGTGGATAGTTACCTACAAACATAATAAGCTTACCAAAACGTGTTATGTACTGTATAACACCATAATTGAGTTAGGATCACATTCCTTATATTTTTGGGAGTATTTAGACACCAAACATGGATGTTTTAACTGTTTGGAAAGTACTCATTCTTGGTTCTCGTGACAGTAACACATTCCGCTGACCATGTTTGGTAACAAATTAAAGAATACCACCTGGACAATCTGAATATATATATATACTGGACCCTCACACAATATATACACGTGTTCCCCATATTTCATATTTTCTGGTTGTCCTCTGATTCACCCAATGTCAGAGTACATGCTCCACTACATTTTACAACCCCAGCTCACGAAGTCCAGCTCTGGTGATGGCTACCAGCTAGTTACACTTTATGGCTTAGGCCTGGTGGTGGATCAAAGCCTACAATACACTCTATTATAACATAAACATAACACATTATATCAATGCCAACTCATGCTTTGGCATGACAGAAACAAACAAAAAACTGGGCTTCATCGCAAAATGAATAGTGCAATAATCACAGTGCAAGTGAAAATTAAAGTGCCTTTGAGCTAAAATCCCAATAAAATTAAAAGTAATTAAAACATATGAGACTAGTTAGAAATAATGGAATGTGTATCTGATGCTGTTGGAGTTTATCTCCACACCAATGCCATTACTTTTTAGAGGCAGAGACATACAAGAGTCTCCTGCTTATGACAGTTTTGCCATCTGGATTGACTATTTTTCCACTTCTTTATTGCATATTATTACTAGTAGTGTGTATTCACTGATATATTCACTTGTTAGTATACGCGAGTACTCATTTACTGATTTGCTTTTGTTTTTATATATCTTTTTATTGTCATAGTTTTCATTGTGGGTTATTGTGGGTTAAAATCTGATATTTGCAAATCTATTTGTAATCACAGAGACCGTGTATAATTATGGTGCTATTCTCATTTGCACCGGTCAAGAACTCTTGGGCTGCAACTTATGTATAAAGGATCAGGTGGTTTTCAGTGTTTCACTAGTGTCAGAGAAACGTCCACCAATTGCTGAATGGTGGTGGTTCTGCTCTATGTGAATAAACTGTCTGATAAAAATGGTGAAATCACTGTTACACATAACAAAAGCCAGTTGTGCAATTTTCTTCACCTCCTTTTACTTTAGCATGTGGGTGTTTTTTTAATAAATAATCTTCATTGTCGTTAATAGCTTAGCGCCTAAAATTGCTATGCAGTGATCACATTTACTGAAGAGAACCTGATCCACATGTAGCCCCCAGACAAGGTCGGGGAGGGGCAATCATGACAGGGTGCTGAGAGGATATGTCAGCCTATAGTGGGAATTAGTGGGAGGAGTTGGGATAGTATAAATGATAGGAACAGGAAGTTTGGGGGCCATTTTAGGAAAGTTTTTTCCCCCTTACCTGGTGTCCCACCCACCCTCCCTAATTTTATGGTTAATGAACCTTTATTTATTTATTTATTACATGTCACAGCGTTGGCGGAAGCTTGCAGGGTATCCAGGAGGGTTAATGGAAGATTTGGATTGGGGAGAGTCAATCGGGACTCTGGTGGGAGGTTCGAGGGGAAAGTGGTACCTCGAACCTCAGTTATTGGGGGCATTGGGATATGCCCAGAACATGGACTTCGGCAGCCACCTGGATACTCTTGCAAGCTTGGTTGGTTTTCTTGTATATGGAATGTTTAATGTTTAATGTTTTATGTTTATGTTTAGTCATTGTATTAATTATGGATATACATATATGTGGAATGTAGATATATATATATATGTGTATATGGTTGTAAATGCAATAGCTATTTTAAATAAAGTGCTGTGGCCTTTGTTTTACCCCATAGTCTGGTTTTAAGTTTGAGTTATTTCTAGGCAAATACATATCCTCAATGATAGAAAGCTACCATGTCATGTATTGGACTGCCTCTGCTCTCAGACAGCCAGCAACTGCTGTTTTCATCGCTATCACTCCATGCATCTGTCCATTTATAAATGTAAAAAAATACAAATGATGGAATAGTGCACAGTTTTACAAAAGTTCCAAATGATGAGATTTCCATAGGCCTTTAAAGCTGGGCCATTAACTTCTGCAAATAGGAAGTTACAATAGAGTAAAGTAGAATGATATAAATGTATAGTGGAAGTGTTTATAATTCCTTAACCTATTGATGACCAATGATAGTCATTTCATGAGTGTTGACGGTTCAGGTCATCCAAGCAGATCTGATTGATTTATGCGCACTGACATGCTATGTTTGCGGTAAAACTGACATGGCTAAATGCCTTGTACTGAGGTCTCCACTCCCTGGATGGTCACAGCGTCAGCCAATCACAGCAACCAGGGGTTTATAGTATGTTTTGGCAGCTCCACAGCGATGTTGGGACAGGTGAAAGACTAAGTATAGTGGTAGCAGTCTGCCCATAGTTCCCTAAGCACCACCCAGCCTTCCGAGACTTTTTAATTAAAAACAAGTTTTACATTTGTGCTAACCTTTAAAAAAAAATACAAAAATATAAAAGATTAAAATGAATGAACCATAAAATATCCAATTACATGTTTATATCAAAAGTATTAGAAGTTGGTTAATGCAAATAACATAGAATATTTTTCACTCAGGGTGTTCCTATGTTTGGAACCCCTCCCCCATTTGTAAAATGTAAAAACAGTATTATCTTTGTCTCAAAACAGCTTACCAGTACGATATGTGTCCTCAAACAGCATGTCAGTGTCTCTGATGTCCTCAAACAGCATGCCAGTAGAATTGATGTCCCTAAATAGCTTGTCAGTGTCCTCTCTGTCACCAAAAATCTTACCAGTTACACATATGTCCCCAAACAGTGATATATATCAGTGATATATATGTCCCCAAACAGCTTGCCAGTGCCATATATGTCCCTAAACATCTCATCAGCACCTTTGCTATCCCCAGACAGCTTGTAATGTCATATTTGTCTTCAAAATACATGGTGAACTAGGAGGCTGTCTGACTATGCATGTTCCTTACATTTCCTGGACAGGAATGATCATGCAGCCTTTCATGGCATAACAAGTGCAGGATATTCTTGATCCCAGCCATGAATAGCCAAAAGACCTTGCTCCACAAAAATAAAGATGAAGCAAGTCTTTAAAAAAAATCATAAAATCATTATACAGAGAAGAAACAGTCTCTATATTTTGCATTACAGCTTAATAATAGACACTTTATCACACCAGGTGTTAAGCTTTTAAACTCATACTGACCAAACAGATTGCAGCATGTGAATCGAGGTAACTCCCTTCCACACGTTAAAAAAGCAATCAAATCAAGTATGTATTAGCTTTATGTGCTGAA
Organism: Pelodytes ibericus; assembly: GCA_036172795.1. Classification (NCBI taxonomy): domain Eukaryota; kingdom Metazoa; phylum Chordata; class Amphibia; order Anura; family Pelodytidae; genus Pelodytes; species Pelodytes ibericus. The sequence continues at coordinate 67,692,976 of CM069862.1, forward strand.
ATGAGTATATAATGTACAATAATTAAATATCTTTCATTTTAAACAAACATTATGGGGTCAATTCAATGGCCCCTGCTAGTTAGCACATCCAAAACTTTTAGACTACTGCACGCTATTCCAACTTGAATAGTGTGCAATTCAACTGCAACAAGGACCACAAATATCCAGTTTGTTAAAGGACTAGTGTTGCAGTAAGGGAACTAAGGCTTTTTGCAAAAGACACAGTTATTCCCTATTTCGCTGTTAAATTTCTTCCAGGGGACTGGGCGTGTCAGAGCCAAACCCCCGTGCCCTTGCAATCCCTTCATCAAATTAAAACCATAGCCTCCCATTGGCCCCTTTAAATAAAGTAATTGGCCCCTAATTCCTGGGGTCACTAAAATAAAATAATCGTGGCCCCCCATGGGGTCCCAACTCTTAACTTTACATACAATGTTTACTTACAGACCCAGGTGAGATAGAACTCATGTTGATATTGTTGCTTATTCATCCACCAACAAGGCCTATGGTTGACTGATATGTTCATAGATATGTTTCCTATGGATATATATGTGTTGTGTTCCAAGTTGACATTATTCCATAGACCATGGTATTATATCCTGTCCATTCTCACTTGAGCTTGTCTCACAAACATTTTGCTACTGTCAGTGTTATAGTGATAAAGTAGCTTACCAAACCTCCCTACCGTTTCATTTAAATTAAAACACAATAATGTTTAGAGGTTGTGGGTATAATGAGCTTTCTATCTTTTTAAAGACAGCAAAACCAGGAGTATGTCCACCAGGATGATATCCACAAATATGTATAAATAGAGGAAATTATTTACTGTGGTCTTACAATATATATAAAGGACACTATTCGCAGTGTTAGAACTCTTTAAACGGGTGTCTATAACAACCTATTTCTAGCATGCCTGTTCTGATCATTGTCTCTAATGACACATTTATAAGCACTATGATTTAGAGCGATACGTAGTTTGAAAATTATTGGTTGTTGGTAAACCGAACAAAGCATTTTTGTTCAAGTAACAAAATTACATGTGCACATTTTTTGTGATGACCTGTAATGTCTTAAGACTTTTTTGAAGTAGAGTCAAATATGTTGCTGTACTTAGAATGCTTAAACTTAAGTTGCTTAATGTGTTTTTTTTCTGTACTTTTTTTCCTCCTGTAAAATACAAAATAATATGGTACATCTATGTTAAGGTTAATAACAGATATAGAGCAATAGCTGCCTGAAGTTAGGCATTAGCAATGCTGAACAGAAAGCTTGTTCTGGATGAACAGACTCTGCTCATCTGCGCTACAGATATTGCTGGGCTGGTTAGGGTAGATCTTAATAACCAGTGAAATATAACAGTAAAGGGTCTACTGGTTAGCTGACCTACGTTGTCCCCTATTAAAGCAGACATTGAAGCAATTGAAGGATTGGGGAGGTTTGGGCTTTTCTTGGTGGAGGAGGACAAACATTATTAGATCCTACATCTTGCCCAGGTGGCTATACCTTTTTTCGAATGATTCCTTAAGCTTTGCCAGATAGTTGGCTCTCACTGATTCAATCATCATTTAAAAACTTTATCTGGTCGAAGAAAAAACCCTGCATAAGTTTGGCTCGTCTTAAATTGAAACCGCAGTCAGGCGGAGTTTCGATGCCAGACATTTATGAATATCATCAAGCTAATCTTCTGTCACATGCCCTGATTACGCAAAAAACAGATGAGAGTAAAGAAATAGAGTAAAAAAAATGGTATGCCATCGAACGGTATCTTACTATGGTGATTAAGTTGGACCCTGTTTGTTTCTTTTTAGTAGAGATAGTAGATTCTCATTAGTTGTAAATAGTATAGTCCTTAAAACTCTTGTGAAGTGCTGGAATAGGTTCAGAAGCAGGACTAACCTGAATAATAAAGTTGTGGGTTTTTTCCCTTTTTCAACTCTAACAGATAATATACCCGATTTGAATCTTATAAATTGGAGTAACTTGGGCACAGAAAGAATTGCGGATGGCCCTTCAGTTAAGCCCTTTTCCATAATCCCCGAGATATGGCCATCTTTGAAGGGAGAAGTTTTCAATTATCTCAGGATTAAGGGCTATCTCTAGAAACATTTGTACATGGGCCCAAAGGAAGTTACCGATATTTTAAGGTTCCAGTCAACTTCTCCTGAAAAGAATGAACTGTGGGATGAATGGATTAACTTAATATTCTATGATGAGCATTAATTTGTCGTGCTAACTTAGGATTTCCGAGAATAGTGTTTGTTTCTATATGGCGGACTCCTTCCCACCCGCCCTGCTCTGTAAGAAGGGTTAGTCCTGCCTGCCAACCCAATGTTGACTGTAATATTTGGTGTATTTTAAGTGTTGTTTTGAGTTATAGGAAGGACAGGAGGCTACCCACAGAAGCAGCCGGACAATAAGTACAAAAGAGGAAGACACATAAGTAAGATAAGTGTACCTCTATTCCAGTAGATACCAGGACTGTATTAATTTATTACATATTTAAAGACATCCTGACCTACCCTTACCAGGTCACTGGATTAGGTTGGAAGGAGTGTGTTGTGTGGAGACAATTTGTGTATATACCGGCTGGGACCTCCCTGAATCAGTACCGAATCCCCAATAGTGTGCAGGGGGCACCATAGTCTGTACTAAATGTGGAATTGACACAATTCTAAGAAGCAGATAGACTGGTGATAGACTGGTGTCAAAAAGGGCACCAGAAAACAAACAACTAAATAAAAAGCATAGGAAAGACCCAAAGACCGATAAGAGACTGTTATTTTTCTCATCACATTCAACCAGAGCAGAACAAGACAAGTTTCATACAGAAAACCCGGAAGAAGTGACAGTCACACAGGATACACACAACGTGAACAGTGCGCTTCCCAAAAACACTACACACTCGTATTTACCCTATACGTGGAGGCAATCCTCTCCGTAGTATGCAAAGGGAAAAAGATAAAAAACTCTTATAGTGTAGTATATTAAAAAATATAAAGTGATATAAGTGCGTAAACATAGACACACTCACATTTTACTGAGCAGTATCCTGCTCAGTCTATAGGGTGTTCGGGAGCCCCTCGTGGGGTCTTGGATAAAATAAGATTCCGAAGTAGCTCCAAATTCAAGTAGATGTGATGGAACAGGGGAGGAAGGAGATGTATTCTCAGTAAAAGCACTTTTAATAATACACAAATAAATTTAAAATCTTACATAAAAACAGGCAGCATCCAGCTTATAAAGTGCAGAGAGTCCCAGTTTTTAAGGTGCAAAGTGTTCCTGTAGATTGCTCCTTCTCCATACACAGTCACACAGGAGCTTGATCTAGTAAGAGATGGGCCCTATCAGATAAATATATATTATTTTTTTTTTTTTTTATTATGAAAATATCAAAAAGGACATACAACAATCACAAGAAAAAAAAAATAAAAAATTGTGAGAGGAGATAATCCTCACACCAACATGCTCTACCAAATCGTACTTGTTTAAGTGGATAAATTCAAGTATATGTATAATGTGTTAAGTAATATGATGCCACAAAAAGGAAAGAATGATTAACAAACATGCAACTAATACTAAATTTTTTTTTACAAACACAGACACACAGACATTGGTGGTGCCAGATCTATGGATTCTCTCGGATTTCGATGTCTTGCCACATATCTCAGTTATGTGGGAGACTTTGTACTTAACTTAACATATCAACACTCGATCTATTTTTCCACGGGTACCAAATTTCGTTATATCTATGCGTTTGGTCTTCTTTTTTATAGAAACCTTCCTCCATTCTACAAATAAAATGTACCTGGGATTGTACTTCTCCCCAGTTAATTGCCCCTCTTATCTTCCATTTCCTTGCCATACATATTTTAATTGACATTAGGATACATATTAATAAGTTGTTTTGGTGCTTGTTTTTCAGAGGGAGATCCAAATGGAATAAGAAGGTTTGAGGGGTCAAAATTATATCTACTCCAAACATCTTTTTAATAGTTGCTATTAGAGGTATGCACGTTTTTTTGATCTCTTCACATCCCCACCACATGTGGTATAATGATCCCATCTCTTTTTCGCATCTCCAACAGAGATTCGATTTACTTTTATCAAATTTCTGGATCTTTGTTGGGACCATATACCACCGGTGGAGGATCTTAAAGTATAATTCCTGTAAGCTCATACAGTGGACAACCTTCCTTATTTGACAATATGCCCTCAGCCATTCCTCATCGCTGTATCCTTTCCCCATCTCACTTTCCCATAGTTTTCTTTTTTTCTCCATCTTCTCATCCTTACTTACCTCTAATAGTTTCCTAGAGATGGTAATCAGTCCTTTCTCATGTTTTTTTTCTAGGAACTCTTCGAGAGCGGGACACCAAATCACCTGCGACGCGGACAGAAGATGTGCAATCCTGAGGTAAGTAAATCTCTCTGCTTCGTCTAACCCAAGCCTGTTTTTTATTTGGGGAAATGGTAATAATTTATCATTCGTCATCAGTTCTGCTAGAGGATTATTTAGTACCTTATCCCATTTCTTCAGGTTTAAATCTGCCAGATATACTTTCAGGTTTCCTATTGGGGTTGAGGGGAGAATTTGATCCCTTATATTAAGTTTCTTCTTAGGTTTATCTAGTGTTATAAGAATATTTTTTACTATCAGATTTGATTGCTGTTGTTTTATTATGTTCGGTATATTTGTCCAAACCATGTTATAGGGATTGGGAGTTACACTGTATGGTTCCTCAATACTAAACCAGTCTGGAGGGACAGCTCCTGTATTGTTAAACAGTAGGTAATGTGAAATCATGCATGCCTCATGCAAACTATAGAGGTCTGGCATGGAGATTCCCCCCTTGTTTATATTCCTTGAGAGTGTGCTGTGGGCTATTCTTGGTTTTTTATTCTGCCATACATATGCACTAAAGATCCCTTGGCATGTATTCAGGATATTATTTGGGACCCTTAAGGGGATTGCTCTCATCAGGTAAATAATTTTGGGGACCAAATAGGAGTTAAGTATATTAACTCTGCCGACCCATGAAAATTCAAGTCCTTTCCATGCTTTTATTTTTTCTTTAAGTTTCGGGATTAATGAGTCAAAATTGCTTTGGGGTATATTATCCAAATCAAAACTTAATTTAGTTCCCAGATATTCTATTTCATGATTATTCCCTTCGAGTTTTAATCTAGAGTTAATATATTTCCTATCATTTATTGATACATTTTTTGAGATTATCTGCGTTTTATGTAGATTTAATTTGTAATTGGAATATTTTCCATATTCTTGTATTATTTTTAATAAGGATGGGATGGATTGTGTAGGCCTTTCTACTGTCAAAAGTATGTCATCTGCGAAAAGCGTGATTTTATATTCATGGGTTTTTATTTTGATTCCGTGTATTTCGGGACATTGTCTCACCAGCTGTGCCAAGGGTTCCACTGACACCACGTACAAAAGGGGTGCTAATGGGCAGCCCTGGCGTGTGCCATTCCTCAAGTTGAACCAATTGGAATTTAACATTGGACCTTTTATTTTGGCTGTTGGGTCTGAATAGATAGCCATTGTGTTGTCTTTGAATTGGCCTGAGATACCGAAGGCGTTAAGAGTCTCTTCCAAGAACATCCAATTTACGCGATCGAACGCCTTTTCGGCGTCCAATGCTATGATTGAAGATCCCTGATTATTTCCATTAATAGAGTCCAACAGATTAATTATTTTCCTCGTATTATCTGTAGATTGTCTCCCAATCACGAAGCCCGTCTGATCCGTATGAATAATGCTTGGTAGCACATTTTTTAGTCTTTCAGCTAAGATTTTTGAGAAGATTTTCATATCTAAATTTATTAGTGAGATTGGTCTGTAATTTGTTATGCGGGATGGATCTTTGTCGGGCTTCGGGATTGGGAGAATTAACGCCTGGAGCATCTCTTTGGGGAATGGAGTTCCCTCTGTGATCTCTTTAAAGGCCCGCAGCAGTATAGGAGAGACAATGTCCCGAAATGTTTGATAGAAGGATGCTGAAAAGCCGTCAGGGCCGGGTGCTTTTTTCCTCTTTAAATTATTAATAGTATTTTGAATTTCTTCCAAAGTGAATGGGGCGTTCAGGTCCTCCAAGTTTTCTGTACTAATCTTCGGGAGACCTATTTTCTCCAGGAACTTTTTGATCTCTCGTCTGGATGATTCCTGATCTTCTAGATTGTACAGTGATGAATAATATTTTTTAAAGGCCTCTGCAATGTCCAAAGGAGAAACATATGTTTGATTTCCATCTATTATTTTTTTTATCATCCTTTTTTTCCTATTATATTTTATTTTATTAGAGAGGTATCTTCCAATTTTATTATTCCCTATATAACTTTCTTGTCTTAGTTGGATTATATTATTGTTTATTCTGTCCTGTTCCATTTTTAGTATTTTCTTCCTAATACTTGAGGATCTCGATGTTATTATGGGGCTAGGATTTATTCTATTATCCCTTTCATTCAGTTCCAAAGCTATATATAGGTCAGCCAAAGGTTTACCTTTCTGTTTTTTCATTCTCGCCCCTGATCTTATTATATAACCTCGCATCACACATTTAAAGGAATTCCATAGTATGAGATCTGATACTGATCCTGTATCATTGGTTTCTTTAAAGAGGATAGCTTGATTTGTTAACTCCTCTAGGATGATTTTATCCTTTAAGAGAGATTCATTCAATCTCCAATTTGAGAAATTGGGATAGTTAGGGCTATTTTTGAATTCGTACATTGTTGGCGCATGGTCAGACCATGTGATGGGGCCTATAACAGCTTTAGTAAATAGATGTAACGATTGAGTTTCTGAAAGCAGAAAATCAATTCTTGAATAGGAAGAATGTGAATGGGAAAAATGCGTAAAGTCCCTCTGTTGTGGGTGGATGGTTCTCCAGACGTCGAACAGAGCATTCTCTCCTAGGAAAGTCTGCAATGCTGCGGCCATTCTTTTTACATGAGGGTCAATTATTGCTGTTTTTGGTAAACTTTTATCTAATTTAATATCTTGAATACAGTTGAAATCACCTCCCATCAATAAGTGTCCCTTCTTTATTAGATCTATTTTACTATGCAACTTTTTTAAGAATCTGATTGGCATCTCGTTTGGTGCATATAGGTTGACTAAGGTAAAAAGATTATCATTAATTTTGCATATCAAAATCATATAACGTCCATTTGGGTCTCCCTCTTCATACACACACTCAAATTTTACCTTGTTTGAAATAATAATTACTACACCCCTTTTCTTCCTATTTCCTTTCATATTTGCAAAGTGGATATTAGGGTATATTGGGTAGTTCCATAGTTTCTCTGGAGATGTAACCCAGTGGGACTGCTGAATAAATCCTATGTCTATGTCTTCCTTAAGCATGAGTTCATAAAGGTGTGATCTTTTTTGAGGGGAGTTTAGTCCTTGAGTGTTGATAGTTAGAAATTTAAGACATGAAGATTCCTTCATGTACTTTTACTTCCTTAGGATCCGTAGATTGACGATAGATCTGACACCAACACATAAAATGATAACATATATTTACAATAACAGTATACATAACATCACATATAGCTTCTTTCATCCTGATCAACATTTCTTGCTGATCTAATCTGCAGCCGTCGCAGATAACCCCCCAGGAGCGTGAGTGAGATTACTGTGACAGAATGGACGTAGGCCCGGGCATTAATGACGATCTTTATAAAATGCTAAGCTTCCAATTTTCCTCCTAACGCTGAAACGCCTCCTTTTCCTTGTTCTTTACCCCTTCCTGCTTCATATTCCCCTTCCTTCCTCCTTCCCCCCTTCCCTTCCTTATTTCCCTTCCCTTTTTACTTTAATAGATAACTTATGAAGGTTATTACCATTAAGTGTCCTACTATAATTAATTAATTAGTTGATATTTTATTGACTTTCCCCCCTTCCCTTTCTTTCTTTTCTCCTCCTTCTCCTTCTCTCTCCTTCCCCTTTCTTTTCCTTCCCTCCCCCCACTCTCCTTCATCTTCCCATTTCCTCTCTCTTTTTCTCCCCAATTCTCTACCCCCTTTCCCTTCTTTCCTACTCCTTCCCATTTCTTTTTTCCTTGGGTGGGCGTATTTGCTTACTTATTTACTATGGTTTTATATTATCTGTTCTTTTCCTTTCAACGCTCTTCCTCTCTTCCTTCAGTTCCCAATTTCTTTATATCCTTCCCTCTCCACCTACAATGTTTTCCTCTAGGTTCTCTTCCTCTACCCCTCTCTCACCCCCCTCACTCCCCGTGATTCCGTTTCCCCCCCTATTCTAATTATCTTACCAGTTTGATTATTGTGCTTATTATCTATCTTTTTAGGAATTTACATAATGTGTAACTCACTACTTTTCTTCTATTTCGTGCTTCTATTTTTTTTTCCATAAGCCGTGCATAATTTATGATCAGTGCCAAGTCAAGTTTGAAAGAACTAAGGGATGTGTGTATAATGTGTATTATTGTGCTTATTGTCTATCTTTTTAGGAATTTGCATAATGTGTAACTCACTACTTTTCTTCTATTTCGTGCTTCTATTTTCTTTTCCATAAGCCGTGCATAATTTATGTTCAGTGCCAAGTCAAGTTTGAAGGAACTAAGGGATGTGTGTATAGTGTTTACTTTAATTCTTTTTTATCTTATGGTTATGCCTAAGAGGCATTAAGTTAGTGAATAACTAGGAGAGAGAAAAAAAAAGAAAAAAGGAAAGGGTTTTATCTATGAAGGTTTTTCTTAAATTTCTTCCTTTGTTAATCTTTTAGTGCTTTATTTCATTATGATACCTTATTGCCCACGTCCACTAGGTTTCCATTTATTTGAATATCCTCTTCTGCCCACTCCTCCCCCCCTTCTCCTTCTCTTTTCTCTATTCTTTCTCATTCATATATAATAATTTTACTACATTCAATATGTCAGGTCGACTCTACTTTCCCCCCATTTCATCCACAGCTTAGATGTTGTTATTATTTTGGAAGAATACCCAATGTTTTCAGATTTTCCAAAGCAAGATCTGGATGCTTTAAGTCATGAGATCTTCCTTCATGAGAAATGATCAAAGAGGTGGGGAAGCCCCAACGATATCTAATATTTGCTTCTCTAAGCAACGATGTAGTCATATTATATTTTTTTCTACTGAGTCTAGTAGCCATGGAAATGTCAGGGAACATTTTTAAATCTTTAAGTTTCTCGTTGTTTCCTTGTTGTTTCCTGAATTCTTTTGTAATTTGATCTTTTAGATGGAAATTCGTAAAGCGTATGATGGTATCTCTTGGAAGATCTTCATTAATTCCCTTTGGTTTCCTCAATCGGTGGAACCTTTCCATGAGGTAAGATCCAGATGGTTGATTCGGCACCAATGTTTTAAAGAGCTCCTGAAGGTATTCCTCCAAATTTTCCTGCGTTATGCTTTCTGGAATTCCCCGTATTCGAATATTTTTTCTTCGTGATCTGTCTTCTAACTCCGTAAGTTTTTCCTCTAATGCTGTTATTTTTGTTCGGAGGTGCTGGTTTTCCACTTGGACTGTTTTCAGTTCTTCCTGAATATTGACCAGAATGTTGCTTTGGAGAGTCAAATTACCAGCCATTGCTGTCAATTCCGATTTTACGCTTTTTTCGTTGGTTTCTAAGTCATTTTTTATTTTATTGTATAATTCGTCCATCATTGCTGCTATTGACTCTTGAGAGCAAACTTGATGCTCCTCTTGTGTCTCATTTAGGCTCATTATTTGTGCAGACCCTTTCGGGTTTCCGGACAGTGATCTCCTTGACAGTGGCCCTATATTTTCTTGTGACCTAGGAGAGTAATAGGTGCTAATTGGTTTGTTTTTTTCCGAATTAGGTATCTTTTCTTTATCTTTCTCTTTGCCATCTCTGTATTCTTTCTTTGGGCCCATTGTTGTTACTTTTACTATTTTAGGTGTATTATGCCTTGTCTTTATCGGTTCCGCTACCCCTGGAGATTTCGGTTGTGTGGGGTTATGCCAATTAGCTTTGCAGATAGTTAGTTTGTGATTTCATCGATTATAATATTCCTCCTTAATTCCACCCTTTCTGTTCCTTATTCACTTCCCGCTTCTTCTCCTCTGCTCCTCTTTCTTTACTGCCCTTCTCTTAGTTTCAACAGAGAAGGTTGTTGGTAGTATTTGTCCAAATTATTTCTGTGAAGGTATAGTTTGCCTATGTTTGCTCAAATAAGGGAAATTCCCATGTATCTCATTTGGTGCTGCTGCACTCAATTTCAATGGGATACTCCACAATGTTCGTCCTGTTGCAATTGCTGTGAACGTTAGTCTCACCTTAGCCGAGGGGAAAGGTTGAAATCAGGATCAGCTTATATACATATTTTTTATTTCCACCCAACTCGATCTTCGCCAGAGGTATAAGGTTCCTCCACAAGATAAAGGCTTAGAGGGGGTTAAAGTTCTCCTTTCAGTGCTTAGATATTTCCCCTTTCTCTTTTCTCCCCTTTTCTTTCTTTCTTCCCCTTCCTTCCTTCTGTGCCTTTATTTTATAGCACCAAATTCCATCCAACTCAGGTAATGCCAGAAACACAATTTCCACCAGGGGGAGGGGAGCAGGTTAATGGCTATAGGTTATAGGTTATATTTTGTGATAACCCCCCGTATCTTACAGCCTTAAATGTTTCTCCTTGTTTCTCCTTGCTGGACTATATGGGGTTTTTTCCTCCCTTCTGATTCCCTTAGCCACTTACTTGATGTCGGTAAGGGTCTTTGGGTATCCCGTAATCACATTTGTTATTAGGGATTCATTACTTTGTCTTATTGCATCGGGAGGGATCATTGAGCCCGGGTAGTAAACTGATTAACAATTACAACAATTTGTAGCCCATCCGGACTTACACACAGTTCGTTTTTAGATAGTGGAAGGACTATCCTTTTTATAGAAATTATAACAGTTTATAGCCCATCTGGGCTTATCCACAGTTCATTTTCGAGTAGCGGATAAGATTTCAGATGTGTCTTGTTCCACCTCCTACGTTTTGAAAATGAATTCGGTTTCCTTTTGAGCTCTGGGAACGGATGAGCCACTGGTCTGCTAGGGGAAAACCTAACCACTTCAAACAGTTTGTCGCGTTGGGGATCGGGGAGAAGATCCTTTTCTCATGGGCTTTTCAGAGGAAGGGTTTTCCTAGTTGTGGGTTTCTTTGTGGGCTCCTTTGAATGTGTTCCATGTTCAGCGCTCCGTGTTCAGAGCTTAGCTAAGTCCCGGGCGCCATCAGCAAACTCCACTCACTCAGCTTCGGCGGGGGGGCGTGGCGTACGTCACTTTTCACGTCATGTCAGATAAATATAGACAACCTGATTCAGGAGCATCTCTCAACTGCTCTCGATAACCAGTTTGTAAAAATAATAAACGAAATTAAGAACAGTATGCAAGATCTTAAAGACAATTTAATAATGATAGGGAATCCTATAAAAGCAAATGAGAAGAAGATCATCAATATAGAGATGCACAAATGAACAACTCTGAACAGAATCTCCAAAAAAACAAAATTTGGAACAGAAGGTGCCCAAATTGGTGGACCGCTCCAGACTCAATAATTTAAGATTCATTTTGGAAAGAGTATCCAATGAAAGACTGTAGGAGTTCATGCTGAAATATCTCCAAAAAAAATGGAGGTAACTGGGGATGCACAAAATCTGATCTGGGAGTGTTGTCACAACTAAGGCACCAAGTTCACCTAATGATGTCCCAAGGGATGTACTCATCTGCTGTACATCATACAGAACAATACAAAAGATACTGGCTATGTGCAGAGAGTTTATGCCAATGGAATCATACCAAGACATAAAAAAACCTAATGGACCTATCGTACTTCACACGGGCAAAAAGAAGAGGCTATGTACAGTGGGGGAGGGAGAGTGAAGGAGAGAGGGTGTGAAGATGTTTTTGTGATACTTTTTATAATGGCAGCATGGAAGACAATTAAAAGGTTTTTTGTTTCTATTTTTCCCTTTCTATTTTTCTTTTATGGGAAATGAATGTTAAAAAGGCTTAGTACTGCAGTCTATTACCACTTAATTAAGATTGTATATTTGAGAGGGGGGAAAGTGAAGAAAAATTAACAACAGCACTAAAACTCACTACCTCTTAATTGAGCGTATAGGCTCCTGACCATTTAGGCGCACTAAACCTTTGATGAGATTGTTTGTGGAATGTTTTTTTTTGTTCTCCTCTCTCTTTCCTCTCTTGTGTATACAGGAGAGGGAAGAAAGAAGGATAAGATAAGTCACAGCACTGAAGTGCACTTTCATGCAATTGATTATGATAAGTGTTGAGAAGTGGGCACAATGAAAGAGGTGGGCGAGAAATGAAGAGGTACACCAGTCAACTATGGGGCCCTGATATTATTGTTATTAAACCATGTTAAGAGTGCTGTAAGATGTCAGTATAATGTTAGTAATGGGTAAATGATAGTGCGTTAGACAATAATAAAAGGGTATACATACTAATTGCAAGTTATGATGTGTTGGGCAAATACGAAAAACACATGTCACAGATATATGTGCACTTATAAAAATAAGAGGACAGGGCAGCCAAGATTGTTTGGGGGGAATTATGTTTATATATGTATAAATGATCATTAAGATAGTGCTATGTAAATATGCCAAGATCGACTCTTTTCTCTACAAGGGCTATTTCGAATAGAGGTGCAATTATCTGACTTATGTGTCTTATTGTATTATTCCTTTTTTTGGCAGGGCAGCCAATCAACAAGCGTTTGACTCGTTTGCCCTTAGAAGCCATCACAGCCATGCCTACTAATGGCCTCTATATAGAAGCTGGAGTCACGTAAACGCACATCACATGAGCTCTTCTTAGTGTGGGGAGAGGATGCTGCAGCTGTGAGGGACAGATTTTAAAAAATTCTGATGTTGAGTCTGCAAACTGCAGCGATTATTCAAATTACAGTGATTATTTTAGTGGGTGCTATACTACATATTTGTACCCTGCCCTGAGCCCAGTGCCACAGAGAGTGCAGTGCACTTGTAACTGCATGTGTGCCAGGCACATGACTTTAATCCTGTTCTGTTAGCTCAGTGGGCAACATCTAGGCATTTTTAAATACTGCAATTTGTTGGTGTTAAATACATTTGCGTCCTGCACTTCATATCTGAGAGTAAAATAGAACCGTCAAATACTGTGCTTACAGCGAACTTTGAAAAATTCTAATAGTTTTGGGTGGTATATAGTACACTTGCGTCTTGCGGTGCACTTCATATCTGAGAGTCAAATAGAACTGTCAAATACTGTGCTTACAGCGCACTTTGAAAAATTCGAATTGTTTTGGGTGGTAATTAGTACATTTGTGTCTTGCGGTGCACTTCACATCTGAGAGTCAAATAGAACAGTCCAATACTGTGCTTACAGCGCACTTTGAAAAATTCTAATTGTTTTGGGTGCTAAATAGTACATTTGCGTCTTGCGGTGCACTTCATATTTGAGAGTCAAAAAGAACTGTCAGATACTGTGCTTACAGCACACTTTGAAAAATCCTAATATTTTTGGGTCGTAAATAGTACATTTGCGTCTTGCGGTGCACTTCATATCTGAGAGTTAAATAGAACAGTCCAATACTGTGCTTACAGAGCACTTTGAAAAATTCTAATTGTTTTGGGTGCTAAATAGTACATTTGCGTCTTGCGGTACACTTCATATCTGAAAGTCAAATAGAACAGTCCAATACTGTGCTTACAGCGCACTTTGAAAAATTTGAATTGTTTTGGGTGCTAAATAGTACATTTGCATCTTGCGGTGAACTTCATATCTGAGAGTCAAATAGAACAGTTCAATACTGTGCTTACAGCGCACTTTGAAAAATTTGAATTGTTTTGGGTGCTAAATACCGTATTTGCTCGATTATAAGACAAGGTTTTTTTCAGAAAAACTGAAACTTATAATCGAGGTTGTCTTATAATCTAACCTCAAATTGAGGTCAGATTATAAGACAGCGATCCAGGTCCCCAGCAGAGCTGCAGGGGACCTTGATCCCCCTCTCTAACAGCAGGGCATGTCTGCGCGATAAGCGCAGACTCCCCTGCTGCCGCCCGGCACGACCGCCGGGACTTCTGTGAAGAAGCCAGGTACTTCCGGCTTCGTCACAGAAGTCCCGGCGGTCGTGCCGGGCGACAGAAGGGGAGGTCTGCGCTCATCGCACACCAAAGCCAGCTCCAAGGAGTTCCCTGGCGTGACAGTTCTTTAGACAATGTGCTGACGACAAGACACGAGTGGGTTGCAAGCTGTGCAATCAGGCATAAACGTGCTAAACATGAGCACAACCTGCATGACCAGGCATCTACATGCAAAGCACGAGCTGCAGTGGAGTAAGCATCTCAAAACCCAAGAAAGGTCTCAGGCTCCTCCTGCTTCCTCTTCTGCTGCTGTCTTGGCCTCTTCCTCCAGCTCTGGAGTCCCAGTGGCACCTGCCACCGAGCAAATAGAGGAATTGGCAGCAACTCCACAACATCCGCCACCGTCCCCAAGCATCTCCACACTGTCCCATGGAAGCGTTCAGCTGTCCATCTCCCAAACACTGGAGAGAAAGAGGAAGTATGGCCCTACCCACCTGCGAATACTGGCCGTGAATGCCAGCATTTCCAAATTCCTGGCCTTTGAAATGCTGTAATTCCGTCTGTTGGAGATGGACAGTTTTAAAAACCTGATGGTGGTGGCTGTCCCACAGTACGCGGTTCCCAGCCTCCACTACTTTTCCCGGCGAGCCATCCCTTCCCTGCACAAGCAATTGGTGGACAAAATCAGGTGTGCACTGCGCAACGCCATCTGTGGCAAGGTCCACAAAACCACAGATATGTGGACCAGTAAGCAGGGACGCTATATCTCCCTAACTGCACACTGGGCAAATGTAGTGTCGGCTGGGCCTGAGGCAGATAGCAGTTTGGCGCATGTCCTTCCGCCACAGAGGATTGCAGGGCATTTATCTTTGCCTCCTGTTGCCTCCTCCTCCTACTCAGCTTCTTCCTTCTCCTCTACCACCTCCTCATCCTGTCAGCGTAACACCTTCACCACCAACTTCAGCACAGCCAGGGGGAAACGACAGCAGGCTCTTTTAAAACTCATGTTTTGGGGAAAAACCTCACAGCGCGCAGCAGCTGTGGACGGGCATGGAACAACTGATCAAAGAGTGGTTGTTGCCACTGAGCCTCAAGCCCGGCCTGTTGGTGTGCGATCAGGGCCGTCTTTAACGCGGGGCAAATGGGGCAGCTGCCCTGGGCCCAGTTACTCCTGGGGGGCCCCAAGGCAGCTGTCCCGTGGGCCCCCAGCCCCTGCTTGCCGCGTTCACAGTGCATTGCGCTTCTGAACGCTTTTTTTCCGATGGATGCGACGTCCGGAAAAAAAACCTGACGCCGGATGTGACGTCGCGTCACATCCTGTGACTTTTTCCCTTCTCCGTGCAAGAGGGAAGACTGCACGGAGGAGACATCCGGCGGGGGACACGGAGCAGGTTCATGTAAGTACTTGGGAAGGGGGGGTGGAGGGGGGGGCGGGAGGCTGACTGGCACAGTATTACAGGCATCTGACTGGCACCCTATTACTGGGCTCTGACTGGCACAATAATACTGGGCATCTGGCTGGCATAATATTACTGGGCATCTGGCTGGCACAATATTACTGGGCTCTGACTGGCACAATAATACTGGGCTCTGACTGGCACAATAATACTGGGCATCTGACTGGCACAATAATACTGGGCATCTGGCTGGCACAATATTACTGGGCATCTGGCACAATATTACTGGGCTCTGACTGGCACAATACTACTGGGCATCTGACTGGCACAATATTACTGGGCATCTGGCTGGCACAATATTACTGGGCATCTGGCTGGCACAATATTACTGGGCTCTGACTGGCACAATATTACAGGCATCTGACTGGCACAATATTCCTGGGCTCTGACTGGCACACTATTACAGGCATCTGACTGGCATAATATTACAGGCATCTGACTGGCACAATATTACAGGCATCTGACTGGCACACTATTACAGGCATCTTACTGGCATAATATTACAGGCATCTGACTGGCATAATATTACAGGCATCTGACTGGCACAATATTACAAGCATCTGACTGGCACAATATTCCTGGCCTCTGACTGGCACACTATTACAGGCATCTGACTGGCATAATATTACAGGCATCTGACTGGCATAATATTACAGGCATCTGACTGGCACAATATTACTGGTATCTGACTGGCACAATATTACAGGTATCTGAATGGCACAATATTACAGGTATCTGAATGGCACAATATTCCTGGGCTCTGACTTGCACAATATTCCTGGTATCTGACTGGCACAATATTACAGGCATCTGACTGGCATAATATTACAGGCATCTGACTGGCACAATATTACTGGTATCTGACTGGCACAATATTACAGGTATCTGAATGGCACAATATTCCTGGTATCTGACTGGCACAATATTACAGGCATCTGACTGGCACACTATTACAGGCATCTGACTGGCACACTATTACAGGCATCTGACTGGCACAATATTCCTGGGCTCTGACAGGCACACTATTCCTGGTATCTGACTGGCACAATATTACTGGTATCTGACTGGCACATTATTACTGGGCTCTGACTGGCCCAATTTTGCAGGCATCTGACTGGCCCAATATTGCAGGCATCTGACTGGCCCAATATTGCAGGCATCTGACTGGCACAATATTGCAGGCATCTGACTGGCACATTATTACTGGGCTCTGAATGGCACAATATTCCTGGTGTCTGACTGGCACAATATTCCTGGGATCTGACTGGCACAATATTACTGGGCTCTGAATGGTACAATATTACTGGGCTCTGAATGGCACAATATTACTGGGCTCTGACTGGCACAATATTACTGGCATCTGACTGGCATAATATTACAGGCATCTGACTGGCATAATATTACAGGCATCTGACAGGCACAATATTCCTGGTATCTGACTGGCACAATATTACTGATATCTGACTGGCACAATATTACAGGTATCTGAATGGCACAATATTACAGGTATCTGAATGGCACAATATTCCTAGGCTCTGACTTGCACAATATTCCTGGTATCTGACTGGCACAATATTCCTGGTATCTGACTGGCACAATATTACAGGCATCTGACTGGCACAATATTACAGGCATCTGACTGGCACACTATTACAGGCATCTGACTGGCACAATATTACAGGTATCTGACTGGCACAATATTCCTGGCCTCTGGCTTGCACACTATTACAGGCATCTGACTGGCACAATATTCCTGGGCTCTGACAGGCACAATATTCCTGGTATCTGACTGGCACAATATTCCTGGTATCTGACTGGCACAATATTACTGGTATCTGACTGGCACATTATTACTGGGCTCTGACTGGCCCAATATTGCAGGCATCTGACTGGCCCAATCTTGCAGGCATCTGACTGGCACAATATTGCAGGCATCTGACTGGCACAATATTGCAGGCATCTGACTGGCACATTATTACTGGGCTCTGAATGGCACAATATTGCAGGCATCTGACTGGCACAATATTACAGGCATCTGACTGGCACAATATTACTGGGCTCTGAATGGTACAATATTACTGGG
This sequence comes from Pelodytes ibericus, assembly GCA_036172795.1. Classification (NCBI taxonomy): domain Eukaryota; kingdom Metazoa; phylum Chordata; class Amphibia; order Anura; family Pelodytidae; genus Pelodytes; species Pelodytes ibericus. The sequence goes on from CM069862.1 coordinate 67,710,617, forward strand.
CTCTGAATGACACAATATTACTGGGATCTGACTGGCACAATATTCCTGGGATCTGACTGGCACAATATTACTGGGCTCTGAATGGTACAATATTACTGGGCTCTGAATGGCACAATATTACTGGGCTCTGAATGGCACAATATTACTGGGCTCTGACTGGCACAATATTACTGGGCTCTGACTGGCACAATATTACTGGGCTCTGAATGGCACAATATTACTGGCATCTGAAAGGCACAATATTAGTGGCATCTGAAAGGCACAATATTACTGGCATCTGAATGGCACAACAATTATGGCATGTGTGTGTGTGGGGGGGGGTAACATTGCGATGGATGGCGGGATTGCATGCAGGGGAGGGGGCAGGGTCCAGGGGGCGCAAGCAAATGCTTGCCCAGGGTCCAATCACTATTAAAGACGGCCCTGTGTGCGATAATGGGCGAAATCTCGTAGCAGCTCTGGGCCTAGCCGGTTTGACGCACATCCCTTGCCTGGCACATGTGCTGAATTTGGTGGTGCAGAAATTCCTGAAAAACTACCAAGATATATCAGAGCTGCTGCAGAAAGTGCTGGCCGTCTGTGCGCACTTTAGGCGTTCTCACCCTGCTGCTGCTCGCCTGTCTGCGCTGCAGCGTAACTTAGGCCTTCCCGCTCACCGCCTCATATGCGACGTGCCCACAAGGTGGAACTCCACCTTGCACATGCTGGAGAGATTCTGCGAGCAGCAGCAGGCAATAGTGGAGTATCAGCTGCAGCACGCACGGGTCAGTCGCTCTGCGGAACTGCACCACTTCACCACCAATGAGTGGGCCTCCAGCCGAGACCTGTGTGCCATTTTGCACTGTTTTGAGTACTCCACCAACATGGCCAGTGCCAATGATGCCGTTCTCAGCCTTACTATCCCGCTTGTATGTCTCCTTGAAAAAAACGCTTTGGGCGATGATGGAAGAGGATGTGGCACAGGAGGAAGAGGAGGAGGAAGAAGAGGGGTCATTTCCACGGTTATCAGGCCAGTCATTCACAAGTGGCTCGGAGGGTGGGTTCCTGCACCAGCATAGGCCAGGTACACAACTGTCAAGCCAGGGCACAGTTTTGGAGGATGATGAAGAGGAGGAACCGTGTTCACAGCAGGGTGGCACCCAACGCAGCTCGTGGGCATCCCTGTAGTGTAGCTGGGGGGATACGGAGGACACAGATGATACACTCACCACAGAGAACAGCTTGTCCTTGCCTCTGGGCAGCTTGGCACACATGAGCCACTACATGCTGCAGTGCCTGCGCAACGACTGCCGAGTTGCCCACATTCTAACTTGTGCTGATTTCTGGGTGGCCACCCTGCTGGGTCCCCGTTACAAGGACAACGTGCCGTCCTTAATTCCATCACCGGAGCGTGATCGTAAGATGCGCGACTACCAGCGCACACTGGTAGACGCGCTGCTGAGGGCATTCCAATATGACCCCAGGGGCTCAATGGAAGCACAAGGCGAAGGCAGAGGAAGAGGTCACCAACGCAGCTGGGGCACCGCCAGAACCTCAGAAGGCTGGGTTAGCATGACCAAAATGTGGAAAAGCTTTGTCAGCACACCACAACAAGCAGCACCACCATCTGATATGCAACGTCTTAGCAGGAGGCAGCATTTCAGCAACATGGTGGAACAGTACGTATGCACAGGCCTACACGTACTGACTGATGGGTCTGCCCCATTCAACTTCTGGGTCTCCAAATTGGGCACATGGCCTGAGCTTGCCCTTTATGCCTTGGAGGTGCTGGCCTGCCTTGCAGCCAGTGTATTATCTGAACGTGTGTTTAGCATGGCAGGGGGCGTTATCACAGACAAGCCAGACTCCTGTCCACAGCCAACGTGGACAAGCTCACGTTTATTAAGATGAACCAGGCATGGATCCCACTAGACTTCTCTGTACCTTGTGCAGAATAGACATTTATACCGGCCTCACCCAGTCATTGTTATACTCAAGTGCACTTATTCTTTGTTTTCTGTTGTTATATGTCCCAATATTTTGGGGGCTACCCCAATTTAAAAAAACAAAACTAAATAAAAAACAGTGTTGGCTACCTCCTCCTCCTCCTCCTTCTCCAGCGCCGCTTCCACCTACACCGCCACGGTCACCGCCTCCTCAACCTATGGCTCACTGGACATTTAAATCACCCACAGAACAGTGCTGGTGGTAGCTTATGCTCTTGGGCTTATGTATGTAGATCTTCCGTTCTTGGGTAAGACTGTTGTTCTAAAATGAACAAAAGCACAATATGAAAAAGCCTATGCCAGAGAGGAAGCTACCAGTTAACATTAAAATGTGGTTCCTCAGCACACAAAAGAAACAGAATTGGAAATGTTGGTGGGAGCACTAGAATGAAATGGGTTAAATAGAGTATTGGCATTGTTCATATGTCAAGTATCCTTTTGGTTTTACTTAAATTATAAAATGAAGTGCTACAACATTGAACTAAATACACATGTCTAAATTGTAATGCCACTGTATTATTACATTCTCTCCATATAATTAATGACTTTAAAATTACTTAAATTGCTCTATGGTTAAAAATATTTTAGTATTCTAAAAATGTAAGAAATTAATCCATAGTGACAGATATATTTTGATATGTTTGTACAAGTCATGCAGCAATTTCCTATAAAGACATTTGAGCTTATGAAATTTATTAAACAAAATGTCACAATTCAAAATCTGTATTTAAACCATAGTAAAATAGGCAATTCGGTGTAAAGAACCATTCAGTGCCATACTGGGAAGAAAATACAGCCCTGGAAATATGAATTGCTTGTGCATCAGGCATGTATATATATTAGGGCAATGTGGGAGATATAAACTTGCACTCACGGGACTTGCCTCAATCCCACCCCGGCACTTAGATTTCACTCACAGAACTTACCCCAGAACTCAGATTGCACTCACAGGACTTGTCCCAATCTAGCACTGAAATTGCACATGACTTGCCCCAGACCCCCTGCACAAGCCTCTAATAGCCTCCTGCAATCATCGGCGGCAAAATGTTGGCTGCAGACACCAAAACCCTTAAGGCAGAGGCTACGGACCCTGAAACCTTAAGGTTGTGGCTGCGGCCCTTGAAATCATTAAAGCGGCGTCCACAGCCGCAGGCGACCTACCCAGATATTTCCTGGTATCCCGGTAGGCCATTCCGGCCCTGTTTCCATCTGTTTTCGAAATGAGATGGTACTCTTTATACTAAATTACCTATTTCTTTATTGTTTAAATACAGATTTTGAATTGGGAATTTTTCATAAATAGTTTTATGTGAACTAACTTTTCTTTTCATAGCTAGTCTTAACCATTAAGATATATATTCTTAAGTTTATATTTCTTAATAGTTATGTGAGCTTTTATTAAACATGTGCAATATAATTGGCGAGACATTGAAGTGAGTGCTATCGATAAGCAACATTCAAAAAATATTTATTTGTAATAGGTCAGGTATATTTATATTGACTTATAGTTAAAGAGTATATATCAATGGTAAATGGACACAGTATACACAACTGATTTTCGAGAGGAAGAAACAAACTCTTATTAGACCTGACACATTTCACCTATATGAAGACTTCATCAGAGGGTCCCCAGTTCTATTTCCTTTCCCTTTGGGCTTTGGGAACATCCGGTTGGAGTTAGTAGCAGTACATTTTGTTTTGTCCCATCCTCTTCTTTTCCCTTTTTATATTTCCACTGGCGCAAAACTTGTGTTATCACATGTGCAATATAATTATCACTCTTTATATTTATGCTTATTAGGAAGTTGCTAAAAACAAATTAAATTATATCTTGGATTAATTTCTTACATTTTCAGAATGCATACTATTTTCAACCATATGTAGTTTTAACCCCTTAGTGATCGGATTGTTTTAAAAAATCTCGTACATATCTGCAGTGTTTGTGTTTAGTTGTCATTTTCCTCTTTCTCATTTAATGTACCCACACATATTATATACTAAAGACAATTAAGTGTACTGTGCATAAGAGTAAATTGAGAATAGCTCCACATCTACTAGAGTCTCACTAACTAAGAAGAAAAGCAATGTACAAAAAAATAAAATAGTGACATTTCCACAACTGACACACTTGTAGTTGATCTATTCCATAATATGTGTACATACTATATACTATTTATAGCTCAATAAAAAGGGCTTTCTGTAGATACCATTATTTCCATCATATCATTTAGTTTACTATAAAAAAAATTACCTTAAATATGATGACAATTAAAAAAAGAAACACTTTTTCTAAACTATACATAAAAAAATCTGGTATACAAAAAGACAGATTTAAAAAAAATGGTAAATAGATTCTGATATTGTTCTTGAGTTTACCTTTTGCAAGTTATAGGGCAATATCCTAACTCAGCTCTAGCCCTGACTCTAACCCTAGATCTAGGGTTACTTTGGACATTTTTTCCCCCTGAAATGTTGCTGACTGTCTCTAGAGTCAGTCTAGCAACAGAGCAACAGAAGCGATCACTGGTCCCCATCAAAGCCCCTGCTGACAGCAGGACAGCACCAGGATGCCTGGGATCATTTTGGGGAGTGATTGCAGAGCCCAAAGGGGGGGGGGGGGTCAAATTCTGGTGTTGCTTTGCACCTCCATATGCCAGTACATTAATATTGCTTACTGTCAATACTGTTTCAGTAATTATTGCTATGTAAAATTCTGTTTGGTCATTCCAGTGCCATGGAAAAGTGTGAAAATGAAAAAATCCTTCATTAAAACTGATTGCACACTTATATTACTTTTCAAGAAAATCCACATCAGTCATAAACCAGTCTCCAATGGAAAAGTAGATTAATATTACATATGAGAAACGCTGTTTTCCATCTGTACATTTGTACGTTTATTAAATCAGAAATGACTAGTTACATTTCTGGGTGCAATTCCTGCATATTATGTATTTCACTGTTACATTGAAAAGACATTTAAAAAAAAAATGATTCTTTGGCCAAAATGTCAGTCTATCTACTTGGAAAAAAGCACACACTCACAAAATATAGCATATTGTAGGAAATGATGTTATGGTCGTTGCATTTCTAAGAAATTTACATTGTCGATGTGGATTAAATGTTGCTAGCAAATATATTATTTTGTACTGTAACCATTATTGTTGCCACCTTTTGTTAAAAAAAATACCAGCAATGCTGGTAAAAATAATTTACACAATTACAAATGGTAAAAAAGATCTTGTCTAAATGCTTCCTAAATGTTGTCCTGAGTTTAGAAATATCACATATGTATATGTTTTTCTGCTGTTTTTTTGCAAGTTATTGGGCAACAACAAAAATATTGTTTTTTTTCCCCTAATAATTTTCTCCTAAAATAACTTTTTGGCACCAATCCTAACCCTAAATGGTAATCTAACTCTTATGCTAACCCTAAAGTAACACTATGCCAACTCTTATGCTAACACCATAAAGTATAAAGTTATCATTATGATAGCCCTAACCCTAATGGTAACACTAAGCCTAACCCTAAACCTAGATATAAGGCAAATTTAGCCTCTATGGGCAGTCTAGCAACAGAGCAACAGAAGTGATAACTGTTCACTTCTGAAGCTCTTGCACACACGTGGCATGTTGCTCTCCAACATGGTGCCCACGTTCACTCCATCCATGCAGCGATTGCTGGTGACTTCAGCAGGGATTTTAGGTGTTGCTGAATACCTTGACATTGAGGCATTACAGCAACACACCGAATATTGATTGCTAACACCACTCATTTCATCACAGGATGTGCCATGCACGTATTATGCTGCCACAGAGTTTCTGAACATGCCTGGAATATCTAAGGTCTCTCTAGGGGTTAATATAGATGCACAAGTGAAAAAGTAGTTGTTCCTAGCATGAGTATAAACTGGCATTTAGTTTTGACAGTACATGCTAGTTTATATCTGGCCGGCAGCTTTCATGGAAAACAGGCAGCCAGATCGGTGACTGTCTTGCTCTGCTAGTGCAGAGAGAGATCCTTGTTTTTACATGGGATTAGCAAGGAGACCTAGTTAAGAGGCTTCCCTTGGAAGCATGGCAGCTGCTGATCAGAGGATAAACAGGCATGTACTGTCAAAAGATGAAAGCTTCTACTATACCCAAGGAAGCATGGGTTAAACAACGTTTAATAGTCCTCTAACAAGTGTTGTCTTTAATACATTTAGAAAATATTTTTGTGGTTCCTGTGTATTTTGCCCATGAATGACTGTGGACTTTTAGAAGCGTGAAAGACATATGGTATTTCATTAAATAATTAAATACTATACAGCACACTTACTCCAATAATATCACAACAAATCCCTACAAACACAACATTTTATTAGTATATAGAGTATTGGAGTGCAGGCTGTGGTGCTTGTGTCCATTCTGATGCAAACCTAAATACTTAATTTCCTCCTTTTCAGATTCAGTCATTTTTTTTATTTGTTCACTTATTTTTGTGAGAAAACTGTTAGGGGAGCAGATTCTTCTCTTCCATCAGGTGTGCTCTATAAAGGCTTCTCGTGGATTGGGCTAGGGAGGTGGTTTTGGGGTATAAATGTTGCACTTAATTGTGTGGCAGTTTGAGTTTCTCCCCAGTTGTAGTAGGTATATGTTGAACTATTAGGTTTTGTGAGGAATACAGGTTATATCAATAGCTCATTTTTAATCCCCAAGTATGTGCACCCAGCTGCTATTCACCCCTAGTATATTTAACCCACCCATAACAATAGGAGTTGGAGGTTCCAGTCAGTTTCATCAGACAGGTCCTCAGAGAATCCACATCCACTTCCTTTTCAATATGTCTTTGTTGACAGGGACCCTAGTACCAAACCCTAATTCAACCAAATCTACTCAGAGTGGAGTTTAAAATATATTTTTCTCTTAAATTATGCATGTTCTTGCAACACCATGTATACATATTTTTTTGCTTTCTACATTCAAAGCACAAACAATGTTTTAAATTTAAAAAAAAAACAACCTTCTGATCATTCTGATATTTTTGGTCAGATCATGTAAAATTCAAAAAGCAATCATAAAAAACAAAGTAACTTTCTATATAAAACCTTGTGGTGGTTTGTAAGAATCCTAGTGAAAACAGAGTACAGCAGGTTTTTAAAAATGGCCTCCCACAATGAAATCATTTTATTGTCTATTTTAATAAAAAGGTGCTTTCAATGTTGGCTACTTGGAATTTGGTTCCCGGAAACGTCTGCCTTTGTTTCTCAGGCAGAATCTTGGGAAAACAGCTGAAAATGTTTCTCTCAAAAACTACAGGATGCTCAGGAGTATGAGGTCTTCCAGATGTTAGCCCCTCTTCCTCTCTATAGCCTTGGTCTTCTCTTCAGTCATAATCTTGTGCGATCTCTTCCACAGTATTATTGGATAGAAATAGAACAAAACAAATGAATTTTAGTAAATAAGCAAATAAGTAATATTTTCAGTACCTAGATAATTATGGGAATTATACCGTGACACAGGTTGAAGATTATTTAGTAAAGCTTGAGATACATTGGGCTTGATTCAATAACGCAAAACATCACTTATTACTGATTTTAACTACATTTTTTCTGTTGCAGACTCTGGGATTCAATGACATGAGATACATTAACTATGGTCATTGAATAGAACCTATTGAGTTTTATGTATAAAATTAATTTCTAGGTCAAAGTTCTGAAAGTGATCTGGTCAACTGGAACTTCCCATTGGTTACCAGGGTTACATTTATACCTAACCCCCAGTGTGCTTGTTCAGTTTAGTGAAATCTGTCCAGTAGGCAGTTCCCAATACCAGAGAGGAGAAAATAATTTGGGTTAATTGGAAACCGTGCTAAGAACAAATACAATCACAGGAAAATGATGTACAAAATAGTTAATATTACACTATTCACAAACATAAAATAATAAAAATAATACATTGATGTCTAAAAACACAAATTATAAATGCTACATGATGCTTAAGTGGCGTCGAGCAACATGAGTAGAAAGAGACATGATATGTTTCGCCCTACTGGGGCTTTATTAGAGGTCAGTGGCATAATAGACAAATATCCTGTGTAAAAAGAGCAAAAAAGAAAGATATAGAGAAAAAAGGAAAAATCAGACTAGACTGAAGACAGTAAATTAAATAAAAAGAGGTTCATGCTTACCAAATTCTGATGATGATACAGGGGGCTGTATATAACAATAAAAGAGACAATATTGCAGAATCTACACACATGTTGTGAACAGTGTAATATTACATATTTTGTACATTATTTTCCTGTGATTGTATATGTTCTTAGTGTTCTTTCCTATTTCTAAAACATTGTTTTTATTCATGTGAGAACCACCTACCATCTATTAATGACCTTAAAGTGGGTTTCCACTAAATTTAGAGAGTGGGACACTTTATGAACTCTTCTAAATGAGGCTACCTATTTTGCTTGAGATATTTCCATATTTAGCTCCAATCTGCATTTATCTATTGTTGGGAGTTTAAAATCCAGAACCACTAAATTCAGTAATTCTACACCCCTGGACAGCATGTTACACATATCTTTCTGGGTAAGTAAGGATTGTATTCTTTTTATCCCACCGTGGTCTGCTTGATCTCATACCAGTTTTCCTCTTGACTACTTGCCTTCTGAGTTGCTATTGCTTGAGATAGCATGCTAGCCTGGTGAGTATCCTCTACATTTGGTACCCCCAGTCCTCCTTCTGTTACCTTTAGGGGCATGAGTGTTGCTTAAAGTCGTGGGCGTTTGCCTTGCCATTTAAAGCTATTCATGTCTGTTTGGTTCATAGCTAAACACGTAGATGGTACTATGAGTACCATCTTAAACAGATAATTCCACCTGGGCAAGATATATGCCTTTATAATACTGATCCGGCCCCACCATGACATACCCAATGGTCTCCACTCCTTCAGCTGCTTATAAGTTTGTGTCAATAGAGGTAAGAAATTTTATTCCATTATTTTTGTGGGATCAGGGCAACATTTTTACTTCCAGATAGTTAATGTATTGCTTTACCCATACAAACCCGCATATCTTTTTAAAGTAACTCTGTCATCATCAGAAATATTGTTTGGCACAGCTAACATCTTATCCAGGTTTAGTTTATAACCAGATATCAGAGTATATTCATCTATAACCTTTACTAACTCCAACATTGACATACATGAATCTTGTAGGGTAAGGACAATGTCATCTGTGGACGTGTTTATTTTCATGCTGTGGTATTTAGATTGATAGCCCTTTATTTTCTGATTATCTCTTATCCATGTTGCCAGAGGTTCTACTGACAGCAGGTAAAGGAGGGGAGACAGGAGACATTTGCTAATTTAAATCAATCTGAGACAAATCTATTACCTATCACCTTTGAGGATGTGCAGGCCTTCCCCGATGGGATAAGACCATTCATTCATAAGTCCAAGACTAACAGCAGATATCTGATGAGCCGCTTTGAAACCAGCATTCAGCTATCACCTTTGCCGGTGGGCAAGTATACAGCGCCATGATGCATTTTCATAATCTCATCTTTAAAACCAAAAGTTGATAGTGTTTACCTCAGGAAAGTCCAGCTGACCCTGTCAAACAGTATCCAATGATAGGGTCAGCATGGGCTCACCAGATCTGCTCATCCCCAGAGTATCTATCAGTCTTCTGATGTTATTCACTGATTATCTTCCAGGGATGAAGCCTACCTGGTCAGAATGTATTAACCCAGGAATGACTCCTTTCACTCTATCGACCAATATGGCAGAATATAGTTTTAAATAGGTATTCAATAACGAAATTGTCCTACAGTTCATCACCATCTCAGGGCCTTTCAGGCATGGAACTATTTGGGCCTGTATCAATTCTTCTGGAATCCCATACTTTTCAAAATCGTTAAAAAGACCTTAGCCAAATCCCTCTTTATATTGTCCTTCATTAACTTAAAAAACTAATTAGAGGGGGGCGTGGTCCGGCACGGATGGAGATGGCGGTGTAACAGTAGAGCTCTGATGAGCCGCTTTGAAACCAGCATTCAGCAGTGGTCAAAGAAGCCCTTCTTCCCCTAAAATAAAAGCTTATTATGCCGGAGAATCAACCAAAAGGTTCGACACTTATGACGGCAGAAAGCTTTTTTTAAAAACGGGAGAAAGAGGCTGAGATGCCAGTACGTCTGAGGCTCCACGGTGTAAAACAAACATGGCCACAGCATCATCTTTATTTAAAAAGGAATTTGCAGAACTTCGAAAGCTAATACTCTCAGTTAAAGAGGACCTTCAAGCTGCTATTAAAGATGGTATTACCTAACTGAATGCAGAGGTAAATGCACTACTACAAACTGAAAAGTTGGACATAACAGGCTATATTAAGAAGAGATCTCAACATGTTGTATAAAAAGTATATAAAGAACAAACAGAAGACCTTGAAAATAGGTCCCGACACTGTAATATTAGAATCTGAGAGATACCTGGAAGATTTTCTCCAAAGGTACTTTTTATTATTATTATTGCTAGATGCAGGGAAGATCTTCATATGGACAGAGTACAACGTGCTTTGTGGGAAAAATGCTAATGAAATGCTAATGAAAAGCCCAGAGATGTAATATTACAATTGCACTACTTTACGACAAAAGAGACAATTATGAAAGCAGCACACAAGGGTACTCCAACCATAGAGGGGATAACACCACAATTCTATGCTGATATCGCACCTTCCACATTGCAAAAAAGAAGGACTCTGAAACTGCTTACCAATAAACTCTGAGCAGGTGGGGTCAAGTACAGAGGGGGATATTAGACATGTGCATTCGTTTTCGGACGAATGCATTTTCGTCCAAAAATAGCATTTTCGTCCATTTGTCCGAAAAAAGGAATAACGAAAATGCTAAACTAACGAAAGCCGAATGAACGAATGGTTAATAAACGAAAATCATTCGTCCATTTGTCCATTCGTGCTATTGGCATTCTATAAACCGAAATAGAGTCGGTTTATAGAATACCAATAGCATTACATACATTCCATGAACCGACATAATGAACGACTTTCGGTTTATGGAATGCATGTAATGCTAATGCTATTCTATAAACTGAAATAGAGTCCCCATTCATACGAATAGGTCAATTGACCTATTCGTATGAATGGGGACTCTAGTTCGGTTTATAGAAAGCCAATAGTATTACATGTATTCCATAAGCCGAAAGTCTATAAATCGAACAACGTTCGGTTTATAGACTTTCGGTTTATAGAATACATGCAATGCTATTGCTATTCTATAAAACGAAAGTCTATAAACCGAACGTCATTTGGTTTATAGACTTTCGGCTTATGGAATACACGGAATACTATTGGCTTTCTATAAACTGAACTAGAGTCCCCATTCATAAGAATTTCTTAGAATGGGGACTCTAGTTCGGTTTATAAAAAGCCAATAGCACATGTATTCCATAATACATGCACGAACGAATAAAACAAAACGAAAATAATTTCTTCTGAAATAATTTCGTCTGAAACGAATGCAGTAATGAACTAAATTCGTTTTAGACGAAATAAATAACATTTTCGCCCGAATGGACGAAAACAAAACGAAAATTTTAGTTTTGCACATGTCTGGGGGATATCCATTTTGTATTTTGGCATCTCAAGGTGGTGTGTAGGCTTTGTTGAGTGGTCCCTCAGAGGCAATAGAGTTTATTCAAAAAATGGGTTTAGCAAACTACAGAAGAAAGAAAGGCCTCCAAAATCAACTACCATCTATGGCGTCATTTAAAAAATTAATGCTGGTGAATACGGTGGGAGAAGATGCAAGGATCCAACAAGGGAACGCAGAAATGGCCATAAGCCCTTTAAGTAAGGCGTAATAACTTGAGGAGTAAAGAGTGCCATAGAGGTTGGAAAGGGGACTTTAGAGCTAAACATTTAAGTTGTATGATTTACACAAAATTAAGCTGTGCCTGGAGCTGATGGGTTTAATGGGTTTATTTTTTTTTACTCTCTCTTTTTTTGTGCCCCATTTTTTTTATTGGACTTTCTCCCATCTTATTATTTTTTTTATATGCATCTCTCCCTTGATGAAGCGAAACAGTTAACCCTTCTTAAAATATATTACCCACCAATTAATATACCCACCTTTAAAAAAAGGCCAAGAAGGCCCTTAAGGTTACTCTACATAAATTTATTGTTCAATGGGGGGGGGGGGGGGGGGGCATAGAGAAATTGAATTTTATAAGAATGTATATTGTATTTTGTTGTTTTACAAAATGGCACTAAGTATAATTTTGTATATTTTTGTACCACATCACAAATGAGCCTGGTATAAAAATCACTATATAAAGATAAAATCAGCGGAAGGAAGAGGGACAGGGGGAGGGGAGAGCGAGAAATAATAAAATAACTGTAGGAAGGATGAGAGTGGAACAGAGAGAGAGAAGGAAGACAGACTGGGAGAAGGAAGGAAAGAGTAATATTAAAACCCTATAAAGAAATGTGTAAAACTGAGGTTTTGATACTGAGGAGCTTAAGATCTCCAACAGAAAATATAATATCTCAACTGTCTGGGCCACCCCAAAGATTGTACACTAATATTACATGGTGATCTAGGAGTAGAAAAACATTTCTAGTCTCTTCGCCTCTCTAGGAACCGGTAGTTTTTAAGGAGAATAGGGGTTTTGATTAACTAGGCAGATGAAGGTGAATATATTGGATTTGTGTTTTTCTTTCTTTTTTGTGTGTTTTTTTTTTTTGTGTTTTTAGGGGGGAATAGGAGCACTAAACCACTCCCTAATACAATGCATACAAATAGAGGACCTTTGCTAAAGGTCACAATGTTAAGGGCTTAAATACCCCAAATAAGAGGGTAAAGTGTATCTCTAGGACAATGGGAAGAAATCTATATGAATACAGCAAAATTAACTGCAAATATATTAGTCCAACCAGACTCACAAGTATATTGGTCAGGGAAGATATATTCATATGTGGTGGACATGCCCAGAAATTAGGTCAATCTGACACTGGGCATTTTCTCTACTTAGTGAACTATTAAAAACCAATCTGTTCCGGGATTTCTTTTCTTTGTTTGTTTGACTTGGTTTGCTGAAGGAATTGTAATAGGTATGTGAAAACAGGCACTAAATGTGTAAAGTATATAATCTGACTGTGTTGTACATCTGTAAGAATTATTTGTATGTAATGCTCAATTTAACAATTGAATGATGAAAATAAAAATGCAATAAAAAATAAATGAAAATAAAAAAAATTGAGAATCAGGACCAGGGGTTTTGTTTTTGTCCAGTTTGTTTATCAATAACTAAAGTTCTTCCTCTCTAATGGGCTGGTTCAGATTTTAAAGTTGTTCTATTTAATTGTGGGCATCTTTATGTCTCTTAAATAACTATTTATATTTTCCTCTGTGGATAGGTCTGGTATATTATAAAGAGCTTGATAGAATCTGTTAAATACCTCCCCAATCTTTCCCGGCATTCTAATAGTCTACCCTCCTTAATTCTTGATATTTATTTCTTAGCCTTATATTTTTTAACCTACTACTCATACATGCATATTTACATATGTACAAAACCTGACTCAGAAATAAGTATATACAGTAAACTAAGGAATGATGTGCGCTATAGAAGCATTGAATGTGTCGGCAGATAAGAACCATTCAACGTGTGTCATACCCCACAATGTAATATAAATAGATCATTTTCTAAAGCTGAATCTTAAATTAGTATTCCCGGGGCAAAATTCTAAATGTGGAGCTATCCTCACAGAAACAAATTAATTCTGTGACTTGTGATGAACTGACAACAGAGGTGCAAAATGTAAGTCAAAATATACATGCATATGTTGTGTATGTTTTACTATAGGTTTCCAAAAACATAACAAACTCAGTTATCACTAAAGCATCATGTTCATTATTCACACTCTCACATATAACACTCAATAATACACACAAACACACTCTCACACAAACACACTCACTAATTTACACTCACACTAATACATACAAACAAACTCTTGAATGCCCAGTTAGTTAGTTGGAGGTCAATGCTATGTACACCATCTCCAGTATAGTGGGTTCTCAGGATTCCCTTGTAAAGCAGGAAGATGTAACTGAGGTGAGGGCCACAGGGTTGTCAGCTCCCTGGGGCAAAAGTCCATTACAATTAATTGAGAAAAATATACATTATATATATGTGCAGATATTTATAAAATTAATCCATAGATAGTCAAACATAAGTGAATAACTGCTTTTTTCTGTAAGCCCTATTAATGTTTATTTTTCACCTACACAAAGGTCTATGAGAAATACTGCTGATGCTTCTGTCCTACATATATCCAATGATGAGACCACCAGGGATATAGACAATCTTTAACACTACTGACACTCCAAATTGACACAAAGGACAAATATTGTCTTCGGAAGATAAAAAGTTCATCTCCTCAGAACAACTGCTTTAGCTTGCAAAATCAATAAAAAACAATTACATACATTGATTTAGGTTTAACAGAGGGAAGAATTGCTGGTAGCAGCCATTGCATTAGACAAAATACTTATGCATTTGCTAAACAATAAAACTATCAAACGCAGCAAATGTATTGTGTTTTAATGTATTATTTTATATCAAATCCAATGTGCTTATGTTACAAAACACATTCTTTTTGTTTTGCTTTTACTGCGAATAAATACCAACCAGCATTTGATGTACATTTGTTAGTAGCAGAGGCATTATCAAACAAAAATCTACACACACAAAACAACCTACTTTCCCCACATCTCAAAAATCAGTCCATTATGTCGATTTTCATGCAGCCATTTTGGGAGCTGCACTCCTCTGGAGTGTGGCCACTGAAAAAGTAACCTTGGTCATCCCCATAGACTTCTATGAGGAGGACTTTGGCTTATATCTGGGCCATTTTGGGAGGACCTCAGCTATTACAGAAATAGCCGTAGTCCTTCCATTGAAGTAAAGTTTTGGCAAAGATCTGCTTTCATAGATAAGTTATGAGAGGCGAAGCTTACATAAAAATAAAATATGTTGTCATTTTTAAATATTATACAATAACTATTGTTTAAAAAAGTTACATTTTTAACAATTATATGAGACTATAATGTTTTCCCCCCACACTGTTTCTACGAGTTCTGTACAGGCTTTGTGTTCATAAAATTTTATTTGTACCAATCCCAGTTTGGATAGAAACTGTAGCTGAAAAAAAAACAATTGCATAGCAACACAGACTGTGTCGGCAGGTAAGAACCATTCGACCCATCCAGTCTGCCCATATTTCCAAAAGCTGTCAAAAAAAATCTCATTTAATTGTCACATTTACAAACCTAGGTGTCCAATGCTGACAAAACTTTTTTTAGCTTGCCTTTAAAAAGCGCTCTTGAGAAAGTCTGAAAATGAAAAAGTCTGTGCTAAGTGTTCTGAAAATCAGCTATATAATTAAAATGTTGACAGTCTTGTCACCGAATAGAAACTTTTGAATGTTACTAAATGTCAATGTTATCATTTACCTGATATAGAATGTTCTGTGATGGGTGACAATTATACAAAAGGAGGTGCGCTAAGAGTATACACCTCTATAAATACTTTACTTAATTAAAGTAATACCAGGGATTGTATACCTCAGTATGTAAGGGTTTACTCAATATGCACCATTATCGACATAAAAATTAGAGCTCCGAGTTTCGGATTTCTTTGGTAATCTGAATAGCCCATGAATTTGGGCTACATAAAAAGCACCCAAGTGCTTCTGAATTGCCACGAAAATCGGCCATTGTGGCCTCCAGAGTTCAGATCATGGAAATATTAGCCTCTATCCTCCCCGTAAGTCTGTATCAGAGGATACAAACTTACAAAACTATACAAAGTCCTCCTGAACTAAAAATATATATATATTTTTTTTTTTTAAATAGCCCCCCTGAGGCCAATGGAATGCAAAAATAACTCTGGCTCCTATCATAAATGAGGGGAGTCAAGCAAGTAGCCTTGACTCCCCCTGCTATGATAAACAGGGCTGGGAGCCAACAAATGGACCCACATTTAATAAAATAAAGAATCCAGTAAAATGGTAGAACTGGAAAAGGGAGGCTTCACTGCGCTCTCTCCAGCTACTGCAGAATGGAGGACGAGGCAGGGACACGGAGCAGCCAGGAGGTGAGTACTGGGGAAAGGGGGAGGGGGAGCATATTAATGTGCAAAATAATACTGGAAAACTAACACTGTCAAATAAAGGTCAAAATAACACTGGCAAATGAATGGCAAAATAACACTGGCAAATGAAGGGCAAAATAACACTGGCAAAAGAATGGCAAAATAACACTGGCAAGTGAATGGCAAAATATGAAGGGCAAAATATGACTGGCAAAGGAAGGGCAAAATAACACTGGCAAAAGAATGGCAAAATAACACTGGCAAGTGAATGGCAAAATATGAAGGGCAAAATATGACTGGCAAAGGAAGGGCAAAAGAACACTGGCAAATGAATGGCAAAATAACACTGGCAAGTGAATGGCAAAATATGAAGGGCAAAATATGACTGGCAAAGGAAGGGCAAAAGAACACTGGCAAATGAATGGCAAAATAAAACTGGCCAATGAATGGCAAACAAATACTGGCAAATGAATGGCAAATTATGACTGGCAAATGAAGGGCAAAAAAAACACTGGCATATTAATGGCAAAATAATATTGGCATATTAATGGCAAAATAAATAAATAGTGGATGGATGGAACAGTCTTCCAGTAGAAGTAGTAGATGTTAACACAGTGAATGAGTTTAAGCAGTCATGGGATAGGCATAATGCTATCCTAGATGTAATATAAGGCCAGGAACTAATGAAAGTATTACTTTACTGAAGGGTAGTGGATACGTGGAATGGCCATCCAGCAGAAGTGGTAGGTTCATACTAATGTATGTTTTATGGTGTAGACACAGCTCTCTGACTGAAGCACACTGTACAAGGTCTTACTATATTTCATGTAAAAGTGATCAAATGCACCTGCCTGATGTAGATGTTGTGCTGAAAATGTATCTGTTGCATACCAAGGATGCATGGTAATATTGGTGGGAACTTGGTGATATAATCTACACTGTGACAAGAACGTGGAGTTGCATTATGCTAATTATGTGGAGTGCTTGGAGCTTTTGACAGTAGGTGTGGTCAATTGGAAGCTGAGCTGCAAAGTGTCCCTGAATTTTTTTTTTCAAATGTTGGTAACTATGCAAAATATAATATGTGGGGTTGTTTTTGTTTATAACAAATAAATAGATTTCCTCTCAAGATATGTAGAAGCTTGCAATATATCATTCATACTACAATAAAAAGCAGGGAAAAAATAATTTGATAATTATTCTTGCTACACTGGCCTTTTATGAGAAAGAAGAAGCAACATCAGGCATTTTAATGGCTTTAGTTGTAATAGTATATGGTGGTATGACTGTTTCTTACACTTTTTCAGTGCTGGCACAACCAAAATGTACATATTCGACGGCAGCTCACACTCCAGAAATTTGTCTGGAGCCTGCTATATACATTGACACACACACCGGTTGCACCAGTTTTAGCACATCCTGCTATTTACACATTTGCTGTGCATCTACACGGGAGAGTGTCCACATCCACATAATTAATAATCACAGAGTCACAATTTGATGTCATGGGCATAATCTCAGGTGTCCTCTTAATGGCCCACAGTACCCTAATACCGCTGCTCAGCTGTATGCCTCCAGAGGTGTGCTTTCTGCTCTCTGGCTCCCTAATCTCTAACCTGCCTCATCTGACCATAGATTAAATTCTTGCTCCTGTGAACTTCTAGGATCCTGACCTCGGCTTGTATTCTGACTCCTGACTTCGGCTTGTGTATTTAATTTATGTATATCTTTGTACCTTGCCATTTGTCTGCATGAGCGTCTACAGGATTTCTTCCAGGGGGGGCAAAATATCAAAGCATAAAATCAAAGCTCACGGCATGTGTAAATCAGCAATTTATCGAAGGAAATTGGTGAGACAAATCCATGGAATCAATAACAGTCAAATTTATATCGTGAGGAGGCAAAACTCAACTTCTGACAGTTCAATGCATTACACTTTATTACTGCATAATATCCTCCTAAGTACCCCTAATGCGTACCTCCCTATTGTTTACCTCTGTTGGCTCAGGAGATGAGTCTTAGTGACAAGACATTTTGACCTTGTTTTTACATTTCTGGGGTGTTTGTGTTTAGCTGTAATTTCCTTCTTTCTCACATATTGTACCCACACAAACTATATGTTGTTTTTATCATCATATGAAGGGCTTTCATTAGATACCATTATATTCATCATATCTTATAATTTATTACTAACAAATCATAAAATATGTTGAAAAAAATAAAAAAAAACACTTTGTCTAACTTTGACCTAAAATATAATTTACACAAATACAATCATTAAAAAAGACCCCATCTAAATAATTTCTAAAAGTTTTCTCTCGTTCAGAAATATTCTTGTTTCCATGTTTTTCTGCAGATTTTTGTGAGTTATGTTTTTTCCTATATTGACCTTTTGACCCCAAACCGAACCCTAAATTTAACCCAAACTCTAAATTTAACCCAAACTCTAACCCTTATGATAACCCTTAATGTATTTTAATTTAATTGTAACCCTATCCCTTATGCTAACCCTAATTTAATTGTAACCCTAGCTGCTATACTAACCCTAATCCTACATTTCAGCTAAATAAGTCTTTTTTTTTTTTTATTGCAATGTTGATGGCTGCCTCACACATTCAGAGCATCGAAAGTGAATTTTTTTTTCACTTCTGAAGCTCTGACTACATATTGCTCCATGAAGCGATCGTGGGTGCCCCAGAGTCAGAATTTTGGTGCTAGCTATTGCCTCAACAATAGAGCAGCACCATCAAAGCAGTTTTCATGATTGTTGATCACATCGTCAGGCACGTCCATTGTTGGGAACAGAGTTCCAGGCTGGACGTGCCTGACACGTCCATTGTCGTGAAGGAGTTTATAGGACAATTTTAGAAACCATATAGTAAACTACGTTATATGCAAGGGGTATATAAATGTTTATACTGCACAGGGCAGTATAGAGTATATTGTTAATAAGGTTTATAATCCATAATTTTCCAGATCACGTTTCTTTGGTTTTATGTTATCAGTCACTCATTACATTTCAAGTTTGGTAACATGAGGATTATTATATTATATGAGTAATGCATGAAATAACCCCTCTTTGACTTGAAAATTCCATACCCTTTTCATGCATTAAAATCACCTGGGCATAGAGACCTGTTAGACGCACTATAAACCCACCTGCCTCTCCCCTGCCTCTTTTAATAAATGGGTTATGACCCGGAAGGGGAATCCCTTCCTATCTCTCTTGGGCTCTTATGTTCTGTTCTTTTGTATGTTAATCTGTAAGGATCGCTTGTATGCCTCCCTAATATGTATAACTACAAACTAAAATATGCTTATTATACATATGCATATTGATATTAAGGATACTAATGTTACTTTTAAGAACACTGAGCTAAATTTAAGGTACTAACTAAGAGTATATTTACATTTTATGTCTATATATATGTGTTTTTTTATGTGTAGATTCATATGTGTATATATATTATTTTCTACATGTATAATAAAAAAATCAAATTATTATTAAAATGTATCTATTCAATAAAATGTAAATATCTGTATTCTAAATATGTTTAATTTACATTAGATTGGCAATTTATCTTAACCCTTCATTTTAGTTCTCAATATTTGGTTGTGGCCTGAGAGGAGAAAAGCAATATTTCAAAGATCTTCAAATCAGCAATGTATCCAAAATGCTTATTCTGTTTGCAATATGTGCATAGCTATATTGCACAGGAGCCAGTTCAAACATACATCTTCAGATGTGTTTCCATTAGTTTATACAACTAGGGTTGCCAGATGAGTCAGCTCTTTGTTGGATAGAAGTAACTGTTATATGCTCCCCTGTATAATGTAGGATGCAAGCATGTCCAGTAGGAACTGATTAATTAATCAATGACTGGATCCCATAGGATCAACCTTGATTTCCCAATTAATTGATTTCCCTCTGAACACATCTGAATTATACATAACGCATGGAATTAAAAGTAGGAGGAATTAAGGTGAGATCTATTCTGGTTAATTACAATAAATTTGTAGCATTCCATAAAGTTTGATTGAGAAGAATGGCTGCTTAGTGTACAAGTAGTGAAATGTTGGATATGTTGGTCTTTAAAGGAACATTGTTTTTATTGTGAATGTAGAGAATACAAACTGATTGAAAATGATCTATATATTGTGTTAACAAAATTGTGCCTAAATACATAGAAAAATGTGCTTTAAATGCATCTCCTGTATATGACATGACCTACGGATTAAAGAGCAAATAAAATGGTTTTAATGGGAAATGTCTGATTTGCATATTAAACCCAGGTGATGTTATAAACAGGAGACTCCATAGAAATATATAAAACATTTTTCTTCTAATTTAGGTATTTGCTTGCAATTTTGACAACACAATTTATAGATCATTGCCAATATTTTTTTTATTTGCTACATCCACAGTAAAAACTATGTTTAAGTGATACAGTCCCTTCAAAGATACACTTGACACAAAGAAAGACTTAAAAGATGTGTCAAAGGATTGAGATATCAAATACAAATATCACTTCATCCACATAGTTATTTTGCAAGATTACATCTACATCCAATTAATTAATCGAATTAATTAATTAATCTAATTACGATTACAGTACATCTAAATAATATATTGCATTGCAAATGTATTTACTTAAACATTGTATTAAATTACTAATTTGGCAGTGCTAAGCGATCAGTTCAAATATTGATGATTCATTTAACACATTACAAAACAGTAAACCATTCCGATTACCTACGATACACTCTTCTTACTCAGGTCTCTCATTTATCACTCCGTTGCACTTTGGGATCCTGTGATATCAAAACAAGCAGGGCCTTCAAAGGCTGAATGCTGCAGGAGACAGTAAAATTAATAAGAGTGAGAAACAAAACACATACTCTATCGTCTTCAGTCATTTCTTTTTTTAAATAAACATGTGAAATTATTTAATATAGTTCAGGTTAACTTTCTTGTGTTGGAGAAAAATCGGAGTTTTTGGATGAAAGGTTTAACAAATTTGAAAATGTCCTTAAACAATATAAATAAATAGATTTTGTTTTTGTTAATTATTCATGGCTTGTGGCAAAAGAGTGCGCTTTACATAATAATTCGGAACACATTCACTTAAATTGTGTTTTTCTTTTTTCAATTTCCGTATCCCTGATAGAAATATTTTATTTATTCAAACTGCTATAGTTTTGTTTATTGAATCAATTATTCTTATGCCCTATGGAAATAAATTCATACACAAAACAACGCATTATCCTGAATAGCATTCCTTCTGAATGATAATAATTATTATATCCTTATATGTACTGAAAATGGAAAACATATGCCCGCTAAATAAAAACCCATCAAATTTAATGAATACTTTTTGCACTATTTACATCTTAGACATTTCAGTTTACTTATCATGTACCCTCTGATTTATATAATATTCCATATACAGTTTCTTCTATTCCCCTGCATAATCATAATACTTCAAATTTACAGGTATCATTGTGTATGGAGGTGAATGTCAAAATTGGAGAACAGAGGGGAATGTAGGCCAATTTTAAATGAAACAGTGTACTTTTAACTCAGGCTACCTAGCTGACTCCACAATATTCTAATCAGGGATGATTGATGAGTAGTGAATATAATAAACAACCTGAGAATGGCAAGTTGCCTCAAGTTCTGTTGAGTTTTGTTCTAGCAGTGCTTTTTGAATGATTCCCTAAGTGTACATATCTATTTAATTATTACATGTCATTTTTTCCAAATTGTTCCAGTGCTCTGTGCCTGGCACAACCTATGTCTAAATGATAAGGAGCTTTTCAGCACACTAAAATATTAGAATGTGTATATTGCATAATTGTCTGCTACCTTTCATGGTCATAATAAGGTCCACACTTTTATTTGTCTGTGTGCTTGAGAACAATGACAATGAGGAAGTGCCACAAATATCTGTTCCCTCCATGCTAAGAAAATCTCTTATTTTTTGCAAGTAAAATGGAGAGAAAATAGACACGGATTGAATAAAAAGGAGAAATGGAGAAGAGAGGGTCTTAGGCATTGAAGGGAAACATTATCTAATTACTAAAAGAAAGAAAAGGGGAAAGGGTACACGTTTGGGTTCTAAAGATAAAGAGATGTAGTTATACAGCAGAAATAAGTAGACTTGTGAAATGTATTTAAAAAGAGCTGTCAACGCCTGCAGGTATATTTTTACTAGGTTAAATATTATTTAAAGGTTATATGTCTTTAACAAAGACTGCTGGACTTTCAATAATTTTGCCACCTGAAATCATACTACTCTTAGAAACCAACCATGTAATTGACCTGTGATATTTGTGTACAATTAAGCTTGACTTTAAAATGAACATGTGTCTTTTACAATACTATGTTGCTATATCTTCTAAATAAGTTATTTTGAATCATGAATTCTGTTTTAACTTGTGGGAGGATTTAATTGTATTTCTGCTTGGCTTCACCTTACAAAACCAGTTTCTGTACACTTATAACAAGGTTACTGTGAAATAACAGAACAAACTACAAATAAATGACACAATGCAAGGTACATAGAAGAGAAAACCGCGCCAGCTAATTCCACTAAGGTATTTTTGTGCAGAAACAATAAAAATAAATGATTAAAGAAAGCAATACATGAAACGCAATTATATGTTACAACTGGCTATGTCGTAGGATAAAGAGTTTTTAATGCAATCATTCTTATTAATTTCATTTGCAACCAGAGACTCATAATGAAATTAACTAAAGTTCAGCCACAAAAGGCTGTAAAATCTACTGGCAGTTTGAACTGCAAACCAATCAAAAGAGAGGATTTTATTTGGTTAGGAGGTGATTATAGAATCTGTATATGATTTGCATTTAGATATGAATTTAAACTCATCCAAGGGAAATAACAGATCCTATGTCTGACAGATCCATTCCTAACAACTAAGTTCCAAAGTAAGAAATAAAAAAAAAAAAAATGCTTTTATTTGTGAGCTAAAAATATTGCAGTTTGACATAAATCATTTATTAAAGCACATAACAGAAAATGATAGATTGAAACTCAGAAACACAGAGTGGCACTAAAGAGAGCAATATTGGGAATTAGCGTGGTTCACTCTTCAGTGAAAACTGGGCCAGAAGCCAAAGTTGATACTTTTTCAGGTGTAAAATAAATCAGCTGAACATTAATGTATCATTTATTCTAAAATGTAAGGCAGAAGAGTACTTCCACAAATAAATTACTACAAAACTACTGTTCACTAGACAGACATGGAAAAGAGAAAATCACAGCAACCATGAAGCTAGGATTGTAAACAAGTGAGCAAAGCCAAGTTCATAATATTATTGATGTCATCAGAATCAGGTAGCAATGTAGCATATTGAATATTACCTATGATCCGTTGCACTATAGCACATTATTAACCAGATTTGGCAAAGGGACATTTCATCAGTTGATTTTATTGTTGTTTCAGAGACACATCTACCTATTTTGTATAATTAATTAATTATAGATGATTATATAATAGAATATAGCATATTAAACAAAGCAGATAACTAATTATTAGTGAATTGCAGACATGTATGATCAGCAACGTATCGGAATATGTGGTATAAGAGAAAAAGGATTTTAAATAATTAAAGCTACTTATCTATTGCTGAAATTTCTTTAACAATTAAAAATAATTTGGATATGTGGGCCAGAATGACCTCCACTGCCAGCTAATGTTGAGGAAGTAGGCTGTTCACTAACACTGAACTGCAAGTGAACTGCAAATGTCAGGCATTAATAGCTGAGTTGCGAGTATAACTTTTTTTTTTTTTAATGCATTTCTTGTTCATTATTACCCACATGTCATTTGACACAGCACCTGATTGCACCACATAACTTGCCATAGCACCTTGGCGCACACAGATTGCACCAGATTACCCAAAAGTCTTGCCAGAGCACCCAAATTGCACACACAGTACTTGCCCAGCCCCTAAAATTTACCCACGGGACTTTCCCAACACCCAGATTGCTCACACATGTATGGCTCAACATCCAGATAGCAGTACCCAGACTGCTTACACAGGTTTTGTACAGCACCCATATAACACCTACAAGACTTGCACAGTACCTACATGACTTGCCCATCACCCAGAATGTACCCACAGGTCTTGCTCAGCGCCCAAATTTCACCCACAGGTCTGACACGGCATCCAGATTGTAGCATCAATATTGCACACACAGCTCTTTCCAAGAACCAATATTGCACCAACAGTACTTGCCAGGCACCCATAAAGCACCTACAGGACTTGCCCAGAAACCAATTTCCATCCACAGGTCTGTCTTAGCATCCAGATCGCAGCACAAAGATTGCACACACACAGGACTTGCTAGAGCACCCAGATTGCACACACATGACTTTCCCAGCACCAAAATTGTACACACAGGTCTTACCAGAGCATCCATATTGCATGCACAAGTATTGCTCAGAACATAGATTTCACCAAGTAGTCCTGTCAAGAACCCAGATTGTACACAGGATATCCCAGCACCCAGATTGCATCCACAGGTCTAGTTCATCACCAATATTTCACCCATAGGTCTTGCCCAGCACCCAGATTGCACAGACAGCTCTTGCTAATGCACTCAGATTGTACACATAGCACTTGCCACATCATTTAGATTGCACATACAGGATTGGCCTGAGAACCAAAATTGCACCCATAGGACTTATTCAACAACCAGATTGCACCCAAAGGACTTGCCCAGCAGCAGATTGGGCTCCCTGCATGGCCCACAATGCTCTGATGGCGCAGACAAATGGAGAGTGTGAGAGGCAGCCTGAGGATGGATGTCTGCACACCTGGGTCATAGTTTCACCACCACTGGCCTCATTAAAAGAACAATTTAGGATTGTGTTAAGCTTCAAATATTGTATGTTTTCTGCCCAGGTTGTTGTGAGTGGGCAGCAGCTGTTAACCTGATATTTGTTAGTAAATTAAATATATTCAGAATACAGATATTCAAATCGTAATTAATAATTATAATGAGTTTAATTTAGTAGGGTCTACTCAGTACAGAGATAATTGCAGGGAATTGAGATGGGAATTTCAAACGTTAGGCCAATGTCCTTGAGTTGGAAAAAAATCTCCCATTCAGCTGTACTGGAAAAAATCTCCAAATTGGCTACTTTGGTGTAAAGCAGTGGTGGGGAACGTGCAGCCCTACAGCTGCTGATGAACTACATCTCCCATAATTATTTTTCAGCTAAGAGGCTAGCAGAGGAGTAGGGTAAATATAGTCCTTCAACGTCTAGAAGGCAATAAGTTCCTTCACCCCTGGCCTAAAATTTGAAAGTCCCATCTCAATTCCTTGCAGTTCTCTCTTTATTGAGTAGAGACTTGTATGTATAAATAAAACACAGGTTATTTTCACTACTTATTGATCATTATAAATCTAAAAAGGGTGCCAGTCAGGAAAAGAGAATTAACTGTTTGAAAGTAAAATGGATTTAAAATTAAAAAAAGAAGATTCTGTCAACCAAATTGCAACAGAGTGCCTATTATATAAAGAAATGTTTTTGTTAAGTATGAAAATGTATTGTATAAAGTACTAAATGTTTAGCAATCAGTGTGCATTATCCACTGGTTCCCATGCTCTTTCTTCCACTTTTGGTGCAACAAAGTAAAGGTCAGATGCAACCATTTTCCCTGTTTTTTTTTTTTTTTTTTTTAATACACACTATTCATTGGCAGATGACACCATAAGGTATGGCCTGTGCTTTCAGCATAAAATAAGTTTTTAGTATTTATAAGGTATTTGTCCTGGGCAGGGCCGCTTTAACAATGGGCAGAGTGGGCACCCTGGCTGTGGCATATTAGTGGGCACCCTGGCTGTGGCATCCTAATGGGCAAATTGGCTGTGGCATATTAATGGGCATACTGACTGGGGCATGTTAATGGGCAAACTGACTGTGGCATATTAATGGGCATACTGACTGTGGCATATCAGTGAGCATACTGGCTATGGCATATTAATGGACAAATGGAATGGCATATTAATAGGAATACTGGCTGTGGAATATAAATGGGCATACTGACTTGCAAATTGATGGGCATACTGGCTGTGGCATATTAATGGGCAAATGGACTGTGGCATATTATTGGGCATACTGGTTGTGGTATATTAACGGGCATACTGACTGTGGCATATTAATGGGCAAATGAAGAGTGGTATATTAATGGACCTACTGGCTGTGGTATATTAACGGGCATACTGACTGTGGCATATTAATGGGCATATTGGCTGTGACATATTAATGGGCAAATTGACTGGCATAGTAATGGGCATACTGGCTGTGGAATATTAATGGGCAAATGAAAAGTAGCATATTAATGGGAATACTGGCTTTGCATATTAATGGGCAAATTGACTGTCATATGAATGGGATACTGGCTGTGGAATATTATAGGGCATACTGACTGTGACATATTAATGGACATACGCCTGTGGCATATTAATGGGCATACTGGGTGTGGCATGTCAATGGGCTAATTGGCTGTGGCACATTAATGTGCAAATTTACTGGCATATTAATGGGCATACTGACTGTGACATATTACTGGGCAAATGAGCAGTAGCATATTAACAGGCATACTGGATGTATCATATTAATGGGCAAACTCTTTGTGGCATATTAATGGACAAACTGTGGCATATTTTAATGGGTACACTGGCTGTTCCATATGATAATGGCAAACTGATGGCATGTTAATTGGTACATGACTTTGGCTCATTTTAATTGGCAAATTGATGCAGTGGCATCTTCTGTGGGGCAAAATAACATGTACTATGAGGCAAAGTGGCACTGTGGCATCTTCTGCAAGGCCAGTTCTGTGAGGCAAAGTGACACTGTGGTATGTTCTGTGGGGCAAATTGACACTGTGGCATGCCATATCATGTGGGTGCACTATGAGTGCAAGTGCTGTGGATACTGTATGTTGTGTTAAGTCCTTTAGGTGCAATGTGGCTGCAGAGAAAGGAAATACAAACAAGGAATGAAATGTTTCAATACAATTTTTATTACATATACAAATAGTTGAATGTGATTAATAAGAAAATAAATGTGTAAAAAAAAAACAATTACTAATTGTTCGAAACAGGAAGGTAGACCCTCTTTGAGGTACTGGATTAAGAGGGTAAACAACCTCAGAGAGACAGAAGAATTCATTTATTTTGAATGACGGGGCTCAGTGCAATAGAGAGAGATGGCTTGGATAGGACTCAGTTTATAAACTAATTCTCCCGTGTAAGTGTGATCCATAAACAAGATTATCTGTTGAGGAGATCAGACCTTCAGCTTAGGGCCAGTTGAGGATGAGATAGAGGTAGGGACAGGGAGTGAGTGAATAAGGTGCAGATAGGGTGAGATAGAGAGTTTTGATATGAAGTTAGAAGTAGGTACATAGAAGGAAATTGAAGCAATTGTAACCATTGCTGGGATTGAACCCTGGACCGCTGTGTCTCTGGTGCCTGTGTCTGTTCTGTGCTCCACCAGAGGGCTTGGTTTTCAGTACTGCTTTGGGTCTGTCTAGCTCCTGCCCATACTTAATTCCGCCCAGGTGTTCCCTGTCCTTCATTAACTTCCTTGTTATTTAAACCCCCTCCTCCCAGCACTCTTTGCTGGAACATTTTGCCTGCCTGTCTTTTGCTGGTGTTATTGTTTTGTTCCCTGATCCACCGTTATCGATTTGGCCTGTACCCTGACTTCTCCGTCCTTCTCCAGTCCTGACCTTTTGGCTTGTGACCCCGACTACGTTTTCTGATTGCCCGTTTGTTCCTGTTTGACAAGATGCCCAAAAGAAGACCGCAAAACCCTAATTGTGGCCGCTCAAAGCCTGGGGCTCCACCCTTGGGGGAGAGTGGTCACCCTGCACAGGGTATCACACCTGCTCCAGCCCTTGCATCTGGACTCCAGCCAGAACTGGCAACCATGTCGCTGACAGCAATGTTAATTTTTGGGTTTAATATGAGCTTTGTATGGTTTGTATTATAAGTTTCAGAGCTTTCCCTAAAGATGCTATTTCTTTTTTGCTTTTTCCTGTTTCTTGTAAAAATAAATAATTACAAGACACAGAAACAGTTTTTTTATTTCATTATAAGAAGAAAAATTATCATGGATGACCTACAATTTCCTTTCTGTACAACTAGTCCAAATATTTTCAAGTGTCTCCTCAAGCCGCGTGTACCCATGTTACTCTGCAAAACAACACCTAGCCAAACTAGCACATTCTATACAACTCACCTGTGTAGGTATGCATATTTACAGCAGTTAAGTCATCACTGCATGCTAGGCCAGTTGTTGCTGGATAATGACATTGTATTAACACAGAGACAGCAGGTAAGAACCATTTGACCCGTCTAGTCTGCCCAATTTTCTGAATACTTTCATTAGTCTCTAGTCTTATCTAGTCATATCTACAATAGCCTTCTGCATATTCCATGCATCCTTTACCCTCTCAGTAAAGCAGTTCTTCCTGATATTGCTTTTAAACCATTTCCCCTCTAATTTAAGACTGTCATCTTGCAGTGGTAGTTTCTTCTTTTAGTGAAGATGCTTCTTCACTGTGTTGTCCATCATCCAGAAAAATCTAATCCGTGACTGCATAGATTTATTTATTCTCTCCATGAATGTGCCTATAGGCACATTAAAATAGGCCCTGATCGTAAGACATTGTGTTAATATTGCTTTACATAGAGAATATAATTGAGCACCACCAAATATAGTATTGAGGGCCAGGTGCAATCATTTGGCTAACTCAGTAAATTGTTAGACATATTAGACCTTGATATCAAAACCTGAAATCTTAGTGTGAAATAAAGCATATGGCTATTGATTATTGAATCTTTATTTAATCTGAAGTATTTACAATACCTTTTTTAAAATATTAGATTTATATATTTTGAAAGGTATTTTAAGCAAAAATAGTGAATAAATAAAATATAACAAGAGCTGTAGAACTATGAAAGGTAGGGCACTTCTAAACAATGTTTTATTCATTTAAATGCAGAATATTTAAGAAGGACTTTTACTGGAATTCTGTGAAAATCTCTCATGCTTTTTAACTGAATTATTTTTTTTTTAAAAAGCTTGTACAATTGTTTGTTTTCTATTGTTTGTCAATGACTTACCAGAAATCCACTTGGGTAGAGTGCAGGCTTTAAATAGCTTTGCCCTTTCTGAATGAGCTGAAAAAAATAATGTAAATAGCTTTTATTCATGCTGTTGCTTAATAACTGAAATCCACCAAAAGTATTAACGAGAAGGCGTTTTAGCAAATAGGAAAATGATCAACCAATGATGGCAAAAGTTTGAATCAAGACAATTGTTATATATTTTATATATCCAATAATAAAATTAAAATCAATTATTTGGGAGAATTTGTGAATATATATATATTATATATCCAATAATAAAATTAAAATCAATTATTTGGGAGAATTTGTGATTTTGTCATTTACACTGGTTTTTCATATTTCCTTTCTATTCAGTACTAGTGCCTCTATTTATCTGTCTTCATCTCAGTTCACTTGGTTCAGGTTACCATTGTAAGCAGTGGGAACCTGCAATCTAGCAAGGTGATTGGAGGCAAAAAAGTAAACCAGGCTGCACCCAGTAATAGTGTATCAATGGGGCCCAGTGGGTAAGGTGTCAGAGTAGTAATGTGCTCCAAAAAACACATGTAAGGACAAAAAAAACTACACAATCACTCTTGCTTATTCAAGTGAGCTTTAATTCATTAACAGTGCTATGGAGGATATCACACATGGAGAGGTGTCAAATAAAAGCTTTATACGTTTCACACCTACTGGCTCTTAATCATAAGCTGCTCAAATGCGTTCAGCGAAAACCTTATAACATTACAACAAATTCGTCACTAATAGTGATCATGGTAATTCAGTGCACACGTGTAACAAGTTCATACTACTACATTTCATGTTTTGTGTTAAGGCATTGTTATAATAAAGTGTGAAGTAGTAACTCTTTCAACATATTCATAAAAACTGGCGTTAGACGCAAATGAACGGTCATTGATGATTCCTTACAGTAATGGGTACGGTAATATCACCTGTAAGCGCACCTGTTAAGAAAATGACTGCACCCACTAAAAACCTCCATACTTTATGGTTTAGCGAAGCCAGTAAAAAAAACGGCATTAAAACACTATCCTGTGCAGTAATTTATTCACAGCCAGCAAAAACTAATGAGTGAAAAATCTTATTTTTTTTTTTTGCCCGTTAGCTTTACGCAAAAAAAATTTGCAGCCAGTATTTTATCACATTTTATCCCTTTCAGTGCTGTAGGGAACACAAACAACAAAAATTTGTATACTGTTAGTGCTTGTCGAATTGGCAACAGCATGAGTGACTCTGTTGCCGATTTTGTAGGTGGCGTGGCCTTTCGAATGTATTTCTGAGGTTTGTGTGCTCTCTCTCTCTGCGGCGCACACCTAGCACATATAGAGCATTCGCACATGGCACATGTGTACACACATGCAATAGTACATGCAGCCACATATTCACAAACAGTTGCACAGGCAATGTGAGCCTATCTTTGGCACCGCCTGCTCCATGGTGTCAGTTTCCCACACTCCATCCCTCCCAATTCCTGGTGTCAGTTTCCCTCCCTTCCCTCCCTCTCAATTCCTGGTGTCAGTTTCCCTCCTTTCCCTCCCTCCCAATTCCTGGTGTCAGTTTCCCTCCCCTCTATCCCTCCCAATTCCAGGTGTCAGTTTCTCCCCCTTGATCCCTCCCAATTCCTGGGGTCAGTTTCCCTCCCTTCCCTCCCTCACAATTCCTGGTGTTAGGTTTCCTCCCTTCCCTCCCTCCCAATTCATAGTGTCAGTTTCCCTCCCTTCCAATTCGTGGTGCCAGTTTTTTTTTTTTTTGCGAGTTATGGGGCAAAAACCAAAAATAGTGTTTTTTGTTTTTTTCCTATATTGACCTTTTGACCCCAACCCGAACCCAAAATTTAACCCTAACACTAAATTTAACCCCAACTCTAATCCTTATTATATCCCTAAATATTTTTTAATTTTAATTTAATTTTAACCCTATCCCTTATGTTAAAAAATGTGTAATTTTAACCCTATAGGCTAAAATAGCTATATGACCTGTTTTTTATTAATTAAATATGTATTTTAAATATTTTCCATTGCAATGCTACTTAACTACCACTAGGGGCAGTCAAGTAGCATATTCAGAGCGACGGAAGTGAAGTTACTTTCACTTCCGAAGCTCAGACCGGCAGAGGGCTTAGCCATATTGACGGAGCAGCATGGGGCGATCGTGGGTGCCCCAAAATAGAAATTTTGGTGCTGGCTATTGCCTCGACATCGAGGCAATAGACCAGCACCGTTAAAGCGGTTTTCGCGATCGTTGATCGCGAAAACCGCTTGATTCACCGCAAGACGTGCCATACTACTAATTTATTCTATTTGTTAAGTTTACAGAGGAAGAGGTTCTCCTTCTGCTGTCTAAAGTAAAGTCAAATAAGTTTATGTGACCTCATGGTATATACCCAAAGGTATTAAAAGAACTTACTAGAAAAATCATTAAACCAGATTTATTTAACCAACTGGTTATGGGAGTAGTCACAGAAGATTGGAAATTAGTGAAAGTAGTTCCCATTCACAAAAAAGGGAGTGGGGAAAGTAATGGAAAGCCCATTAAAGGGATTGCTGTTCATCTAAAATCACATAGATGTCAAGATCACAGACAACATGGGTTTAATTTAAGGTGATCATAACAAATCTTATTGAGTTTTTTGATTGCATAGACATAACTTAAGTAGATTTCAATAAGGCTTTTGACTCTGTCGAACATAGAAGGCTTATCAAAAAACCTTAGTATTTGAGTTTGAATTTCAATATTGTTGAATGGATTAGGCAGTGACTGAGTGAGAGGCAACAGAGCATTGTAGTCAATGAAGTATATTGCAAACAGCAAGGCCTTGTTACTAGTGGGGTTCCACAAGGATCTGTACCTGGTCATAGTCTCTTTAATATTTTTATTAGTGATATTGCAGAAGGCCTTGATGGTAACACTACATATATGAGGTCCTGTTGCTATTGCTCTTACAAGTTCTGTAATGTGTTAAGAGTGGTATTCCTGCATCTGGGCTCCACACCTGAACTACAGTATATGACCATAACAGACACATAATTCCTCAGGTCCATGCTAAACGGGGTTATGCCAGCAATCCACACCGCTTCCAGCTATATGGGCAAGCACAAAGAGAACTGCAGCCATGCCTGGAGCTTTGGGGAACTAAAACAAAGCTGCATCTTTGAAAGGTATGGCCTTGCCCACAGCTTTATGCCAAAATGGCACAGGCTTCTGTGAGTCTCACCAGTGCTAACAAGCATGAGAGCATGCTATCCGACAAGAGTCACTACAATAAGTTAAGTCTACCTGAACCTCCACTGGCATGGCAAAACACATTGAAAAATCTTCCAACTAGAGATGAGATAAAGCAAGATTTCTTTCAGGTCAACGAGAGAGTGGTCATTTTGGAGGAACCCGAATGCAAGGAGCTGAAATGATGCATTCAATTAACCAGAAAGTGCAAACACAGTTAGGAATGATCATGGCCCTCCACTGTCATATTGAGGTTCTTGACAATAGACACATGTAATATGCAGGTAGAGAGAGGCCTGTCAGAAGAAGTTCTACCAGCTGAAATTGCTTGAATGTTATTAAAGCTCTTTAACAGAATTATGGAAAAAACTGAGAATCCCTGTTAAATTTTTAATGGACCCATCAGGCTCTATGACAGAGGGAAGCAGCGGTTGCACCTTTAAATGTTGCTTCAACAAGTATACGGACAAAGATTAGGTAATGAGGAAATATCACATTATGGAACTGATTACAGTTGCAAGTGAAAATTGTACTATTTCCCGACTTTTCAGCCTTAACTCTCCAGATGCATCAAAACGCTTAACAACAGTGCTCAGAGATGCAAATGTTACATACAGGTGGGGTTTTCCCTTCAGTTTAATTGTCCACAAACAGCTGAATCTGAGGAATTTGGAGGAAGACCCAACTTAACCCAACCCTTAAAGAACTGGATTTGGCTAAAGCGCATATTCCCGACTGGATTCCTCCAAGACCTGGGAACCAAAGCCTCAAAAAACATAAAAGAAGACCTATTAACAGATAGGCTAATAAGGATGAACTACAGACTATATTATGGGAATAGCATTATGCTGTATAGTGTTTTATTTCATATATTGGAGAAATGTGGAATTTTGGCCAGAGCACTAACAATATGGTGTTCTGAGATCACCTTTAATTTCATCGGTTTAGAAACTAAGCACACAAAACCAAACATTCTATTAACAGAACTTCCAAATATTAACCACCATTGGCATTAAGGAAAGATAGGGCACAGCGCTAGAGAATAAAAATAATACTAGTAATAATATAGTATATAAAGTGACTGTACTCCAGGAAAAATGTAAGAAAACAAACACAGATCAATACTAACCACTGGAGCAGGAAAGGCACAGGGTGGGGATAGGAATCCCAATCAGTATAGGGAGTGGCAAATTACTCAAACTGAAAATATAAATTGAAGCAGCTAGTCTTATAGTAGGATGCAATGGAAAAAACCACTGCAAAAAAGGAGAACACAGTATAAAAGTGAGACAGCGCTAATAGTAAACACAAACACAGTATGGCAAAATGAACTGCAAGGACAATAGGATATATAAAAAATATACAAAATTTATTGCAACAGAATATATATATATATATATAAATAAACATAAAAAGACACAATATGACAATCCAGAGTCACAAAATGGATGAGTGATCACATGGATAGAAAAAACACTGGGAATAAGTAACAATAAACAGAATAAAAAAGCCCTCTATGGCTACAAAAATAGTACATAAATGGTATAATACATAAAAACTAATAATGACAAAATCCCTTACCCACTGGGTCTGTTCGCCTGGCCAGGTCTATTGAACAGTTTGGGATATGCACTACGAAAAACAGCTACACCCCACAGGACGCGTTTCGAATTTTCTTCATCAGCTGGTGGGCGATAGTGCATTGCAACATTGTTTTTTGTTCCCAAATTGTAGGCACTAAGGTTTAGCAAGAATGAATATTGTTTTGCACAGACTCATGTACAGACAAATATGACATCAGCTAGGGGGAGGCATAGGGGAAATAATTATAACATGGTAAACCTCAAACAATAGAAAACCTGATTTCAAACACTAAATACAGTAGGACATAACTTAATTAAAAACAGCACCTTTAAATACAGACATCCAGGCTACAAGAGAAACTAGATAGCTCACAGTACAGTAAAACACTTATTGATTATATAAGTACACATTTCAACACTAACATATAATAACATTTTGTGGCACCTCCAAACTAACCATTGCACACAGTAATTGAAATAGCTTTGCCTGGGCAACTTGTGTTGAAAGTCTTGCTGCACTGAATGGGTGCCTCAGGTCCCCCACCAAACTGTGTACAGGGCAAAAGCCCTAGGTAGTGACAGGGTCTTGGGCTTTGGGAACAGGGGACAACATGGGGTCCCATAGAGCAAGTCGATAATAAATACAGGTGATAGGTAAAACCAGGAGCAAGCGGGGCAGTGATTTGTCCTTTGGGAATGCTATAACCCCTTCCAGTGCCCGGGAACCTATATATGGGTCCATAGTCCACAGTGAGGTACCTGGCTCTCAGGGCAAGAGCCCCAGTCATGCAGGCTGTCATGATTCACTTCGTGACAGTATCATTACTGGACATCCTTCGATACAGCCCACCCTTGCTACAAAAACTTCTCAGCTTACCCCACTGCGATAGGTTCTTTACCCCCCCCCCCCCATCTCGCCATCTAAAGTAAAAAGTTTGAGATTGCAACAATAATTACAAATGGACACCTAAAACCTCGAACAACCTAAAGTGCAAAATGCACATATAACCACTGAGAGGGATTAGCAATGCAACGTTTGAGATGGTATGGGGAAGATGCCAGGTAATACCCATAGCATGGGTCTTTGATTTGGACAGAAGATCTCCTCTTGCCAATCAGACATACACTTGGTTGAGACACAGGCACAAAGAAGATGTATGCTGCAATTCTACCCCTCTCTGGACACCAGGATCGGATGTACAAGGTAAAATTATATTGAAGAAGCAAGAAACTGGAGTGATGGGAGCAGGCAGGAACATCTGGTTAAAACTGAGTGACAATTTCAGTACACCTTCTATACTGATGAGTTTAAGTAGTAAGTCATTCAAATGCCAATTCTATCTGGTGATTGGAGAGGTGGGAGAAAATTTTTAAAGCTGGCCATTTAATTTCTGATTCGCCCTTGCAGGGAAAACATGTTTTGTATTGTCTAATGTTTGATTATACTTAAGATAAGATCTTCATCTCCAGGGGATATCCAGGGGCTAAACTCTCATTTTAGAAGATCAACAGTATTTTAATTTAAGAAACACATTGAAGAAAAGTTGAAATGTATATCAGATAGACATCCTATGATTGTGGGATCATATTTAGATTCAAATAAGAGGAGTTACCTTAATATGAAAGAAAGATCTTGATATTGAATTGAAAGATGTACTAACGACAACCTTCATGCACCAAATGGCCTTTTGTTCTGCAATATTAAAAAAATGGAGCATATACAAAAAGGATGTCTTTTAATAGCCAATGATTTTAATTGCACTATGGATATCAGTTTAGATATAAAACAGTAGGGAAAGTAATAAATTATAGAACAATTTGAAATCAATCCCAAACCTTTCAACAACTTAGAAAAAAATCTGGTCTTCAAGAAAAATGGCAAATTTTCCACCCCACAGAAGGAGATTATACATCTTCCTCTAAATTCCATTGTGAGTATTCAAGAATAGATTCATATATGTGAGATGGTGCAATAATAAATAAGGATAATAAAGTGCTTATACAAGAAATTACATGGTAAGACCATCATTTTGTAATTCTGGAATTAAATAGAAATGTGAAATCTGGAAAAAGAATTAATTGGCACATAAATGATTCAAATCTAAGGACAATATTGAATGTATTCAAAGAAATCAGAAAAGGTTTTTTTTTCTTACTAAAGAAATATCTATTACTGTGGTTTGGTGCGCATACAAATGTTGTTTAAGACATCATTTAATAAAAATGGGTGTAAAGATTAAAATGGAAAAAGGAGTCTCTTGCATGACTATATTTTCATATTAGAGGATTTAATAATTGAAAAAAGAGATCTACAAAAGAATTTCCAATTAGAATAGCAGAGACACAGAATAAGATCAATTACATTTTAACTGAACTGAAAAATAAAATCCTGGACTTCTTAAAAAGAAAATTATATTACAAGGGCAATAGGGCAGATCAATTGTTATCTAATAAACTAAAAGGGAAAAGAACTGCCAGATATAGTCAAAATCAAATCAAAAGACAAAATAAATGTGGCTCCAGAAGAGATAGGGAACACATGTAATAAATTCTATCAAGAATTATATATTTAAGAAAAGTCTAAATCTCATAAAGATCCAAACGTATAACAGAGCAATTAAATGTAATTAATAAATTGACGTCAATAGGAGAAGTCGTCATAGACAACTACTAACGCATTTAATGAGAATATAAAACGAAAGTGCTTCCCAAATGAAATCAAACAAATAAAACAATGGTGGGCTGTGTTCCAATCCAAAAGTACATATACAATAAATTTAAAATCACTTATGTGTACCAGATACACAAAATAAAGGTATACTTAGTGACCTTGTGATCCTTCAAATGTTTACAGGCATATAGGTACGTATTTTCCTGCTAAAATGCGAGTGGAAAAAAGAAAGCTACATTTCCTAGCAACATTGCAGTATGTGATGAGTCATTCTGCCATGCACATGATTGGATAACGCAACTCGTGCAAGTATGATGAAAACAGGAAGTATGGCGCACTATATAGTTCGCTGTATCTGACCTGCCGAATATGCACCCAAGGAAGCCGAAAGTAAGATGAATAGCATTGTGCTTTACCCAGATGTTGTTTCTGGGACTCTGCTTTCATATATCCAGACATTCGGCTAACGCTGGCTGTCTCTCTGGTTCTCAGGCCTCATTTACAATCCTTGGAACAAAAGTTGGATACAATGACCAATCTACTCAGATCCCAGCCTTTTTTTTTGTTTTCCAGGCTGTTTTCTATGCTCCAGGAAGGAGAGATTTGGCAGAGTCCAGTATTATAGAGCTTCAACAGGGAAGGAAGTTGGAGGCAAAATATGCGTTTGAGTTCAGAACCCTAGTGTATAAAACCAAATAGAAAGCCCAAGCTCTCCAAGCAGCATTTTGTAAAGGGTTAAATGAATCTATCAAGAATGCCCTATCTCACCAGGACTTACCTGAAAACCTTGAGGAGATTATTACACATTTTCTCAAGTTGGATGCCCATAACCAGGAAAGGCATCAAGAGATGTTGCCCATGGAGATAGGTCCTCTCCTCCACCTGTCTGTACCAGAGAAACAGAGATGACAGCATATTAGTATCTCCCTATACTGGGGCAGAAGGGTTATCTGGCACAAAACTGTCCCTGTAAGGCAGAAAACTTTCAAGCTTAGTGGTTGTCATGAAATGTATTTGGAGATCCACTGTGATGGGGGTTCTTGGAGGGAGCTAGAAGACTCCCTGTGGACTATGGCCCCTGTCTGTGGCTATACTAGGTTTGGGGGTACAAACTTTGAGGGCACCAGCAGAATCCTGTTTTCAGCTGGACTTCAAACACAGGCTCACTCAGGATGTCAGCCAGGATGTGCACCCTGGAATTCAAGCCTATGTCCCTGTCAGGTCCCAGGACCATCACTTACCTTGCCCAGAAGACCCTCACAACCAAAGCCATCCTCCGTCCCCGTTTGCCGCCATCTCGCATTAGTGCGACCGTGAGGTAGGCTGAATCCCCGGCCTCGAGTTCATAGTCACCCGCTCATGGTGAATGCTACTACTTCAAAGAGGTTTAGGGGGCGGGGCTTACTCACGAGAAATGTTGCGCGATTGGTTGCTACCAAGGGGGCAGGGAAAATAGGGAGAAGAGGCTGTACTCCTTCTCCCTATTCACAGCAGTCCTATGAAAACCCCACACTCAAATGAATCATTGCTTGCTTGTTGAGCTGTGGTGCATGTTCTCAGTCTCATTCCTTTGTGATTACCTGATATCTATTGAGACCTTCCTGTGTACTGACCTTAGCTTCTTCCCCTGGACTTCCCTCATCGTTGTAACCCTCCCTGGACTTGTTAAACCGCTTTTTGAACCTTTGCTGCCGGCTTCGACCTTTTGGATTGGACTGACTA
The DNA here is from genome assembly GCA_036172795.1 of Pelodytes ibericus. Lineage (NCBI taxonomy): Eukaryota > Metazoa > Chordata > Amphibia > Anura > Pelodytidae > Pelodytes > Pelodytes ibericus. The sequence continues at coordinate 67,749,132 of CM069862.1, forward strand.
CTCTTTTGCCTACTACTCTTCTGGAATTACCTGTTTGGTCACACCATCTCCCTACAATCCACCTTAAGTTAACCTCTTTATCCTTGAACCTCACAGTCCCATTCATCGTGTTTCCCCATGTTAAGATTGTATCCTATCCTATAAACTCCTGCCAATATGTCACCTTACCCATTGTCTTTATGTAAATCATTCAGTGTCCTGTTGTACAGAGATGTCATTTAATTAACAAGTTACTTTATTTAAGTGTACTCTGTATGTAGGCAACCTTGACACCCTTGTATCCTGTAAGGTGTGAGGCAGGATTTACCCATTATATGTCCTTCTGTTAAATTGATTATCTTGTGTTCATTCTGTGTCTTAATGGGTGCAGTATAATTAGGTTTACTCAATGTATGTTAACTCCTATTTGGTTTGCAGCCTGGAAGTACATCCGGGGGAAGAGGCAAATATGGTCATTACAGTGTAAGGGACCAATGTATTCCTAGACCCAGTTAATTAGAGGACCTAGTGGAGACCTAAGCTTAGTTCCATCCCCCAATTGTATACTAAAGTCTGTGATGTCATTATGTCTGTACATAAGTCTGTGTTGTTTCACAAATAAAGGTTGTTCATTATTGCTGAACCTAACTGCCAGTGGTCCTGTCTGCTGTTTGGGTACAAAAAGCAAGGTTCCAGGAAAGTCTTGCTGGGTGGATGCTGAACTTTAATGGGGGCTAATGAGGGGATTTCCTACAATGGGCAGAGGTGCTACCAGCCTTCGGTAGCCGTTCCGTTATTTTGGTTGACAGGGAAGTTTCACTGAGAATTACTACTACTATGGCTCTTCATTCTTCAAGGCTCCTTGTTCCCATCATGTTACAGTGGAAAATTAACCAAGTGACCACACTGGCCTTCATTTAATCTGGCACTGCTGGTGACTTTATTGATAAAACCTTGGGAAACTGGCAGATAATCCCTTTGATACCCAAATCCTGTAACAGTTCGTTGTCAGCTTTGGACGGTCTGACATAATTTCTTCTTAGCCTCCCTTTATTCTAATAGAAGTAGGAATCTTTCATGGGGAAGATGTCCTATTCAGTTTTCATCTCCCTCTTATACTGGGCCTACCATGGTTACAACACCACAATCCCCAGATCAACTGGAGGGAGGGCCTGATCACTTATTGGAGCAGAGAATGTAAAGAGTCTTGTTTATATCCCGAGAAAGTTCATGCTGATATTGAGTTCCCTCCTAAGAATGCTCAGACCCTGGTTCCCGAGTGTTAACACTAAGGTATATTCAAGTGTACTTTTAAAAGAGAATTGTAAACATACTAGCAAATTTGATACACAGGGATTATTTTTTTTTGAAGCAGGAAGAGCCTCTGTTAATATTAGGTAAATATTAGATATTATCGATTATTTACACAACTATAGGGTCCCTATAATTGTGTTATCTTCAGATCGAGTCAATTGAGATTTATTGGAAAATACTTTAAACACGCATGGTTTTTCTGACCTAATTTATGATGCTATTATGGCACTGTACATCACAAATGTAGTATCACAAATGAGACAAAACAATAATGTCCCTTATCACCTTTGTTTTATCTACTGAATGTTTAGCAAATGATCTAAAGAAACAATAATACAATGAAAGCTTTGACCATGAAGCAAAACTAATTTAAAATTAATATGTATGGATTTTGCTGACTGCTAAAGAACTGACATTTTGGCGGCTAAAAGGCCCAATTTGGGAGGTGCAGTTTTTGGTTTTCCAACTTGAAATTTTGACATGCAGACAGCCTGCACCCATGTCCCATTTGGGACATATTTGAAGTCAGCCAGTGTATTTTACCCCATCAACCCATATATTTTTTTTAAAGTAGACACCCTAGGCTATTTCAATTGGTGGTATTTTAACACTTTCCATGCACTATTCTACCACCAGCCTTTGTCAAAGTTTGTGGTAGTAATTTGTTTGTGGGTTTTTTTCACAAACATTGTACTTCAGGCATGAATTCACAGATTTTTGTATATGTCACTGCCAAATAACACCCCAATATGTGTTCAGCAACATCTCCTGAGTACAGGGAACCACCCATGCATAGGTTTGTCTGCTTGTTTGGGGGTTAAAGGGACACATTTGAGAGGTGCGCTTTTTGGTTTTCCAACTTGAAATTTTGACATGCTGACAACCTGCGCCCATGTCCCATTTGGGACATTTTTGAAGCCGGTTAGTGTATTTTACCCCATCAACCCACATATTTTTTAAAAGTAGACACCCTAGCCTATCTCAAATGGTGGTATTTTAACACTTTCAGTTCTCTAATTTTAACACCAGCTTTTGTCAAAGTTTGTGGTAGTTATTTTTTTGTGTTTTTTTTTTCACAAACATTGTACTTCAGACATGAGTTCACAGATTTTGGTATGTGTCACTGCCAAATAACACCCCAATAAGTGTTCAGCAACATCTCCTGAGTACAGGGATACCACTCATGCATAGGTTTGTTGGATTGTTTGGGGGCTAAAAGGCCACATTTGGGAGGTGCAGTTTTTTTTATTTCCAATTTAAAATTTTGACATGCATACAACCTGCTCCCATGTTCCATTTGGGACATATTTGAAGCCAGCCAGTGTATTTTACCCCATCAACCCATATATTTTTTAAACATAGACAACCTAGGCTATCTCAAATGGTGGTATTTTAACACTTTCCATGTACTAATTCTACCTTTGTCAAATTTTGTGGTGCTTAGGCAAGGACCATATGCGCTGCTTAGGCATTGACATATACGCTGCTTAGGCAGTGATATACAGCAAGCAAGGGGTTAATAGCTCTTAAAAAAAAGCCTTTGTTATACTGTAATGTATTACAGTAAAAGAAAATTAACCCCTAAAAAATGCAGCAATGACAGCAAAAAAATGTGCTTCTGTGTATGATCACTGCGTACACAGCGATCAATGGCAGGGAAGGGGTTAACCACGTGAAATGGCTTTTATGAAAGCCCTTGGTTTCTAAAATTGTATTAAATATTTTATTGTTTTACAAAAAAAACATCTTACATTATCTGATCTGTCTCTCTCCCTCACTAAAACTATAGTGAGGAGAGGGAGGCAGATCAATACTTGTCAAAGGCAATATTTACCAATATTGCCTTTGACTGTAGGATAAGTGCTCATCAGTGCACTTATCATACATGCCTGCACACAGATCACACTGATCTGATGTGCAGGCATCGATTGGCGCCCCCTAGAGCAACGGAAGGGAAATAAATTCACTTCCAATGCTCTTGCCAGTAGAAGGGAAGCGCTGCCTGTACAGGCAGCGTTCCCTTCTGCTGAGACTGACATTTCCTCTCCTATCACAAAGGGAACCACATTGTACATATGTAAATTTCAAGCAATTAAGCTAGCTATTTGCAAGTGCTTACCCAGCAGTCCAACAGCCAGATTGCGCAGATCCACGGTAGTGAGCCACTCAGTCCTCAATGTCTCTTTGATCTCTCCTCGGAGGCTGGCAGTAGCACTGCCACTCATCAAGGGAGTCTGAGCGCCGGGAAGTCACGTGACATGACTCCAATGCTCTGACCTCTGCATAAGTGTGGGTATCATGAGATTCTGCCTTCCAGTCCATGCACAGACAGGGCTGGTAAGAGGAGATCTTTTGATCTCCATGGCCAGTGCCTCTGACTGAGCCGCAGAAGAGGTACTTTATATTATTATAGTTAAATGCCACAAGTTAGTGTTTCTCAGCAAAGAGAAAGTTTATCACTACTTTAAATATCAACATCTTAACCCCTTGGCGACACAGGACGGACTAGGTCCGTCCTGTGTGCCGAGGTGTTAGTGACAGGACGGACCTAGTCCGTCCTGTGTCTAAACGAGCACTGAAAGTGGAGTTTTTCCGCTTTCAGAGCTCTAATGGTATCGTAATGATGCTTCCATATGGAAGCATCGTACAATACTGAAAAAAATGCCCGTCGGTATTTCGATCGCTCTGGAGAGCGATTGAAATGCCGGTTTTAAAGGCACAGTGCCTTTAAAACGCGGGCATTCAAAAACAAACATAGGAAGCAAATTTTTTCTCTTCCTATTCTCTGTAAGTGCTACTAATTGCCTCGCAAGTCGAGGCAATCAGTAACACACAAAAAAAATGCACGTTCATTCTAAGAGTTATTAACCCCTTCTTTGCCGTCGATCACTGCTTACGCAATGATATTGACGCCAAAGCAATTTTTATCTGTCTGCATATTTTTTTTTTACACATACCCGCTAGGGGATTACGTGTAAAGTAAAAATATTTGAATTTTTCTTTCTTAAGCTGTCTGAGCACATAGCGATCAGTAACAGCGAATTAGTGGCAAAGGCGGTTTGGTGATTGCTCAAATAAGCTCACCATTCACCCTGGTCATATCAAAATTGGTCGGATCAATATACACAAATATTGATCTGCCTCCCTCTCCTCACTTACATTTTTGTGACGGAAAGAGACAGATCAGTATTAGTGATATAAAATAACATTTGATAAAATTGTCAGGTTTTATGAAAGTCTTTCACTGTGTATTAACCCCTTCCTTGCCATTCATCACTGTATAAGCAGTAATCTTGCACAGCAACAGTATGTTTTGCTGTCTGCACTGTTTTATGGATTAATTTCTTTGTACTGTAATGTATTACAGTACTAGATAGGCTCTTCTAAGAGCTATTAACCCCTTCTTTGCTCAAGATCACTGCTTAGGCACTGATTCTGAGGCCGCGGACTCAGGGTTCGATTTTGACCTGGTCAGCTTTCTGATACATCATCTAGTGATGTATAGGTGGCTGCTGAGCCCTTGCCACAAGGAGTGATGGGTGTCTACCGTTAAAAAAATATATGGTTTGGTGGGGGTAAATTACATTGGCTGGCTTCAAAGGTATATCCCATATAGGACATGGACACAGGTTGACTACATGTTCCAAGTTGGAATTTTGAGATGTGCATCTTACAAATGTTGCCTTCTAGCCAAAAAACAAACCAACAAACCTATGCATGGGTGCTATCCCTGTACTCGGGAGATGTTACTGAACACATATTGGGTTGTTGTTTGGCAGTGACATATACCAGAATCTGTGAATTCATGCCTGAAGTACAAAGCATGTGGAAAAAAAACTCCCAAAAAAGTACTACCACAAACTTTTACAAAGGCTGGTGGTAGAATTAGTACATATACAGTATTAAAATACCACCATTTGAAATACCTTAGGATGTCTATTTTCCAAAAATATATGTTTTGATGGGGGAAAAAACGCTGCTGAGCATTTTTTTCCGACAAGCTGTCTCCGCTGGATGTGGCAGCCGGAAAAACAAAACAAAATTGACACCAGATATGACATCACTTCATATCCGGTGACTGTGTTTCCCCCCTCTGCCAAGCGGTAAGCACTGGGGGAAGGGGGGAGGAGGGTAGAATATGACGAGCATAGTAACTTTAAAATATTAATAGAAAACATAATACTGGAATACTGGCACCTTAATGGGCAAATTGGCTGGGGCATCTTAATGGCACAATATTACTGGTATCTGAATGGCACAATATTACTGGCATCTGAATGGCAAAATAATACTGGCATCTGAATGGCACAATATTATTGGCATCTTAATGGCACAATATTACTGGCAACTGAATGGCACAATTTTATTTGCATCATAATGTCACAATAATTATGACATCTTAATAGTGCAAAAATACTGGCATCTTAATGGGCAAATTGGCTGGCGCATCTTAATGGCACAATATTACTGGTATCTGAATGGCACAATAATACTGGCATCTGAATGGCAAAATATTACTGGCATCTTAATGGCACAATGATGCTAGCATCTTAATGGCACAGTATTACTTGAATCTTAATGGCACAATATTACTGACATCTGAATGACACAATAATACTGGCATCTTAATGGCAAATTGGCTGGGGCATCTTAATGGCACAATATTACTGGTATCTTAATGGCACAATAATGCTGGCATCTTAATGGGAAAATTGACTGGGGCATTTTAATGGCACAATATTACTAGTATCTGAATGGTACAATATTCCTGGCATCTTAATGGCATAATATTACTGGCATCTGAATGGCACAATATTACTAGTATCTGAATGGCACAATATTCCTGGCATCTTAATGGCATAATATTACTGGCATCTGAATGGCACAATATTACTGGCATCTTAATGGCACAATATTACTAGTATCTGAATGGCACAATATTACTGGCATCTTAATGGCACAATATTACTGGCATCTGAATAGCACAATAATAGTGGCATCTTAATGGCACAATATTACTGGCATCTGAATGGCACAATAATACTGGCATCTGAATGGCACAATAATACTGGATCTGTTTTTTTTTTTTTTTTTTTTCTTTTTGCACTCAGATCCTAAGACACTTTATTATTAATCAGATTGGTTAAGCTGATCTTACGTGCGCTGAGATCATCCCTGTGCGTTGAATGAGTTGATAATTATCATCTATTTTTTTTTTTTTTTTTAAACAATATTGTGCAAACATTGACAAAAGAATATATAAAATACAAACAGTATCCCAAGCAAAAAAAAAAAAAACATTCTACGACAGTGTCAGAATACCTAATACCAGTAACATCTTATTGTTCTTATGTTAGCAGTATAACAATAAAAAAAAAAAAAAAAAAGAAGGGAAAGTTTTTCTTTTCCTTAGGGGCACGAGAACATGGGAGGGAAATATGTAACTACAATGTCTTACTTTACATTATATAGTCTTATCGAGAATCTCTTTTTTTTTTTTTTTTTTTTTCCTTCTCTTATTTATTTATTTATTAAGTAATTAGTGCATTTTTGTTTATTGTGGAATTATTAATATACTAGTGCCTAAAGCTTTTAATAATAATTATGTGTTGTTACGACCCTTGCCTCGCTAACCCTTTCTCATCTCAATTTGTGTAAGAACTGTGTTCCAATAACTTTATCCCTCCAGTTTAAGTGAAAGTGTGTGTTTATCTTTAGTCTTATATTCTGTACCGGAAATGTGTGTGCAGGATAATTCAATAGGTTGATTCTATTCTTTACTTTTCTTTAATTGTGTTTCCCTCGGTCTTACCCTTCCCTTCTTACTCTCCCCCCGGTGGCCTTAACATACCCACTTACCTTCCTTCCCATCTTCCCGTGCCTGTTTCCCTAGTACATATAATCTATTATGCCATAATTTGTTCATTCCTGCTCATATGATATCCTCCTTATACGAGGTTCCAACACTGTTGCCCTTTCAAACATCATCATTAACATTCTTAACATACATACTAGGACCGGTCTGAGGGGAAGGGGGGGGGGGGGGGGGGAAGTCTGAGGCTCAAATTGGCTACCAACTTGACGTTCTCCTAAGATCATTCCAGGGACGCCAAATTTCCCTATATCTTTCCAATCTTCCTTGCTGATGATAGAAATTAACTTCCATTTTGCCCTGATAGTCTACCTGTTTTAGAATATCCCCCCATTCTAATGGGCCCTTTCTTTTCCAGTTTCTAGCCAGACATATCTTTAAAGCCAGATATATCTGGACCAAAAGATTTCTCTGCACAATAGATCCTGGAATTTGTATATGAAATAAGAATTCATGTATCTTGAAGAGATCCAAGGTTGGAAAGAGAAGCCGCACTAAATGCGTCAATTGGGTTAGTGTATCCTTTAGTGCGGGGCACTCCCACCATATATGGAGGAAGGTCCCAGGAAATGTTTCACATCGCCAGCATTTTGGGGAGGTATCTGGGGAAAATGTAGTCAATCTAGTAGGTACCATGTACCATCGGTTTATAATTTTAATATGGGTTTCAACTAGATTTACACAATGTATGCTTTTTTTTGTTACTTGTATTCCTTTAATCCAATCCTCCACCTGAAATATTTTATCAATATCCGTCTCCCATTTCTTCCATGGGGGGGCTTTATCTAGTACTATTAGTTGTTCCAAGTATTCTTTAGCTTTAGAATTAAGTTTGGCCTGACCCCCTTTTTCCAAAAGCTGGTCCAGGGGGGTGGGTTCAAGAATTGTTCTGGAGCTCAAATAACTTTTTATTCTTAGATAATTAAATATCTCCTTAGTTGGAAGTGAGTACTTTTCCTGTAATTGCGGGAAAGGCAAGATCTCTCCATTCACTATTATTTCGGATATGATCTTAATATTTCTAGAGGTCCAATTTTTTAAGTTGATGTCCACTATCTGATATTCTAGGATTTTAATTGGGGTAGAGCTTAATAAGTGTCCCTTACAACCCACTTTTTTTTTAATTTTAGTTATGGTGGTTATAAGATTTATTACTATAGGGTTAGATAAGGGCTGTTTTAAGCATTTTAAATCATCAATCCAAAAAAGCAGGTAAGGGTCCGTATTTCCCAATTCCGTTTTTTCCAAATTCATCCACAATGGATCATTAAATGTTGTTTTACAAGCTAAAGCATGCGAAAGCATACTGGCATTATGGAGTAATTGTATATCTGGAAAAGATACCCCTCCCCGCTTTCCAGATCTCTGTAATGTTATTTGGGCCACTCTCGGTTGCTTTCCCTGCCAGATAAATCTGGACAGGAGTTTCTGGAATTTCTGCAAGATCCAATTGTCTACTCTCAGTGGAATATTTCTCATTAGATATGTAATTTTAGGTATAAGGTAAGCATTAACTGTTTCAATTCTTCCCAACCATGAGAGTTCTAGACCCCGCCAGGATTTAATCAGTTTTGCAATTTCTTCATATTTAGATAGATAGTTAATTTTAATGAGTTTTCCCAGGTTGGTTGTTAATTGTATTCCTAGGTAATCTATATGATCTCCCGATGACGCTACCTTGGTTCTCTGTTTTATATCTCCCTTTTCTTGTTCGGTACAATTGAACCATAAGCTCTGTGTTTTTCCTAGGTTGATTTTATATCCCGAATGGATGCCATACTCTTCTATCATTTTAAGTAGACTGGGGATAGAGTTTTTTGGGTCCGTGAGGGAGAGGAGCACGTCATCTGCAAAAAGAGATATTTTGTTGTTTCTTCCCCCTATCTCCACTCCCTTCACCGCAGGTGATCTCCTAATTAATGCCGCAAGTGGTTCAATCGTCAAAATATATAATAGAGGGGCCAAGGGGCATCCCTGCCTAGTACCATTTTTGATTGGAAACCACCTTGATTCTAATGATTGTCCCGAAATTTTAGCCATTGGAGTGGAATAGAGAGCCATGATGGCGTCTCCTATGTGTCCCCCGATGCCAAGGGCCTCCAAGACCGCGCCAAGGAAACTCCACTTGACCCGGTCGAAGGCCTTCTCGGCATCGAGGGCCATCAAAACAGAGCCAGACTCATGCTGACACATGTGATGTATGATTGTAATCATTCTTCTTATGCTATCTGAGGTGCTCCGCCCCCTCACAAAGCCATTCTGATCCGGGTGAACAACATATGGTATAATATTTGAATACTGGATCTGAATGACAAAAAAATACTGGCATCTGAATAGCACAATATTACTGGCATCTTAATGGCACAATATTACTGGCATCTGAATGGCACAATAATACTGGCATCTTAATGGCACAATAGTACTGGCATCTGAATGGCACAATATTAGTGGCATCTGGCACAATAATACTGGCATCTGAATGGTACAATATTACTGGCATCTAAATGGCAAAATAATACTGGCATTTGAATGGCACAATATAACTGGCATCTGAATGGCACAATAATACTGGCATCTGAATGGCACAATATTAGTTCCAACTGAATGGCACAATAATACTGGCATGTGAATGGTACAATATTACTGGCATCTGAATGGCACAATAATACTGGCATCTGAATGGTACAATATTACTGGCATCTGAATGGCAAAATAATACTGGCATTTTAATGGGCAAATTGTCTGTGGCATATTAATGGCAAAATAATCCTGGCATAGTAATGGCAAAATAATAATGGCATATTGATGGGCAAATTGGCTGTGGCATAATAATAGGCACACTGTGGCATATTTAATGGACAAACGGTGGCATATTTTACCAAGCAAACTGGCTGTTGCATATGTTAATGAAAAAGTGACTGTGGCATGTTAATTGGTACCTGACAGTGGCATGTTCTGTTGGTCAAAATAACATGTGACTTTGTATCCAATTGGGAGTTGGATATTTTTACTAATGGGCTGGTTCACAAGGGTTTGGCATTTACTTTCACTGTAAATGGGCAGCTGCAAGGTAGCCTCAAAAGTGGGCAGAGAAGGTATGGACTAAAATGATTACCTTTTTGGAACTGTTTCCAATAGTTGTTGCTTTAGAAGTTTGGGGCTCTGATAGGATAATTAGAGAATTACTTTTTACTGTGACAATCTAGGGGTGGTAACCACACCACCATCAATCCTCTCAGAACATAAACTACCCCTGTGATTAACTTATTAAGAAGACTGGTCTTTATCTGCCTGATTAACAACATATGGGTAAAAGAAAGACATGTGACTGGCAACGTTAATTGAATAGCTGATGCTTTGTCCCGTTTTGGAACAAAGTTGCCCGAACACATCTGGGAGCTAACTTCACCAAGATAAGTCAACTATTGGGATTATCCTTATCATGGAAGACTTATTTTAATGCATGGGAAGAGTGGCATATGTTTATGGCTAATTTAAATAGGGACAACACTGAGTCTATTCTAGAGGATGCAATTCAGTTTCTAATTAATAAAATCCAGGCAAGGGTGTCACGCTATTCTATAAACAGAACATTGTATTGTATTTCCTTTTTCTTAATAGTTTTAGGTAAAATAAATTTTTTTTTAAAGAGTTTGTTATTCAGCATATGCTGATAGGAGCCTGGGTTAAAAAGTCACCTACCCAGGATAACAGATGCCCTATTTCTTTTAAATTACTGGGTGATTTGGTAGCTAAGTTGAGTATAGTTTGCAGGGATTCTTTTGAGATTCGCTTTTGTTTTAGCGTTCTTTGGTGTTATTAGGATCAGTGAACTGGTATCTGCTAGTAGAAATTGCCATACTGGTATATAGTTCAGTGATACACACTTCCATGGTGATACTTTGCAAATTCTAATGCAAAAATCCAAAATTGACCAGCAGGGTTGAGGTTGCTGGGTTCAATTGAGAGCAACCAACCATATGGTTTTATGTCCAATTTGGGTTATTCAAGTCTGTTTAAATACTCATCCTAAGGTGCAGGACTGTTAGTGCATAGCTCTGGGGTTTCTCTTTCCAAATTTCAGTTTTGCAAGGTTATCCAATTGGCTTTCAAGCAATTGGGCATTGATGGAAAGAGAATTACATTCCATTCTTTTCGTATAGGTGCTGCAAAAGAAGCAGTATCACAGGGTCTATAGATCTAATAAAGAGATTAGGTAGATGGTCTTCGCATAGATTCAGAAGTTATGTTCGGTCACAATGTTTATTATGAAGTTACTTACTGTTTTTCTATTCAGGTGAACTATGGCTAATCGTGTGGATTGTGGGCCATTCTTTTATCCCCTGGGCACAAAGAAGAGTTGTGGAAAGAGTGTTTGGTGAGAATTTGCAATATGATGTTGGGACTGTTACAATTTTTGGGGTGTAAGAGGTTTGAGAAGATTAAATGTTATTAATGCTTTACAAAACTGTATTAGTGAATTGCTTTGGTCACATGTTCTTATTTTACATTATGGGGGCAATAATGTTGGCAGTGTTAAGTTTTGTTTCACCAATTTAAAGAAGATGTTTGGAAAGTTAAGCAAATGTTTCCAGATTCATTCATTGTTTGTTATGAGATAGTACCAAGATTGGTGTGGTTACACAATGAATGTTTTAAGGTTTTAGAAAGAGTTTGACGCTAACATAATAGACCCCTTGGGAAATTGAAGCCATTAGTCAGTGGTTTTACATTTCGCATGTGGATATCGATGGGCAGTATGAGGGATTACATTTTAGGTATAGTATTCATCTTTCAGAGGCTGGATTGGATATTTTTATTAATGACCTACAAGGTATTGATAAGGCTGTGGTCTGGTGGGGTGGGCTGCAGCATTTGTTAAATGCTGCAGCTGGTGAGGTGGAGGTCAACTGCCTATAAAGGGGGGGGGGGGGATGAACTAGCTGGTTTGGTTTATTGATATGTTCAAGTTCTGGCAGATAGGGCAGAACTCTGGTAAGTCATGAGTTAAATCTCTGATTTAATCTTAAAGTGATTAAAGTTATTGTTTCAGTATATGTTTGTAAACTAAATAAAAGACCACGGCCTGTTTATGCACATATCTATATCAGTGTTTATTATTATATTTCTTATTTATATTGTATCAATAGACCGAAGTAGGGGAACAGGGCAGGGGATTTTAACCACTGCTCTGCTGGATTGAATGTAAGTCCATACAGCAAATGACAGAATAGCACTGCAGAGGGCCTATTTAGTCCTTGCAATGGAAGGTGGGAGAGTTAGACAAACAAAGGGTGATGAACGTGGGAGACAGACATTGGAGGATGCCGGAGAGAAAGACTGACAAGGGGACACAATGACAATGTGCCAGCTACTGTGCGGGCACAGTGACACTGTTAGCTACTATTGGCTAATGAGACACTTTAGCATAGTCTATGTGGGGCACTAGCAGGTGTTGTGAGGAAGTGTGATACATTGTCGCAATGCCCCCACAACAACTATTGCAGTTTTTCTTTAAAAATGATTAATGCTATGGAAATAAGTGGACCTGGTTCCTATTCAGCAATAAATAGAGATGATGGAATGATAGATAGATAAATAGATAGATTGATTATAACTATTTATGGTACTCAGCTTAATATATGTACATAAAACATGATGTTGTTTTGTTAATCTGTTAGATAAATAAGCATTTATTTTTGCATTTTTATCATTATTTGGTATCTTTTTTCATTTTCAAAAAATAGATATTGGCATCACCATATGCCTAGATCCAGTAGCAACATTACAGCTATTAAATACAGCACACTTTGCTAAGCCAAGGGAACAAGCAACTTGTGTCTACACAAGCAGTATCATTCATTAAGGAAAACAAGGTTTATGAGAGTAAGTGACAGCAATTTAACATTAATGTATTTAAGAACTCTTTCTACTGTGGAAGCATCAATGATTTTGAGATGCAGTGAAAAATAATGCCTCAGCTCTAATGGGACTCATTAGTACTTTTGACTGGGCCAGTAGGGGCGGAGAGATGATTTTTATTAAATGCAATATAATTGCTTGCATGTCTGGGTACACAGTGCAATGTATTCACTGTTAATGTTCTCAAACAAAGTTCAAAAAGAACTTCTCTTTGTTTCCAGGCTGTTAAACACCTGTGGCAAATGTTGTGTTCAGTAGTGTCTAATTTTCAGCTTTTTAGTTTAATTTGATTAAAATAAATGTGATGTAATAAACATTTCAGGAAAATGTGATGTATTGTGGACAAGACATGTTTAGTACATATGTCTTTCTGATTTTAAAAGTATGTGTTCACACACAATTATGTGAGTATTATCAAACTATCTTGATATTACAATTATGTGAGTATTATCAAACTATCTAAGCCCAGATTAAACAGGCTTCCGTCCAAATCACCAAACTACAACTGGCCTCTTAAAAATCTGCAATGACATCCAAACTGTCATGGAACAAGAAGACCTAGCTGAAGCTAGTTTCCTTGCTTTTGCCATACCTTTGACACTGTAGCCCATGGTATACTATTGTAGAAACATAAAAACTCAGGTATTGGTGATCCTCCTTTAACCTGAATTTATTCATGTGTATCAGAACGATCACGTGTCATTACTGACAGCGCCTCCATTCCTCTCCCAGTCACGTGTGGTGACCCTAAGGCTTGATACTTGCCCCCCCCCCTGCTATTCATATTACCCATAAATGACCTGCCTAATGTCTGGAAAGCCTGAATAGTACGCATGTATGCAGATAACACCATAATCTATACTAACAAACCAAATATACCGGAGCTCGAGGATGTGATCCAAGACCAATTTGTAGTGGTAGAAAAGGGGATCACAAATAACAAACTTTCCCTAAACACTGACAGAACTATCTCAATGCTCTTTGGAACAGTAACTCAACTATGCATCAAGATAAAATAAAGTAGTAGACTTACCGCAGCCGGTTCTTTCAAAATATCTAGATATGTGGCTACACCCCAATCAATCTTTTGGACTCCACATTGAAAAACTCTCATCAAAACTTTAAACCAAACTAGGTGTCCTGTACAGAAACCAATCCTGTCTAAGTCCCACAATAAGGAAACAGTTCGAATGCCAGTCATTGAATATGGATATGTAGTGTTTGCATCTAATCCACAAATCCACCTTCAGAAACTTGTTCAATGTTTAACTCATTCTGCAGCTTTGTGCTACAATGTAATTCCATGCCCCACCATTGTGACATGTTAAAAAACTGGCTATCACTGGAATTCAGACGCACCCTTCACTTTTCCATCTTTTCTGGGCAGCTCCCACCTTATCTGAGTATTAGGCTCTCCCAAGCTGTTTCCGCCTCCTACAATCTTTTGTCCAGTATGAACACTTTATGTACTATTCTAAAAATACAAAAAAGGAAGTGGCTCGATTCTAATTTTTCATACAGAGCACCATAACTGTGGAATAACCTCCTGGACACCATCAAATATTCCTCCAGTCTAAAAATCCCTTAAAGGACAACTGTAGCAGAAAATTAAGTTACGTGTAGGCATTTTATATAGAAATGCTTTAATGAAAGAATACAAATAAAGTACCTTATTGAGCCATCTTTCCCCATAAAGCTCCACCAGCAAGAATATATTTTGTTTATAATCTTTGGTCAGATGGGTCAGATCTTTCTTCATCTGAAGGTGAAGATCTGGCCCAAGATTCTAAACAAGATGTCCGCCCCCTAAGAGAACTACATGGAGTAAAGAAGGTTCAATAAGGAACTTTATTTGTATTCTTTCATTAAAGGTTTTCTTTATAAATTATATACACTTTATGCAATCTTTCAATTATTCATAAGTTCATTTTGCACTACAGTTGTCGTTTAAGAGATCTCTGTCAATATATCCCAATACAGAATGCACCTCTAATCATGATTGATTATTTCTTACCTGTTTTTTACCTGCTTGAGTTGTATTCATATTATGTTGTTTTAATATTATTTTGTAATCTATTGTAACAATGCAATTCTCATGGATAAGGACATACTTGAAAAAGAGAAACATCATAATGTATGTTTCCTAGTAAAATACTTTATAACTAAATAAAATACAGGGCAAACAAGGGAGAGGGAGAGTTTATTTAAAGCATAGAAAATATTTTTGGTTATTACTTTTTTTTACTACCTGGCCAGCAAGGAAGTGGATAGCACAGCAAAAACAGTACATGTATGTCTTTTCTTTACTCAAGAGCCAGGTACACAATACTATAATAATGACATTTTTATGAACATGGGGAAGAATTCAGTACATCCTCTGAATCTGAAAAGGATTTTTACCCCTCTATGTGATATAATTGTTGAGTATGACTGTGTATAAAGCCAGTATTACAAGAAACTGCTTTTATAATAGCTTCTTCTCTTTTTATTTATTTGTTAAATCAATCACCTGTTTCATTCAGAAACCATGATTTATTATTTCCTGGTATCCGCCAGAAGAGAGCAATTGCATAAACCATTAAATATGGCAAACTACTTTTGTTAAAGCTTGCTGTGCTTAGTGGGTTGCTTTAGTTACAATACTTGCACTTACCTGCAGAGGCATCACTAGGATTGGTGTCAACCGGTGCGGTAACTCATGGTGTCACCCTCCTGGATTTCCTCCAAAACCATGCCAAACAGATTCCAGTCAGATGGCCCATTAAATATGCCACATACAGGAGCCCATTAACTATGCCACAAACAGGAGCCCCATAACTATGACACACACAGGAGCTCCATAAATTATGCCACACTAGAGCCCCATAAATCATGCCACACCAGAGCCCCATTAGTTATTCCTCACCTCGGAGCCCAATTAATTATGCCACACACACAGGCGCCCCTTAATTATGCCACACACAAGTGCCCCATAGTTATGCCACACACAAGCACCACATAATTATGCCACACAAAAGAGCCCCTTAATTATGCCACACATGGGGCCCAATAAATATGCCACACATGGGAACGCCATTAATTATGCAACACAAAGGAGCCCCACGAGGTGACAACTGTACAATTCTAAAACAATACATGTCTATACACACAGACATCTCTCTATCTCTCTCTCTCTATAACTAGTTGCATTTATACTTTTTTGAATTTTTATATTCAACCATTTATATGTAATAAAAATGCTATTAAAAATTGCATTCCTTGTTTTTATTTCCTTTCTCTGCACCCACATTGCACCTAAAGGTCTTAACACAGCACCATACAGTACCCACAGAACTTGCCATGTAACTATATTGCACCCACAGCACTTGGCTTGCACTCATATTGCGCCTACACGATTTGGCATGCCACAGTGTCAATGCCCCACAGAACATACCACAGTGTCACTTTGCCCCACAGAACTAGCCAGTGTCACTTTCCTCATAGTACATGTTATTTTGCCCCACAGACCATGCCAGTATTTTGCCATTTAATAAATGCCAGTATTTTGCCATTTAATATATTCCAGTATTATTTTGCCATTCAATATGCCAGTATTATTTTGCTATTAATATGCCACAGCCAATTTTACCATTAATATGCCAGTATTATTTTGCCATTTAATATATGCCAGTATTTTGCCATTCAATATGCCAGTTTTTTGCCATTTAATATATTCCAGTATTATTTTGCCACTCAATATGCCAGTATTATTTTGCCACTCAATATGCCAGTATTTAGTATTAACCAAAGTATACAGTATGTTATTCAGTCTAGCAATAATTATAATATAGCGACCATTTTGTGTCTTTGATCTGATGTACTGATTTCAAATTTTATGTTAGATCCTACAATTATAGCTACTCCCCCTCTTTTTTTTTCCAAACGGTGAATTTATTGCAAAGATCCTAGAATATATTGAGTATCTCCATAATCTGTTAGGGGATTCTGTCCAGTGTGTTTACTGCACCAACATGAGGTAAACTTTATTTTTAATCATTAGGTTGTATAGACATCCTCTTTGTGGGGGTCAGTTGAGGTCTCGAATATTTAAAGTGGCGCAAATTAGCACCATCCCACCAATATTTCACCTTTTTATTTCTAATAAGTGTCTATAGTTTTAAGTGATATTTTATAGTAAATTATAGTCGCAAGTGTGGCTTATTCTCTGGTGGACTATCATTTGATTAAGTCCACGGACGGGGAAACAAACGATAAAGTAACCATATTAAGTGATATTTGGTGATACACCTACTCAACGTATGTGTATTCTCTATCGGGCCGGCATGTGCTTGAATTCAGCCTGGTTTAATATCAATTAATAGAATTATTCCTCTTAATTTCACCTGATCTCTTTAGATCCATGAATACATTCTAGTGCCAAAATCTAACATCTCTTTAATAGACTTTCTATATATTTTTGTTTGTTTGTTTCCAGTGAATAGTGTTATATTGAATGATCGTTTGTAATGTGACACTTGTGTAATTTATTTTCTATCGAATAACCATTTAGCTTAGTCCGAAGACAGTTGCAGCAAGTGGATCAGTTGGATAACTACAAGTTAGATGCAAACTAAGTATTATCTGGTATTTTACACAAATCCAATCTGTGGTTGTTCTCTATTGGACCGGCGTTTACTTAGGTCCAACCTGGTGTAGTGTCTATATATGCATTCCTCTTAACTTCCTCTTAAAGTTCTCTTTAGGTCTGTATGAACATTATAATAACACTGACATCCATTTCCCCCATCACCCCTACATCGCCAACAACATTGGTCAGTGAGTATTAATCTAACCAGATGTTAAGTCCCAAGATTTTAGACTGTGTTGAGACTTTCTGGGTCCTTAATATAGTATAAAATCTCATTGTAGTATACTATGAGTGCTGTAGGGAATACCCATTTGTACTTTATTTCGTTGTTCCTGAGGATCCGGGTCCTATCCGAATACTGGTATCTCGCTTGTCTGGTTGCTCTAGATAAGTCAGGAAATAATTTGATGTCCTTGTAGATCTCTTATACTGGTATATTTTCCCTACAGATTGCATAACTAAGTTCTTGATGTAAAAAGATGAAAACTTAACCATTACATCTCTGGGTCGACTCCTTTCACTTAACGCAATGTGTGAAACCTGTCGTAAGGATGGGTGCCTAGTTCAGCAGTTGAAACTAGCGTTTCCATTAGATTTTTCAAGTACTCTTCCAGTTGCTCTTGTTTCACTGATTCGAGTATTCCCCGTATTTTTATATTATTTCTTTTAGATCTGTCTTCAAGGTCGGTCGTTTTGACCTCAAGAGGTGTAGTTCTGTTTTCCAAAGCAAGGTTCTTAGTTTGCAAAAGAGCATGTTCTTCTTACAGTTTATTCAATGAGGCTGTCTGGGCTTCAAGTGCCTCTGATAGATGAGAAACCTGAACCTTCAGTTCAGTCATGTTTTGCTTAAAGTCCAGTTTTCTTTTCTTATACAGGTTGTCTAGCATTATTTCCATTCCTTTATTGGTTACAAATTGTGGTGCTGTTTCTTCCTCCAATATATATGAAGTATTCCCCTCATTTGATTCACTCTGTTCTTCTGGTAATGATTTTCTTGATTTTGGCTGTTCGTGTGAATTGGGCAAATAAAACAAGTGTGATTGCTTGCTTTTGTCAAGAAGTATTTCTCTCTCTTTCTTCGGAGGCATTGCTTTGGTAGGGTGGATATAATTAGCCCTTAAAGATGTGAACGAATTGATGGAGGTACTGAGTGTTCCCAATAATTGAGCCTGGCACTTCTGGCCGTTGGTCCATAGTACTAATTACAACAGCCTGCTACAGCGCTTAAAGTT
Source organism: Pelodytes ibericus (assembly GCA_036172795.1). Classification (NCBI taxonomy): domain Eukaryota; kingdom Metazoa; phylum Chordata; class Amphibia; order Anura; family Pelodytidae; genus Pelodytes; species Pelodytes ibericus. The sequence continues at coordinate 67,768,078 of CM069862.1, forward strand.
CCCCGCACTAGGTAAATGTTCGGCAGTTTAACCATTACCCTGTTTTCTAAAGTTTGTTATAATCACAAATTTGTGGAAGCAGTGGGTATTGCCCTCAGTTAATACAAAAGAGAAGCCCTACAATAAAAAAGGAGCAATATTGTTGCTGACAGTCAATTAGAGTTGCATATCATGCTTGCCTGGGACTTGCATATACCAGCCGGTTTGTATAGCCAGGAGCTATGAACAGCTTGTGGTGCTCATCAGCAGTAGAGAACAAAAAGTTACTCACTTAGGGTAGGTGTTCAGGCGAATTGTTTGCAGAGAATATGCCCACAGAGTGGACTCAGTATTCCCAGGCAAAAATCTGCGAGCAAACACCTGATTGTGGATTCTATGCTTGCCAGAAATAACTGCTGTGAGCTATCAGTATGCCCTTCGTTGGTGTAGCCGCTCAGTATTCAGAGAAATATGGGCAGCAATACGTAGGAGCTAGTCAGTCACCATTAGGTATAGCGGGGAGACGTAAGCAGGGCCGGACTGGCCCACCGGGATACCGGGAAAAATCCCGGTGGGCCGCCTGCCCCGGGGCCGCCTCGGTCACTAAAATTGAAGAATTCGGCTGCTGCAGCATCCGGCCGCAGCAGGCGAATTTCTTAAAGCGGCGACGGCCGCCGAATTGCTTAAAGTGGCACCGCCACTTTAAGCAATTCGGCGGCCGTCGCCACTTTAAGAAGTTCGCCTGCTGCCGCCGGATGCTGCAGCAGCAGTTCCGGCGGCGGGATGGGAAGCAGAGAAACCAAGGTGAGTGAGACATACAGGGGGAAGGGGGTGAAAGACACTACAGGGGGGGGGTGAAAGACACTACGGGGGGGGGGGGTGAAAGACACTACAGGGGGGGGGGGGTGAAAGACACTACAGGGGGGGGAGAAAGACACTACAGGGGGGGGTGAAAGACACTACAGGGAGAAGGGGGGTGAAAGACACTACAGGGGGGGTGTGAAAGACACTACGGGGGTGTGTGTGAAAGACACTACAGGGGGGGGGGTGAAAGACACTACAGGGGGGGGTGAAAGACACTACAGGGGGGGGTGAAAGACACTACAGGGGGGGTGAAAGACACTATAGGAAGAAGGGGGGTGAAAGACACTACAGGGGGAAGGGGGGGTAAAAGACACTACAGGGGGGGGTGTGAAAGACACTACGGGGGTGTGTGTGAAAGACACTACAGGGGGGGGGGGTGAAAGACACTACAGGGGGGGGGTGAAAGACACTACAGGGGGGGGTGAAAGACACTACAGGGGGGGTGAAAGACACTATAGGGAGAAGGGGGGTGAAAGACACTACAGGGGGAAGGGGGGGTGAAAGACTCTACAGGGGGAGAGGAGGGTGTGAAAGACTACAGGGAGAAGGGGTGAAAGACACTACAGGGGGAAGGGAGGGGGTGAAAGACACTAAGGGGGAAGGGGGGAAGAGAGATGCCACAGAAAGGACAGAGAGAGACGCCACAGAAAGGACAGAGAGAGACGCCACAGAAAGGACAGAGAGAGACGCCACAGAAAGGACAGAGAGAGAAAGACGCCACAGAAAGGACAGAGAGAGAGAGACGCCACAGAAAGGACAGAGAGAGAGAGAGAGACGCCACAGAAAGGACAGAGAGAGAGAGAGACGCCACAGAAAGGACAGAGAGAGAGAGACGCCACAGAAAGGACAGAGAGAGAGAGACGCCACAGAAAGGACAGAGAGAGAGACGCCACAGAAAGGACAGAGAGAGAGAGAGACGCCACAGAAAGGACAGAGAGAGAGAGAGAGACGCCACAGAAAGGACAGAGAGAGAGAGACGTTACAGAAAGGACAGAGAGAGAGACGCCACAGAAAGGACAGAGAGAGAGACGCCACAGAAAGGACAGAGAGAGAGACGCCACAGAAAGGACAGAGAGAGAGACGCCACAGAAAGGACAGAGAGAGAGAGAGACGCCACAGAAAGGACAGAGAGAGAGACGCCACAGAAAGGACAGAGAGAGAGAGAGACGCCACAGAAAGGACAGAGAGAGAGAGAGACGCCACAGAAAGGACAGAGAGAGAGAGAGACGCCACAGAAAGGACAGAGAGAGAGAGAGACGCCACAGAAAGGACAGAGAGAGAGACGCCACAGAAAGGACAGAGAGAGAGAGAGACGCCACAGAAAGGACAGAGAGAGAGAGAGACGCCACAGAAAGGACAGAGAGAGAGAGAGACGCCACAGAAAGGACAGAGAGAGAGAGAGACGCCACAGAAAGGACAGAGAGAGAGACGCCACAGAAAGGACAGAGAGAGACAGGATACAGGATATGTCTCACACACTGCCCTGATATATACCTCTGCACAGGGCAATTCATATAACTCTGTGTACATACTGGAGGTATATATATTGCCCTAGACAGGCTTTTATATCAGTCTTATCTATAAATAATACACTGTTCAGATGTGCTTTTTAAAATGCATGATTTTCCCTTCTATGAACAAAAAAATTATATTATGCTATGGGCTGCTTTAAAAATCTTATGCGATAGGGCTGGTATATAAATTTTTTCCAGGGCTGGTTTTTGTTCCCAGTGCGGCCCTGGACGTAAGGCATAGTTGGGAGATGTTGTGACCTGCTAGATGTCGGAGGAGACCGGTGTCCGCATACTCCGGGGCTCAGGAAGCGGCGCGAGCATGCGTCATCATGTCATCACGCCCCCCCTTCTGTACACAATTTTATACATAAAAAAGTCATAACACAAATTGCAATACATACAAAGGAAATTGTAAAACAATAAGAGGTTCTAGGCATTCAGTGACCATTCTAAATGCACATCTGCTGTTTAAACTGCTCATTATCTACAATTTATGTATATGCTCTTGTTCTAGCTACTCGCTAAAATAATTGTAACCTATCTTCCCACTTTTTTGTGCATACTAAATTACAATGTACTGCTTTGATATAAAGTATAACACTTTATACAGTTTGCATGCATACAAAGAGAGAGTTGATGAAGCTGAGCTATCGGAGGAACATGGGTACAAAATATTGGGGGGGAGTATGGACTCACTTAACAACACTGTACCTTGCACTATTAATTTATAGCCGTACTTATAGGCAAGTGGTCCATTTTACTATTTATAAATGTACTGTAACATTTAAAAAAACACAAAGAACAATAATATGTGAGAAATATACCTATGTAAATAAAAAAATAATTAATACATATTTTTAAACTATATAGGTTCAGTTTACTAACCTATGAGAATAAATTGTTGGAATAAATGGCATTACCCTTTGTATGGTGTCTGTTTTCTTTCCAGTTTCTTTTTTTCTCTTTTTTTTAATATCTTTGAAATTGATGCTCACAATTTATGACAGGAAGGGAACATCTCTTATTGAAAGCTACAAAATACAAAAGTGCAACTTTCTGCACTTGTTGCAAGCTCATTGTCCTCCCCATTGTGCTCTTGAACAAAATCATAGCACTGCTGGTCTGATGCGCTGGAATTAGCCTGTGCAATTTGCACAAGGTATTTTATGTGTGTTGTTTTTCTCTCCTTTTTTTGGCTAAAATTGACCACTTGCAAAAAAAATAAGTGGAGTATAAAGTCAATTTATTATATAAAGATTTTAAAATGGGCAATCAATTTTTAAAAGTACACTTCACTCCCATTTCCTGTCTCTTGTTTTAAAACACATTGGAATAGATGCAATCCTCGACATTATTTATAAAAGTGCTGTTAGCGGGATAATAACATGCATTTTTAATTTCATGCCCGCCACTAAGATATTGCAGCACCTGTTCAAAAATGACTGCACCAGCTAAAAACCTCAATACTTTCTATGGAGGATTAGTAAGCCAGTATAAAAAAACAGCATTCAGACACTGTTCTGTGAGATCATCAACGCTCAAACAGTGTTCATTGACAGCCAGTAAAAACTAACAGGCAAAAATGTGTTCATTTTGCTGCCTGTCAGTTTTACACCCAAAAAAAAACATGACTTAAATGTGCAGCAGCTTCTTTTTCACCCTTTCAGTGATGTAGGGAACACAAATTCTTCTCCCTACAGCACTGAAGAATGTTGGGGGGGAACCATGGGGCTCTGTCAATGTCCACAGTTTTCACCATTTAATAAAAATAATTGGACCTCTGCGGCCCCATTAAATAAAAAAAATAATTATAGGAGCCCCTGGGGCCATGTATATGCGTTATACTCCTGTCCCTGATTTAAGTTTTAAAAAGGCCCCCTAGGGCTAGAGGCTGCCGCTGTGCCCCAAATCATATTTAATAAATGACCCCCACCCCAGGGCTAGTATTAGTTTTATTAGGTGCTTGGGAAAGTGCATGATACCAAGCCCCAGGGGGGGCTTTTATTTTTATATATTTGGGACTTGGTTCATAGTACAATCTTTGATTTTAATATATTAGGGGCTCGAGGCAGAATTCTGCCAAAGCCCTGGGGGGCCAGTAATTGTATTTATTCTGGGGACCATGGTTCTATGGCAGCCCATGGCCCCATGGGGGCCGTTGTTTATTTTAGAAAGTATAAACGGGAAAGTCCTCCCATTAACTTCTATGTGAGGAGTTTGGCTATTTGATGCACTATAGATAAAGAGTATAAAGATTGCTATGAGCCAGTGGTGTATCTTGGTTTTGTGTTGCCCTAGGCAGACAAAATTAGGCCACCCCCCACCCACGTTGCACACCTAACACATTCCCCGTCACCCACATTGCACACCCACGACATGCCCCATCACCCACATTGCACACACAATAAATGCCCAATCACCCCATTACATGCACCCATCACCCATATTGCATACACACTAAATTCCCCATCACTCCCATTACATGCCACCATCACCCTCATTACATACCCCCACCATGTCCATTACATCCCCCGTCAACCTGATTAATTGGAAGGAGCTAAAGCTTGCTGAACGGTGGGGAGGGAGTGAAAATGTTTGAAGCACCAAAAGTGTGCTTTAACACTCTCTGGCAAAGTGCCACCCTAGGTGAGTGTGCTTTGTTTGCCTTATGGAATATACACTACTGCTGTGAGCAGTCCACTTTGAAATCACAAGTTCTGCAAACTAATTTAATTTGTTCAGCAGTCATTAACATTAGGTACATTACTTTTCAGTGGGTAGCATAAACAATATATATAATATATTATATATATATATATATATATAATGTGAAGCTATTAGATTTCAGACAGTGCAAGCAGATGTCAAATGATACTGATATTTAGAAATCTCACAATTTATTTTAAACAAAAAAACAAGTAAAATATAATCCAATGCTTATCTTTGCAGTATTTGATTAGATTCTGACAAGTAAAAGAAGGAACAGGAAAACAAAACAATTTATAAAACTGAACGAACAATAGAAAATATAGCTGAATATACAATCATGCAAAACAGAGGGCATTTATAATAGATCATAACGTGCAGTTGGTATCCAGCACTGAATATCAAAATAATTAACAAGATACTTTTTTTCCATGTCCTAAAAGCTGTTTTGCTAATTAATAAGTGGCGTAAAGCTTGTTAAATAGATTTTTGCAATTCAATTGTTTTAAGTATTGGATATAATATTTTAGACAGGATATTAAAGCATTTCTATTTGGTTTATGATTCTAAAACTTGGCAATGTATTGTTGTATTTCTGCCTTATTCTCAAACTAAATTATGATTTATGACTTTGCTCTTATGTATTTCATTTGAAGAATCTGTATAGTGTAGAAAATATAACTAGTCATTTAACCTATTATTACTTTTTGCTATAATAATATGGTAAATAATAACACCTTGAACTAAAATTCTGACATATACTACTGTATCATATATGATAAAACCAAATGAAAGCTGAGAACCAGTCCATTAAACATAATCTTTCTTTATAAAAGTATAGTAAAACACACAAATATGGGAGCACTTAACCTTATTGAGTATTCATAAAACATGCCAATTCTTGCCAATGGATATATTTTCTGGGGGTGGCTATGTTCATCATAGTGGGCCTCCCAATGATCTCATTTATCCCTAAAGAGACTTTTAAGCTGGCCCAGCTATAAACCTGAGAGATAACAAATATTATTATGTATAACGTTTTAGTTTTAAAGTTTGAAGCACTTGATTAACAGATTAGGAGAAATCAGCGGAATTTTTTTTTTTCTATTTTAAACATTCACTGGAGTGGATAACCCTCACCTAAACCATAGGCTCTGCCTTACATCTTCTGTGTACCGATAAATCGATTTGTGTGTGATGGTGCAAATCGGGCCTTCATTGTTGATCCTACTCATCATAAAATTGAAGTGAAAAAAGATGTGGAAAAAATAGGTGCTTAAAAGTACAAATAAATTAATAAATGCTGTAAAACCACCTTTCCCTATAGAACAAAATAAACAGTGGAAAAATATATGTAAACAGTGTTGCGCAAAAGAAGAAACTTATCTCTTGAATATAATGATGGTGTTCTCTTGGGGAAAATTACATAAAATAGAATAAAACATAATAAAAGACAATGTGTATATCTGTATACAGGATCCTGATCTGCCTATATTCTCCACAATGAAGATAAACTCACATAGTATAGCGCCATAATTCCATGGCTCTGGTTTGAATCGCTTAAATTAATGAGGAGAGATCTTAATTACACGGAGTTCTGCTTTGATATCGCATTTGCTGATATCGCATTTTGGTTTATAGAAAGCCAATAGCATTACATGTATTCCATAAACCAAAAGTCTATAAACCGAAAGACATTCGGTTTATAGACTTTCGGTTTATGGAATACATATAATGCTATTGCTATTCTATAAAGCGAAATAGAGTCCCTATTCTTATGAATGGGGACTCTATTTCGGTTTATAGAAAGCCCATAGCATTACATACAATGTAATCGCCGAACCCCGAACTCCAACCCGAACATACAGTGAAATGTCCGTGTTTGGGTCCGGGGTCCAAAAACAGTAATGTTCGGTATGATCCCGAACAGTGCGGTTCAGGTTCGCTCAACACTAGTCTTGTATGATTCACAAACTCATACATGTTTAACCATACCAGATGTCTTCAATATACACCTGCCTCATACTTGAAACTATATTGTGTGTATAATAACTTAATTTGTATAAATACCTAGTTTGCTATTTCTTATGGTCCTGTAAACAAATTGTATTGAAATCCATGTTAATACATATGTAAACGTGTGTTTTTTTTTCTTGCATATGTCATTTTAAAATAATATTTTTTCCAATGTTTGTTAAAAAATGCTGACACTTTAAATTTATTATGCACTGTGGGGTTATAAGAGCAGATATCCGCTCTATAATTTTGTCTACAATTAAGCACTAGAGAGAGGTGCAAAACTGCTACTATTAACCGGTAGTCTTATTATATAGACAAACCAGTCAGCCTCAATCCCTCTCATGCCATCAGTCAGCTGTCAATTGCGTTTGGCATCATATATTTTTATTCTTTGTTGCTAGAAACTGTGGTGAGTTATAAAGACACAGTTTCAGACAATAAAACAATGTTTTGTTTTATACAAGCTTCCAGGTGGCAACTAACTACCCAGGGGAAAATATAGCTAAAACAGACATGATCCCTTCAAATGCCACAACTTCTCCCCTCCTCTGGCAGAATGGTATAGTCTGCCCCTGATGGCTGTGCAAATATTCTCCCAATTTGAAACCACAACGACACATAGGGTTAAAACAGACTGTAGCCAAAGGCTTGTTAACAGAATCCGTAGGGCAAGATTGTCTATTTGAGAAGATTCGAACATCCCGCTTCCAGCTCTCGTAGGTACTGTCATACAACGATGGTAACATCAGCTGACGACACCTACACTCTCCTGCCAGTGGGAAAAAAAGCACGAGTAGACAAGCCAGCGGACTGGAACTACATCAGGATTGGTGGACACTTTCTTCTGCAATATTTGAAGTGTCTGAAAACCTCAGAAATCTTGTAATTATTTCTATTATATGCGCACATAGTGCATTTTCCCCAACAATCTTCACTAGGGTGTCAATATCTTCCCCATAGGGAGAAGACCACAACTGGACGATATTCCCTGCACTTTCATTTACAAATCTACCCCCATGAAAAGATCACCATCTTCGGTTTCTGCATTCTAATTGAATTTGTTTTTTTTTCTTTAATTAAGTCATGTATATTGTGTTTATTTGCTGTTTTTATTTGTTTACATTGTGAATTATTGTGTGTATAAATTAACTCATATGTTATTATTTTTCTAATCTCTCTCTATTAAATTAGATTATTATACTACCCTATATTCCTTTAGAAATTCCCTTTATTCTATAAAGCAATAATTTATTATTATTATTCTCTAAACAAGTGTATTACATACCAGTAGTAAGTGAATATACAATTTCAGCATATTCTTTTAACTACATCTCTAGATAGCACATTCAGTTCCAGAGGGCAGACCACAGTGAAATCCCAGCTGACTCTATCAGCCAATCAGACGCCTCCCTGTCCCAGCACTACTATTGGTGGGACTGGCTACTTGCCCCCCCCCCCATGTGTGTAAGGGGTTCCGGGGACCTTTTGGGGAGCCCCCAGGATCCTCCTTTACCAGGGGTGGGTTTGGTTTTTCTTTTTTTCAATGCAACTCCCATGTTTTTTGTGAATAGCAATTTGTATTGCTTTTCACTGAAACGTTTGAGATGGGAGACTTTTGGGTTAAGTTTTATTAAGTGAGTAGTGTGTGAAGGTCGATTTAGGAGGTCGACTTTTAAAGTCAAAGTTGAAAGATTTTTTTGTTTTGTTATAATGATGCTATTAAACTTAGATTAGTGCATGAAAAGTGTGCACTATGGCTAGGAATAGCTATAATTTGCATACTTTTATGACATTTGTTGACTGTTTGCTAGCAGTTTCTTTCCCTGTTGGATCATGTACTTTCCACATCAAGTAATATAAGTAAAGGTTGATTTATTTTCAAGAAGCCTGCAAATTTGAACAACATCAGCTCCCCACGGTGAGGCAATTACTTCATCAAAGGATCATGTTGAGCTCAGTGGGCCAGTAATTTTGACAGCTGAAATATGCATTTGCTGGTTACAATTACATACAGTGCACTGATTATACCAGGTATCATTTTCAAAACTGCTAATGCTTTTTATCATGCTACATTTTTAGCATCCAGTAGTTTTAATGTTATTCCCAAAATTACAAAGCAAGGAGCAACCATACTGACCACACTTTACATGTTATCACAGCTAGAATTTTTGCAAGTAACATTCAATGCTTTTTAAAAGGACTGTCAGGTGCCCAAAATGCATCTTTCAAATATTAATGCATATTAATGTGCTTTCAAAGTACTTTAAAATGCATGTTTTACATTTTGCATTGCTTAAAATATAAAATACTTACAGCTAGATGAAACTGTGAAATTACAGCAGGTTGCTAGAAGCCAGGACTGCCCACAATAGCTGATTAAATATGGTTTCCTTTCTTTTTTTTTTTTGCTGCAGGAACCAGTGAAAATAATTTAATTCAAATTAATGGAATTTTTGTCTCTCTAGTGATTTCATCAGACAATGTGTTGCACTGTTAAGAGATCCTACTGTGGATACTGTATACAAGAGCAAGGTCACTCAAGTCCACACAATATTATCAATTTGAGGAGCACAGGAAGTGACTAAATGAAATAAAACTTTATATCCTCAGTGTTATAATCAGTGCTACCGCACCTGCAGTAAACATGCAAAGTAATTACTGGGGAGGGCTTAAATCAAATATTAAAAATGTTATTAATAATGTTTAATGCAGAATGCCTGCATCAAATCACATTGGAAAAAGTCTGTGCACTATACAAGCAGTAATCTTCCACCAAAGTTAGTATGTGGACTAAACTGTCCTTCAAAGAGATAAAAGAAGCATTGCTAAATAAAATTCTACACATACCAGAAAAGCCATGGAAATCCAAAACTTGAACTGTAAGGGATACTGGGTGGGCATATGCATATATCCAGTTAACAATGATCAGCTTGTTGTTTCTATATCCACTTCTGTTTACTGTGCTTTAACCCCTTTGCAACCTTAGACGGACTAGGTCCATCCTGGCAGATACTCTGTTGACAGCAAAAGGTGGACTTAGTCCATCCTGCGGTGGAATGTTTGCTAACACTACTCAGATGGTTTTACTGTAATTCCTTGATGTTAAGGCATTAAGCAACACAACCTGTTTAGGGTTACCTCTCTGCATAAAAAGAAAATTACAATTTCCTTCCTAGAGTAGTTATATGACAGTTTGGGTTATGTATACAGGTGGATAATGCTATAGTATAACAAAATTACAAATTCTGGGTTGCTCATGTGGTCTGAGTGCCAGTGCAACCCATGTATAAATAATTCAGTCTGGGGATATACGAAAAAGACAGAACTTCTGTTAAACTTCAGAAAAAGTGAGAGCGCCATTTTTCTTTACTTTACTTTTTATGTGGGAATGCTTTTACATGATCCCCAATATTCCCTTTGGTCATACTATGGTTCCATAGCTGCTGATGGACTACAACTCTCATATTCTGTAGCAAACCTCTAGAAGTTGCAAAGCATAAGAGGAGTTGTAGTAGTCACATTTACTTCCGCCAAGAGAGATTGTGCTCTAGTGACTTTGAACAATGAGCACAAAACATTAAATATTTTGCCATGTGTCAAGCAAGATTACATAATCAAAAGCAGAATTTCCCTCAAATGAGTCACTTTACCTCAGCACAGAGTTGTCTGTAAAATAAAGAAATATGCAGCAGTGAGGCTGGATTGCAGAGCCTTACACAGGCAGGGCCGGCACTTTAATGGGGCAGCTACCCAAGGCGGCACCCTGGCAGGGGCGGCACTTTGCTGGTCCATGCAGTGGTCTTTTTCTGTGTCCAGGGAAGCTTAATAGAAGGAGGTGTCAGCCAATCAGACAAGACCTCTCAAGAACTCTCCTGATTGGCGGAGAATTAAGAAACCACCCACGATTGGCTCAGTTTCTCCTTCACACGAGGAGCTCAAAGCACAGAGATGCCTGGACCAGGTCAGTAACAAAGTGTGTGTGCATGTATGTCAGTGTGAGTGTATGTGTATGCCAGTGTGAGTATGTATGTGTTAGTGACAGACTGTGTATGTGTGTGAGTGAGTGTGTGGATAAAGGGGTTAACTCCTCTAACACTGCCTCTATCTGTCTATCTGCCCAAGGGGTTAACTTCTCTATCTGTCTAGCCACCCAAGGGGCTAACTCCTCTGACACAGACTATATCTATGTGGATTTTGTTATAGGTCACTTGTCACATTATGTTTTAGGGAATTGCACAGCCTCTTAGCATAATAATGTTTTACCATGACTCTCTTTTCACCTTATGGGTGAGCTCTAAATTATTTTATTATGCAAATAAGAAGTGCTTTAGTGGGCATATAAAAATAAAAAAATAAAAATTTTCTAAGAGCTCACCCACAAGGTGAAAAGAAAGTAATGGTAAGACAAACATTATTATAAAAATAGGTTGTGCAATTCCCCAAAACGTAACCCCTTAGTGACAAGACATTTTCACCTTGACTTTCTCTTGGTGACAATGTTTTGACATTTCTGGGGTGTTTGTGTTTAGCTGCAATTTTCTTATTTCTCACATACTGTACCCACACAATTTATATGTTGTTTTTATCGTCATAAGAAGGGCTTTCATTAGATACCATTATGTTCATCATATCTTATAATTTACTTCAAAAAAAATCATAAAATATGATGAAAATTTAAAACAAAATCACTTTTTCTAACTTTTACCTAAAATATAATTTAGACAAATACAATCATTAAAAAAGACCCCATCTAAATAGTTTCTAAATGGTGTTTTTTGTTTTTTTCCTATATTGACCTTTTGACCCCAACCCGAACCCAAAATTTAACCTTAACACTACATTTAACACCAACTCTAACCCTTATGCTATCCCTTAATATATTTAAATTTTTATTTTATTTTAACCCTATCCCTTATGCTAAAAATTATTTAATTTTAACCCTATAGGCTAATTTAACTATATAATCAGTTTTTATTGAATTAAATATTTTATTTTATTTTTTTACATTGCTATGCTACTTAACTACCACTGGGGGCAGTCAAGTAGCATATCCAGAGCGACGGAAGGGAAGTTACTTTCACTTCCGAAGCTCAGACCTCCAGAGGGCATGCTCCGTCAGTATGGCTCCCACGTCGAGGCAATAGACTAGCACCGGTCGTTGATTGCGAAAACCGCTTGATTCACCGCAGGACGTGCCAGGCACGTCCATTGTCGGGAAGTGGATAATATGTGACCACTGACTCAAATATTGTACATTAAGTTAAAATGCTCAAACAATTCAGGTACACATTTTAATCATGGCCTGCCAATACTCGCACAATATCATTTTGCATATAGAAAGGTGCTCTTGCATTAAATTATCACTTCCCGATAAGTTTTATTTTAGTTTGAGTTATCACTGTGAGCTTTTTTTTGGGTGGGTAGCATTTCGTTTTTTGCTCCAGGTAGCACAATGTCTTGGGCCAGCCCTGTACACAGGTAACATGGGTCTGTGCACACAACTTTCTTACAGCCCATGGTACATTTGGGACAGGTGAGGGAAACTGTGTTATACAGTTATAATGGGTGTTATGCAATTTTAGATTGTTCATATAACTGAACTGGCATTGCACAAATGTATGCAATTATACTGCGAGCCTGGTTACATATTAGCAAAATGCCCGCTAAACCCATCCCTATTTCTACAAATATATTTTAATTATTGTCTATGCTGATTAAATGAATGCTATTGCGTTTAATATGAATTGCATTAGCATTGATGCAGTACTTATTATGTTAATTACTAGTTTGTCAGTTGAGTCACATTAGCAAATGCAATGTGATTTGTTTGTAATTGCAGTATGAACAGAGAGGGAGCAAGGAAAAGACAGAAGTAAAGGGAAAGGAGAGTAGCACAGGTGGATTGTAATCATAGCATGGGTCTAATGGACAAGATAGCAGCTAGTGCTGAGAACCCGGACTGTATTGTAAAATGGATTGAAGAAGTCACCTGGGAACTTTCAATGATTTGATTCTGAAGCTCTGGGTTTAACAGATAATTGACGGGTTTCTGGGCTAAACTTCTCTTATGCAAGTGGGCAAATGGCATTGAATTCCTCTTAATTTCCCGCTGGTTCTGCCTACCATTGGGGCAGGCAGGAAATAGGCCCTATCATCAAATTAATATGTAATAGGATTTTTGCTATAGGGTCCTCTGGGATGTCTTCTTACTTTCAGGCACAAGGATTTCCTTACATTATGTTTATGCAGATTTTGAGTGCAACTTTGCTTGGCTCTTGCCTTGATGCACCACACACTAGGCTGATTATCACAAAATAATATTATTTATTTACTTTATGGATGTTGTTTCTTTCAACACAAGTATAGTATAGTTTAAGTTCAAGACAAGCTAACAATCCAACAGTGTTTATGTCAATGTGCAGGGCATTATTTCTCTCCTTTACACTGGTAATAATCTAGCCCAAGCTAGTAAATAGACATGCTTAAAAAGAAGTAACAGCCTCTCTCTGATTATCAAACGCAACACAATAACCATCATAACTAATTAAAGACCTGTATCAAACTAAACATTGGAAAAAGAAGATTGTATCCAATACTCCACTTATTGCCAGGGAAATTACAGTATAAAAGGCAGATGCTTATAAAACTGTCCAAGAATTTATATAAATGATTGATCAGTATTTGTAATCCCTCATGAAGTGGGATGTCACATGAGAAAGTAGAAGAATAGCCCAGATAGGAGTGCACAATCCTCATCATAATGCAATCCTTCCTGGCAACTCCACAAGTCTGCAGTCCAAGATAGAAGAAAAAACACTCCTTTTGAAATATCTCATGTAATCTTTAAAAATAAAAATGTATATGTCCACTTACAGCAAGGGTTTTATTCATGAAAAAAGGAACAAAAGTGCGCTTTGCACAAAACTGTGAAACACAATAAATTAACACCTTTTAGGTGAGAAGTTGAGAACCAGGAGAAACTGAGTCTCCCTTGAGGTAATGCATTCACAGACTTACGGATGATAATGACACATCAGAGCAGGTAACTGTCAGGAGGGATCTGGAATAGTTGATCTTCTATGCAGATAGGCTCCAAGACAGAACAGACAAGTATCCAATTAGTGATAGCAAAAAAACACTTTTAATATAAATAACATCTGCTTACATATGAGGTAGCCTGAAAGTTGCGAGGTGGGCGACACACGACGATATATGCAGGTACTCTTTCAGCAGAAGCTAATTATTATACAATGTATATAAGAACAAAATAAAATGAAAAGTCTCGAGATAAGCAGGTAAGTCCAGTTCACGCTACGCGTTTCGCCTGTTGCGGCTTCGACCAGGTCATACATATTGTATGTGTGTGGTTTAGGGACACACTACTAGAGTGCTGCCCACACTGATTATAGCGCAGGGTAAACCTTTTTTTGTATTTTTTATTCTTGAAACAGGGAATTGATGAGAATTTCAAACTAAAGTCAGCTGAATTGAAGCTTTTTTTTGGCTATTTTGGACTTTGAAATTCCCTTGTCAGTTCCCTCTTTTATAAATGAAACCCTACGCAATTATATACTGCTTTCTCAACACAGTGGTGTTGTTGATACAAATGTGAGTAAATGAAAGTCAACATTCCCCTTCACTAACTAAGAGTATTCCTGATCTCTTATTAGCGACACACCAGTTCCTGGGGCGGACTGGGGTGCAGGGGGTAATTTTTATATTCTAAGCAAAATAATAAAGGTTTAAGACAATTTCCTACATAAAGTGCATTAATGAGCAAAATCCAACACTTTCAGAGAAGTATTGTGTGAAGTGGGCAAGTCTGCATTATGAGTAGAGGTGGTATTGCATGTCCTGTATCACAACTCCAAAATTCAAGGCCAGAGATTCCTTCCCTCCAGTGCATGGATGGCCTGGCATTGGAAACCAGAATGTAAATAGGTACATGTGTGTTATAAAAAGGCGGTGTGACTGATTTATAACTATAGCACAACAAAGAGACTCTCTTCCAAGAGAGTCTCTCTTTTCCAATAGCCGTCTTCATTGGGAGATTTAAATATTTGTCACATTCATTACCACGTGCTTAGCATGTCAAACAAACTATTTTGGTCATTCCTACAAGTGGGGCCCACTGAACCTGCAACATAAGCTCTATAGTTTCTACCTCTTTTACTTCACATTCTCACGTGCCAGAGAATGACATCAAGCTGGTTTATATTATTATTTATTTGTTCCCTCACTTACCACAGCACCCATTTAATTATGTTATTTTGTTATTAGAAATAAATTAAACATGTAGTTTTGGTTAAGTTTGATTTGCACTCATTTGCAATGTGCTACAGTGTGTGATTAGGACTACAGTGCTATGTGGTGCACTGTGTGATTAGTACTTATGTGCAATTTGGTTCAGAGGTTTTGGGAGTGTGATATGGCATATAATGACCATATCAACAGTGTCATATTAAATTGTACGTAGTATGTATGAATGTATATACATGTATACATATTATTGCACTGATGTAACAGCTCATGTTATCTGTGTATGTGAGTATGGAAATAATGACACACTAAGGATATATTTTGTGTGACTAGTTAAATCATATGTGTCTTAATCCACTTCACTATAACTTTGCCATCTTTAAACCCTCTGTACGCATTACGGTAATTTTTCTGGGGAAAGTGCGACTGAATTTGCGCTAATTAACTACTTATCACTAGTGTTGAGCGAACCCGAACCGCACTGTTCGGGTTCGTACCGGACATTACGGTGTCCGTGCCACGAACCCGAACCCGGACATTTCACTGTATGTCCGTGTTGGAGTTTGAGGTTTGGCTATAAACCGAATTGACCTATTCGTATGAATGGGGACTCTATTTCGGTTTATAGAATAGCCAGCAGCATTACATGTATTCTATAAACCGAAAGTCTTTAAACCGACTGTCGTTCGGTTTATAGACTTTCGGTTTATAGAATTCATGCAATGCTATAACTATTCTATAAACCGAAAGTCTATAAACTGAACGTCGTTATAAGAATTTCTTATGAATGGGGACTCTATTTCGGTTTATAGAAAGCCAATAGTATTACATGTATTCCATAAGCCGAAAGTCTATAAACCGAAAGACATTCTGTTTATAGACTTTCTTTTTATAGAATAGCAATAGCATTAAATGTATTCTATAAAACGAAAGTCTATAAACCGAATGTCTTTCGGTTTATAGACTTTCGGTTTATGGAATACATGTAATGCTATTGCTATTCTATAAACCGAAAAGAGTCCCCATTCATAAGAATAGGTCAATTGAGAATCTGAACATCTACTTTACAATTCATTTTAGCTTTTCTGATCAACATTTCAACATATCTATGGATGTACTGTACCTACTGTAACGGACCGTCTACCGGACGAAGTAGACCCTCTGTCCGTTGTGGGAAATCACCTCCTTAGCCCCCAATTACAGCTCAGCATTCACCCAGCAAGTCTTTCCTGGACCCTTGCTCTTTGTACCAAAATAGACAGGACATCTAGCAGTTAGGTACAGCAAGATTGAACTCCTTTATTTGTGATTTACACAGCACATATACACCAAACTGCAATCAGATAACACTTGATTAAACAATAGAAAACTTAAACACATCCCCAGTAAAGCAGTATCTAGCCACTTTAATCTGGAGCCAGAAGCAAGGTAGTCAGACTGGGTGTCTGACATAATTAAACAATGGAAGGCTTAAACACATTACAGACAGGGTCCATAATCTACAGGGAGGTGTTTGGCCCTCAGGCCCCTCCAAGAACCCCAGTCAGGCAGGCTGTCAGAATTCACTTCGTGACATATCTCCTTTTTCGGGGGGAGACTGACACCGGAGGAGCCCCCAGACGGGGTGACTCCTAAGTCAGTCTGTATAGTGGTCTCTCCATGGTCAATCACTGGTTTGCAATCCCCACACTTTTTTTGTTCAAAAATAGAATTTACCCAGCCAACCTCCACCTCTCCCGAAACATACATCTGCCGCTGGGGAGTAACGCCAAATGTTCCTTCTCCCAGAAATCCTTTCAGCCGCTGGGGAGCAGATAGGGTGGCAGGGTTAGCTGGGCTTGATACTATGGGGGTATCCCATTTAGTCCCTGGGAACACTGATGCCAGCACTTCTGCTGGGGAGATAACATCCCGGCAAGGCACAGTTTCAGGGGTATACTGCAGGGAACAGGACAAGGTGGCTGTGGTACCCATGCAAAGGAGTTGGGGAACACTGCTAACTGCCAAACATTCAGGAGACCCAGGTGTGGAGACCGATGTCCCATCCACCCCTCCTGGGTCATTTTCAAAAGGCAAAGGGGTTAAATCCATGGGATGCAGTGGGCAGAGGCCAATTGCACTCTGCTCAGATGCTGGCACCTCTGCCAGGTACAAAAAATCTCCAAGCGGCAGGGGTGGACAGAGGCCAGCGGCACTCTGCCCCATTGCCAGCTCTTCTGCTGGGACATAGGGTGGGTAAAAACCAGGGATTGCGTTCCAATAGGGCTCCTTGAACCCAGGTGGAGGTGGGCACAAGGAGGGCAGGTCCTGTTTGGTTTTGAGGAACGGTGCCAGCAGTTCAACTGGCCATTCAAGGGGTGGCAGGGGTAACGGGTCTGGGGACGTGATGTCAGCCGGGGCCTCCACAGGGGAAATGGGACACAGGTCTGGGGTCTGGGGTAGGGTCAGGCAGGAGCCAGCGGCAATCTGCCCGGATGCCAGCTTTTCCACTAGGTCATCCACGGGGGTAAAGGGGCACAGTTCTTGTGTCAGTGCATCTGCTGGGGGAGGAGCAGCACTGATACTCACAGTCTCATAAGCAGGGGGCTGTATGTGGTGGAGTAGCTGTATGTATGCCTTCTCCAGCTCCTCTTCTTGGGTCACCAAATAGTCCAGGTCAGCCTCCAGTTTGGGCACAGTGGGAATATTTGCCTCCCTTAACTCCCGGAGTTCTTCCCACCGGTACTCTGTATCACTCCCGAAGCCCGGATCCAGCTGGAGATTTTCCAATAACAATCCAGAGCCACCAAAATCATAGCCCTCTGTGGGAGTGTCATCCTCCAGCTCAGGGTATAGCTGTGTGGCATACCACCGTAACGCCCGGTATCCACAATCCAGGACCATCTCAGCATGGACAAGTTCCCCTAACTCAGCCACCCAGTGTTTTTGGGGCTGCTCACCCAGGTATGGCATTCTATCCCTCAGCAGGCTCACATACCATTCCTGGGAGCTGGGGAGGACCTTTCCCCGGTACTCCTGGTCCCGTATGAGAGCGTTCATCCACAGATTCAGGTGGCTGCAAGCTCGCTGTAACATCTCATCCTGCGGGACCGGACCGGTCATCAATTTGTAGTTAACAACCAAGGGGGCTGCAGTACCATCCTGGTACTCCCTGGTCAACAAGCCAGTTTTGCAATATTTATAATCCACAGCCATCATGCCGACTGCTATCCCTTGCTGGTGCTCTGCTGCTTATCCACTGGGCTCTTGCAAGGAGGATCCCACCGCTTGCCACCAATGTAACGGACCGTCTACCGGACGAAGTAGACCCTCTGTCCGTTGTGGGAAATCACCTCCTTAGCCCCCAATTACAGCTCAGCATTCACCCAGCAAGTCTTTCCTGGACCCTTGCTCTTTGTACCAAAATAGACAGGACATCTAGCAGTTAGGTACAGCAAGATTGAACTCCTTTATTTGTGATTTACACAGCACATATACACCAAACTGCAATCAGATAACACTTGATTAAACAATAGAAAACTTAAACACATCCCCAGTAAAGCAGTATCTAGCCACTTTAATCTGGAGCCAGAAGCAAGGTAGTCAGACTGGGTGGCTGACATAATTAAACAATGGAAGGCTTAAACACATTACAGACAGGGTCCATAATCTACAGGGAGGTGTTTGGCCCTCAGGCCCCTCCAAGAACCCCAGTCAGGCAGGCTGTCAGAATTCACTTCGTGACACCTACTTACTGGTGTGTTTGTAAAAATGTCCTCTTTAGATCAATGGAAAGTTTCTGACCCTACCCTTGCAGACCTCCATCTCATACTCATTCAGGTTGGATATGTGTTGTTGTGCCATACCTGTTGATCTTGCATGAGCCTCTTTCATCTTCTTCGTCACCTTGCACTAGCTGCAATATAACAGCAAGACATGCATGAGTTATGTATGTCCTCAGGCAATGTCTATGCATATTATTTCATTTCATTTACTTAAATGTATGTCACATACATTTGTCATATGAATTTTGGTGCACATCTGTACTGTCTAGCTCTTATACCAATACTGGAAGCAGGTTCCTGTGAAGGCATTGGGCCATTCTCATAAATCTGGCTTGAATCCTTGCTAGCAATTTTAAAGAATGCTTTTCACTTCTTGTACAATATTTTAATATGTCCAACCTGCAATATGGATCTGTGACAGATGAAAAATGTCTACTGTGCCATATGCACAATGCTCGCACAACCACGCAAAGATATACAACCTTAGCAAAGCCCAAGGTCCACAAGAATAATCAATGTAATATGTTTTGTCCTTTTAAACTAGATCAATAAGATTTCTGTTTTATAAAAATGAGATGCTCATGACTGATTAATCATCTACCAAGCTGCAGTATAATGTCAACAGATACAAAATGGGCTCTCAGCGCCAGTCATTTACATTGCACTGAAATTGCACAATGTCATGAAGTAAATCCTGACAGCCTGTGTGACTGGGGTTCTTGGAGGTGCCTGAGGGCCAAACACCTCCCTATAGATTGTGGGCCCTGGCTTATGTGCCATCATTTTACACTTTAATATTGTAAGTTAGTCATATTCTGTTAGTAAATTGGTTATGTGTAATGTATAATTCTGTGAGTAGACCACTCTGAAGGATTACAATGTGTCAGTGACAATAATTTTTTAGTTTACTCCAACATCCATTGTTCTGTGTTAACTGGATTTACTGTTAAACTGATTGTGTTGTGTTCATTATGTCTTACTATTTGTTTTGTAATTAGGTCTACTCACTGTATGTTAATTCCTATTTGGTTTGCAGTCTGAAAGTATAATGTATTCCTAGCCCCAGTTAGGTGGAGAACTATCCTTAGTTCCATCCCCCCATTGTTTACTAATGTCTGTCATGTCATGTTTATATCTTTTTATAAGTGTGTTGTTTCACAAATAAAGTAGTTGTTCATTCTTGCTGTACCTAACTGATAGTGGTCCTGTCTGCTTTTTGGGTACAAAGATCAAGGTTCCAGAAAGACTTGCTGGGTGAATGCTGTGCTGTAATTGGGGGCTCAGGAGGTGATTCCCTACAACGGGCAGAGGGCCTACTACGTCTGGTGGACAGTGCGTTACACACAACATATCCATTTTCAATAGCCTTTCAATAACAAAAATAACAAATATAATCCTTGCCACAAAATTAAGCATTTTATTAAATATATTCATAACATGGGACTTTTCACATCACTTATATATTTTTTAATTGAAACTTTTACCAATATTGCACTGGTCTACAGCACAAGCAATCTGTATTTTACTTGCGTCACGTAAATTGATTAATACATTCTCTAATTCCATATCAGCATTTCATATAGTCATTATAAGCAATCTCTGCTGGCTTTTTAAAGAGCTCATAAAGGTCTAGGATGGAAAACCAGCTGCATTGATTCCAGGCTGCATGAACAGAATATCATTACTAGTGATTCTGCTGAAGATAAATAGCAAAATTGTGGCTTGTATAACAAGACGACATTGAAAGGGACAACATAAGTGAATTCTGCAACTGACAAACTATGCTGGACTGAGAGTTTTGTTTTTTGTAGGCAATTAAAGCAAGACAAAGAAACCAGCTATATTCTGCAGACTGCTCTTGACATAGTATTGATTCTTTATTTTACAGTGTTTTAAGCCTATAATTTAAAGGAGAACATAGAGCAATTAGGCACAAATACAACTACCAGCTTTTACTAGTTTGCCAACTGGCCATGGCTAATAAGAAAGCCATTTATATCAATACACACTAAATAAGTTTTCCTATTGTTAAGTTATAGAGCCAATCTTTTCCTAATGATTAGAACACAATTTGATGTAATTCTCACTCAAAAGATCTACGTGATTCTAATGTTGTCAATACTGATGTGAGTGATTACCAAATAATAAATACCTGAATTCATTAAATTGCTGTGAACTTTACAGTTGAAAGAAGATTAACAGTATGTTAGCAATGTCTAGGGAAATAACTTTTAAGTGTTAGTCTAGCACAAGCTTTCTAAGAGCGTGCTTTCTGAAGAAAATAGCCATAGAATTTATTAGAACTATTATTTTTCGTAGTATTAGGAGGGTTAGTATGAGCATATTGAACATTGTGGCTATGCTGAGTCAAACGCATCTGTTCCGTGTTATATATGTGTCCATAAAGCTTGATAAAATGCACAAATAAAACCTCACTGTGTTTTTGTTGTTTTTAAAGGCCAACTGTAGGCAAAACATTTATTTCTGTTTAATTTAAAATTTGCAGCAAGTGTAGACAGTTTAAATAGAAATGCTTTAATGAAAGAATATCAAAAAAGTACAATGCTCAGCCATCTATTCTCCATATAGCTCTATCAGGGGGCTGACATTTTTCAAAATCTGATTTGTATTCTTTTAGTAAAGCAGTTCTATTTAAAAAGTCTACAGTTGATGATAATTTCCATTTGAACATAAATGAATTTTTTGATAATATATGGTCCAATGGCTTACCAGCTCATACATTCTATCATCATTTTAATTTAACTACCCCCACTGAAGATTCTGGTAGGATTAAGCCCCTCCCTTTTTAAACATCGGGAAGCACTGATATACATAATTAGACATGATGTACTACAAATAATGATCCAAATGACCTTTTCTGGTTCCCTTATGTTGCATTTGTGCCACTGTATCACAAGTGTTCCCAGGCACGTGTATATATATATTTTTATTTATTCTCTTTATTTTCTTACCGAAATTGCAATCATATAAAAACACATAAACAAGCATACATAAAATTGGGCATGTGCAGTAACATGTAATTTATCGACTTCCGTTTGAAAAGAATACAATGTTTTAAAACTGTCCTTGAACTAGGTTATTCTATCTTGGTTAACCCCTGTGAGGCAGATTTAACATGTCCGTCTTGATATATCCTAAATACTGCTTCTTAATGTAGCACATCCCAATGTAATACTCCACAACCTATATATATATACACATATCATTAGAAACAAAACCCATAGCGTTGGGGGGGATTGGGGAGAGAGAGAGCACCATAGCTATCCAACAAACAAAACATCAACAAGGTTCCATCTGTTGAACCCACCATCAGAGCAGCTCTAGTTTCTGAATTCACCCATTCCATTTATCTTGATTGTAGTTACGAATATAGTTATGCGTAGCAATTTCACTCTCTATACATCATTGTATCATGATTTGATAGATCAGTTTTTGCCTAATTATTGGAATTGAAGATCTCCAATTTCTGGTAATTGAGAGTTTTGCTGCCAACAGTATGTGTACCACAATAGGTCTACTCTCCTTTTTGATTTAACCCAAAATTAATAAATGCCAATTTGGGTTTCATCCTGATATTCACTCTGCTGATTCTTTTAGTTATTTCAACAAGAAAAATTTTGTCCAGAAAATATGCATCATGTTACCCCCAGCTCTGCTGCACCTCCCAACAATTATCCGTCTGGGTGGGGGACATCTTGGCTAAGACACTGGGGACCAGGTAATACCTATTGCTGACCTTATCTTGCATTTCGCTCAGATTTAAACAATGGACATATTTATATGCTTAGGTTAAGGCCACATTCCAGTCTTTTCTTGTTATTAATTTTTTCAGGTCTTTTTCCCACTTCTCTAATGCTTTAATATCTATGTATTACTATTTGCTCTAGCTATTAATTTTCCACACTTTGCCACCAAGTGCTTTGATTTCTCCTCTTCTATACATTTCTCCAGCTCTATAGTACATGTTATATGTACCTATGGCAAATATTTAACTCTCAGGTTAGTTGAACAGCTGTCCATTGTTCAAGTTAAATTCCTCCACTAGTCTTAGGAAAGTTTTAATGTTATTCCCTTCAAATAGATCCTTTATTTTACGTATGCCTTTAGACCCCTCTATGTCTTCCATATTACTTACAATAACTTGCATCGGGACTACTTTCAGCAGTTTATGCTGCAATTTCAATTTCTTCTTGAATTTAGCCCATATACCTAACCTAATTGGTTTAACACTAATGATTTCTGGCCGGTAATAAATTCTCTATTCCCTGCCTTTGCCATTACCCAGAACATTCCCTCAACATTCTTGCTACCTTTAATTTATTTTTTCAATCTGAAACCATGTTTCTTTTTTGCCTTTGTCCTTTGCGTAACCAAAGCGTGAGCCAGCATGCTGGCCTCATATTCTCCAATAATATTGGGTATTCCCAGTCCTCCCACATTAAGTGTCTCTTCCCTGCCCATATATATTTAGCAAAGGTAGATTGAACCATGTTTAGTGAAGATATTGGTATTTTCAAAGGTAGCATTCTGAAGAGGTAAGTCCATTTAGAGATGACATACACTTTAATAACATTTATTCTGCCCACCATGATATTTCCAGATTTTTACAGTCTTGAAACTCTTTATTTGTCTTTTTTAATATGGGCAAGAAATTGATTTCTAACAATCTAATGGGATCCTTATTGATCTTAACACCTAAGTGTGAGAATTCCTTTGCCCACATAAAAGCATACTTGTCCTTAATCTTTTTTTTGCCCTCAGGGGGGACATTCATAGCCATACCCATCGTTTTTGAGACATTCAGCTGGTAATTTGAAACCTCACAATACTGTTCTATTTCCTTCATAACTTCTGCCAAGGACTTCTCATGTTCTTCTAATCTGATCAAGACATCGTCCACATGTAGATTTAACTTTACCTTGTCCTTCTCCCTCTCCACTCCTTTGTTATTGTTATTTTCCCTATTGCACACACCAATGGCTCCAGTGTTAGTATGCACAATAAGGGGGGATTGCAAGCAGCCTTGTCTTGTTCCATTTTTTATTTCAAATTCCCTAGAATGGAAGACTTTACACTTAGCTCTAGGTTTGGTATAGATTGCCATAATAGAATCAAAGAATCGACCCCCTATTCCAAAGGATTCCAGTGTCTGTTTAAAAAAACTCTAGTTTATGCTTTCTCAGAGTCGAATGCTAACATGACCAATGGATTTTTTTCCCCTACAATTTAAGTCAAGTATGTCTATAATCCTTCTTATATTATTTGTGGATGATCTATTGGGGACAAATCCTACCTGATCCAAATTTATGAGGTTGGCTATTTGCAAACAAGGCCGCATATATTTTTGTGTCTACATTTTGCGAGGAAATTGGTCTAAAATTTGTGGTTTTATCCAGTAATGTGTCTAGAGCACAGCGAAAAAGAGGAGCACACAATAAACTTATGTGCAGAGAGGCACTCTAGAACTATTCAATTTTATGAAAAAATATAGTAAAGCATAGACACTTATATAGTAATAAAAAGCTAATATGTTGTGATCAATAGAGATTAAGACTACAATGCAGGACACTGATAATAGCAAGAAATTGCATCAGAGACGGCATTGAACATAGGTCAGAGCTAAATTGTACCTATGGGTACACAAAAATCATCAGGTGAATCAAGTTATAACGACCTTGAAAATGAAATAAAATAAAATAAAAACACACACATATAATAGGCACTAAAGGGTGCAGTGATATGGCTTTTGCTGACAAGTGCAACCTATTCACGTCCACAGAAGTATAAATTGGTTTTGATCACATACATTTAGTAGCCCCAGTTCTCGTAGTGGTGTAATAGGAGTCAGTGGACAAAACATGCCAATATTCGATAGTTGAAGTCGTCAATCAAAGATATACACAAAATATAAACTGCTTTCTTTTCTATGCTCCGGTAGACGCCCATGTATTGTGAAAAGGGGGAGGAGAACAGAGATAGCGTAATAACGTTACAAAGCTTTATTGGTACAACAGCAAATGGAAACTTACAAACAGACGATGAGATGTTTACGATGAGACGTTTTACGCATGTAAAAATCGATGAATCTGCTAGACAGCCAGATCGGAGGAGTGCTTCTGAACACTAATTCTTCTCAATACACCAGCAAGATAAATGTGAATCACCACAGGCTACACCCCTCTATATTTATAAGACTGTGTATATCTTTGACGGACGACTTTGTATATTTTAGGTTCTAGAAACCAGCTGAAGTCCCCCAATAACAGCAAACTACCTTGCTTAATTCTTTTAGTTTTTTTTGAGTACTCTAGCTATAAGTTTAGTTGGGGGCGTAGATATTAACCAAAGTAGGGAGACGGAGATGACGTAGGCACGTAACGTGGGGGAAGCTCCGGAACTGATAGTGTGATGGAAGCAGATTAAGAAGCATGGAAGGGGAATCTCGATAAGACAAGAAGGATAGAGAGAAAGAAAACGAAAGCGGAAGGTTGGGGGAAGAGAGGCAGACTGATCTAATAAGCTGAAAGCAAAAGTGGGATACAAGTGTTAAGTAAAGGTGAAGTCACAAGAGAGGGGCGACGGAGCGGAGAGGGGATCACCACAAAAGAAGAACACCTGGAAGCATAACGCAGCAAAAGAAGCAAACTACAAGCTGGCCAAAAAAGAGGTGAGCAGGATGCATAAAAACGACAGAACTGCGGGCACAAAACAGCATAAGAAGCAGCCGGATCGTCCAAGCTGCGAACAAGTGTAAGTCTGCAGAGGGGACAATCCAAGCAGCATAAAAATGCAAAGTGGACCATGTAAGTGGTTGAAAGAAACCAGACACTGCAAGCAATAAGAGTAAAAGCTGAGTAAAAAGTTTACTACTATTCTTTTAAACTCTGTATGATAATCTGTATGATAATCTGTAAAGCGTGTGCAGAGCAACAACTAACATAAATTAAAATGTTATTAAAGAAGCATTTCCAAGAAATCAAGATGGACATTGCTAACATTGGGGAACGAGTGGCCAAGATAGAGGAAAAAGTGGGAGGGTATAGAATACGAACAGAATGATGCGAAAGAAAACATAAAATGGCTGGGGGAAAAATGGAGGCACTGGAAGAAATACTAGCAGATAATGAGGACAGAGCTCGCAGGGATAATTTAAGAATTTGAGGCATACAGGAGCAGAACGAGCAAGACAAATGAACCAAACTTTTATTGGAATTATTCCATGACATGGGAGTAAAAGAAGCAAGTGAGGAAGCAATAATAGAAAGAGCACATAGCATATCAAAGCCGAGAACCATCCCAGCAGAAATAACAAGAGATGTGATAATAAAATTTCCATTATTCTGGATTCGTCAGAAAATCTATGTGGCAGCAAGAAACTAAGTTCCAATAGATGACAGGTTTTGGAAAATGCAAGTTTTTCAAGACATATCCGTAGCCACAAGGCAAAAAAGAAAAACATATAAGGCCACCACAGAAGCATTAAGGGTAAAGGAGATTAAATACACATGGGGATTTCCCCCAAGACTGATTATATGGCACGAAGGGAAAACACAGCATTAGATACAGCATTAAAAGCCCAGGACTGGTTTAAAACTCAATTTGGGACAACCCAAGTAAAAGAGGGGGAAGGAGAAAAGAGGAAAGGAGAGAGATAGAGGGTAAAGGGAACAGTAGCCATAGGGGGTAGTATAAAGAGCGGGGGAGGGGGGGGGGAAAGAGGGAAGAAGATTTTTTTTCCCTCTCATTTTTGACTTATTATGTAACCAGGGACTAACATTTATGTTTCATGCCTCTCCCATCCTCTCTTCTAAGGAATATGGAGGTGGGAGAGCACAACTGAATAATTGATGTGGGTTTGTTTGTTTAAAAAGTAATATAATGTAAGGTAATAGATAAAAGTTTGATGATGTATAAAGGAGAAGTTGAATTAAGGGTGTTATGGATTACAAGAGGCACACAAGAGGAATTGCTCATAAGTATCTATTAAGAAGTACAAGTTAAATTAGTATTATCTAAAGAATATAAGAGCTATAAGACAAATTGACTAGCAATTTAGCGAAGATGCACAAGGGACGTTAACATTGTTTAGATAAGAGACTTGAAGTGGAATTCACGGGAAGAGGGGAGAGAGTGAGAGGGGGAAAGAGGAAAAACATAGAACAAACACAGAATGCACAGAGTAAAAGTAAATATAATCATTGAAAGAAGGAGATAAGAAGTACATATAAAAAACATAGTATGGGAAGAAGAGAGGGGCTTTTTTTTCTCTTTTCCTCTGAATACGGTGATAAGCGATGAATGTATAGGGCTCTTGCTTCCCCTCTCCTCCCTTCTAAGGGATAACAATGGAAATGGAAGAGTACAACTGGAAAATGAATATGGGTTTATCTGACCAAAAGGAACATAAATGTATGGCAACTAATAAAAGTGTGACTTTAAGCTAGGAAAAACTCACAAGAGATATTAGTATTTGTTTTAAATAAAAGACTGAAAGTTAAAGAGAGAGAGGGTCAGAAAATAAAAGATAAGAACATAATAAATACAAAATTCACAAAGTAAAAGTAAATTCCACAGAGATAAGGAGATAAGTACACAGGAGTGGAAGGGGAGGGGAAAGGGGAAAAAAAGGCAAAAACACAATATTGGTAGAAAGAGGTTTTTTATTTTTTTTTATTTTGCTGGGGTTGTTTTTTTTTGTTTTGTTTTTTAGGGACGTAAAGCATAAAGTCACCAGAGGAGGAAGTAGAGGCTAAGAGAGAAAATAAAAAATGGGTATGAAATAATTAAAGAGGGGAGGAGAGAGGAAAAGGGGGAAAGGGAAAGGCGAAGGAAATACCCAACCGTAGAAAGCAGAGGGGTTTTTTTCTTTCTCTCTCCTCCTGCTATATGTTTTAACAATGGAGATAATGGCAACACTGGGTCAACACTGGGTCAAAAACAACACTGGGTCAAAAACAATTGTGTGATATTATAGCGCTCCATCTACTTTTTGTATTCTGTAAATCTAGACCAATAAATTTTGTGGAAAAAGCACATTGTGTGCTTTCTCTCTGTAGCTAAACTAAATGACTATAATCCTCTGTTCTGCACACATAACATACAAGTGGAATTAATTTAATTGAAAAAGGTGCAGTATTTTGATACTTCATGAAAAAATGTATCTCTGTACAATTTCCTTAAACAAAGGAATACATTCTTATTGCTAACAAAAGCAAACGGTATATACGGTAATAAGAAAAAAATAAGTCATTCAAAACACTCACCTTCCTGGAAAATGACTTGCCAGTAATATAAGATCAAGCAATTAGATGGAAATGAGGCAGAATTAAGTCTGCTAAAATCACAATAGCTGCCTTGTTTTGTTGAAATTGAAAAATTCCCCACATTATATACAAATTACTGGAAGAGATGCCAAAAAAAACCTATTTTTAGTAGTTCATAGAGTTTGAAAATAAAGTTAAAGTTAAAAATCATACTTTTTATTTTTTACAAATGCGTGCATTAAATCTGGTAAGGTTAATTGCGGATTTAAACTTGTGCAACAAAACTAAATTAGACGTTAGGCTTAATTATATACTAAGGAATGTAAATATGCCTGTATCTTTATTTAAAAGATTATGATTTGTTATTTGTATAGTCCCTAACTCTGTCAACATTTATTTTTCTGGTTACTGTGGAACTTCAATATTCCACACCAAATGCTGAGGATAATAAGCAATGAAAATGTCTTTGTGAAGACATTCACATTCTTTTTTATGACTATTGGTAGGTATCATTTGTGTTTTTATGTATGGTTGAACTGTCGATCTCAAACTTCTTTGCCTGATTTTTACTGCAGCTATGTTAACCATTTTGACCATCTCATATAAACTTGATATGTAAAGTATACAGTTTTTAGTAATTATGGTACTAACACCAATCAATAGAAAGCTAAGGTAAAATAACATTGCATCATTGTTATTTTTAATATCATTTGAAATTTGCATCACAATTAATAAAAATTAAAAAAATATATATCCTGATAGTGTTTTCTGAACAGCTTTCTGTTATATACTAATGTCTGGTGTGAGCAGAGGCGTAACTGGAAACCACAGGGCCCCGATGCGAAAAGTGCCTGGGAAAAGTGCCCGCCCACCCTTTTGTATAACACATACAGATACAAACACGGACACACATGCTAATAAACAGACACACAGAATGACACACATTTAAATACACAGAATGACACTTCTACAGATACAAACACTGACAAACATACAGATACACAGACTCACACTGATACACATGTGGATACCCATACACACATACAGACAGACATCCATATAGACGCACATGCAGATGCACATACACAGAATGACATTCATGCAGATATACACAGTGACACACATACAGACACATAGGGGCACAGACTGACATATGCAGACAAACAGATACACATACAGACACACATGCAAAGAAACAGATACACATGCAGACAAACAGATACACATACAGGCACACATGCACAGATACACATATAAACATGCATGCAAATACACAGGCACACTTAGTGACATTCCGATACACATACAAAGAGATACACATACAGACCCACATGCAGACATACACACAGACACCCATTCTCTTACACACAAACTTTTTTTTTAAAGTTAGTCACCCTCCTGTTTCCTACCTTATAGGTGACTTCCCTGGAGTCCAGTGGCTGCCTCATGATGATGGGAGTCAGAGCTCCCACTCTGACTCCCTCCCCAGCGGTCTGTTCCTGCGGCGCTTTGTTAGCTGGGAGAAAGAGGAAGTGACGGCTTCTTCCCATCGCTGATGTCATACTGGGGCCCGGTAGCACTCTTAAAGCACCGCAGCGCTGACCAGGCAAGGGAAAATCTGATGTGCCACCACCACAATGCTGGTGGGCACCTGGTTGCAGGGGTTGCAGGGCTGCCAGGCCCCTGGAGTGACAGGCCCGGTCACAGCTGCAACCCCTGCTAAAACGGTAGTTCCGCCACTGGGTTTGAGGATGTTCAACTCAAGTCAAATATAGAACCGGTCTGCTCCTTTTCTTTATACTTTTGCTTTCAAGCTACTGGTGTGTCATATCAAGATGACTGAACCTAAAAGATAATACCTGTGATTTTAAAAGTCTACAAAACTCTGTGTTACCCTTCTCTTCATTGTGTAACATTCATTGATATATTAATCATTTTAATCATCAGAGCTATCCAATTTCTTTACAATTCAATATTTCTTTGACTCATGACTTTTCTATGTAGGCTGGAGTCTTAATGGTAGGAAACATTTAAAATACTTACAACATCAATAATTGTGTTCTTTTGCATTAGATAAAAAAAATTGCAAAATGGATGGGCCATTTGGCCAAAGAACAAACAAGCCTGAGCTTTTTAGCTTGATGGAAAAATAAATGGATGAGCCACTTGGACAGCACTAACTATTTTTCAATTTGTATTAAAATAAAGATATTTCAAGAGGATTTTTTAATATACAGTTAAAGCAGTGATTTTATGTACTAAGATGTACTAAGAAGGGGAAAGAATATATCAAGCTGAACAAAAAAGTAAATTTTAATAAATGATGGTCAAAATAACATCTGGTATAGACACATAACAGACAATATGCCATTAAGTGAAAAAAACAACATGAAGGTTATACAAAGTGTGATAAAAACAAACAATTGGTGACTGCCTCTGTTAATTTATTAATTTAAGGAGCAATAGATTTCAAATGAGACTTTTATTGTCTTCATTTCACTTTATAATTGCGTGAAACGCGTCAGGCTTTGTTACCGCTCTGATTGCCTTCTCACCTGTTAGTTGCGGCACCTTTTCTACTTTTGGATTTAATAAGTTACAACAATACTTTAATTACAACATGGATCGCCTTGAAACAAAAAAGAGAACGCACATGATAGTAACTCCCAATGTGGATTATCTTGACATAATAATAGCAAAGTATTGTAAAAGAAAGGATACATTGAAATGTATCTAATTTCAGGGGATTTCCTGGGGAATTCATTTTGTTATCCAACACCATGAGACTCATTTTATGAACCTTTGCCGTTCTGATCTCAATAATAGTAAACTTGTCAGATAAGCTATTTTTTCCAGCTTAAGATGTGGGTCAGATACTAGAATTTATGGATACAGCATTACAGACTCAAATTCAAAAAAATAAAGAAATCCTTGGATCATTAGCAAATGTCCATAGGCCCAAGTATAAAGTTGGTGGGATTCTCAGTACTGTTTAATCAAATTACATTTTTTTTAACATAAGAAATAAATTATAGTGTGTGAGTGATAAAATTCTGAATATGGCGTTGGTCACCCATAATAGACAAATGCGTTTTTTTTTTTTTACTGCATATGTATAGTATTAAACAGAGGAATATGGATGAATGTCCACTGTTTCCATCTGTGGTAAAGCAGACATAAATATATGAAAATGTGGATCAACAGTCATATATTTTAAGCATGCGTGGGATAGACACAAGGCTATCCTAGCTATAAGAGCGGGAACGGGGGACTAATAAAAGTACTCAAAAAAAAAAAAATTGGGCAGACTAGATGGACCGAATGGTTCTTATCTGCCGACACATTCTATGTTTCTATGTTTCTATGTTTCTATATGAAATTAGGGAACAAACAGGCCAATATACTATTCGAATTTGCTTCAACCCATCGTAATGTGAATTTACTCAGGGTCTACAACATTTCACCATGTAAAGTTTAGCTTGAACTTGTGTTAACCTTTCTTTTATTTTATTTAAAATATGTACCATGTTAGCTTATGCAGCTCGACTAAATAATAATATGCTGAGAACAATATAAGCAAAATGTTTAATCCGGATTGTGTGCATGTCCCTGAATGCACTAGATAACAATACATAATAATATGTTTTTTTTATATAAAATAAAATCCAACTTTATCATCAGTCTTGAAAGTATGACAATGTGGCTGACAGATTACAGAATACACTATTATAAGTCATCTTTCTAAATCCCTTAAAAACATTTTCTTTCCGGTGAATATAATGTAGGATTTCAAATTTCCCCAACCAATATTCTTGTAAAGCCACTGCATTTTTGTCAGGGACCTGTCTCGTAAACCACAAGTGATAAGTTGTTTTTTTTATGTCTCAGAAAAGATTGAATTTATATTGGACAATCAAGGGCAAGGAACAAAGTGGTTTAATTATGAGCAGACTCAACTTTTGACAGAAAGTAAATTTAATTAAATATCTGATTTTGTGTTTAAAGATGCGTGACATGACTTGTTTGAATTATGAACCCTGGCAGGAGAATTGATGCCTCATAATCTGTTGATGTAGGTGCTGCATTTATCACAAGTTTAATTATTGGTATTTCAAGAAATATCAGATGAGCCATATTTTACTTGTAAACAGCTTTGTACATTTATATGTAGGTATATATATATATGTACATGAGGGGATTTATGCTACTATACTACCAATACCAGAGTACACACCTCACGTTCCTTTCCTTACACCACCTGATTCAGGACACCCTGCTGGTGTCAGTGGTATATGAGGTGGAGTAATAAATATATGTATTATTTTTTAGTAAGTAAAATATATTGTAGGTAGCAAGAGGACAATTATGGGGGTTGAAGAGTGAAAGGGAGTTTAGGGTAATGATGGCAGCTGTGGTACAATATACAGGCTGAATTTATAATTATTACAGAGAATATGGGAGAATACCAGAATGTCCTTTATAATTATTACAGAGAATATAGGACAATACCAGAACTTTACTTTTGCTTAGAGGAGAGAGTAAAATCATCTATTGTTGTTTTTGTATCAGTCAGATAAATGGCAAGAGCATCAAAAGTGAGGCACGCCCTGATGAAACCATGAACAAAAGCTCAAGATTTAATATTTTGGGCTTTTCTTTTGCACAAAAATGTTAAAACTGCATGACTCTAGGAGTACGTAGAATAGGATTTAGGTGAGGTTACATGAAGTTTTCATTTTTGTGCAGGGCCAATATAAAGAGCTCTCCAGTGACCTATTCACTAACAGAAATGTACAAAGAACAAGAGGTCACCCCCTGAGACTGGAAGAGCAAAGATTTCATAGACAGCAAAGGAATGGATTCTTTATGGTAAGGACAATAAAGTTATGGAACTCACTGCCAAGAGAGGTAGTGCTATCAACTACAATATGTAGTTGTTTTTTTTAGAAAAGCGGAACATACAGGGCTATTAATAATAGAGTAAGCATTAATAACAGAGCTTATTGATCCAAGGAGAAATATGATTGCCCTTTGGAGTCAAGAAGGAATTTCCTAGCTTCCTAGGAGGCAAAATTCGAAATAACTTCCTTAGGGGTTTTTTGCCTTCTTTTGGATGAAAAGCTGGAATGATATGTAGAAGGGTTGAACTTGATGGACTTGTGTCTTTTTTCAACCTACATTACTATGTTACTATGAGACATAATTATAATTTATGCAGGGCCAATCCTGGTGAGTTTCTCCTGCTAGCCTTATTGATCTTTCATAGTACTTTGGTAAATCTTCAAAGATTCCTGAGGGCCAACTGTGTGTATAGTTCAGTCAGCAAGATGAAATCTTAATTTTACCTCAACCCACTTTTAGTTCAATAGCAATGCAATGAGATATTCCTTGCTATCTTTTGAAGAGCTCATACACAGTAGAAATAAACAGTGGGTTCAGGATGCACTAGTTCTATCCATTCAGACCTGGACAGCACAGTACAATGTTCCAAATTTGAACATAACATAAAATAGCCAACTGCCATATTCACTATGGTACACAGAAGTGGTTGCATGAGCAATACTCAGGTACATTCCTCCCAACTTCTTCCCCATGCTGGGGATGAAGCTGTGGAGGTCAAGAGCCAGCAGTATGAGTTCTCTTGTACAAATGCATACTATCATCTTGTCTATCATTTGCTGTTTAAATGTAAATTTTAATATTATCATATAGTTAAATTAATTAGGAACGAAGTTTGCTGACAATACAATATACCTCAAATGAACATGATTGATCCTAGAAATGATATAAAAAATTCAAGGTGAATCCCTTTGATATATCTATAAATCAAATAAATCAGTAAACATTCTACATTTGTCACCTTCCCCTTATGTTATTAAATCATTAAATCACAAAGCTGCCAAACAAATATTACATAAAAAGGAAAAGTATCACTAGACTATAATAAGTTCAGTAACATATATCTGGAGGGCTCTGAGGTTTATAAATGGAAGGCTGGAGTCACTATTCAGAGCAGGACAGATTTTAATGAAAGATGATATTAGCAATAAAATGTTTTTCAAAACAGAAGGGTTGTTTTCCTTAGAAGGTTAAAGTCCTGGCAAATAAGGGCAAAATGTTGAATGAATTCATACAGCTGAAATGTATTACTACATAAAACTGCCCATATAGCCAAAGAGGATATAGATAGATAAACAGGCTGAAAGATTATGACTCTACTCCATATAAAGTAGATTTCTTATTATTATTTCAGTTAATATTTTAAACTAGTTTTATAGTATAAACATTATATGATACATACATACCCACTAACTGTACAGCATTAGGTGGGTTACATGGGCAGTAGTACTGACACACCCCAGCTCCACCTCCCACCAGTACCAGGAGAAGACATTTGGAGGTATGTGTGTGCATGGAATTATATAAGTTCTTCTATCATATGACACTATGTGACTTTATAAGCATGGAATTATAAAGGTTCTTCTATCATATGACACTATGTGACTTTATAAGCATGGAATTATAAAGGTTCTTCTATCATATGACTCTATGTGACTTTATAAGCATGGAATTATAAAGGTTCTTCTATCATATGACTCTATGTGACTTTATAAGCAAAATCTTTACACTGGGAATTATTTTCAAGGAATTGTTCAGTAAATGGAAATTCTTTCATTGGCAAAATGAAATATGTTAAAGAATTTCATGCAAGTCAGCTCCCCTGAATGAAATGTAATTAAATCCTGTTCAACGAGAATTTATGAACAAGGTTCATTTTTTGTACTCTTCATAACAGTGCTGATTAGTTTAAGTTCACCATTAAAATTAGCAAATTAATAACTTTCTGTAGATGAAAGATGTTGGAGGGATTTTGAAAGTAATCTATTTTAACTAATTAAGAGATAATTCAAAAAATCCCGACTGTGTTTCAAACACATTTTGAAATAAAGAATTGTGTCTTTTCAATGAAACTACCAATTTGTGGCACCGCTGTAAAGTCTCCAAGGTGGTATTAAAAAATCAGGAAAATTAACAGACCAAGAGTTTACCAATCTAGTAGAATCTATGATCTTAGTAAGTTACTTTTGGCCAGTATTATTATATAACAATTATATTCTGTTCATAATTGGCATGTTTATTTGTATTCATTTATATGTGAAGAATAGATTAAGATTTGGATAATTTAACGTATGTGCTGGAGAGCAAATCTAGTATAATGTTACATCCTTACTGAACATATAAAAACAAATACCTGTTGTTACAGGTAACCTAATATCAAATAAAATTTTGATTAAAGTGTGAATATCCCTAAAAACCTGGGAAAATTAGAGGAGATTATCACGCAACAAACGCCAGAATGTAAGCATCACCAGGAAGATTATATTAATAACAAGGTCTATACCTCGCAAACAGGACGTCATAAATTTAGTCGATCTGGTAAAAAAAAAAAAAAATCGATTGTTAAACAG
The DNA here is from genome assembly GCA_036172795.1 of Pelodytes ibericus. Taxonomy (NCBI): domain Eukaryota; kingdom Metazoa; phylum Chordata; class Amphibia; order Anura; family Pelodytidae; genus Pelodytes; species Pelodytes ibericus. Next base: position 67,803,936 of record CM069862.1, read on the forward strand.
TCCTTGAACCCAAAAAATTGGGTTCCAGGACTACCAATCTATTACTACCAATATTTTATATGTTCCCAAAACTGGAAGCCCAAGAGGAAGGGCAATTGTCTTGGGCATTGGCTGACTTAATGAACACCCATCAGAACTGATCAATGTAGCCTTTGGTGTTCAGACTCAATTCTCATTTTAAAGACACTGGACATATTCTAGGTGTCCTTCATTATGTGAAATGGCATCATTCTTGTTAATGGGTGACCCTGGATGTCATGTCACTGTACTCGGGTGGTGTCACTGTATTTGGGTGGTATCTTTTTTCCTGGACCACCAAGAAAAAACGTGTTCATTACTAAACCATGGCAATGGTGGAATAAGTAGAAAATTATACCATAAGAAAAATAGAGGCAATACTATTCTGCATGCCACATCTTCCCATCCCATTCACACTATAAAGTGTATATCAACAGGGCAGATTTTGCAGGTTTGTAGGAACTGCAGTACATGGGATGACTTTATCCATGAATCTTGCTAGCTTAGAGATCACTTCCTTAAACAGGGTTTCCCACTATAAATGATGTCATGAACTCTGTGCCACACAGCCCTCAGTTTGACTTAAACAATCGACCTGGGAGCATCATGCCTCTATTGATCTAATGGCCAGGAGACTGAGGGAGGTTCTAGATAATGACAACGAGGAGAGACCCAAACTTAGGTCAACATTTATTTGGTATGCTGTGAGGGAGATAGTAGTAAATGCACTATTCAGGGCATCAATAAAGTGCTCCTTAAACATAGTGGCAGTGATTTGACTAAGAGACTAAAATTTCCTGAGGCTAAATGGATCTTTGAACTTAAAACTAGGAAACCAATAGGCTTAAATCAAGAATCTGATGCATTGTGTTTTGTGTAGAACCATGCTTTATGGCCTATTTATCCTATTTTATACTAAATAAGAATACTGTTGCCCCAGTCAATAACATCTGCCTGATTTTAGTGTTGTGCCCATATTCATATCTATAACTATTCTTATACTGATATTTGTGTTTATACACAAAAAATCAAATACACTGAAAAAGAACAAATAGGGGGTTATGTATAAAACCAGAGAACAAAGTTGTGTGCACTGATGTATAACGCTAACTCACAAAAACATTTGCAACATATTTGTGTGGGTCCCGCACTTTTGGGGCGTCCTGGTGCTTCTCGAGTGCCTGGGCTTTTAGCACCAGATCATACCATTTATAAAAAAAAACAGGCCCGAAAAGTGTTCGAAAACATCTGCTAAAATCCATTTTAGCAGGGGCACAATTTCTCCACACATGACAATGTATATATGTACAAAAAAGATTCAATCACCATTATACGTAAGAAATAGTAATTGCGCCTCAATTGTATTTTCCCACCACTTTCATGAGTGGGATGTTTTATATTTAACCCCATAGGGTTGGGAAATGATTTGTAAACAAAATAAAAGTAAATACTCAAGTGATGCAATGAAAATATGTGAATAAAAGAGTAAAAAAATAATAATAATTGTGTAAAAGTTTTTTTTAAATCATGGTTTTCCCACTGTTGAGGTAACATGTAACAAGGAAAACAGTACACTTTAAATAGCTATTTGATATTGAGATACAGTTAATATCACAATGTAACTTTTAATCTAGTGTGAATGTATCCACCAATAGACAACATATGAGTGTGTTAATTTTTGGCAAGTATTAAATTGAATAGTTCAGTAGCATAGCAACATTAAGGAAACATACACTCTAAGGTATAGCAACTGTATTCCTCCAGCAGACAAGGGTGATTTCAGAAAACCCAATTACGGTAACTCAAAATAAAGTAGTTTGGAAGAAGTTGATGAACCACAAACTGGAGAAGACGAACCTGAACTGCTCCTACCAGTGTTTATACATACACTCACGGACCAGATCACCGATTACATCCCTTCTGGACAATATGAAAGGAGAGGAAAAACTCTATAAAATAGAAAAAATAGGCATTGGAAATGTGGCTAGATTTATATAATGACACATATCAGTTATACAAGAAAGGTGCACTTTAACAATTTAATTCTGCATCTGTGCATTTTTGATAATAGTAAAGAAATTCTCTACTCCTGATTGGAACTGAAATCGAGAATTGTAGATGTACATTTGTAGATTTTTTTGTTTTTGAATATTTATACTTATCTATTCTTTTTAGTACATGTATTTATTTAATTTATTGTTGCTACAATAAATATCACAGCAATTGCGTTCTGGAAAAATTTAAAAAATATATTAAAAATGCAAACATGTTAATTTTGCAATAAAGCTTTATGATTCACTGGATAGATAGGAGTTTAGAGATATATTAATTGTTTATTTGAGAATTTAGCTTAAACTAGATTCAAAATGACTGTTTTTATTATTCATAACAAAGTAGATCACATTTAATGCATTTACTATTCTATTTATGGTATTTTATTTGTGAATAAAATATTGTTGCTACAACTGGACTTGTCAACTAAGAAAATGTTTCATTAATCAACACATAAAATAACACAAAATAAGCTTAATAATGTTTTTACCATGATATTTTATTTGTGGATAATACATTGCTGCTTAAAGTGGACTTGTCATGTAAGAGAATGTTTCATCATTCAACAGAGCATAAAATTAACGAACATGACATATAGTTAACAATTCACTAGATAACTTTTTTAATAACAGATATGCACTTACATTTCTTTTCTCGAGTGTTTAGAGCATAACATTTCCGAGCATGCAGTTTTTCTTGCTTAGCTGATAAGTTTGCATCATATCATATCTTGGTGAGTTCCTCAATGTGAAATCACCTTGGTTAAAGGACCAGTTTAAACAATATAGTGCAATACATTGGATAAACAGTGGTATAAGCGCTGAGAAAGAAGACTGTATAGATCATGGATAAACATAAATAATAAAAACACATATACACGTAAAGGTTTCACCGGGTAGAATGTTATAGTAGAACTTTGTTGGTAAAAACTGGAGCCCTGACATGTTTCGCCATCAGGCTTCCTCAGAGGATTCCAATTTACAATGATGCAAACATCTTAACTATGAAAAGAAAAGGGAGAAAAGAATGGTATTGATGAGAGCCCTGGAAATAATGCAAATTGTTTTGGAGATAAAAATATATATAAATAAATGATGGAAAAAAATATATAACATTTAAAAATAGTATATATACATATACATACATGTGGGAGATATATAAAAGGGGAAATCAGACTAGTAAAATGTAGTTAAATTAATATTAGGGGAAGGGTGTCTTTTTCTTAAAATAAGATGAATTTAAAATGAGAAAAGTGGGTTGCATCTTTAAAAGGTTTTTTTCTATTAATTAAAAAAAAAGATTTGTATAAACCAATTTCTATAAAATGTTTAATGCAAGTGCTAGAGATTGTGATAGTTAGCCTTTCCTTTATTATATATTGTTAAAAGAGGGGTATAGTGCTTGCTGGGACCGTGAGTTTTTAACAGTCTTAATAGGTCAGGTCAGATGAAGGACTGAATAAAATAATGTATGGTCAAACAGAAAATGATAATTTCACACATATATACATGTATACACATATATGCATGTAGGTATACATGTATGCAAATGCATACATTTGTACAGAGATACATAGTTTTATAACATTTAAGTAGCAGTGTATTTTACCAAAACATTTTAGCTAATTAGTACATATATATGGACACAGGAAAACTAACAGTTGTACATCCCCTCCCCCCAAAAAAATCCCAAAGTCATGATAATTCAAACTAAAATGAAACATTTAAAGAAGTGATAATATAATCCAGAAACACCTCTCTATATGCAAAATTATATGGCACGAGAATTGGCTGGCCATGATTAAAATGTGTAATCGAACTATTTGAGCATTTAAACTTAATGTACAATATTTGAGTCATGTTATAGGTCAGTGGCATCATATTGTGTTTTGGGGAATTGCACAGCTTCTTTCTTAATAATGTTTTTTTTACCATTTCTTTCTGTTCACCTCATGTGTGAGTTCTTAGAAAAAAATATTTTATTTTTCTATGCCAACTAAAGCACTTCTTAAATACATAACAAAAAATCTTTTTCAAAGAGCTCACCCATAAGGTAAAAAAAGAGTAATGGTAAATCCTTATTATGATAATAGGCTGTGCAATTCCCTAAAACATAATATGACCAGTGAACTATAACAATATCCAGATAGATATAGTCAGTGCAGAGGAGTTAACCCCTTGGTGGCTAGACAGATAAAGGCAGTATCAGAGGAGTTAACCCCTTGGGTGGCTAGACAGATCTAGGCAGTGTCAGAAGAGTTAACTCCTTGGGTGGCTAGACAGATAGAGGTAGAATCAGAGGAGTTAACCCCTTTATCCACACGCTCACACAATGACAGACAGTCTGTCACTCACACATATACACACTCACATACTCTCACTCACACTGACATACACACACACTCTCACTCAAACTGACATACACACACTCTCACTCACACTGGCATACACACACTCACTCACACTGATATACACACACACACACTCACTCACACTGACATACACACACACACACTGACATACACACACACACACACTGTCAGTTTTTAACTTACCTGCTCCAGGCATCTTGTTGCTTTGAGCTCTTCTTGTGAAGGAGGGACTGAGCCAATCACAGGAGGCTTCTGAACTTCTATCAAGCTCCCCCAGACACAGGGAAAAAAAAAAGAAAAAGACCGATGCATGAAGCAGAAAAGTGCTGCCTCTGCCAGGGTGCCATCTGGGGCAGCTGCCCTAGTCTGCCCCATTAAAGGGCTGGCCCTGGATATGAGAGCACTCTTGTCAGAGATGTTTGTGTCAGGGAATGATGAGCCTATTTAACCCCTTCACGACAATGGATGTGTCAGGCACGTCCTGACGGGAATTTCTGCAAGCGTTGATCAACGATTGCGAAAATTGCTGTAACAATGCTGATCTATTGCTGCATGCTCCGTCAAAATGGCTATGCCCTCTTGTGGTCAGAGCTTCGGAAGTGAAAGAAAATTCACTACCGTCGCTCTGAATATGGTGCTTGACTGCCCCTAGAGGCAGCAGGCAACATTGCAATGTTAAAAAAAAAAAAAGATTAATTAGCTAAAAACTGGTATTCTGGTTAGATTAGCCTATAGGGTTAAAGTTAAATTAAAATTAAAATATATTAAGGGATAGTATAAGGGTTAGAGTTGGGGTTAAATTTAGTGTTAAGGTTAAATTTAGGGTTTGGGTTGGGGTCAAAATGTCAATATAGGAAAAAAACAATATTTTTGGTTTTTGCCCCATAACTCGCTAAAAAATACTGAAAAATATGGAAACATGCATATTTATGAACTCGGGACAACGTTTAGAAACTATTTAGATGGGTTCTTTTTTCATGATTGTACTTGTGTAAATTATATTTTAGGTCAAATTTAGAAAAAGGTTTGTTTTTTTTAAATTTTCATCAAATTTTATGTTTGTTTTTTTTAGTAAATTATAAGATATGATGAACATAATGGTATCTAATGAAAGCCCTTCTTATGCCGATAAAAACAACCTATAATTTGTGTGTGTATAGTATGTGAGAAAGAGAAAAATTACAGCTAAACACAAACACCCCAGAAATGTCAAGACAGCCATTGTCCCCAAGGGAAAGTCAAGGTAAAAATGACTTGTCACTAAGGGGTTAAGTAATAAAGGGTAGTCTTAAGTGGGGGGGATGGTGCAGTGTAAAGTGTATAAAGAGCTGGGGGTTATTACTTGTAAAGAGTTACAAAAATATTAAGGGAGGTATTGTCTTGTTTTTCTCTTTCTCATAATAACGTTACTAACTTACAGTGAATCAGTATGCTTCAAACAAGTTGTATAGCCTATTTATTTCCTATTTTGAAATACCATTAAGTATAAAGAGAGAAAAAGATAAAGTAGAACAAATATCTCTTGAGAGAGAATGGTACTATGGGAGTAAAGTATATATAGGGAGAGAAACACAACTGTACTGTGGAAAGAAAGATCAAATACTGCTGTGTGTAACTGAGCTGTCGTCTACCTCAAAGCAAAAGCAAAAATCAAAAGATAAAGCTGACACAATGCCTTAAAGCACAAAGAAATTGCCACTTGATAGAAAATGACACAATCAAAGAATACAATAGTTATTAACTAGTAACATATGATAACTCAAGTACAATAAAGAACTATCACAATATATATTCTTCTGTTGTCAAAGTATTCCCAATGGCATGGTGTATGCAAACATACAAGAGATTTTATACAGGGAAATATATTACATTAAATGGAATTCAATGTGCTACTCACATATAACTGTCATAGGTGTAAATAGTGGAGAGTAAGCATTGACCTTCTTTGAAACATAATGTGGATCATCTATTCATTTTGAAGTGTCTCGGTACAAGATATGGAAAGGGGGAAAGAACTGGTATTGCTAAAAATGCTTATTCATGACATGTTATTTAAAAAATGCTTACGTGGTTGCGGCTAAAACTATTTTGCATTAATGGATTAACCATGAACACCGAAACCGAAACCGAAATTTAGCACTATTCAAGATCCAACTATTCCTTGGTTTGGCTTGAATCTGATACACATAAAGAAATGGGGCAAATTTTATGAATGCAGACGATGACATTGTAGTAGAAAACGTTATCATGGCCTTCCAGCAGACCAGGGCCGGCCCAGGACATTATACTGCCCTAAACCACACACCCCCTCCCAAAAAATAAGAAAAAAGACCACAGTCATGATAATTAAAACTAAAATGAAATTTATCAGGAAGTGATAATTTAATGCAAGTACGCTTGTCTATATACATAGTAAAATGAACTACTGAATTGCCCTGAGTATTGGCTGGCCATAATTAAAATGTGTGCCATAAATGTTTGAGCATTTAAACTTAATGTACAATATTTGAAGAAGTCATGTTATAGGTCAGTGGTCACATATATTTTAGGGAATTGATCAGCCTATTTTCATAATAATTTTTTACCATTACTTTCTTTTCACCTCGTGGGTTAATGTAGGATACCCGAGGATCTCCTACCCCTATTATTTATTAACCCTAAATAATGTCTCCCAAAGACACACTGAATATGATGACTCATATAGTTTATTCATATATTTTTGGTTTCATTCTTACATTTTGAATGGTTCTACTTTATTTTAAATCATATACTTATGAGGGGGGGGGGGGGGGGTTATATTGCTATCCTGATCATAAATTCAAGACACATCTTTATAGCTACAATTAAAATCCCATCTATTCATGCTGCATCAAAGCATGATACCGGTCAGAAACATTTGAACCTGGGCTTTGTTTCTTAATTTATTAGTTAATAAATCATGTGAACAATAAATGGACAATTGATTCAGACAGTGGATAGCTGTAAGTAACGGTTGTATATAAATATCCAGCAATTGATGGCCGTCTCTCAAGCTTACACTGGAATCCACACAGGGATTACTCCTTACTAGTACCCTGCTGGTATCTGTAAAATACACAGATAACTCATTTGCTCGTGTTTCTAAATCTTTCCATACAGTTTCGCTCTCTGAGGGTGAATGTGTGCGCTCTGCAATAAATAAATACCTTGACATAAAAGTGTTCCAATTAGATCTAAGACCTGTCAGTGCTATCATATAGTGAAATATAGCCTACATTACATTTAGGCTGATAATGACAATACACAAAGAACTGCTCCTAAATACAGTAGTAAATATCTTGGATGTAAAAGGGTGACAAGGAAAAGTCAGGGAAATGATCACTATTGTAGCTATAGCAGTCACTTGATATTCATGTACAAAACTTTGGTGATCTCCCTTATATGACACACTGAATGGAGTTAGTGCTAGACAGTAAATTAATAGGCATCCTTGACCTAATGCCCCCCTCTAATGCCAAACCGAAAGCTCCCTGGTTCAAGCCCTGCAATTGACAGACTCAGCGAATCAGATGTCTCTTTAGGCATTTGAAATCTCATCCCTACAGGGATGATTATTTTTTCTATTTTTGGGTAGCTTTTATATATATATATATATATATATATATGAGGACTCAAGGGCAGTGCGAATTGTCAAGGGACTTGACTCTGGCCCCATGTTTATTTCAGGTGGAAGGGGCATTTGGTCATCTTCTGGCCCCATGCATTTTATGGCAGGCAACATTCCTTGCCCCAATTACATTTAGGGGGCTGGGGGTCATTGTGCAAGCCCACAGCCTATGTATCCATATGGCAAAGAAGAAGACACTAGGGCATTGGGGGTGAATATCGTTCCGTAGCATTGAATTAACACTTTTGAGGGAATAACTAGGATTTCTTTTTTTTTTTTAAAGCCATTATTATGTAGCACAATACTTGTGCTTTAAAGGACAACTGTAGCAAACTGTCGCAAAAAAAAAAAAACATGTTTAATTGAAAGATTGATTTTTAAATAAATTATTTAAGGAAATAATACAAATTAAGTACTTAACTGAGACTTCTTTACTCCATATAAATCTTAGGTCAGATCTTCACTCACCTTGGCTCAGATGAACTAAGATCTGACCCATCTGACCAAAGATTCTAAACAAAATGCTTGCCTCCTGGTAGAGCTATATGGAGTAAAGAAGGCTCAATAAGCTACTTTATTTCTATTCTTTCATTAAAGCATTTCTAAATAAAATGCACTTGATGTCATCTTTCAATTAAACAGAACTTTACATTTTTTGCTACAGTTGCCATTTAAGGCATTGCCACTGAATTGCACATTATTTCAATAGGAATAACTTGAATAATATGCTGGAGTTAAAAGCCACTTATACAGACATGCATCAAAGGTTTAGAATGAGTAGATGGAAACAATATAAATCTTCAAGGAAGGTAGCAAACAAAATCAGGAGTTAGAACAAACCTGATTCAGGAATCATAGAACAGCCCATCGGGGAACAGAGACCTGGCCTCCCCTCCGCAGGGAGCTGGGAAGAAGCGGTGCTTCAAGAGCAGTTGCTCCATGTGTGTGTCCCCCCCCCTCACCCAGACCTCCCCAATGCTGCCCCTCCCCCTCCCTCCCCCAGACTTGCCCAATGCTGCCTACCCCCTCCCTCTCCCAGACTTCAACAATGCTGCCTCTACCCCCTCCCTCCCCCAGAATTGGCCAATGCTGCCTCTCCCCCCTCCCTTACCCAGTGCTTGCTCTCCTTCCTCCCTCCCTCACCCAGTGCAGAATTGGGGAGGCAGTGGAGAGAGGCAGCACTGGGCAAGTCTGGGGGGAAGGGAGAGGCAGCATTGCGTAAGTATGGGGGGTAGGGGCAGCATTGGCTACATCTGGGGGAAAGATGGGCAAATAAAAGGAAATAAAAACAAGAAATGCATTTTTTTCTATCATCATGTTTTATTAAATATGAAAACGCAATTTACATCTGAATATGTACAAGTTAAACTTGTTTCCTATAGGGTAGTCTTGTATTCAAGCTTTTTTCTGAATTGAATATCCAAAGTTTGCTCTTATAATCAGGGTTGCCTTATATTCAAGCAAATATGGTATGTGTATGTGTTATGTTACCTAAGGTTTCATATATATTATACCCATCTCAGTTGTATCCTTTACTTTCCTTGCTTTCCTAACAGCTTATCTTCTAACTATCTACCAAGCCTGCCACTGATGTGTCCCTAATCGTGTCTACAACAGTTCTTCACAGCAGTTGCAGCGCCGACTGTTCAGCGCGGCAGTTTGAACGCTGAACTGTCAGCGGTGAAAGGCAACATGGGTGCTGAACTGATAGTTCAGTGCTGAACTGTCAGTGCTTACAAACATAAACCCCCCCAAAATAAATTTAACCCCCTTAAAAGTTCCCCCTAACCCCATAGTAACCCCCCAACCCAAATATTGACACCCCGACCCCAAACACTAATACCCCCTATATTAACACTACCACCCGAATCCTAATAATAACACTACCCCGAATCCTAACTCTAACCCCACCCCCTGAACTCTAATATTAACACTCCCCCCCCCCCCCGGAACCCGAATACTAACACTAACCCCCACAAACCCTAATACTAACAGGTAACCCCTAATAATACTCACATTGTGCAATTCCGCAATGAACTGTCCCGCAAAGAAAGGTCCGGCAATGCACTGGCCATCGCTGGAGAGGTAACGGTGAAGCGGCTGCATTCAAGCATCCGTGATGAACCATCCCCCCTAATCTAACGCCATTCATTTCTGCCTATGGACTGCCCATCGTTGTTCTCTTTTTAGCAACTTAATCTTCTGCCCATATTAATCAATATATCCTTAGAATGAACATCGTCTGGTCCATGACTCTCTGAAGGGATCTCCTGTATCTGAGCTTTATACTCTGATCTTGACTTGATCAGGACATCCTGCTATGACCTATACAACACAGAACCTTCCCATTGGTAAGCAGGAAGGGATTCTGGTGTTTTCTATATTTCAGCTATGTTTGCATACAGTAATAAAATGAATGAGTTTACTGTACTTGATGTATCTTTTAATGGATTGTTCATGACAATATGTCATAGATCACTATTTTGTTTTGCACCTGAGGCAGGTAAACTCAGGCTTCCAATTATTTTTGTGCAGTTTTTTTCTATTTTTCTTCTTTATTGACTAGAATATAAATAAAATGATAACCAGAAAAAAACCTACATGACAATAAGTCCACATGAAAATTGCACCCAAAAAAGCCCCACTGTTATAAAAACGCACAAGAATATTGCCCACACGGAAAAATGCCCACACAGTAAAATAAGCTTATTTAATAATTTGCACGGGGAGGGTTGATTGCCACCATCCAACAAGCCTTAAAAGTATCCCAGACCTTGATTGCAGTGTCATTCAAACCCCCTTCTCTCACACACAAAATGTGCAACCAATGGCCACTCCCTAGAGCAAAGTAAAGGACAAATGAAAAAAGGGGAGGGAATAAACAGCAGGCAGCCAATACAATATAGACTCATTCCAACTGCATCAAGGAGAAGACGTTACTACGCTCCAATGCACAAATTCAGTATTCAGAATTTGTTGGTAGTTTAATAAAAGTTTTTAACAAAAATGCTGTTTGCTAATATGAATATTACTACCTAATACTTTAATTGTTGCTCAAATCTGCTGCATTTCAAGATATCTGTTTATATGGATTGAGTATCCCTTATGAAAGGATTGGCTGTCCTTGATGGGAGTCCAACTGCCGGATGCCTGTTGCTCTTTTCCACCTTGCTATGGTAACTTGGAAGTTTTATGCAATGTTTAGTATTCCTTACAGACGTCTGGGAGCTGTAATTCAGGAATCAACACATAAAGCATGGTTTCTTTTCTTTCAGCTCTGCTAGTTTATTGCAAAAGTATACATATTTATACATAGGAAACAGTGTTACCTTTGTACAGGAAATGTCCAGTACATACATAAATTGTGGATCAAACTTATTGCATGTAGCATATTACATGATCTTAACGCTGCCATAGAATGCATATTATCAAAAAATGAAACTTTCTCACAATGAAAGAAACTAGACATCCTGCGGCCCGAATATTCTAGGTATGTGGCGAAATGATGGATAAGCAAAACAAGTGTGAACTGTACACAATTAACTCTTACACTTTATTCAGAAATCTGTTATCTTAATTATCCGTTATCCAAAAAATTTTTAGGCGCTTGCTATGAGTTGCAAATTACATACACACCTGTTAGAATGTAAGCACACAACAGTTTATTTAGTGTCTAGCTGTAATATAGCCTTTCCATGCATGCTAAGATTACCCCACGTTCACAAACGTTAATGCCCAGACAAGTATGCAGGTTTCCAACAATGCCTCACATACAGCACTGTATTTAGTGCGAGGAAAACAAGGCAAGTGCCTAGGGTGGCACTTACCTTGTTTGCCTGGGGGATGGCAGCTGCCAGCATTTACCACGCAGGGAGCCTAACAGGCAGCATTGTAGGACACCATGCTGCCTGCCACTAGACACCAGGGAACAGCACTGACCAGGGTAAGTGGTAGCATGTAATGGGGTGCAGGAGGCATGTAATGGTGGTTGATGGGCCATGGAAATGGGGTAATGGGGGCATGTAATGGTGGTTGATGGGGACATGTAATGGAGGTGATGGGGTCATGTAATGGAGGTGATGGGGTCATGTAATAGGGTTGATAGGGGCATTTAATGGAGGTGATGGGGACATGTAATGGAGGTGATGGTGGCATGTAATGAAGTAATGGAGGTGATGGTGGCATGTAATGAAGTAATGGGGCATATAATGAGTGTGCAATGTAGGTGATGGGGCATGTTGTAGGTGTGCAACTTGGATGATGGGGCATGTCGTGGATGTGCAACTTGGGTGATGGAGCATGTCCTGGGTGTGCAACGTGGGTGTGGCAAATTTAGTCTTCCTATGGCAGCACAAAACCAAGATACACCACTGCTCACATCATCGCTACATCACAGTAAAAGTGATTTTTTTTTTTCTTTTTTACTCTATACAGTATTTGCCTTGATATGACTGTATTTCAGGAGTGCTGAGAGACTTTAATATATCTTATTGGTGAAAATTATTATTTATCCAAAATGATCCATTATCCAAAATACTTCTGGTCCCAAGAATTTTGGATAAGGGATACTCAACCTGTAATCCATATGCTGCAGAAGGAGCATGCAAAGTGCAGCCTGGCAGTATGTGGGATGCATATACACCATCAAATTAAATAATCAGAGCAAAGTTCTCATAGCACCTGCCATGAATGATTCATTGATTTCTGTGGGTATATACATTTGACCCATGCTGCACTTTGCATGTTCTTTTTGCAGCACGTGAAACACATATATGTCTCTGGGAACATGGTCGATGTTGACAACTATGAAAATGGTAGGTTGCAGTGTTTTACATGGCTGCACAAGATATTCATCTTTAAATATGTTTAACTCTGCATGGATGATAGATTCATTATTTCTACGGTTTCTTCTTCAACATCAGAAACATTGCTATGTATATCTCATCTTACATTTTCTCCAATCCTGTGAGATTTCATAAGCAGCAATCTTTCTACCACAACATATTTTTTTCCAGCTTGTCACTGTGTAACATATTCCATGTTTGGTGCTGATGTGATCAGTGATAAGTTTCATATATTAGTTTTGGTCAGTATACTTTTCATCTAATACTACATACTGAAGTTCCCAATGCCAAATGGAGAACTTCGATATGAACCTAAGTCAGCGATTAATAAAATGCTTCATGGCCTATGTTGAAAGATCAAGATTATTGTTGACATAATATGAAATGGAAGCTAGTCTGAGATCATCATAGCAGTGGTGAGGAGAATGTTTGATGTGAATCATTCTGTGGAATTACTCTCTATTCTTGGTGTGCACTTTGCCCTGCTTGGGAAATGGAACCATGAAGACAATTACTAACTCAATAAAAGAAAGTACGGAAATAAAAGGTTAGCTTTACTAAATCTTCCCCCTGACCTTTTCCTATGTACAAGAAACTACTTAACACCTTGCAGATCTGCTGCTTAGGGGTTAATAACGTCTCGGAAAAGGGACTGTGTTGCCATCTTTTCAATCACATTCTGGCAGGTGAAGAAAGATAAATGACTTCATTTTATTATTTTTTCTTCATAAAGGTCACACACTTTTATTTGATTTATATTTGACAACAAGGTTACATTTCAATTTCAACGTGTTCAAAATATCTGCTTCAGTTGCAAATATCTTGCTGCAAAACATAATGTGAATATACCTGTAAAATAGCTCATAAATGTCTTGTTGAAGCTGGAAAAGCCATATGACCATTTTATTTTTATATTTCACATAAATGCAGGGATTCTTTCCTAGTATAAGACTATTCAACATTTATAACACTTGTATGTTATTTCAGAGAAATGTCCCATTCTAGTTCAACAAAATTCACAAAGCATTTCAGCTGTATTTGCTTTGGCTCCAGCCTTCAAAAAGCAGTAAAGATATATATATGTGTGTTTGGTTTTTTAACTTGCTAATCAGACTGCCACTAAAGTACCCATGGCTTTATAAGTAAATAAAGCAAAAATATATATTATCATTAAAGGACAGGAGTAGGCAACCGTCGGCACCCCAAATATGGTGGACTACATGTACCTTGATGCTTTGCCAGCATTACGGTTGTAAGAGCATTATGGGAGATGTAGTCCACAACATCTGGAGTGCCAACGGTTGCCTACCCCTGTACTAGTTGTCAATGGAGCACTATGCAGCTATTCTTAGATTTAAACATTTGGTCAAAGTGCAGGGCCGGTGCCACCTATAGGTGAGGTTGGCACCAGCCTAGGGTGCCTTTTTAACCCCTTGCTGACACAGGACATGCTAGGTCCTAGTCCGTCCTGTGTCAAAACGAGCACTTAAAGGGGATTTTTCTGCTTTCATTACTCAAACAGCATTGCAATGATGCTTCTGTGTGGAAGCATCGTGCAATACTGAAAAAAATGCCCGTCGGCATTTCGATCGCTCAGGAGAGCGATTGAAATGCCTGTTTTAAAGGCACAGTGCCTTTAAAACCGCGGGCATTTAAAAAAAAAAAAGGAAGCAAATGAAATCGCTTCCTATGCTCTGTAAGTGTTGCTGACTTGCCTCGCAAGTTTAGGTAATCAGCAACACACAAAAAACGCACGATCTTGGTTACTATTCTGCCATATTCTGGCTTCAAAAATGTCCCAAATGGAACATGGGCGCAGGTTTTCTGCATGTCAAAATTCCAAGTTGGAAAACCAAAAATCGCACCACTCAAATGTGGTATCCCTGTACTCAGGAGATGTTGCTGAACACATATTGAGATGTTGTTTGGCACTGACACATAACAGGATCTGTGAATTCATGCCTGAAGTACAATGTATGTGGAAACAAAACATTAAAAAATTACTAACCTAAAATTTGACAAAGGCTGGTGGTAGAATTAGTGCATGGAAAGTGTTAAAATACTACCATTTGAAATACCCTAGGGTGTCTAGTTTTCAAAAATATATGGTTTTGGAGGGTAAAATACACTTTCTGGCTTCAAAAATGTCCCAAATGGGACATGGGCACAAGTTTTCTGCATGTCAAAATTCCAAGTTGGAAAACCAAAAAACGCACCTCTCAAATGTGGTCTTTTAACCCCCAAATCACCTAACCAACCTAGGCATGGATGGTATCCCTGTACTCAGGAGATGTTGCTGAACACACATTGAGGTGTTATTTGGTAATACCCCTTCACTTTTTCTGGTAATGTTTACCTAAATTGCAACCTATGTGAAAAATTAAGAAAACATTTTTGCTGCAAACTTTGGCAAAGGTTGGTGGTAAAATGGCTACATGAAATGTGTCAAAATACTCCAAATTAAATGCCCTGAGTTGTCTAGTTTTCAAAAATATGTACATGCGGTGGGTTATTCATGGATTTAGTACAGATATCAGTGTTACAATATCACTATCGCTAATTTTGAAAATAAAAACGATATATAGTTTGTGTGGGTACACTAAATGAGACATAAATAAATTACAGCAAAACACAAACACCTCAGAAATGTTAAAACAGCCCATATCACCAAGCGTCAGACAAGCCAAAAAAAGTCATGTCACTAAGGGGTTAAAAGGGGCGCCCACACGCTGAGAAGAGAGTGTGAATTGTGGCAGGGGGAGGGAGGCGGACTGCACCGTGTGCAAGGTGAAGGTTCGCCCCCACTTCCGGTAGCAGCAAGGCTTGGTGCGATGCTGGGAGCAGCATGCAGTACTAGCTCTGTGTGTTAAACACACACAGAGCTTAGACAGTGCTGCTCGCACTTCTAGCGCACACTGATGATTTAGAAAATTTGTATTTACGATGCAGTGTGAAACACACAAATCTTCAAAAAAATAATGGAAGGGGAAGAGTGGGGAGAGGAGAGAGAAAAGGGGAGACATGGGAGGGAGGAGAATAGACGTGGGGGTGAGAATAGACATGGGGAGAACACACATGGGAGGGGAAGAACAGACATAGGAGTGAGGGTGGACACACAACAGATATGGGGGGAGAACAGACATGGGAGTGAGGGGGGACAGACATGGGAGGGGTGACAACAGACATGGGTGCAGAGAGGAGAGACAACAGAGATGGGAAGGGAGAGAGATATACAGTGGGGGAATAGGAGTGGAAGATGGGAAGGGAGAGGGACAGACATGAAGGGGAAGAGGAGACAGAAAGGGGGAAATATTAAGAAATGTACTTTTTCTTTAACAAGTGTGTGTGTGTGTGTGTGTGTGTGTGTGTGTGTGTGTGACTGTGTCTGTATGTGTAAATGTGTGCACGAGAATGCATGTGTATTTGCATGATTGATGCGCTGTAGTCTTGCTGTTGTAGGAGGGGTAATGGGAGGGGCAAGGGCCAGAGCCAAAGGGCAGCAAAATTTCCTAGGGTGGCAAAAATCCTTGCACCCAGCCCTGTCCAAGTTACTACATTTACTTACTACATGTTACACTAAACACTGAGATCCTGTGACACTGATTATGTCACATTAATGTTTATTTTTATAGTGGCCAGGTCCACTGGTTGTGTGCCCCGCTAGCCACAAGTGTTACCCAGAGGGGTTGACATCCACGGTGCCAGCATCCCACTCGCAGCAAATCACGCTGCTCAAATGGATGCGGCTGCCAGGGGGAAAAAATCATTGCCACCGGATATGTTAGTACATTATATCTGGTGACTTTATTTCCCTCCTCGACCGGGGACACAGAGCAGTCAGGAGGTGAGTACTGGGGAAGGGGGGCGGGGGGGGGGGCAAACTGACTGTGTCTTAGTGAACTGGAGATACATGTCTGAAGTATTGTCTGCTTTCGGTATAGAAGGGTTTTTTAAAATACTGATTATGTCTATGTACACGGAGCCTACGGCTAAAATTCAAGGTAACGGCCCTAACTCAAGATGGTTCCCAATTAAAAACGGTACTAGGCAGGGCTGCCCAATGGCACCCCTTCTTTACAACCTTACCATAGAACCTCTAGCCTCATATATTAGGCAAACTCAAACAATCCATGGGATAGAATGTGGACATTATCACCAAAAATTCCTGCTCTATGCAGATGACATAATACTGACACTTTCACAACCGGAATACTCTATGCCAGAATTAATCCGATGTATTAAGGAATTCAGCCACTTTTCAAATTATAAGATCAACCTTTCCAAAACCCAGACCATTTGTAAAAAATCTTTCTCTGAACCAAGAAACATTTCTTAAACATACTTACCATCTTAATTGGTCAAATGAAATAATTAAATATCTAGGCATTGGCATTCAATTTAATATAAGAACTATAGTAGAACATAATTATTTAGGATTATACAAAGAGTTTGAGACTAAGATTAAATCTTGGAGGAAGGTTAAAATCTCATGGATGGGAAGAATAAACCTGATAGGGGCGTATTTGATCCCCAGACTGGAATATTTCTTACGTACTATCCCTCTTAGAGTTCCTAGGAAGTATCTGTCTATGTTCCATAGGTTGTTTGTCATGTATGTATGGGAGGGGGAAAAACCCAGAATCCAATTTAACATAATGTCTATACCAATGTCCCAGGGAGGACTGTCTTTCCCTAATATATATCATATACACGATTCAATAATGTTTTCCCATTTCCTTTCATGGGGTAATGCAAAATCTAGGACTAAAAGCTGGTATCAACAGGAAAGGGAAGCATGTGGCGGCATAGACCCCTTTCTCCTTTTTTGGCTGGATAAAAAAAATTCAATACCTTAAAAATGTCAAACCTGGTAATATATAACGTATTTTTATCTATCGCCCCAATTAAAGCCAAATTTTTTTGCGAATCACAAATGACTCCTCAGGTTCCTATAAACATCTTGAAGTTATTTTTAAAAGATCTAAATTTAGAAAATTGGTATAGAGCGGGCCTGGAAAAGATTGAGGATTTGTTCTGTGATATAAATCTTCTACCCTTTTCTGACCTGCAACACAAATTTAACTTACCAGCGAAAGAAATGTTCTCCTATATCCGAATAAACGGTTTTCTTAGAAATATACAACTTAAGTCAGAATCACCTTTAGATAAAATTATGTATGGTTCCCATCAAAAAATAGCTTCCCAAATCTTTCATGCATTGCAAGAATTAGAACAGGAAGATAAGAAACACAATAACAAAGTGGGAAACTGATCTGAGTAAATCCTATCCAATACAAGCCTGGCACAGAGCAGTGGACCTGTTAAAAAAATCAATCCACTGTATTGCCCTACAAGAGTTGTACCCGGCTTCTTCATAGAAGCCCCGGCGGTCGTGCCGGGCGGCAGCAGGGGAGTCTACGCTCATTGCGCAGACATCCCCTGCTGTTAGAGAGGGGGATCCAGGTCCCCTGCAGCTCTGCTGGGGACCTGGATCCATGTTTTATAATCTGACCTCGATTTGAGGTCAGATTATAAAACGACCTCGATTATAAGACGAGGTTTTCTTCACAGATGGTACTGGACACCGTCTAGATTAGCAAAATACCAAATTAGTACATCTCCACTTTGTTGGAGATGTAACAACGAAATCGGTAATATTAAACATATTTGGTGGCACTGCCAAAGACTTAATGATGTAAGTATAGCTCTATCCAAAATCTTCCTAGATTTGCAATAGGATCTGGGCACTCTAACCTTAGAAAAATTTTTGGTTTCACCTCGAGCTTCCTGACTTGAGCAACTCTTCAAAAAAACTAGCAGTACATGTTTTGATGGTGTCTAAAATGTGTATTTCAAGATATTGGAGGAAAACTGAGGTACGCTTAGAGAGTGAGATTCAAGCCCAAATCCAGTACCAATGTAATATGGAAAAACTTTTTTATCTTGAAAATTTGTCTCTCCCCTCTTATTTTAAAATTTGGAACCCTGTCATCTCACGTAACACAACCTTATAGTTATCTCAAAAAGAAAGAAAGAGGGGGGGGAAATGGGAACTAGTCAACCTGGACTAGGGTGGCTGTGGTGACTCTGTGGCTCTCTCTGCCCGCCCTCCGAGTGATTAAGTCGGTTTAGCAAGCTTTTTATGATTTAGGTCTCCGCTCCCCCTGTACCCTGCACACTTATGTCTATCTGTAAATAGGGAAATATGTTTATCTTTACATGGTGTATTCACTACATTAGGTTTTATAAAATCATGCTTAGCAAACTGAAAGTTGACTGTATTAGTCGAACCTATTAATCTTTGTTTCTATACCATTAAATTAAATACTGAATTTGATTTTGCTTAGTTGATTGGAAGATAAGGAAAGAGTATCTTACAAACTCTCATCCAATCAACTGCTGCCAACAATCACTTATACGTTAACCATTAAATGCGGTGAAAGTATAGTTGTAATCTGAATTTTTGGCTACATCGGTTATTCTTATACACTTACCCCGTATACACATGTTATAAGCATCATTGACCGTTTAAAACTGTACCTAATGTATATTTATCTTAACGTTACCTATTTATTGATTATGTTGATCAAACTACACGCACTTGATGCATATTTCACCATGTATATTTATTTGTTTGTGATATCTAACGTTATCATAATGAATGTTGTTTGTTTTTTATAATTTGTATATGTATTATAAGGAAATTAAATAAACAAGAAAGTTTAAAAAAAAAAAAAAAAACATTGACAGTAGAACATAATCTTACAAACACTAAACTCCATCTAAATAAGAATTACAATTATTTATATCCAGAGCACATTGTGACATTTTTCTTGTTTATTGGGTTTAACATTTTAATGGGTTTTCATTAATACAGTTTGCAAGTGATGATGAAAACCTGACCTATATATCTGCTCTCTCTGCCATCCATAAAATACTGACAATAGTTTTGAGGTATATATAGAAAGAAAAAAAACATCCATCCCTGAGGCGCACCTTTTATCAAAGCAACAGTTTCATGACAAAATCAATGGAAAATTGGAAATTTGTGCCTAGCAGGCAATGCTGAAAACATGGGAAGTGAAAGACTGACATTTTCCCCTTGTCAAAATATCTTAAAAAATGATTTAAAAACTGAATAAGTAGCTAACTCCATTAAAAATTCTCACAGCAAAATGCTAGATAGTTTATATAATTTTCCCCACAACTATTCATTAACCTTATAGAAAAAAAAAAGAAAAGAATCACTACCACTGGACGCTTATCAACGAATACAAATTATTGACATCATACAAACAAAGATGCACTAAATGAAGGGATTGCTTTTATCATTTTTCCTGGCAGCTTGTTATCGCTATGGATCTATTACATGTGGTGGCAAGCTGGTTAGAGTGTAAAAAAAAGTATTTATTTCTTTATTTAATGCTTCATATTTATATTCTTAACATGTTTAGAATATTAAGAGTATATATTGGTCTTTGTGTGTATAATTATTATTATTTTATCTTTCCTTGTAGTAATGCTTTACTTTTTACTTTTGTACAGTCTTTCCGTAAGGTCATCCGGCACTAAATCCCTCCCCTTTCATGCTATTTACATGATAGCCTATAATAGAAAGCGAACGGATTTCATGACTGGGTCGACACACTACATATGTATATGAGAGCTAAGAGTTTGTTGGTGTGGATCTTTGTTCCCGTACTTATTAACCCCTCAGTGACAGGACATGTCATAAATCAGAAAATATGGTGAAAAAATAAAAAAAACACTTTTTCTAAGTTTGACCTAAAATATAATTTACACAAATACAATCATTAAAAAAGACTGCATCTAAATAGTTTCTAAATGTTGTTCCGAGTTCAGAAATATATGCAAAACAAACAAGTAAACAAAAGTGCGCTTAACACAAACTGTGGAAAATACAAGGTGTCAACCTTATTAATATGAGTGAAATATAAGTGAACTGTGGTGAGATCCAGGAGAAGCTATGTCTCCCCTATGGTATTGCACTCACAGAACTTCTGAAAAGATGAAGCACAGCACTGGAGGTCTTGGGAAAGATGATCCTCTATGTAAAGAACTCCAAAGACAGACAAGGATCCGATTAGTAATAGTTAGACTATTACGATTAGTAATATAGACTATATTCCCACAAGCACCCCAATCTCTACAAAGAAGCTTGTACTATTACTAATTATTAACTGAAATGTGTTTAGTATGCAAGCTGCTGCGTAAAAGTAAATACAGTCAATGTGTAGAAGAGAGATAGATGCATTAATATAAATTATACATTCAAGTTGGTTTTAATTAAATTAGAGAAATGTAGATAAGAAATGATGTGCAGGAGAAATATTTATTTAAAATTATTTCTTTTTAGCAGCAGTAAATTGTACAAACAATATGTGTGAAAATGTGATAGTGATGGGGAAAATAATGATACAAATGTCTCCATCTGTGCCATGGGGACTATTGAAAGGTCAGGAAAACTACATGGAGAATAAATAATCTGACACCAATAAATATAATTAATATTTTACCATAATTAAGCAATGCTCTTGTCATAATTCATCTAATCAAGTGATGTGTTCAGTTATTCTTCTTATATGGGTAACATCTTAAAATACTCTAATAATTTCCAATTAACAATTTACAATTAACCATTTGAGTAGGATGGTCCAATACCTTTTTGGGGATATGGAGAAAATAAAAATTCTGTCAGAAGAGCAATGATTTTAAATAGCCATTTTAAAGATTTTCTGTTCTAGACTGGTATTCTCTTATAGTATAGTTCATCTCAATACTCTTAGGAGTATCTATTGATGCTTATGTGTACAATATTACAATCAGCACCTGAGAAGTGGGGCCCAGTCAGCATATGAAGCGGGGTTGCTGGTTTTCTCATTTCATGGCTGCGGTGTAAAAATATGACAAACAAATCTGATTTCGTCATTGAGCTGGCTCCTCCTGGGTGTACAATCTGGGTGCTGGGTGGGGCATGCCCGTGGTGTACAATATGGGTGCTGGATGAGGCATGACTTGGGTGCGCAATCTGGATACACTGTCAGTACCAGTGAGTGCAAACCAGGTGCTCTGGAAAGACCAGTGGGTGCAAGCTGGGTGCTGTGGTTCTTGTGAGAAAATTGAGTGAAGGAGGGTAAAGAGTTTTAGATGACAAGTTACACAGGTTGATTTGAACAGTGTGCACAGCAAACCAACCAATTTGATCCTGAACTTGAAAGTTTGGAGTGGAAGCCCTTTTAACCTTTGTATGGAATAAAGAGAATTATTGGTTTCAGCATATCTTCACTGGTGAGCTGGCCCTTTATATGTATCTACTGTTTGTGCCGAGATCCCGGACATACCTAGTATCTGAGAGGGGATTCAAGCCTCCCACTGCATGTTGATCCTTTATGTCTTCACTATCATTTACTGAACCCGCAGTCATATTATATATTTTTTAATGATCAAAAGGACTTTCTTTAGACACCATTATTTTGAAATATCATATCAATTACAATAAACAAAATTATAAAATATGATGGAAAATAGAAAAAACTACTAAATAGATTCTAATATTTGTTTTTTTACTTTTTCAAATATTTTGCAAGTTACAAGGCAATAAGAAAAGATAGCTCATTGCCTTTTGCTAAGTATTTTTTATTTAAAAAAATAATAATGGGGCTGGGTGTTGCCTGGGGGACATAGGCAAACTGCCTGTACTGTAATTAGTCTTTTCCTGCTCCACAATTGGCTTTGACAGTTAAACACAGTCACTGTGATTGGACGTGACAGAGGGGGCCACAAGGGAAAAAAGGTTAAGTGCTTTTTGTGAGTTAGTTGTTTTGGAATACAGTTCCTATGGCTATGCATTATAGGAAATGTTTTTAACACTGTGGCAGATCTGGACTAAATTTTGCATGATGCTTAGATAGCATTTGCTTGGCTAAGTGTCACAGGAAATGTAATCCACAACTACTGGTCAAGCATTATGAGAAACATAATCCAGGACAGTAGCAGTGCCAACAAATAGTTATCATTGACTCTTGCACTCCAGCCATTCTGAACTACCAGTATGTCTCCCATGATGTGAGAGGTGCATCATAGCAGCAGATAACATCAGTGCATATCAACACAGGGAATACGTGTAAACAAAAGGAGAAAATATGTGGCAATCCGTCTACCAGGGGAGCTGGAGGAGCTGGTACATCTCTAAAATATAAGATTAACTGTAGGTAACCCAGGACAGCTGTCAAGTATTCAAAGTGTTAAAAACAACTTTTACCAGCATTTTCTTGCTACCAATAGAAGTTTCTTTTTTAGTCTTAGAAATGAATTGTAAACATTTGTATCTCTCTCTATTCTACAAAAAAAAAAAGCCATTACATTGTTGCTGAATCTTACTTATTCACAATCCCAATTTGTAATCCCACATCAATTCCTGTGCCAGTGAGCAATTATTCATGAATGAGTGTCCTGGTGAGTAATCATTTGTAAATTCAAGTTCTAGTTAGTAATCATTCACAAAATTAGTAGCCCGGTGAATATTCAATTAATCATACATAAAATGAAATCGCAGAGAGTAATTATTCATAAATTAGTATTTGAAAATTTTGGATGTAATCTGATTTTGCCAAGACATATCTATTTTTTGCACTTTCACAAATGAAACATAAAAAGATTGGCTGTGTAACTTTGTGGTGTATTTAAGTTATGTGCTACTAAATTTGGGTTCCACCCCCTCACTCTACCACCATTGCAGAACCAGGACATGCCCCAGCAACCCAGTATGTGTCCAGCTGTTGAGACTGAAAGTCTTTCCCTCCATGGAGAAACACGAATGACATTAAAAATAAAGAAATCCACTCTATATAAATAACATGGCTTCTAGAGGCTGCCCCAAAGGACCCTGGATCCTATGAAATAAAATAATATTCCCCTGGGGCTGTCCCAAAGGCACCTGGACACTACAAAAAACAATAAATGAATGACACCCTCTCAAGTGTCACTTGAAAAAGCCCATTTCTACTGGGCGAAACGCGTTGTGGAAAGGAGGAGACTTGCTGGGACTATCTTTGGACACTGGGACTTGCTTTACTCTGCATTTACCTGTTGGATCCTGTTTATTTTAATGTAAGACTTTTTATACTTTGCCTATAATAAATTACTACATCCTTGATAAAGGTCTCTCCTCTGCTCTCTCATTACTGTGGAACAACCTTCTGGGATACTGTTGGATCCCCTACTCAGCGTGGGCTCCCATGATGCTCTATGTACTGAGCAGAATTCTGCTCAGGGATATGTGAGTGTATTTTCATCTTTCAGTCAGATTCCCTGTATTCGCACGAAAATACTACACTATATTATTACTATTTTCTTTTGTTTTTTTTCCCATAAACCAAGAGGATTGCTTCATATCTTAGGGTAATCCACTTTTTTGTTGTGTATTAAGTGTTGGTTAAAGTGCACTTTTTCACTTTTCTATTATGATAATCTACTACTTTTATACATACATTTGCTTTATAAAGAGACAAGTAACACTCTTCACAAGCATAAAATCAGTAATGAGAATAACAAAAGGCCTTAGTCTAAATGTAAAATCTCAATTTTTTTTCACTTTTACAAGATGTAAAAATAATACCATTTGAATGGGAACAATTACACTCCAACCAGTGGATATTGTAAGTCTTTTGCGTACGTGCCGTAATATTTGTTCACAGGGTATTTAAAAAAAAATATAATGTGTTTACATTAATTCCTTAATGATTACATGACGTAGATCACAACCCGATCAGACAGTGTTGCCATGGTGCCTCCATAAGGAGGCATCATGCAAGGGGATGGAACGTTTCATTGCGGGTGCATGAACACAGCCGCTTCACTGTCCCCTCTCACACAATGGCCAGTTCATCGCATGAGAGGTCATCGCCGGATTCTTCTTCATGGGACAGATCATCGAGGGTTGACTGAAGTTGAGTATTATTAGGGGTTGATGTTAGTATTAGGGTTTAGGTGAGGGTTAGTATTGGGGTTCGGGGAGAGTAGTATAAGTGTTAGGGTTCGGGGGTTAATGTTAGAATTAGGGTTCGGGGTTTTAATGTTGGTATTAGGGTTTGGGGTGGTGTCAGTATTAGTGTTTGGGTTGGGGTAGTATGGGGTCAGGGGGGTTGATTTATTGGGGGGGTTGATTTATTAGGGTGGTGTATGTTTGTAAGCTGTGACAGTTCATTTCCACGATGAAGCAGCCGCGATGATCTTCTCCACTGACAGTTCAGCATTCAAACTGCTGCGCTGAACTGTCTGCGGCGAAGCAGCCACGTTGGACTGTCCTAGATGCTCATCCAACACAGAAAATTCCACTCTGCTGCACATACGATCGCTTTCAGGAGCAAAAGTATGTGCTCCTCTGGAAGAGCAGCGCAATACCAAAAATTGTGCTGCCCTGTTGTGGGCAAGAGCTTTGTAAGCGGCTGATCTCTGCTTCCATCGCTCTGTTGTAGTTGCTATACTGCCCCTAGCGGTAGTCTGCATAATTACAACAACAAAAAAGTGTTTGGAATCTATTTTTGAAATCTAGATTTAGGGTTACAATATTAGGGTTAGAGTTATAGTAAGGGTGAGAGTAAAGTTAGGATTAGAGTTAGAGAAAGGGTCAGCATTAGAAATAGGGTTAAATTTAGCATTACGGTTCAGGTTCTGGTACTTTAAACAACATTTTTTTTCTTTTAAACTGCCTCTGTACTTAAAGGACCACTAAACTGGTTTCTGACCATTGCTTCCTTGAAAGAATCAAGGGCTAAAAAAACATATCCTGGTAGTCTGGATTAAACCCGACATGTATCTTAATAGATACACGTAGGTTTAATCTCTGCTGTGTCTCTCATCTGAGACACAGTAGTTCCTGGTTGCCGTGTGCAGACACTGTCAGAGCACACATAGCCAGGGCCACCACCAGGAACTTCTTATTGAACAAATTTTCCTGACCCCCCCTGACAATATCTCCCACTTACCCACCTACCCTCACAAGCATGTTATACATGTCTAGTGTAATATGGAGGGTGGTTGGGAGCAGTTAGTCAATATCCCAATAATATTTTGCCACTCAATATGCCAGTAATATTTTGCCACTCAATAAGTCAGTATTGTGCCCTCAATATGCCATTGTTTACCATTTAATATGCCAGTATTTTGTCCCTCAATATGCCATACTTTTTCCATTTAATATGCCAGTATTTTGCCACTCAATGTGCCATTCTTTTCCCATTTAATATGCCAGTATTTTGCCCCACAATATGCCATTCTTTTGCCAATTAATATGCCAGTATTTTGCCCCTCAATGTGCCATTTAATATGCCAGTATTTTGCCTCTCAATGTGCCATTTAATATGCCAGTATTTTGCCCCTCAATATGCCGTTCTTTTGCCAATTAATATGCCAGTATTTTGCCCCTCAATATTCCAGGATTTTACCCCTCAATGTGCCATTTAATATGCCAGTATTTTGCCCCTCAATATGCCATTTAATATGCCAGTATTTTGCCTCTCAAAATGCCATTTAATATGCCAGTATTTTGCCCCTCAATATGCCATTCTTTTACCATTTAATATGCCAGTATTTTGCCCCTCAATATGCCATTATTTTGACAATTAATATGCCAGTATTTTGCCCCTCAATATGCCAGGAATTTGCCAATTAATATGCCAGGATTTTGCTCCCCAATATGCCAGGATTGTGCCCCTCAATATGCCAGGAATTTGCAAATTAATATGCCAGGATTTTGTCACTCAATATGCCAGGATTTTGCCCCTCAATATGCCACGATTTAGCCACTCAATATGCCAGGCTTTAGCCATTTAATATGCCATGATTTTGCCCCTCAATATTCCAGGATTTTTACCCTCAATATGCCAATTAATATGCCAGGAATTTGCCAATTAATATGCCAGGATTTTGCCCCTCAATATGCCAGGATTTAAGAAAGCCCTAATTATGTCGATAAAAAAAGTATATAAAATGTGCGGGTACTTTAAATGGAAAAAAAAATACAAAAATGGCAGAAGTCTTTAAAAAAAAAAAGCCTCTGTACTTAAAGGACCACTAAACTGGTTTCTGACCATTGCTTCCTTGAAAGAATCAAGGGCTAAAAAAACATCTCCTGGTAGTCTGACAATATCTCCCACTCACCCCACCTACCCTCACAAGCATGTTATACCAGTCTAGTGTAATATGGAGGGTGGTTGGGAGCAGTTGGTCAATATCCCAGTAATATTTTGCCACTCAATAAGTCAGTATTTTGCCCTCAATGTGCCATTTTTTGCCATTTAATATGCCAGTATTTTGTCCCTCAATATGCCATTCTTTTGCCATTTAATATGCCAGTATTTTGCCCCTAAATGTGCCATTCTTTTCCCATTTAATATGCCAGTATTTCCCCCCTCAATTTGCCATTTACTATGCCGGTATTTTTCCCCTCAATATGACATTTAATATGCCAGTATTTTGCCCCTCAATATGCCATTCTTTTGCCAATTAATATGCCAGTATTTTGCCCCTCAATGTGCCATTTAATATGCCAGTATTTTGCCTCTCAATATGCCATTTAATGTGTCAGTATTTTGCCCCTCAATATGCCATTCTTTTGCCATTTAAAATGCCAGTATCTTGCCCCTCAATATGCCATTTAAAATGCCAGTATTTTTCCCCTCAAAATGCCATTCTTTTGCCAATTAATATGCCAGTATTTTGCCCCTCAATATTCCAGGATTTTGCCCCTCAATGTGCCATTTAATATTCCAGTATTTTCCCCTCAATTTGCCATTTAATATGCCAGTATTTTTCGCCTCAATATGCCATTTAATATGCCAGTATTTTGCCATTTAATATGCCAGTATTTTGCCCTTCAATATGCCATTATTTTGCCAATTAATATGCCAGGATTTTGCCCCTCAATATGCCAGGAATTTGCCAATTAATATGCCAGGATTTTTCCCCTCAATATGCCAGGAATTTGCCAATAAATATGCAAGAATTTTGCCCCTCAATATGCCAGGATTGTGCCCCTCAATATTCCAGGAATTTGCCAATTAATATGCCAGGATTTTGTCACTCAATATTCCAGGATTTTGCCCCTCAATATGCCAGGATTTTGCCCCTCAATATGCCAGGATTTAGCCATTTAATATGCCAGGATTTTTCCCCTCAATATTCCAGGATTTTTCCCCTCAATATGCCAATTAATATGCCAGGAATTTGCCAATTAATATGCCAGGATTTAGCCACTCAATATGCCAGGGCCGGGCCCCCTGGATGCGCCGGTCCCGGCAACGCCAGTATCGCCTGTCACCCCCTGATGGCGGGCCTGCACACAGCCAATCAGAGCGGGGGCTCGCCTCACTCCGTCTGCCGTAAGCAGGGGAGAGAGACCCTTGTTCTTGCGTGGGATCAGCAGGGGAACCTATTAAAGGTCTCCCTGCTGATCCCATGCAAAAACGAGGGACACTCTCCGTGCAAGAAGAGAGAGCTAGTAGCTGACCAGGCTAAACTGGCATCAAAAGTACATGTCAGTTTATCCTCACACTAAAATATAACAGTGTTCCTTTAAGAAGTTAAGGTTCTTTATGAAAAACAGACATCCTATGTAAAGTGTACTGAATAAAATGGGAAAGCAAGCTTTATATAGCAGCAAACCTAATGCGTAAAATAATATTTACTGCCACTCCACCAGCAAGTTATCTATCTATTCTGCATTAACAAGAGGCCCAAATGTTTTGTTGTAATGAAGCATTTTCTGCACCATTCATTATATCAGGCAGTGGGGATTGGAAGGTTGAGTGTCTGCATAATCTAAGCACATGCAAAGTATTCATTCTCTGTTTTCCTGACACCAGAGAACAAAAATCAGGACTGTGGAATTTGGGGTCTGCTTACAGAAAAAGTCTGGCCCCCCATCCATATATCTCCCTCTCGCCACCCTACACTCCCAAAGTCATTTTATGTGACATGCCCCATCACCCGCCTTGCACATCCAGGATTGACCACTGCCACCCAATACATGCCCTCTCACTAATATGCCAAAGCCAGTCTGTCCATTAATATGCCACAGTCCGTTTGCCAGTCTAGTGCCCAATAACACGATGCCATCAATGACAGGTTCCCAATGATGCCTCACATCACAGCTACATGACAGCATTGATACTACAGTATTTTATGAGTTGTGAGAGACTTTACTCTGCTAATCACACACTGTAACGATTTGCACATTAATGCTAATCACACATTGCACATTAGTGCTAATCACACACGGAACCCCATTGCACATTAGTGTTAGTAACACACTGCACCAAAGAGTATATTAATGATAATCACACACTGCAGAACATTTCTCATTAATGATAATCACACACTCCAGCATATGTCTCATTAATGATAATCACACACTACAGCACATTGCACTTTAGTGCTAATCCTACATTGCACCCTGTTAGTGACTTAATATTACAGCCTATATAAAGAACTCAGAACATTCTCAAAATAATATGTACACCACAATTTCTGAAGAGAAACTGATAAACTGGTTTATATACATGTGCATCCCTCTGTAGGGATGTTTAGTTAATTTCGCAGGGTGACTGTTATTACATTGATGCAGTGGCCACCTTTATATCTGCCATTTGGTGGTCCTGTATTTCTTTCAACTGATGAATCATTTTCTTGTAAAAATCCCTATCAACAAACGTACTGGTTAACACATATCCCTGTTCACACATATCTGTGGATCAGTACAGAGTCTATGCACACACATAAGCTGTCCCTTAGGTATATTAGACAATAAATGTAGAGGTACTAATCTAATATATGTCCAGAGAAAGGATACCCAGCTATTATATTTCCATCCTCGGTGGAATCTCTGAGGTAAGCAGGGAGTCAAAAATTGTCATGGTAAGAACAGGCTGGTAGCAGTACTGACCCAGTGCTAGCCATTATCAGCTCACCAGGTGGAGGAAAATACCCTTATGTATCTTGGGAACTGCATAAAACAAGCATGTATGTGTTTTCTTGCAATTCTGCTAACCCTGTTTAGAAATCATTTTGTGGGGGGTTTTCAGTGACAGTATGAACAATGTCTATGTAAAGAATTCTTTTTAAAACAGAGTCACAGAAAAAGCACTTTCAATCTAGTCTTTTACAACAGTTATACACATACAGACTCACCAAATTTTTTGTCTTGAGACAAAAGGTGGGTGGAGTCAAAAGAGGCAGAGTCACACAGTGTTGCATGACATCACGCAGTGTTGCACTGACCTGCAGGCTGTTCGGCACAGATGCCGGGTGTCTGGAGCTCATTTCCTGCTGTTTAGGCTGTGTATGGCTGCCAAGTTTAAACGCAATGCTGCCCCCCAAAAAAGGGACTGCTCCCACATATTTGGGACTGGTGGCAGATGTGCACATCACTTTTCTTTAACTGAACAGCAAATTTAACACATTATAGGGTCTACTCAATAATGAGACAATTGCAGTGAATTAAGATTGGAATTTCAAGCTTTAGGTCTATGTAGCTGAGTAGGAAAAATTCTCCAGTGCAGCTGAATAGGAGAATTTTCCCAACTTTTATATCTTTTGCGCTGTTAGGTGTGTTAGGCGTGTGTTAGGCGTGTGTTAGGCGTGTCTCCTCTGGTAAACTATGCGGAAAT
The DNA here is from genome assembly GCA_036172795.1 of Pelodytes ibericus. Taxonomy (NCBI): domain Eukaryota; kingdom Metazoa; phylum Chordata; class Amphibia; order Anura; family Pelodytidae; genus Pelodytes; species Pelodytes ibericus. Next base: position 67,834,554 of record CM069862.1, read on the forward strand.
GATAAAATGATTTTCGCATCATGCTTTCCTCCTACACACACCATATGCCTTTTGCATTAAAGCGAAACAACCGTGAATTACTGCAACAAATCTAATGCCAGATTATTTTCAGCTTCCTTATCAGAACTATTTCAACATTGTCGTTGCTGTTTATAAAGTTGACAAAACTGGGGGGTTTTCTGAGATTTCAGGGGGGGGGGGGGTGGAATAGATAAGGGAAAAAAAGAAGTTATTCGGTTTTAGATTACTTTTAAAAGAGACTTCTTTGCATTTTAATTGCGTTTTTTAAACAGAGCTAAACCTACAGCCGTCTCTATTAAAACCATGTATTGATTTTCTTTTCAGAATTACATTTCATACAGCAAAGTCCTTTATTGTGTTCTGTCAATTCTCAAGGTACTAGGTCATGTGCCTCCTTGAAAAGATTCTACAGAATAGGTCCCAACTGGCTGGATAGGGTCATTAGTATGGCAATTTTGCTGCAGACACTTTGTTCAGATCTTTACCCATTAACATATCTAAAAACCCGGTAAGGTATAATTTCGAGGCTGAAGAACTTTAAAAGAAATATATCTTGTAGTTTCTAAAAGGAGCAGCTCCTAATAGGACTACAGGAAAGAAGAGTTTGCACAATGTTTACGCTTACTTCTAAGACTCTTTAATGGGCTACTCACTAAAAGGTGACCTGCAGGTGAGTTGAGTTGAGTTAAGGTGAGTTGAACATTGCATCTTACCAATTTAGCTATACATTGTGCAGGGACAATCCTGGTGAATTTGCTTAGCAGGTAAAGTTCACCAGCTTTGTATCTGCACAATATATGGTTAAAATTGTGAGGTGTAATGTTCATCTTACCTCAACTCACCTGCAGCTCACCTTTTAGTGAATAGCCCCATCAGAGTCATTCTAAACTAATATAGTTCTGATTGTATGAGTTTAATAAGTGATGGCTATTCATGTCAATGCAGGTGACTTAAAATACATCTGTCATGCAAAAATAGTATGGTGTCATTTTAAATAATATACTATTCCATCTATATATTCTGCTATTAAAATGTAAACTCAGTCTAAATAAAGTTTCAGCTTGTTTGTATAGACTTACTGCTAAGCATTCTGAGATTGCATGCTGAGTATAGTTGGCGTGAGGTGATCATGTACATTCTCACCACAATGCAGATTACTTTATGTAATTGGTCTTCACAAACATTGAATAATAACATTTCTTACAGGAAATCACTAATATTTATATAAAACAGACTTTCCTTGTGAGGAAGAGAACATACAGTAGAAATGTAGTATACATTTCAACACCTCAGACCCATCTTGGTAAAATTGATATACAATTTGTCCATCAGTGCGGTAATAATTTCGCATCACTGCGAAATGATAATAGTACCCAAAAAGCGAGTTAAGACATTAGTACCCAAAAAACACAAATGAAAATCTGAGCAGCATGCTCCCTCTTACTCCCTGCACATCCTACAATTTCAGATGCAATATCAGCCCTTCACCAGCTGTCTTAAAAAATGAAGCAGGTTGAGGTGCGTTCTCTTTCAGAGCTCCTCATCTGTTGAATAGTCTCTCAGATTCCACCAAATCATCCTCTAGTCTTAAATCCCTGAAAATGAGTTTCCCAAATCCTCAAAACAGAATGTACCTGTTACTAGTTTACAAACTCCTATACATACTGTACATGTTTATTTTTGTTTTGTCTATTTTTCGGTATCAGTAATTATTTGTTCTTTCAGCAACTTTCCTTAATGTATTTTTTGATCTGCTGTTGATTGTGAAACTTTGGTTAATACCGTTCCGGGCCTGATCCCTAGGACATAATAGAAAACAAGAATATATTCTTCCTGGTAAAAAAAAACTTTCTAATACACCAAAATGTTCAAGAAATGCCAGGCGTGTTAACAGGGCCGTGGCAAGGATTTTCGTCTACACAGGCGAAGGTGCATTTTGGTGCTCCTCTCCTCTGACCTGCCACGCCTCTCACACCACCAACCCTCCATTCATTATATATATAAAAGTATAATGTCTAGTGTGGAAAATAAATACATCTGAATATACAACTCGCATGCTCTAAATTTGTCACACATTGACACGTTAACACACATTGAAACCCTTAAACACAAAGACACCCTTGCAGTCACACACAGATACACACACACCCTTACACAGACACAGTGACACACTTACACACACACACACACACCCTTACATAGACACAGTGACACACTTAGACACACACACCCTTAAACAGACACAGTGGCATACTTACACACACACACAGCCTTACACAGACACAGTGGCACACTTACACACACACACACATACCCTTACACAGACAGTGACACACTTACACACACATTCACACCCTTACACAGACACAGTGACACACTTACACACACACACCCTTACACAGACACAGTAACACACTTACACACAAAAAGAAAGTGACACACTTACACACACCTTTACCACTTACACACACAGTGACACCAATACACACATAACCTGAGCCATAAGTTTGCCCCCTCAATATGCCATTCTTCTGCCATTTAATATGCCAATATTTTACACCCTCAATATGCCATTTAATATTCCAGGATTTTTCCCCTCAATATGCCATTTATTATGCCAGGATTTTGCCCCTAAATATGCCATTTAATATGCCAGGATTTTGCCCCTCCAATATGCCAGGATTTTGCCCCTCAATATGCCAGGATTTTGCCATTTAATATGCCAGGATTTGCCACCCCCCTTCCCCAGTACTAACCTCCTTGCTGCTCTGTCTCCCGGTGCTCTGCAGGTCCGCGGCTGTGAGGGAAGCGTTGTGCTCTCCCCTCCAACCGGCCACCTTCAATAAGGTTTGTTTAAAAAAAAAAATGCGACCAGAGTAACTTTGGTCGCTTTTTTTTTTTTTTTTTAACAAACTTTATTGAAGCCGCGTGGCTGGAGGGGAGCGCACAACGCTTCCCTCACAGCCGCGGACCAGCTAAACCCACTGATGGCGGGCCTAGGGGCATTTCCCCCTTGTGGCACCCTTAGGCAGCCGCCTGTGCTGCCTTACGTTAATGCCGGCCCTGCGTGTTGAACAAGTAAAATTACATAGAATGAGATAAAATCATTCTATGTAATGTGCTACTTTTTCAGATACAGAATGTGTTCCTTTGCAATAATAACGTTTTAAATGATTAGCTGATTTGTTCTTACAGGCTATGTTGGGAGAGGTACAAAACAGTCCAATATGATTCTTGTCTGGGTTCCATTTTGTCTACAACCCTTCCTTGCTGTTTTACTGTTGATTAAACAGCTAGGATCCCTTCATCGGTTGCAGGTAATGAAACATTTTTAAGATTAGCCAACGTGTGGCTGATACAATTTGAACAGTATAATTTCATTTTCTTTCCAGCAGGAAACAGACAAAGTGAAGTTCTCTTATACTGACACTGCGTGCTACTTCCTATGAATCTCATTTCATATCATTTTCTCCTGTGAATTCCGCTGAAGCATGACCTATCAGTTCATCGCTCAAATTTGCTCTGGTGAGAGGTTGGGTAAAAAGTCATTTATTTATTTCCCATTACACTGCTAATCAGTCTAAAGTTCTCTTATTAATGTTCTCTGTTAAAGCATATTAGCATCTTTATGACTTATCAGTTAAAATGGAAATCAAAAGGCATGTTATTTAAAATTATGTTTTATACCATTTCTCGGGGAATACGTTTCTGATGTGTTTGAACCATTTTGGTCCAATAAAATTGTACATGTTAACGTAAGGTAGGTCAATATTTTTTCATACTAACAGTTAATAATCTGTAAGGACTCTGCTTTATACATAGGCAAGCAAGCAGATAGAGATAGAGCATGAGATAGAGCATGTGCACCATGTGAATTCATCACCCCGTAGGAATGTACCAAGCAGACTCTGACCAAAAATGACATTCTGGATACACTGGCAGTGAAGAGCTGCCCTGACATTTCCCAGCTGAGGCATAACACCAGGGATGTGATAAATTATGGAGTGGAAGACACACATTGTCTGAGTACAATATGGGTGCTTTATAGGTGACATGGCAAATCCTCTGCGGGCATTATAGATGCATTGGCAAGTCAGTGCAGTAACAAATACTTTGGGTGCAGTATCAGTGCATCGCAAGTCCAATGAGTGCAATATTGGTGCAGCTGCAAGTCTTCTGGGTGCATTATGGATGCATTATTGGTGCAGTGGCAAGTCCTCTGGGTGCTTATAAAGTCCTATGGATGTTGTAGCAAGTTCTGTGGGTGCAATCTGGGTGCTTTAGAAAATTCTATGGTTGCAATGTGTGTTTAGTGGCAGGTTCTGTTGGTGCAATGTGGGTGCTGTGCCACTTTCTGCTGGTGCAATGTGAGTGAGGAGGCAAGTCCTATGAGTGCAGTGCTGGAATCTGGTGTGGTGGCAAGTTATGAGGGTGCAATTTGCTGTTGTGTGTGCATGGGCAAGTGATGTGGGGGTAATTGTGAAAGCAGGGCAGAAGAACAGAGGAAGGAATTAAAAACAAGAAATGCATTCTTCAATAAAAATTTAAAAAAAAACTAAAGGGTCCAGTGTGCTATGAATGAAAATTTAACCCAAATAAACACAGAGGGAAGAAAACAGCAAAGGCAAGGGCGAAAGGTTCCCCCCCCCCCCCCCCTTCCTTTTCCCTGCCTCTGATGTTTTCTCCCCTGTGTTTATTTTGATTACATTTTTATTTCTGGCACACTGAACTTCGGTTTGATTATTTTGCCGTTGCAGTTATCTATCCTCTAGAGTGGTGTCGGCTGGCATCAGGTTTTTGTCTTGCAGGTAATGGATCTGTGCAGCACTGCAAAACTGGGAAATGAGGCAGACCACAACCTGCCTAAATTAATTAGACCTGTATGAAAGATACCTACAATGAATATACAAATTAACACACGTTGCGAATAGAAATGTACTGCTCATAACAGCGTTCAACATAAATATTATACAATACTTTACGGGGGTTTTCACATTGATTTTATTAGTATAGATTGGGTCACCCAAATAAATATGTATCTAATCCTGTTTAAACTCATCAAATAATCATTACAGGCTGTTATTGTTTACATCCTAAAATAAAGCTCTTGCCTAATCTCATGAATATAAACTGGATAGTTCCCTGCATTAAAATGACTTTAATTCTTTCTTATGTTATCATCCTACAGTTTCTATAATACGTACTAGTGCAAATCATGAGTCAAAATGATTATGTTCATTGAGTCACTAGATTAATGAATTCTTACTGCATCATGAATTTTTACTGTTAACTTGGCATTCCAACGCTCACACATTTACACCTACAAAGCATCCACTCAAAGGGTTCCAATTTTGTTCTCTGTAAAGGAATAGTAAAATGTAAATGTTCTTAGTGGCACCAACAGGTAAATCAATTTGTACAATAAAACAGCCAAATAAATTTTGGGTGGAGAAGAAGGATCTTCATCAATTTTACAACAAATATTTTCAAGCAGTATAACTATGATCACAAGGACAGGATGAATCACAGATGAGGGTAAATATCACTGCCATCAACGTGTCATTTATTTTAATGAATTTAAATGATTTTTAGGCATTTCAAGTTTAAAATTCATGAAATATCGATTTTCGATGCCGCTTAAAAGCACAGAGAAAATGTATAAATGTGTCATCAGATGAGCAGAGTAGGACTGGGACAAAGTAGAAATCCTGCAGTGCAAGTGAGGAATATATAACCACTTTCTATTTTTTCCCTTGATATAAATTTAAGATATAAATAGATTAATTTATTCCATTAACGTTGCTCAATTATAAAAATGTAAAATGGTTGGTATGGGGCAGCCATATAAGAAGAGTCCATATGGTTTTTCATGAAATTAAATTTCCAAGGTCCCTGATCACCATCAGTCAAGGACTTGAAGGGACAGTCCTGTTTTTTCTGTCCTGTAAAATTTGTGTCAGTCCAGGAATGACTGCTGCCAATGCTCAGTGCTTTGTGCTGTGCTCTAGTGTCATTGCATGCAAACTATGTATGATCTTGGGTATGCCCATTTTTAAAATCAACTGGAGAAGTCATCATGGGAGGTTCAACTCCCAGGAGAAAGACTGCAAAGGTTTTTAAGTTAAGTATTCTAAAATATAGTTTTTTTTTTTCTAAGTGTCAGCATTAATATTAATAACATCACCTTTTTTTTTTTAATTGGAGCAGTCCTTCAAAATTATGATTTGCTTAACTTTTTATGCTTTTAAAGTAATAAGAATATATGAACTGTTGATTGGTATACTAAATGTCACTCCGCTGCACATAGAGCTGACAAGCCCTCTCAAAGAGACTGCATTAGGGGATGAGGATCTTGGAACCTATGATTTGAGGTGCATTCTACATACTATGAACGGAATTTCAAACTTGAGGGCAGAGTAGCTGAGTTGGAAAAACTCTCCAATTCAGCTGAATAGGAGAATATTTCAAACTTGCCTACTTTGGCCTTAAGTTTGAAACTCCCTTTACAATTTCCTGCAACTGTTAGGCCACCTGTTGTGCCTTTCACTGCTGACAGCATTATACTTATTAGTAATCAGGTGATTTAATAGTTACATTTACTAGACCAGGGTAACATCACAAAGCAATGTTGAGGGCAGTTTTATCAGGTACAAAACCTACCATAATGGACATATGTAGATACAACCCCAACATAGTGACTGACTACTACAAAAAGAGATGATGTGGCTGACCCATTCCAATGGTATACCATGAGAATGACATTGTCACATCAGCAGGCAAATACACATGCTCTTAGTGCATACAGAATTCCAGATGCATGGAGACAAAATGCCCCATCATCATTACTTTAGCTGTTTTACAGCAGTTTGAATTATGCATTTGAGGGCATATACCTTTACGTGTTGAGCCATTATAAATATTAGTGAATGTTTAATATAGCATTCCTGATATGGAGTACAGTATTCTACAATCTTCAGCTGTAACACAGGAAATTATGTAAGGAGATTGAAAGTGGAAAAATATAGACAGTGACTAAATCTGTTTTGTCATTTTTATTACTCAGGTTTTGAGATTTCATAGCCAGTCACTAAATTTTATGATAAAGTTCACCCACACACACTGCTGAATACTTATCTCATGGCATACTAGCTCTTAACAGCATTTTTTGCAGGTCAGCCCATATATCTAATATACTGTTGCTTGTTTTAGTGTCAAAACAAAAAAAAAACATTTTAACATCTGCACTTTGTTTTTTTCACAAACTGAAACTGCAGATTAGTTCGATGCAGATGTAACTCAATTAAATGTGTCCTGGTCTGAAATGTGATACTAATATTTTTAAAACCTTATAATAAAAAACTTACAGATCTAGAACGATAAAAGGACCACAAAACGTTTTTTTCACTTGTGCGTCTTATACTTTTGATCGTATATGCCAGTGTAGCCTCGGACTATCCTCGGCTATGCTTCCACAACCTGGTCTGGTCTGGTTAGTGACTGTCTCAATCTCCTAGTGCAGGACCTAAGATAGCAGAAAGAGAACCCCACTGAATACAGACCGGGTTCAGATGAGTGGGGGCGAGCTCTCACTAAACACGACAGGTTTACTTGGGGAAAGTAGACATGTTTTTTTAACCCTTGCTTCCTCTACGGGTTATATATTTTTTTTTAAAGATACAATGAATTAGTTAAAAGGTGCTTCTTTTATTTTAATTCAATAGATCTGACAATGAAACCAAAAATTCAGCATTCCACTTGTAGGTGATTCAAGGCAATTGTTTATTTGAAATAATACACAGTTTGATAGGGCTCAAGTTATTGATCATGGATTAAAGGCCTCTTCTCTAAACATTGATTTAGGGCAGTAAACGTCATTTTCAGGAATTAAACAAATCATGATTTGCTGCAAGAACTTTCTAAGTTCTAATCTGTGCTTCTCACATAAATAATGCTGGAATAATTGTGCATTTAATGTCATAAGTTCAATTAATAAACCGGGTCAGTAACAAAGACTATGGGCTTTATTCATGAAAATGCGGAGAACCGACAAGGGAATATCAAACTTCAGGCCAAAGTAGCCGAGTTGGAAAAAGTACTCCAATTCACTTACGTGACCTACAAAAGTCCATGTCACCCAGTTAATGCCTAATGATAATGGAGGAACATCAGACTGACATCAGCATCACAACAGCTTATTTTTCTTTGTTATTAAAGAAGAACAAAACATCACTTTGTTTTAATTAGATATTAAATAGCTCAGTTCTAAATAGAATCAACATTCCTTTATTTTAATGCATCACAGTCCTCTCACAGTATGTTACTAGCGTGTTTATTGTTCCTGTCTGGACCATTACAGGGGGTCTTACTAAATGTTTGGGTAGAACAAATCCTCTGATCCTCCGCTACATAGCAATATAAACAAAACCAGCTCCACACCTCAGTAGTTACTCCAGTTCAAATGGAATCAATATACACTACAGATATGTTTTCTAACACTATAATTTCAACTGGAGTAAAAACTATAGTGTGCAATGGTCTTTTTTAAACAAGTGCTTCTTGTTCGTAAGCTTACATTAGAGTTGACAACATCCAGATTGTTTTTACTGGAAAATGATGTAAGAAAGACCATAAAACTATCATTCATATCCTGCACACCGTTGATCGAAGTTGACCAAACTTCTGATGAAAGTCTTCCTCTGCTTTTATCATTGCTTCCTCATCTATGTAGACAGCAGGTCTTCGTGAAGCTAGAAAATATTGCACTTTCCGGAGACTCCATCCAATGACATACATGAGGAAACCACACACTGCTGCTGTAGACCTGCCAACCCCAGCATTACAATGAACATAGACAGTATGCCCATTTTCCAAGAGTCCAAAAAGGAGGTATACAGCTTGCGGTAGCATCCTTATTCTCCCTAAAAATAAAAATAGATATGTTTATATATGTAATAGATTTTGTAGATAGACACACTCAAAACTTGTCTCTGACTTCCTACTATTTGCAGTTCACAAACATGTATCTAGTACACACAGAGTAGGATACATTTGTGCTGTAATAAGTCTCACCACCTTTTTTATTATTGCTAAGTTGGAGTCTGTGTTTATTTATTATTTGTATTTTTCCCCATAAACTTATATCACTATCCTCAAGATCACACAAGGATATATTATTTAGGATTGCTGTAGAGAAACTCACAAAACCTTGGCGCTCATAGCTTTTATGCAGTCCCATGTTCTACAGCAGACAATTCTGCATAGATGTAGGTTATAAACACAAATGTTTTGGAACTGTGTACATGGGGAAAATGGTTAGAGTTTCCTCCATATTGTACATATACATAAAACTTTCACTTTTTTGCTTTTCCTAATTAACAGCATGCTTAGTTTTCTTCGATGATAAGCCTACATATGAAAGACCTTGTGAGTGACCCCAGTTATTATGTCTTCTAATATATTTTTGTTAAAAGGGAAATAAGTCCGCTCTCTTTCCAGCGTATCTGCTCTATGAAGCTTCTTGACTTTCGTCCTTATTTTGCAGGAAAGTGAACTGTCCTTGGTAGATGAACTGTGCGCAAGGTAAATAATAAAGGGATATCCTTACCAAGATACAAAGCAATAAGGTGGCTACCTCAAGTTCAAACTCTGCTACATAATCCATTTGGTTTAAAAAAAAAAAAAAAAAAAGCAGAAAGTCTCTCCTACCACTTTAAGCATTTTCTCAAAGGCACATAAACCATTCCCCAAGGACTTCATATGTCTCTAATCTTATCAGGTGCAGGGACGTCCAACTGTTTTAAAAAGGTCTTAAAAGACCTGCTATTTCTGTCATTATCATCCCATCTGTTGGGTTCCAGTGTCTAAAAGCAGTTCCATTATTGCAGGAAAAATCTGATGTTCTCTATTTGATGAGCATGTTTGTGTGTTGATAAACCTATATATTAGCTCCTATCTGACAGTAAATCACACACAGAAGTACATTGTAAACATATTTATCTTTTAAATCATGTTGCCCAGTAAAGTGTTATAATAAATGGCATAATCCTGTCCGTTATAACATCAGCATGAAGATATTCCATTTATCTTTTGTGTTTTAGAGACAACAGTTTATCTCAATCAATGAGCTGAAAACATGTCCTCAGCATGAAGGCGTCAGATTTCTAAATTGTGTTTCTCCTGCACCAATATTGTTGTATGTTTGTTTTAATTAACTTTAAACACCATTTTTGTAGTCAGTATTTCCCAAGCTCTCTATAGCTACATTGCTCTTTGTTATTATAAGGCCACGAGAGGAAGCTTTTAAAAAACGTGTATAGATCTGCACCAGTGAAAATTAGGGTAAGGAAAAGAAAAGGAGAATAGAAGGGAAAAAAGCTACTAGATAGCACCTAAAGAGCCATTCCCAGGACCACGGAAGAAAAAGTGATATGGGAAAGATTAGGTGCTAGCACTGAGAAGGTGTGAAGGAACTACTACTGTTTAAATAAAATACATCTAATAATACATCCGCGAAATACAGTAAGTTACAGTCAATAAAATCAGCCGTTTTATAAAAAGAAGCTAGCTTGATGGGGCTCCTGATGGAAGAGCACCTGTTCGAATCTTTGAAATTGAAAGTAATATGTGACAAATGATCAAAGCTATTTTTGAGAATTCGGCACCCGAGTTTGACTTAGTCTCAAAAATAGCTTTGATCAGTTGGCCTCTATACTTTTTGGGACAGAGGTAGAGCTCGTGGGGGGTCCCAATTCTGAGGTTCTGATTGCATTCTCTGGTCTCTGGGACACCAGAGAAGGTGAGTAGAACTGTCAGGGCGACTGACAGTGCCAACACATGTGCATGGTAGCGCTGTCAGTTTGAGCGCTGACACCCGACCTCCCAAGCTTCGCCCCTGGAATCCCGATTTGCCAGTGGTAAATGTTGAGAGGTATGCAGTTCTGCCTCAGCACACAGGCAGAGCTGAGCTTAAACCCTAAAGATAGACATCAGGTTTCCTCTATCGAAAGGACACTACCTTATCAACTGTTGCTTCTTCTAAGGATGCAAGGGTTAAAAAAAATGTTTAGTGTCCTTTTAAGCAGTGTTTCGGCACTGCCAGTTTAGCAAATCTCAGTTTTGTTTTTTTCTAAACCGTATGTCAACTATATTGTGCTCAGGCAAGAAAGCTACATATATGTATAAACATTAAGCAGGGTTTGAAAGATTGTATTTATATCAAAAATAGCAATTAATTCACTTTGCAGCCAGTTGAAATATGTTATTGGGCTAAACTTGCGGCAAAACAAGCTGCATTAATCCCTTCCCGCTTGTGGGATGTTCTATGCCGCCCTACTTTTTAGTGCCTAAAGGCTTGAAGGACAGCATTGAACATCTTGCATTTAACAGGTCATTGCAGACCCCTGCGATGAGCTGTGTGCGGATCCTGCTGCAGGGACTTTAAGTGGCCTCAGTCAGACACAGAAAATGTAGCTGATGCTCAAAGTGAGCGGCAGCAACATTTTGCTAAAACAAACCTGCAGGACGGCATGGAGCGTTCTGAGAGTTCGTCGCGGCTCCTCCGGGATGAGCTGTGCTGAGGATCTGAGGACATGCAGCGGGATCCCCAGTGTCAGATGAGGCCACTTTAAGTGGCCTCAGTCTGACATACAAAATGTCCGCTACATTTTCAGCAATTCAGCTACAAACAGTAAAGTCATTTAAAGATCTTTTTTTTATTTGCATTCATTTTGTTTCACTTTTAAAATGCATTTGAACATGTAGCGTATTTTTCCACTGAATATTTCTTATTACCTGTTTCAGCAGGTGTGATACTGGGTTGTGGTTTTTTTTTTGCATAGTAAGAGTAAGAATCTGGATGACAGATTAGAACTGTCGGAGATGGACTAACATTACTCAGAGTTAGATTTAATATTGGTAATAATTGTTTGGGTTTATACAGGTTTAGCTGCCTATCTTTCATTTATTTTTAATGCCTTCATGATCCTAGGACGTTCTATGCTGTCCTCATTTTTAGTGCTCAGAACATGCTACGACCGCATAGAACATCCTGAACTTAACAACTCATTGTGGCTGCCAGCAATGAGCTGTGCTCAGATCCCGTTGCAGGGACTTGCAGCGGGATCCCACCGTTCAGATGAGGCCACTTTGAGCATACCTCTAATAAAGTATAGGAAAGAGGTATGGATACACACCAGTCCTAAATACAGTATACTCACGGTGATTCTATTAGCCATTTATGTAGCTGGCCACTATCCATACTGACAATGCAGCAGGAGGTGATGCTTAAATCCACCATATCCAACATAGAGGAAGAATATGCTGATGCCCATTATCAATGGTTATTGAAGAAGGACACAGCCCACATCTGTACAGCACAGTCAAGTAATGCATACGCCTACACTCTGTATGTACAATGCCAAACAAGACATTTTTTTACTTAAAAATCTATGGTTTTAACCAGTATTGCAGCCCTAGGTGCCCATCGTGGTACAAACATTATACCTTAAAGATCAATATATAAATTACATAAATATTTTGATAACAAAATAATAAGTGCATCTGTCAACCATATTAAATATGCTGAATTATGATCACACTTATTTTACCAGACGACTTTTAAATCGTGATTCTATAAAATACCAGAAAGAAAAATGATTAAAAGAAATATTTCTCTCAAGTAGAATGACACAATATAAACTAAACAATGAAGAGAAAATATCTGTGTATGCATTGGTTTGTTTATACAGTCACTAGGAAGGGTTTGCAAAAAGCTAATATTTTCCATCTCACCAGCTTACTTTAAAGATTAATGCATTTCACAAAGACAAAAATAATATAATATAAAACACTCATGGAGACAGATCCATGGGAGATGTAAATTGCATTAAATGGTGACTCACAGACCACAGTCTTTGCAATTTACAAAATGTCAATTCTGCCTTTCATATATAGCTTACATAGATTACAGGGACCAGGCCATGTTTTCTGTAATACTGTGTGGTTGTGCTTCACAACGCTTATAGTTTTAAAAAGTTATCTCAGTTAATGACAGGCCTCTTGAGAGACAAGAATTGTCTTAGCTTAAGACAGCTAAAACATTTTATGCTATAGTTTATAATGCAAAGCTTCAGCTATCTCTTTCTGTGCCCGAGGCAGGCATAAAAATGTTTTCATTAAGATCTAAAGTTTAGGGGTTCATCTTCTAATCACGCAAATACGTATTTAAATTCTTAGGAAGCTTAGGGAACCGTGAAGATTAAATAATATATTTATATTTTTATATTTTATAATATATATACACTCAGACACATAATATACACAGTGGAATAAAATCAGTGAACACCAACAATAACAACATACAATGTTATTGAACCTCATAAAATATGCTAAAAATGTAATTCATACAGGTTTACTTTGCTGACACCATAACTGTTGTTAGGGGTCAGTACTATTGGCGACATTATTGGTCCCGATTTGCTCTAATGAGTGCAATTTGCCCGATTGTGTCCTTCAGGACCTGTCCAGCCTGCTGCTGGTCCTGAGGGCAATTTCAAGATAGATGTGGGTGAATTGTGTGAGCATGCATCCTAGCCTAACAAGTGTGTCCATTACCTAATCTACCACCCAGAAACACATTATCTTCTGCACAAAGGGTTGCCACCTGGCCGGTGTTTTACCGGCAGGCCGGTAAAAAATTGGCTTCAGGCCAATGTTAAGTCTATGGAGACAGTACCAAGGCCGGTATTTTTCTGAAGAAAAGGTGGCAACCCTAACTGCACAGTTTTACAGCCTGTTAGTTACCACTTGGCCTTGATCTGAGGTTCCAGAAAAGTGTATCACATCACTTCCTGTGACACGTAATCAGCTGTTTGACTGCTGATCACATACACCTCCCTATCAGTTGAATTTTACAGGTCAAGAAAAATGTCTGTGTTTCTTTTGTCCTTTGCGCAACACGTGAACAGCTGGCAAAGATGCCACAACCTTCCTGGCTGTGGCATGAACAGTTTCTAATCCGACAAAAAAGGTTTTCATGAGAAGACTTTCATCAAATATACATTGACATATAGATTACCACCTAAAATTATTATGTTGCAACAAGATAATACATATTTTTTATGTAATGTCCTTATAAAAAGCTGACTATTGCAAACCCAAAAAAATGTCAGAACAACAACATCAACTGAACCCTTCCTCTAACAGCAACAATCATGGCTTGGGAAGGGTTTAAGTTAATTACAATATGTGATAATAAAAGTACTCCAAAAAAATTGGGCAGACTAGATGGACCGAATGGTTCTTATCTGCCGACACATTCTATGTTTCTATGATAAAGATGTTCAGTAATAAAACATGCATTTTTTTATTTTCAAGTGTTACCACAACTTTATACAAAGAAAAGTGAGAAATCTTTTTCTTTCCTCATATAAAAGAGTGTATTTAATACTATGGGAGAGGTAGCAGCACTCAAACCAAGCAAATCTCATGGACCAGACCGGATGCTGCTGCTCAGCATTAATAACTACCCTACTACTTTAGTGTATTTGGATTTTTATCATGTTTACTTTTTTATTTCTTCCATATTCTGCATGGCTTGTCGTACTCAAAACGTGTCATTTTGTATGTTTGAAAATGCAAAAAGATTCAATTGTAAACCTTTGCTCCACCTACTGGTCAGTATCTGAAAATTTTAACCATCAGCTTTTTTCTATGTATAAAATAGTCAGGTTACTGACTGACAGGAGTAACATTTACTACAATACAACCTACACTTCTTTTATAAACCAAATCCCAACTTGTTGTAAAAATTAAACATGTGAAGGAATACAAAAATCATATTTTACAAAAAGCCAGTATGCAATATATTAACCTCAGACCAGGGGCTAATCCAGAGTCTGATCTCGGGAGGGGCACATGTCCGTCTGTCTTTTCCTCTCTCCCATGTCCGTCTGTCTTTTCCTCTCTCCCATGTCCGTCTGTCTTTTCCTCTCTCCCATGTCCGTCTGTCTTTTCCTCTCGCTCATGTCCCTCTGTCACGCTCCTCTCCCTTCCCATGTCTGTCGCACTCCTCTCACTCCCCGTGTCCATCTGTCTCTCTTCCTTCCCATGTCCGTATATCTCCTCTTCCTTCCCATGTCCGTCTTTGTATCCTCTTCTTTCCCATGTCCGTCTGTCTCTCCTCTCCCATCCCTTGTCTGTCTTTCTTTCCTCTGCCATCCCATGCCTTTTTGTCTCTCCTCGTCCATCCCATGTCCATCTGTCTCTCCTCTACCATCCCATTTCTATCTCTCTCTTCTCCCTTCCCATTTATGTCTCTCTCTTCTCCCTTCCCATGTCTGTCTGTCTCCTTTCCCTTCCCATGTCTCTCTCTTTTCTCTACCTCCTAAGACTGTCTCTTTGTCCCTCTACCCACGTTTGTGTCTCTCCTCTTCCCCATAGCTGTCTCTTTTCCTCCTCTCCCCCGTCTGTGTTCTCTCCTCTATCCCCCGTCTGTGATCTCTCCTCTCTCCCCCACCTGTCAGTGTTCTCTCTTCTCCCCCATAAGTGTTCTCTCTTCTCCCCATCAGTGTTCTCTCCTCTGTCCCCATCAGTGTTCTCTCCTCTCTCTCCCCCATCAGTGTTTTCTCCTCTCTCTCACCCCATCAGTGGTGTATCTTGGTTTTGTGCTGCCCTAGGCAGACAAAACTTGGGTACCCCCCCCCCCCCCCCACCCACGATGCACACCCACGAAGCACACCCACGAAATTACCCATAAACCATGTTGCACACCAAGGACATGCCCCATCACCCCATTTACATGGCCCCATCACCCCATGACATACACATATTATTTGCCATTAATATGCCACAGCTAATTTGCCCAATAACACGCCAGTATTATGTGCCATTAATAAGCCACCGCCAATGTACCCAATAATATGACAGTATTTGCCATTTAATATGCCCCTGCCAATTTGCCCAATATTATGCCAGTATTATTTGCCATTTAATATGCCCTTGCCAATTTGCCCAGTAATTTGCCAGTATTATTTGCCATTTAACATGCCCCAGCCAATTTGCCATTTAATATGCCAGTATTATTTGCCATTTAATATGCCCCAGCCAATTTGCCAAACAATTTGCCAGCATTATTTGCCATTAATATGCCAGTATCATAATCGTGTATCTGAAGTGGTCAACCTATGTCGAATTGGTGAAATGTAGTGCCTTAATATATGGTGAAGAGAGAGAGAAAAAAAAATATATATATATAGAATTCTTTACCTTATCCTCCTCTCCCACCCCCCCTCTCCTAGCCACTGCAACCCAGAATCGAAACAGAACCCCCCTTATTCACCATGTAAGAATTCCTTTAAAACAGTGAGCTCCACCAAAAAACAAGAGTAGAACGACATTCTCCTTCACTCCCCCTCCCAAAGCATCCCCATTATGACCTGCTCCAAGACATGCTGCTGAAAACCTTAATTATATGAAACCCCCCCCCCCTAAAAAAAAAAAAAAAAGGCATAAACCCCACTCCCTCAATGGGAATAAGTAGACTCTGCCTATATATACCCATTGCCAATTCAAAGATGCATTACTACTAGCATCGTTCCTTGAAACATCTCCCACCAACCAATAACTACATCTTCCCTTGACAATTAACTTGACATTTATGTCCCTTTTTCCCTCTCTCCCCTCTCCCTCCCCCCCCCTCCCCCCACCATCCCATATCCCACTGTTACTTTTTTCCAAGAACCAAACCCTTCCCCTCTAACCAAATCAATGCCTTTTCTACTTTATCGAATACTATTCTTGAGGATTCGTAGAAAACAATCAATTTAACTGGGAATCCCCAAGAATATTTTATGTTAGCTTTCCTCAGTTCAAAGGTAGCTTCCGAAAAGGATTTCCGAATTTGCCTTGTGATTTTAGATAAGTCAGCAAAACAGGCAAGTTTTTGATATTTTTCTGGGAGCTTTGTTCTGTCCTTAAATGAATTGGCCACTAATTCTCTGTATCTAAAGGCATGGAATCGAATAATGACGTCTCTGGGGACCTCCGCTGAGATTCCTTTGGGTTTTGCAATTCTATGTACCCGTTCAAATAAAAGTTCATGTTCATGCTGCCTAATTTTGAGTGAGTCACACATTTCTGTTAGATAGAGTTCCAGTTTTTCCGCCGTGATGTCTTCTGGAATTCCTCTAATCCTCAGATTGATTCGCCTATCCCGATCTTCTGCCGTTGCAATTTGTGATTCTAATTCTTCCACCCTACTTTGTAGTGTATCTATCCGATCTTCTGTCCGGATCAGTGTGCTTTTTACTTCCACTAGACTGATTTCATTCTGTTTTATTCTATTGTCCTGTTTTTCAATTTCTGCTGTGATTTCTTTGATGGAAATCTTTATTTCTTGAGTAAACATAGAAAATTGTGTTTCTAAACATTTCTTTAGAATGTCTACTGTCAACATTTGGGAATCCGAGTCTGATGAGGTGTCCAAATGGGATCTTATGGTTTCCAAATCATCTTGGGTTGATATCATATCTGAGGTGTCTTGAGATGTATCTAATATTTCTCTTTGAGGTGTTGTAGCAAAGATTGAAGCCATTTTCTTTGTTTTGTCCTTTTGTTGATCCTGAGTCTTCTGCTCCTTCTTTCTTTGCTGGTTTTTTAATTCTCCTTTTTTTGTTGAAGCCATTGTTGAAGGGCTTGGTTTCCTTCAACTAATGACGTATTTATGTTTGGGGTTATATTGCCCTCAGTTTATCTTTCCCTGCAAACCTCCGGTCCGAAAGAAGTAAACGGAATAGATTTAAGCAGAGGGTTCTTCCTCACTCCTTCTCACCACCCTGCTTTTAAACTGAGATAGGTCAACCTTTTGGACCTTGATTTATATATACTGGAACGGGATTCGAATGCTCGGCCCAATGTGTATATACTCAGTTCTATGTGTCTTAAAAGGGCCCCTGTTCCATAACAGTGACCTGACTCAGTGACCTGACACACGCCGAATCCTGAGCTGATACTTTTCCGCTCTTTATTTTATACAGACTTTTCAGGGAGCATAGCTATAGTCAGCATCCATTCAGCCAGTTCAAGTATTAAGAGCGTTGTAGTAGAGAGGACTTTTTGGGGTTAACCAGTGTCAATATCATGCACTTGTAGCAAGTGTTCCCCTTCAAAGTTAGTCTTAACAGACCTTAATAACAAGACTAGGGCAAGTTGAACGTTTTTTTCTCAGAGTTCTCAGCAAAATCTGAAGAGATAATCATAAAAAACACTTATCTGTCACTTCCCTTTTTTCAGAGGCAGTCTAAGTGGATCCATCATTAGTTCCCCCGGATATCTTGCGCGTTCCGCATCAGCGCTGGATTAACCAGTTGCTTGAATCTTTCTCCCTCGTTCTCGGGGGGTAGGCAAGTGGCATCAACCGAAAAGCTCAGATCCTCCAGTCCAGCCAGTACGGGATTCCCAGGGAGACGGATCACTCTGCAGGGGAAGGCATCGATGCGCCTAGGTGCGCGCGCTCACTCACTTCCCCCGTAGGCCCCGCCTTGGCGACCTACGTCACATCCTCATTTGTTGAGCACTCATTCGCACTAGACACCTAATTATTCATCAAGTGTCATCAAGTGGCACTAGAGGATTTCCTGTTTTTCTCACTACATCACGATTATGTAGAACACGCGGATACACACATTTTTCAGATTTCACTTTGATACAATGCACTCATTCAATATAGGTAAATTAATTCGGATACACGATCATCTTAGAATAGCCCGGACAAACCAATTTGTCGTACACTTTGAATTGCACTAGATTCAATTATTGAACAAGTGTCAAATAGCGGCACTAGTGGATTGCCCTTTTTTTTTTTTTTTTTTTTTTCTTTCTCTTCCTCCTCTCCCATCTCTTGATACTCTCTATGTAAGACTCCATTGGTCAATTGGTTGATTATTGGAAATTTGTATTATATATAAGACCATTGGAGACTAATAAATATTGTAAGTAAGTAAGTAAATTATCTCTGTGAAGGGAATTTGGGGAAGATGTAGCTGTACTCAACTGCTTAAGGGGATGGGACGATACAATGGTGAAGAATTTTGTAACGGTTGGAGCTGGTCGTATATAGGGATTGGGAGACACCTTTAGACCAACTGTTACGTGATATGTTTATTTTTGGTGCCCCCCTTTCCTCTCCCAGATACTCATCACTACTTATCATTATTTACTGATATTCACCTCCATTCGTTGCTAGTTCACTGTAATTCATTGTTTGATTCTGCCCTCTCTTTCCCCTCCCCACTTACCCCCCCTTCTTCTCCCTTTTTTTTTTTTTTTCTCTCTCCCCTTCCTTCCCCTCTCCCTTTCATTCCCCTCACGTCCCTCATTTATCAGTTTCCCTTTGTGGTCAATCGATTAAGTGGAAGATAAGGAGATTTTGCGCTCACTTACCCCCAAACGGGCTCTCATTTTAGAGAGCCAAAAAAGTGTTCAGTACTAATCGGAGGGAAGAACACGACAGTGGGTGGGAAATGGCAGACTCCTTACGGGAAGGGGCCTGGTCATATTTTAAGCCCTTAGTGGCTTTTTTTGTCATTGTTAAGTGTTTATTGTTTGTATGTTGTTTGTGCGAGGCAGTGCACCACCGCGTAACGGGCCGCTCTTGGGAAAATGGTTAATATAATCTTTTCTAATGGTCAAAATCTTGACACTTAATGTACAGGGACTGAATACGCCCCAGAAAAGGCATTTTTTAACTAGATATATTTTTGAGAATCATATTGATATAACTTTCTTACAAGAGACACATTGGAAGGAAGAAATTCCCCTAATCAGAGATAGAAACCTCCCAATAATTATCCACTCTCACTATAAGACAAAAAAACGAGGTGTTGCTATTTTAATCTCAAATAAGCTAGATTATGAAGAAATATATAGGGAGGTGGATAAGGAGAGTAGATATATACTTGTGATTTGTAAAATTGATGATAGAATGTACACACTTCTAAACATATATGCTCCCAACAAGAGACCCATTGCCTTTATGAATAGACTGGTTAATAAATTGGACAGGTTGGCACAAGGTGTTACCCTTATAAGAGGAGATTTTAACTGTATTGTTGATGTCGAGTTAGATAAAAAAACTTCACAGAGGAATAAAATAAGTAGATCAGTTAAAAATATCTCATCACAATTCCAGAGGCTGATTGAGCGCAATGGGTGGTATGATTTGTGGCGTACACTGCATCCAGACGAACTAGACTTTACTTTTTTCTCGAGGGTTCATCTGTCATATTCTCGCCTTGATTATTTTCTGGGAGATCAGCGTCTGTTACGAATGTGTGAGGGGTGCTCCATAGAGGACATATCCTGGTCAGACCACTCGGCAGTAATATTGATTATTGATGCATCGAGGGTACAGCAGAATAGGTCCACTTGGAGATTAAATGACAAATTATTAAGGGTAGAGGGTAATATAGAACTATTGACAAATTCAATTGATCTCTACTTTAAGGAGAATACTAAAGACGCCTTGGCTAAGTCAACTGTATGGTGTGCCTTTAAGTCAGTAATGAGGGGTCTTCTTATTAAGCTGGGGTCGGAATTAAAACGTAAACAGCAGATGCCCCTAAATCAGCTGTATTTGGAACTGAGTATCCAACAGAGAATTAATAAAACAAGTCCGTCTCGTTCCACTACCCAAAAAATTATAGAAATAACTGAAAAGATAAATTCCCAGTTACTTGCTAAAACCAATTTTGCTCTGCTGAAACTTAAACAACTATGGTATTATAGAGCAGAGAAGATGTTGACAAATAAATTGAAGGATAATAAAGCAAAAAAAAGAATAAAGAAAATAAGGGTGGGGAATCAGATGAAGGTTGATCCAAAGGAAATAGGTAAGGCATTCAATAGCTTTTATTCGGAACTATATAACCTACCCAATAACGAAGTTTCACAGGAACAAATTGATGAATATCTGTTTAAAGCGAATCTCCCATCACTCTCTCAGCATCAGTTGGATCGTCTAAATCTCCCAATAGATAGAGAAGAGGTCTTGGAAGTTATCCGGCATCTTAAAAAAAATAAAGCACCCGGCCCAGATGGGTTTAATAATACATTTTATGCCATGTTTGGCCACAAAATAGCAGATTATCTAACAGAATTATTCAATGAATTCATAGCAGTGGGTAAAATTCCAGAGGAGATGCTCCAGGCAGCTATATCCCCTATTTTGAAACCTAATAAAGATGCTACCAATATAGCTAATTATAGACCCATTTCTCTGATAAATAGCGACCTGAAAATATATTCCTCAGTACTGGCAAATCGAGTTAAAACAGTGATCCCGTCCCTGAACCATAAAGATCAGATAGGTTTTGTTGGGGATCGCCAGTCCAATAATAACCTCAGAAGGTTGCTGGGGATATTCGAGGAAGTGAACAGGTTGGGGGTCCCCCAGCTGACCCTCTCGTTAGACGCCGAGAAGGCGTTCGATAGGGTCAGCTGGGGGTATATGAGTCAGGTGCTGAGTAGATTCGGATTTGTGGGTTCTATTCATTCGGCAGTGATGGCTCTCTATTCTGCCCCCTCGGCTAGGACGGTGGGGCAGGGTATAGAGTCAAGCTGGTTCAAGGTGGCAAATGGTACCCGTCAGGGTTGTCCATTGGCCCCTCTTTTGTATATATTAACGCTTGAACCTTTTGCGATAAGAGTTAGACAGAATGATGCCATTGCTGGTGTGAGGATCGGTGATTCCGAGTTTAAGTTATGCCTTTACGCAGATGATGTGGTGATTACTCTGACGAATCCGATGGTCTTGATGAAGGCCTTTTTACAAGAAGTGGACAGCTACTCAAAAGTTTCAAACCATAAATTAAATCTTACTAAAACAAGAACTATTATGTCGAATTTAGACACAGAAGAAAAGAAACTAATAATGGAGACATACCCCTTGGAGTGGACGCAAAATGGGATAATACATCTGGGCATACAGTTATCAACTAATTTTCAGGAGGTGATGGAAAAAAATGTTGATTTACTCTTTCAAGATACACAACTTAAATTAAGTAAAACTTGGCGATATAAAGAAATTTCCTGGTTAGGCCGTATAAATGTAATTAGGTCATATGTGTTGCCAAAATGGATTTATCTGTTTAGAATGTTGCCTCTGAGTATCCCTAAATTTAGGCTTCAGATGGTTCAGAAATTATTTATGAGTTACGTGTGGAATGGGAAAAGGCCCAGAATTGGTAAAACCCATTTAATGAAACATTCACGGGAAGGAGGGACAGGCGTACCAGACATTGTAAAACATTATGAATCCAGTAGGCTATACCATATATACAAGTGGCAGGATATTGCTGAGTCACTGGAACCCTGGTATCAAATTGAAATAAATTTATTGGGAATGGGAGATCTTTCAATAATATTATGGTTAAAAAGTGGAGTAGAAAAAAAATGCATTAAACAAGAAGCGCCAAATTATTTACGGGACTTGCTAAGCTTTTGGAATAGCTTTAGGAAAAAACATAAGTTTTTGCATAAAATTGTTAAAATAGTGCCAATTAAAATCCTGGAATATAATATGGAAGAACTTTCTTTGGAAAATTGGGATACACAAAAGAGAATAGTGGATTTAATGGAAGGAGAACAAATAAAATCTTTCTCTCAGTTACAAGTGGAGATGGAATTATCCCCCAGGGAACTTTTTACATACTTAAGAGTGAAACACTACTTGAAAAATAGATTATTATCCCATAAAGGGAACTCAATTGAAAACGAAATTGACAAGATTTTTGATCAAAATTCTAAAAAGAAGGTTTTGCCCAGACTATTCAATGTGTTGAAATTAAATATCAGTGATAAAAAACCAAAGGCATGGGTCTCTTGGGAGACAGATATGGAACAGAAATTAGATAAGAGACAGTGGTGCTCCATAATTACAGATCTTAAGAGATCGATAAAATGTCTAAATTTAGAAGAACTACAAATAAAGATTAATTACAGATGGCATAGAGTTCCAAAAATTATGCATAAAATAAATAGCACAAATTCAGCTATGTGTTGGAGATGCTCCCAAGCAGTAGGAGACCACTCCCACATTTGGTGGGACTGCCCCGTAGTAAACAAACTATGGAACGAAGTGTTGGGAATTGTGGAAACAATGTTAGAAATAAAGCTACAAAAAAAAAAAGAAGTCGCTCTTTTCCATATAGTACCACCGTCTCTGACCTTTCAAAAGAAATATCTCTTAATTCACGTTATGATGGCTACCAAGATGGTTATAGCCCGTAATTGGAACCAAAACAAACAATTATTATGGATACAGATAAAACGCCAAATTGAATATCAGTATATAATGGAAAAAAACATAGCACATAATGGTAGTTATATTGAAAAGTTTAAGAAAAGATGGGCCCCGTGGTTCGCACACTTCCTTCAGGAGAATTAGAGCCCACATAGAATTGTGGCCTCTACAGAGATCGACAATAGACCATCTGGGCTATAAGAATGGAATCATGGGGAGCGTATTTAGGAGTACAAAGTGCCTACTGTAGAAATGGCAAGGGCGTGACCGTATGAATGCGCGGTGGTGCACTCCACGTAAATTGTATGTGTGATTAATGTGTAAGCCAGGGAGAGATACGAGGTACAGGGAGGTTTGGTAACCAATTGAGTATCTATTTATGGTAAAAAAGAGCTTTTAGGGTTCTCAGATATTAAGAGACATGTGTTTATAAGTATATAACTTATTTTTTGATCTCTGTTTTACTTCTTAGTGGCCCTATGATCGGACCGTCATATCTCTTTCCTCCCTCTAACCTGAGCAAAAATGTATGGTATTTGTATTGTATGTAATAGTAATCGTACAATGTTATATGTATAATTAAAATAAAAAAGAAAGAATTTAAAGAAAGGGTAACCTGTGGAAAAACTGTGAGACATGAGGCAATAAGTGTTACTGTTTGAAACATATAGTACATATATATGTACTAAAAAGCCTTTTTGAAATTCAGCTCTTAGAGTCAATACTTTTCAGCTGGATTTTCCTCATTTTTGCTTAGGAAATTTGTACCTATGCTTATCTGTTTGTTTGCTTTCTTGCTTGTTTTGTAATGGAAGTTAAGAGTTACCATGTTTTTTTAAACAACAAATATTTCCACTTTAAAAAAAAAAATCATTAAAATGACTACAAAAAAAAAAAAAAAATATGCCAGTATCATTTGCCATTTAATATGCCCCTGACAACTTTGCCCAATATTATGTCAGTATTATTTGCCATTGAATATGCTCCTGCCAATTTGCCCAATATTATGTTAGTATTATTTGCCATTTAACATGCCCCTGCCAATGTTCCCAATAATATGCCATTATTATTTGCCATTTAATATTCCCATGCCATTTTGCCCAATAATATGCCAGTATTATTTGCCATTTAATATGCCCCTGCCCATTTTCCCAATAATATGCCAGAATTATTTGCCATTAATAAGCCTATGCCAATTTGCCCAATAATATGCCAGTATTATTTGACATTTAATATGCCCATGCCAATTTGCCCAATAATAAGCCAGTATTATTTGCCATTTAATATGACCCAGCCAATTTGCCCAATAATATACCAGTATTATTTGCCATTTGATATGCCCCTGCCAATTTGCCCAATATTATGCCAGTATTATTTGCCAATAATATTCCCCAGCCAATTTGCCCAATAATATGCCATTAATAAGCCCCTTCCAATTTGCCCAATAATTTGCCAGTATTATGCCCCAGCACTTACCTTAGAATAAAGGTTAGAGTCAGGGTTAAATTTACGGTTTGGGTTATTGCCCCATAATTTTGGGTTTTGGTTATTGCTCCATAATTTGCAAAAAAACAGCAAAAAAAGCATGGAAACAAGCATATTTTTTAAACTGGGTCCAAAATTTAGATAGGGTCTTTTTTACAGATTGTATTTGTGTAAATAATTTTTTAACTCAAAGTGAGAAAAAGTGTTTTATTTTTTATTTTTTTTTCCTTTCTTTTTAGTACCAATTCTTTTATTTTTTTTTCTTTGTCAGTTCATTCACATATATAAAAGTCAAGAAAACATTCAAATTTTCACAAAAACCTACATACATTAACAAAAAAAACCCACAGATCTTGCTATGAAAATTCAGTTAAGCAGTTCTGGTTATAGGGTATTCAAGAGAAAGGTGAAGGGGAAGGAGGAAAAAAAAGAAATCAATTCAAATTTTATCCCTTGCAATAATGGCTTTTAACTTCCAATATATACATTTTAAATACTAATTTTAACTCTTCATATAAATTGTATTCCTACATATCTTAATCACAGTCTTTACATTACCATCTATAATTCGTAATTTGTGCAAGTCAAAAACGCAAATTAACCCTCGAGTTCCCCTCCCTCCCCCTTCTCTCCCTTACCCCCCCTCCCTCCCCCTCCCTCCCAATTAGTTGTGACCAAGTACTAATTCTTGACTCAACAACCAAAATTATAGCTTTATATTTATAACCCTTCTAAAAGTGACTCAAAGTACCAGTGGTTTAAACTAATCATGTCAAATTAAAGCCTACATATTTTAATCCCAGTGTTTGTATGTTGCAATAATTCTTTATAGTTCATATTTGAAGCTTAGATTAAATCCCCAATTTACCCTACTCCCTCCCCCCTCCCCTGTCTCCTCCCTCTCAAAGTGTCCCAGTGCTCAAAAAAACCCAAAAAGAACCTTCACCCTCTTCTAGTCCAATTTCTCTCCATTTCCTTACCCCTTTCTTTTTCTTTCCCTTTTCCCTCTCCCCCTCTCCCCTATTTTCCTAATTCTTCTGCTCAAGAAATTTGCTAACCTTCTACTCTACCTACCTATCCTCGATAGCAATATCTCCATAAAAAAAAATAGATAAATAAATAAATTTTCCTCTCTCCCCCGCCCCTCCCCCCCTACTCTCTCGCCCATCCACTCCATATCTGGCTATGTTTTTCCATTGTATTTGATGTTGAGTAATGCATCTGTTCATAGTACTTGTTTATAGTTATCTTTGAAATTATATCCTCCTTTTCCGGCAGATTTTGTTTTTTCAAATTGCAAGCTATTGCTTGTTTTGCTGCAAGATAAATATGACCTAATAATTTCCTTGTGTTTTCTGGAATTTGTTTTGGGAAAATATTCAATAGTATTATCTCTGGAGTTCTTTCTATTTTTATTTTTAACTCTTGTTCTATTATTTCGAATATTTTGTTCCAATATTCTGTGACTATTGGACACTCCCACCTAATGTGTATAACTGTTCCTATTGCTCCACATCTTCTCCAGCATTGAGAGGATGTATTTTTATACATTTTGTGTAAGTTTGCTGGCACCAGGTGCCACCTATATATAATTTTCTTTTGTAATTCTATGTAGTTTGTACAGTGTGAATATGAGTTTAACTGCCTAAAGGATCTCATCCATGCTTCCGTGGTTATTGCTTTTCCCAAATCTTGTTCCCATTTTTCCATGGATTTGGTTTTATCACCGCTTTTACTTCCTATCACACTTTTATATAGGAATGAGATCCCCTTTTGAATATTTTCTTTTTTTTAGTTACATAATCTTAACATTTTATTTTGTATTGGGTAACTCTGTTTATCCCATATTTTTGCTTTCGTACATAGATCTCTAATCTGTAGATATTTGTAGAATTCTGAGTTTTTTATTCCATATTTCCTAACTATTTCCTCAAAAGTTAGTAATTACTTTTTATCTCTAATACATTGTAGATTAATAATCCCTTTATCTAACCATTTTCTTAAATTAATTTGTGGGATTTGGGCTTCTATTTCTTGTATTGGTGAGTACCACGATAGTTCTTTAAATTCTAAATTCTTTATCCAATACTGTCTCCATGTATTTATTGAGATCTCTGTTGCATACATCCAGTTTCCCCTTTGTTTATTTTTTTGGGAGGTTTTTCCCTAGATTGTGGCACAGTCTTTGTGACTGAAATTGTAGATCCTCCAGATCTACCCAAGCTATTGTTCCTACTGGTGCATAACATTGTATTGTTTGTCTTATTTGAGATGCTAGGTAGTAGTGTTCCAAGTTTGGGAGCCCCATCCCTCCTTTGTCTTTTGCTTGTTACAGTATCAATCATTTTACTCTCGGTTTTTTCCCTCCATTTGTTTAGATCTCTCTGAGCTTTCTGAAAAAATATTTTAGGGATTTTTAAAGGCAGTGTTCTAAAAACATATACATTTTTTGGGATAGTTGTCATTTTAATTGCCGCTGTCCTTCCTACCCATGAAATCTCCATTTTTTTCCATCTCTCTAGTTCTTGTTTTAATATTTTATTTATCGTATATATTATGTTGTAGCAAACGCATATTTTTCTTGCAAATTATTTTTTACCCTTCTCCCAGGCCTATCAGTAGAGCTTGTGTCTTACTTGTGTTTATTTTATGATAGGATACCTTTCCGTATTCCTCTAGTTGTTCTAATAGAACTGGCAGTGATTCAGATATTTTAGTTAACGATACCAATATGTCGTCTGCAAATAGACCTGTTTTTATTTGGTTCTTTTTTGTAATTTGTACTCCTTCTATTCTACTGTCTGCTCGCAGCCTCATTGCTAATGGTTCCAATGCCAAAACATACAACAGTGGCGACAAGGGACAGCCCTGTCGCGTACCATTAGTTAAATTAAATCTTTTCGATTGGAAACCAGAATATAATACTACTGCAGTTGATTTCCTATATATTGCTTGTATTGCTTCTACTGACAGGTCTGGGACTAGTTTTTTAAACATTACTAATTCTAGAAATTTCCAATGAAGTCAATCAAACGCTTTTTCAGCATCGATCGCTAGCATTAGTCCTTCTGTTTTGGAGTTTTTTAAGTATGTTATTACGTTTAAGAATTTTCTGATGTTATCTCCTGTTTGTCTGCCTGTTATAAAACCCGTTTGATCGTAGTGTATTATTTCTGATAATATTCCTTTCATTCTATTAGCCCATATTTTTTAATATATTTTCATATCTCTATTTAATAGGGAGATAGAGCGAAAGTCTGCACACCCAGTTAATTTTTTCCCTGGTTTTGGTATGGTCACTATTGTTGCCTGTAACATTTCCTCTGGGAATCCATTTTTCCCTTTACATTTATTATACAATGTTTTTAAATACAGTGTTAATATTGAATTAAAACATTTATAATATTGATAACTATAGCCATCCGGTCTTGGGGATTTGTGCAGAGCTAGTTCTTTGATTACTTTCTTCTTCTTCTGTTGGTTTTTTAAGGTTTTCTGCTATTTCAGTATTTAGTTTTGGAAATGTGATTTCCTCCAGATATCTTTCCATTTCTTTCCGTGTCGGTTGGAAAGTATCTTGATCTTTATTGATATTATATAAAGTCGCATAATATTGAGAAATATTCTTCTGATATATGTTTTGGATTAATTACTTTTTTCCCTTCTGAGGTTATCATTTGTGGGATTACTGCTCTAGTATCTTGTTGTCTTAATTTATTAGCTAATAAAGTGTCTGCTTTATTCCATTTTGTGTAAAATAACTGTTTTAATTTTTTTTTATTTTAAATTCTGTTTCTCCTATTTGTAATTTTACTAGTTCTTTTTTTGTTTCCATTATCTCTTTTTTTAATTTTGCATTTCTATCCCCTTTATTTTTATCTTCTAGGTGCTCCAGTAAATGTAATAGGTTCATTTTTTTTTCTTGTCTTTGTTTTTTATACCATGATGCTTGTTTTAGAAGTGTTCCCCTTATAACTGCTTTATGTGCAGTCCATAAGTTTTCTATTGTTGTTTCTTGTTGGTCGTTTATAGTAAAAAAAAATGTTTTAATTCTTCTTCTATCTCTTTTTGTATGTTTTCCTTAGCTAATAGATATTCATTTATACGCCACATACCTCTCCCTGTTACTGCGAACGTGGTTTTTAACTCCCTCTCCACCGGAGCATGATCCGACCAATTTATCAGACCTATCTTACATGATTTAATTTCTTGCAATGTATTTTTATCTAACAGTATGTAATCCAATCTACTATATGTATTATGTACGTGCGAAAAGAAGGAGTAGTCTCTACTATCCATATTTTCAATTTTCCATGCGTTGAATAATCCAAATTTCCTTAATAAATCTTGGAATTTCGTACTTTGTTGTATCTTTTCCTTTCTATATTTATTACTTGATGAGTTTGTTGAGTCTAAATCTACATTTGCCAATGAATTCATATCTCCACACACTATCCACTTCCCTATTTCTTGACTTTTATATTTACATAAAGTTCTTTCAATAAACTTTAGCGGATTTTCATTTGGTGCATACATGTTGATAATATTATATGGGATACCATTAATTTTACAATTCAAAACCAAATATCTACATTTTGTGTCTAACTTCCTACTTTGTTCTTCATTTATTACTGATTTGTGTATGAATATTGATACACCTGCTTTTTTTGTGAGTGCTGTAGAATGGATTGCTACTGGGTATTTTTTGTTATACCAGTTTGGAATCTTATTTCGGGCAAAGTGTGTTTCTTGGACACAAATTATGTGAAAGCCTATTTTATTTGCTTCTTCCATTAACATCCTCCTTTTATATGGTGTGTTTAATCCTTTTGCATCTTGTGATATTATTTTTAGTATTGCCATAATATTTTATAAAATTTTATTTTATAAGCCCGGGGGGAGACAGGTAGCAGTGGAAAAAAAAAAACCTGTACAACATTTAACTTTGTCACAATCCGCACTTTAAACATATAAAAGCTATTGCCTTTCTTAACTAGGACCCTTCCCAATTCTTTTGGGCTGCGTCTCATTTCCCTCTTTTGGACCCGCTTTTAAGGGGTTCTCTCGAATCCCCTAATAGGAGCATGGCACTGTTTATCTATTTTCTCCTTCCTTGCTGACTAGTTCCCTTAAATATTTCTGTATCTTCTTTATTCTAGGAAAGGATATGGATATGGAGGAGGGGGGAGAGAGAGAGAGGGGGAAAAAAAAAAGAGAACAAGGACTAAACAATATAAACATTTTGTGTCTCTTAGCACCGATATCTACAGTGCTGTAACCCTATAACACTTTTATCTATTCATCTTCTCTTTAATGCGACAATTTAAATTTCGTCCAAACCTCTTGTATACCCTAAAAGGACATTATATAATTGTTATTCATCTTTTAACATTGATAAGTTTTCATGTTTATAAACATTTACTCCTTTCGATCCTTTCCCCTTCTTTTCCTCTCCCTTCTCTTTCTCCATCTGTGTAACCCAGTAAATGTATCCTTGTGTTCCTCAAACATATATAATGTAATAATTGAAGTTTCTTCCAATGCACATACTCATCCCTCTCCCCCGCCAAAAAAAACAAAAAAACAACAACATATAGACATTATATATCACTTAATATTAATAATTTTCATAGTGCAAACAAATACACCTTCTGTTTTTCTTAAATGAAGCCTTATAGATTTCTGTTTGTGTTCCTCAAACAATTATAATGTGGCAATTTAAGTTTCTTCTTCACTTCTAGTGCCCATAACTATCCCCCCCCCCCCCCCCCCAAAAAAAAAATTCTCTACTTCTCATCCTCCCTCTATCAGGAACTTAGTTTATGTCTTCCCTTGCCCCTCTCCCTCCCATCCACTCCTGCTTACGGGGAATCGCCATTTATACTCAATGTTCATTTCTCTCAGTTCTCTAGTCACATTGAAAAAGTCCTGGTATATTCTTAGATTTTCAAATTTCCCCTTCTTTCCTGAATTATCACGTGCAGCTTTTGTTACCTTGTTTTTATTTTTATAAGATTGAAATAGCACTACTACATCTCTTGGAGTGGATGTTGGTATGGTGCTGGGTTTATATGCTCTGTGGCAACGTTCTATTACTTCTTCTTTATTTACAAAGTTAACTCCTAGATGTTCGTAGTATACTAGCAGGTATTCTTTTAGTTTATCGTGTGTTATTTCCTCGCGGATATTCCTTATCCGTATATTCTGTCTCCTTGTTCTTTCTTCAATATCATTTATTTTTTGGTCTAGTTTACAGATTTTTACCTCCAATGTTCTTATTTGTTCTTTGTTTTCTGTATTATTCATGCTTGTTGCATCTATCTTTTCTTCAAGGAAATTTACTTTATTGCTGATTTATGAAATATCTTTTTGTAATTCTTTCAGATTTTGGTGAAAATATTTTTTTATTTGTTCTAATAGTAAATCCATTCCTCTTTTAAACTCCTCTGAGGATACTGAGGTTTGCTCCTTAACCATAGGAGATTCCAATTGACTTTCCTCTAGGCTTGACTGGTGGTTTAATATGCTTTCCTCCACCACCACCACCCCCCCCCCCCCCCACCCCCCACCCCCTCTGAATTATTGGGGAGAAAAAAGCAGATACGTTCTTCTTTTCTTTGCCCTTCTGGTCCTGTTCTTTCCCCCTTTTCTCTATTCTCTGCTTATCCTCCAATGTTTTTCTGCTAGTCATTTTTAAGCTTTTCATTTTTTTAATTTTATAGGGAGGTATTCTTTCTTTCCTCAGTTTCCTTTTATTTAATTATTATAATAATAGTATTATTTGCCATTAATAAGCCTATGCCAATTTGCCCAATAATATGCCAGTATTATTTGCCATTTAATATGCCCATGCAAATTTGCCCAATAATAAGCCAGTATTATTTGCCATTTAATATGACCCAGCCAATTTGCCCAATAATATGCCAGTATTATTTGCCATTTAATATATCCCTGCAAACTGAGCCCAATAATATGCCAGTATTATTTACCATTATTAAGCCCATGCCAATTTGCCCACGAATATGCCAGTATTATTTGCCAAGAATATTCCCCAGCCAATTTGCCCAATAATATGCCATTAATAAGCACCTGCCAATTTGCCCAATAATTTGCCAGTATTATGCCCCCAGCACTTACCTTAGAATAAAGGTTAGAGTCAGGGTTAAATTTCGGGTTTGGGTTATTGCCCCATAATTTGGGGTTTTGGTTATTGCCCCATAATTTGCAAAAAACAGCAGAAAAGCATGGAAACAAGCATATTTTTTAAACTGGGGACAAAATTTAGAAACTAATTTAGATAGGGTCTTTTTTACAGAATGTATTTGTGTAAATAATTTTTTTAGGTCAAAGTTAGAAAAAGTGTTTTATTTTTTAATCATATTTTTGGATTTGTTTTGTAGTAAATTATAAGAAAGACAAGGTCAGAAGGTCATGTCACTAAGGAGTTAAGGACAGGTGCATACAATCAGCAGCCTTGTGTTAGCAGAATTACAAGCAAATACATAATGATGTAAAATGGGTTTTACAGTTGTTAGGTTTGTCAGTTTTCAAACATCATGTTGCAGAGCTCATTCCTAACAATTAAACTGGAAAGCAGACTTTAAAATCATTTCTAAATGGCAATTATCCCAGCCAAATACATAGCTCATTGTTTATGTTCTACATACACTGTTAAGCACTCTAGCGGACAGCCATTCATTACAAATATCAAAGATGCTTTTAAGACCTGAACATATCTTTAAAAAATACCGTATTTGCTCGAATATAAGATGACCCTGATTATAAGACGACCCCCCAAACTTTGGATATTCCTTTAGGAAAAAAACTAAAAGCCTGAATATAAGACTACCCTATAGGAAAAAGTTTAACTTGTATATATTCACGTGTAAATTGCTTTTTCATATTTAATAAAAATGATGATATAAAAAAAGCATTTCTTGTTTTTATTTACTTTTATGTGCCAATGCTGCCCTACCCCGAGACTTGCTTAATGTTCCCTCTTCCCCCTCCCCTCCCCCCCAGACTTGCCCAATGCTGGCTCTCAACCCCACCCCCCCCCCCCCCCAAAACTCGCTCACATGATCTCCCAGCTTTCGTCATAGAAGTCCCGACGGATGTGCCGGGCAGCAGCGGAGGATGTCTGCACGCATTGTGCACACAGTCACTGGCTGTTTGTGAGTGGGATCCAGGTCCCCTGAAGCTCTGCAAGGGACCTGGATCCCAGTAATATAGTCCAACCTCGATTTGAGGTCAGACCTCATGGTGCATCGATCGACATAGCGCTTCTCAGGTCCCATTCCCCTGCGCTTCTCATGTCCCGCTCCCCACGTCTGTGCACCTTGTGGTTACAAGTTGGGCTGCATTCTCTACCTCACGGCCCTCTCACACTACCAGGACTACCTCCCATCACACGGTCAACACCCCACCCTGCTTTGGCCCGCGTTAGACTTCAAGTCGGGCTATATATCTCCTCAGTCATTGTCATGGCCCCCTATCAGTCCTGTGTTATCATGCTGTGGTACCACTTATAACAGTGATATGTTTCTTATTGTGCTCCGCCAAAGAGGCTGCTATTGAGGGTGACCCCCTCTTCCATACCACTATATATAGTTTTTTTTCTCATAAGCTGAGAACTGGGGAGGCTCATAAAGCGACCCATAGTGATAAAGATTTCATTGTGCACCACCAGGATTCAGGATTGGCTTCGCACTGCCTTGGCGTACTCTCTCCGCACGGCATTGGCTGCATTGCAAGGGATCCAAACTCTGATTCGAATGGTTCCCTCCACTCCATGGATAGTGACCATATCTGTAAGAGACATTGGATGGACACTTCAGCCAGAGCTGCCCAGAGCTCAAGGAAGGCTAGCTGTCCACTATTCCCAGTATCTTCTCACCGGTTGAACCACCGACTTCGACCCAAGATGACTTCCAGATTCTGGACGAATACTATGCTGGGAACTCCAACCCTGGCACCTCAAGATCTCGGTCACCTGCCCATTCTGATCCCGCAACTGTTTAAGGATCCTGAAGCCAACCCAGACCTACCTGTGGAGATCTTGAATTTGACAGGCCTTCCATTATTTTACCCGCTCACCCTGTGTCATCTCTGTTCAGCGGAATGGTCTCCACCATCCCACATGGCAGAATTCCTCCGCTATTGGCTCAGATGCCCACTCAAGAAGGAAGTTCTTCACAGATTACAGGCGGAATGCCCTTGTCAAACTCTTCCTGAAAAAGTCTCTCAAACCCCAGACTTCAACACCACTTTCGTCACCTTAATGGTGAAGAATGGAAAAGACCCTTCGGAAATGGATTGGAACAGGGGCTATGGTCCATTCAAGACAAGCTATTGGATGTGTCCGGCCCTCTGACTCAACTATTCCTCATGTAGCCCAAGAATGGGCTCAAAGAGCGCTGTGCCTGTTGGGCAACGCCAACAAGACCCTATCTACCGAACGCTACAGAGCGGCACTCTTCAAACTTGACAGTAAGCTGGTGGAAGTGGCACAGAAAGAATTGGGCCTTGAGTACAGGGATCTTCTATTAGGTGATAAGTTCCAGGAAGAACCTCAATCAACACGTGAATATCTTCACGTCATTCAATAAAGCCCAGTTTCGTGTTCCAATCTAGGGACTGTTTTTCCCACAGGGCGGTTCGGCAGTGGGTCTGCACCAGCAGGGCAGCCTTCGCGGGCTTGAGGTCCCGTTACCCAGAGTCATCCGTCTACCACTTCACGAATGGCACCAACTACCACACCCCCTGGGGTGAGCAGAGGATTGTCTTCCTTCCGTACAAAGTTTTAATTAGGTAAGCTTATGTTCTTTCCTTCCTCATATTCCTATTGCAGGCAGACTTATGCATTTCTGTCATCATTGGGCAGTCATTACTCAGGACCCATGGGTCTTCCAAACTGGAACTGGACTATCGGTGCTCTGGGACAAGGACGCTATAGAATGTGCAACCGGGGTGATTTGTTTTGTCAGCAATATATTTTATAGTACACAAAAAGTCAGTTATCAATCTCCGGGCCCTCAACCACCATGTCGCTTACAGACATTCCAAAATGAAAATCATCCACCTTCTCCGCCACTTACTCTGGGAACAGGACAACCATGACCACAGAAGGTTTTCCCAAGTTTCCTGGCAGGGGAGGCTGTGGCAGTTCAAGTGCCTACTGTTAGTCCTCAGCTCAGCACCTTGGTGCTTCACAAAACTCCTGAAACCTGTCATGGAGTTTTTATGTGCTCACAGGATCCAGTCTATCATTTATCTCGACGAGATCCTTAATATGGTGCAGGACAGGGGCACTCTCTGCGAAGCCACGTCCCTCACCATCCTAAAGGATCTCAGTTTCATTGTCAATACTGACAAATTGGATCTGTCCCCCACACAATTGATTCAGTTTCTGGGGTTCACGTGGATTCGGTGTCAGCGGTCCTCAAGCTCCCGCAGTCCAAAATTTTGTCTACACAGAAGGTCATTCATTGCTTTCTGCATCAACCTTGTGTGTCCCTTCGGGATCTTGAATGCGTTATCGGACTCCTGTCCCCATCAATCCAGGCGATTTTCTCAGGTACTCTGCATTATCACACTATGCAATGGCTAAAGGCTCACCACCTTTGCTTCTAAGGATCCTATAACCACTTTTTCCCTCTTATGCACGAAGTTTGTCTCGAACTACAGTGGTGGTTAACTCACACGGCAGAATGGAACGGCCGCACCATTTTTGGCTGTCTCCCTGATTTCCACTTGGAGTCGGACGCCAGTCTCCTTGGTTGGGGTACGACTCGTAGAGCCACGACCACAGGCAGTCTTTGGACACCGGGGGAAAAGGATCTCCACATAAACTGTCTGGAGCTGATCGCCGGTTCTTTCACCGTTCGCAGTTTCATAAAGAATATGACTCATTGTTCTCTGGTCCTTCAGATGGACAACGTGTTAGCGGTACGTTACATCAGCCATCCCGGTCCAAGCTGTTGACGGAACTGACCAAAGTCTTGTATCAGTATTGCATGGATCATCACCTTTTCATATGGTGGAATATGTTCCCGGCAAAGACAATATGGTGGCGGATTGGTTCTCCAGACATTGGAGTGACACCAGCGACTCGCAACTACACCAGCAGATCTTTCGCACGCTTGATCAACTCAAGAGTCCTTTCATCTGGACCTGTTTACATCGAGAAAGAATCGCCAAACACAAGCTTTCTTCAGCTAGATGCCAGATACTCTCTCGCTTGTGTAGACACCTTCCTCCAGACGTGCCCTCTTTTGGGTGCTTACGCCTTCCCTCTGTTCGCCATGATCCTTCACTCTTTGCATCTTCTGATACGTCAGAGGTTGACGGTGCTTCTCATCTCCCATCTGTGGTGGACTCAGCGTTGGTTTTCTCTTGAATTGGAGCTCTCTTGCAAGGATCCTCTCCTGCTCCCGGTCCCGCCGAATCTTTTGTGGAACCCCATCCATTGGTTCTATAAGTTCACCTCAAACTGGTAGCTTGGACAGTTTCCGGGGGGGCCTGGGACGTGTCTGGCCTATCGTCAGCAGCTCAAGACCCTTTTCTGGCACCTGGTACCAGACCTACCTTCAGGCATGGAGCATTTGAAATAGCTGGTGCGTGGCGCAACACCTTAATACCTTACTGCCCCTGTAGTGGATATTTTGAATTTCTTAGCACCTCTCTTTGCTCAAGAGAATTCTTATCGTACTATCAACTTGTCCGTTTGGCTATTTCGGCGGCTCACATCCCTGTTCAAGACGTGAACGTGGGTAATGACCCGACAATTTGTTTTTTGCGTGAGATTCGGTCAGCTAGACCTTCTTCGTCCAAGTACTTTGTTTTTGGGATGTAGCCAAGGTTTTTTCCTTTCTGGACTGTTGGCTGGACAAAAACATTCTTTTTCTCCACCATCTTAAGACTAAGGTGGCATTATTGCTCTGTCTGGTATCTTTGGGAGAGATGTGCGAGTGTTTGATGCAACTTGTTTCTCTTTCTCACCCGAGAGCGTCATGGTTTCTCTTTCTCGGATCAAGTCTTACTCTTCTTCTGTGTTAGATCCCTTTTTTACAGCTTGCCCTAAACTTTGCATCGCTCACTGTGTCCTTTGTTATCTGTCTTCTACAGCATAGTCTCGCTCTTTATCTCAGGGTCAGCTGTTACTTTTCAGCCTGTCTCCGCACCGACGATCACCCGCTGGATCAGATGGATTCTACGTTTCGCGGGCATCGCTGGCTCTTTCAGTGTGCATTCTGTCTGCAGTGCAGTGGAGTCTAAGGCTATTGAATTGGGGCGTCTTTGTCCAGCTTTCTTGTAGCTGCAGACTGGTCTAGGGAATCTACCTTTCGTACTTTTTATTTTCACCTGCGGACTCACGCGGGTTCCTCGTTATTGGTTCAGCGTTAAAATAGCAAATACGAAGACTCCTGTCTTGCCATAAAATTAGGGATTATTCTAACCTTGTTGTAGCTATAATCTAAACTTTATTAAAGACAGGAGGCAAGTATTTCCCTCCCTGATTACTTATTTATTACTAACCCCTCCTTGGATGACTTATTAATGTGTTCTTTTTATATGTATCTCTAATCTGTCTGCCATGTTTTGTGCTTATGATGCATCTTGTGGTCAAATATTTTTTTTTGTGACAACTGGATATGACTTATTATGGTGGACAATTTACTTTCAAAATGTCTCTTTTGTTTTTCTCCTAGCTTGATCTTCTTCTGAGCTTCTCACTGTAAGATTGCAATTTGGCTTCCTGTTGTTTGGATGTTTTTTTTTCTCGTTGGTTTCGACTTGGCATCCTGTTCGGAACACCAAAGAAAGAGGAAGTGGAAAGCAATGTTACTGCCTTAAATGCCGTCTTCTGATTGGCTGTTTTTTTTCTTGTACTGTTAACTGTTTTGTTGCTGGAGGTTAATCAGTAATGAAACATATGCAAATACTCACCTCCTGTCTTTAATACAATTTCGATTATATCTACACCAAGGTTAGAATAATCCCTAATTTCTGCAAATCTAAATAGCTTGATCAAAAATCGTTGTCTATTGTTAGCAGTTGCTCAGTTCTTCTGTATTTTATATTGATTGGATTATATTGACATTATACTACCACCTGGACCCATAATCCTTAATTCATATTGCTACTGAATTACAACAACACGATTAGTATGATGGTGATCTGCATATTAATTATAGGGACAATCCTCTCAGAATTAAGGCAGGTTTGGACTTAGAATCAAAGGGAGTCATGGAGATTTATGAGAACATTATAGTGTATTGAAGATAATTGGTTGGAAGCAAACCCCATAAAATAAAAATTAATACACATTTAAAATCAGTCAGTGTGTTCAGCATTACATAAAAAGAGAACTCAATACAACCATCCTTTACATTAAAAAAGTAGATACATTTGTGGGAAACAGGTGGCATATAATGTGTGTTAATTCTAAAAACAAATTCTAACTTCTTTATTTATTCAAGTCTATACTTGTTTTGCTTTCTGTTTTACATACATATTTGTTCTACTCGCTGTAAATAGTATAACTTTACTAATGGAAGAGAAGTGGTGAATCTACAGCACATACCCTGGTAAAGAAAAAAAAGGTGTTTTTTTGTCCGATAACCTGGCTAGCAGTGAATGTTTCTTAACGTTTATATTGGTGGAGTGCTCCATTCAACAATATTGTACCGTATTTTTCGCCTCATAAGACGCACTTTTTTCCTCCACAAAAGTGAGGGGAAATGTCTGTGCATCTTATGAGACGAATGTAATACTTACCTCCATGCTGCTCTCCGTTGTGTGCTCTCCGTTGCTTCCTCCGTGCAGTCTAACCTCCTGCATGGAGGAAGGAAGATCCGGGCGCTTTTTTTTTTTCTTCTTAACTTTATTGATGTTGCGCAACGTCAATAGAGTTAAGAAGGGGGAAAAAAGCGCCCGGATCTTCCTTCCTCCGTGCAGGAGGTTAGACTGCATGGAGGAAGCAATGGAGAGCACAAAACGGAGAGCAGCATGGAGGTAAGTGCTAGGGAAGGGGGTAGGAGGGTGGCACAAACGAGCAAAGCCTGGCATAGTGAGGGGCAAAAGCCTGGCATTGTGAGGGGGAAAATCCTGGCACAGTGAGGGGCAAAAGACTGGCATAGTGAGGGGAAAAAGCCTGGCATAATGAGTGGCAAAATCCTGGCACAGTGAGGGGCAAAAGCCTGGCACAGTGAGGGGCAAAATCCTGGCATTGTGAGGGGCAAAAGCCTGGCATAATGAGTGGCAAAATCCTGGCACAGTGAGAAGCAAAATCCTGGCATAGTGAGGGGCAAAAGCCTGGCATAGTGAGTGACTAAAGCCTAACATAGTGGGGGGCATAATCCTGGCATATTGAATGGCTAAATCCTGGCATAGTGAGGGGAAAAATCCTGGCATATTGAATGGCTAAATCCTGGCATATTGAGGTTTTTTTTCTTGTTTTCCTCCTCTAAAAACGGGGTGCGTCTTATGGTCAGGTGCGTCTTATGAGGCGAAAAATACGGTATTTCAATTTGGACATAGCACCTAAACATAGCTCTATTGATTTATAGAGAGCTGCACACATCTCTTTTTTTTATTAGTTATTAATAGTTTGCTCATTAAACAAAAATACCTTCTGTACTCATGTCAGGAGTAGGGATCCATATATATGTCAGGCCAACTTCTTTATATAATCTGAACATTGTTTCAGGACTCATGGGTTCAGGATAGTGATTACAGCCCCTGGAATTCTGGACAACATCCCACTCAGTTTGGAAGTTCATCACAGCTGTTACACCCAATTCATGCTTCATCTTGATGGTCACATGCTCTAGCTGTCGCGGACAGCTTCCCAGCCAGATATTTGGTAGAATTCTAAACCAAAGCAAAACACAAAGTAGGAATGTTAATTCTCAGTGAACAAATGTATCCATTTTATGGCTTATAGACAGTAGTTACAGTAAGTCTCAAAGCAAGTAAATATCATCTAAAGCAGCTATATAAAAAAAAAACATCCTTAAATACTGTAATTAACTATTATTGGGTTAAAATAAGGAAACCTAAGTACAATATTCCAACTTATTTTCCATAGCCTGGTGTAAATGAACCTGTCACATGTAGTGAATACATCTTTTTATACTATACATGATTAGCCTATGATAAAAATAGATACAAGGTTGTTTAGTTAAATTTAGTTAAATGCAGTCAATACACGTATATTTTTCTTATAAAAGCTGGCACAGAGACAACAACTACTAAATTTAACAGATTGGTGCAAGTAAAGCTAATCATTCAGAAAGTCATCTTTTCTTAAAATGGCAATACATTCCAATTATTTAGGATCTGTGAGGCAGATCAAAAAGGCAATAAAATGTATAACTGAAGCCTTGTAGGTGTCCATCCATAAAAATGTCATGGAAGCCTTTTCGAAAGGCTGGGTGTCGGTGTCACAGAATGAAGAGTAAAGCAACACAAATACACGGCATGAATAAAAATCTTATTTTGGTCCATTCAGTCATTTAAAAAACCAACAAATGTTTTGGTGCCATACTGATATGCCTCTTACGGATAGATGGGATTTTGATTTGGCGATTAATATTGAGAAGCATAAAAATGCGTGGGCAGATAAGAATGATTGGGCCCAGCTAGTCTGCCCAATTTTCTATATACTTTCATTACTCCCTATATTTATCTTATACCTAGGATAGCCTTATGCCTATTGCACACATACTGAAACTCCTTCAATCTTCTGTTTGATTAAGCCTTGCATAGTTAGTAAATGGTAAAGTACTGAATTCCCTTGTTAGAAGGACATAGGAGATATTTATTTGTCTTGCGAAACAATAAAGAACTGCTTAGTCACGCTGGTCCCATTTTATCAATAACGTTGATTTGAATGACATCGCATGGGATTTTCTTACCGTGATATCCCTCCATTTTCCCATCCTCTTTAGCATTAACATTATAAGCTCTTATCTACTGTGTAACTGTAATTCCAAAAGCCTGTGAATTCTGTTATGCCCTCTTTTGACTGTATATACTTGTTACTTGTTTTATGTCTTGTACAAATTTATATTTGTAATACAAAAATTTTAAAATAATAATGATAAAATAAAGTATTTAACCAGGAAAGGTACAATGATATATTCTCTCATTTTCAGGTAAGGGGGGATGTTATCATTACCATATATAATGGTACTAATGTTATCTACACTGGGGTTGGAAGAGATCATATAGTTGATGGATTAGCCCAGTGAGTTATCTCGCTGACAGTTTACTATATTTTGTACCTACAATACCTAACATGGACCTTACATGGACCTTATTATTTAAACCCCACAGCAGGGAAATATATTTGTTTTGAGTTTCCTTTGTAACTAAATGAGTGAGATTTACTAAAATTACTACAAATGTAGTACTATAACGGGAATTATTAGTTACATTCCTCTTACATTGTTGCAACAAAACAAAAATAATCTGCGTAACAATGCCAAGATTTGTGTCCAGTTTATGTTGTTTTACATGTATTTACCTGGAAAAGTGCATTGTTTGGTTATCTGCAACATGAAAGTAGAAGTCTGTAGTGTGTTTCATTTCATCAGTATGACCAGTAGTTTCAATCCAATGCCCTATTGGATAGCAATAAACGCCATCCACTATGTTGCTTTCTTTATAAACACAGCAGCGATCATGGTGAGGACCATTACCTGGAAATAAATGTACACACAATAATAATATCACTAATAATGTTTGATTACCAACAGTATGATGGGTGTTTGGAAGTGTACAGTACTGTGTACATTGGCATAGTTTCCAACAGTCCTGGATTTGACTGGACAGTAACTTTTGTTTGGGGTTCTGTCCTGTCAAGTACAGTGCTGTCTTCGCATTACAAGCCACCCGACTTGGCCCCTGCCAAGTTCTTGGACTGGGTTCATGGATTGGGTCATGGAATGTTGGCAAGTATGCATTGGGAGTTCATTCAAGTATGTGCATGCTCGCTACTCCAATCCTTGACTCCTTCATAAAGCCAATTCTCTGGGCTATTCATTCACACACCATGTCTGAACTGTAAGGGAAATGAAGGAGCTACCAGATAAAATGTTGAAGGCAGAACTGAAAGGCTAGGCATAGGCCAATCATGATTGGTCTCACTGACACAGCAAAAAAAATATTAGGCAATACATCGAAATGTAGAATGTGTTTGAAGACAAATGTTATTACATTGGCAATGCAAAGATAGCCGATCCCATTAATGTAAATGCCTTTAAACTGTTCAACCTCCAAACCTTTCCCTCACTATTTCAACAATACACATAAAGCTAAATATTTTGACCCTATAAACTATGCTGATTGTGCTCATTCCACACCCATCTTAATGTGTACTTTTGACTATACTGAAAAGAAAAATCAATAATGATAAATGTTCAAGACAGAAAAAATAAAAACAAACAAATGTTTGACAATACATGTCTGCGCACAACCCCTCTGTACTAGACAAACAACAAGTTCTCTAAGCTTTAAAACACTCACCATCAATCAATTGGCCATGGTTTTTTCATTACAAAACACTAACACTAATGGGCTTTAAGATGATGATATATGAGTGCCCACTTTTATACGGCTCTAATTAAGTCATACAAACCCTATGTTTACTTTATCAGAGCATGTTTTCTCCTGAAAGTAAAGTTGAGCTTGAAGAAATATAAAATATCGCAAAGCTCCCCCTAGTAATGTATAAAAGTATGTTTCCAGCATGTAAGCCAAATGTCGTTCAATTACTTTTATACATTGATTAGAAAACGGTGAACATTAATTGGTAACAAAAGAACCAGGCAACAAAACAACAGGCAATCTGTGTAAAAAATGAAGACATTTTTAGTGGTGCTTGACAGCTTGTTCAGGGAAAAAGGGACTGATCTGCAGCACTTCTGGTGAATGGCATTAAAAATAAAGTTTATTCGGTGTTGCTTTTCTCCTAATGTGGTTCTTCCAGCATTGTCTCATGACTGTTGTAGCAGGTTTGTTACAGAGGAACAGACACTAATTAAAACCCTCTGTTCCAAAGTTAGTATCCCAATAAGAAATGGAGATTTATAGTGCCAAATTTTCTTTATTCTTGTTGTCCTCAGCAACAGGTATAAATAGTTAGATGGAATGTGGTTACAGAATACATGTTTCCCTTCAGTGCATTGCTGTAACATGTAAATCTGTAACACCTTAGGACCACAGGTGTGGTCTTGCAATAACACCAGATTTCCCCAACAAAAATGTGTTGAGGGGGACACAGAAGGAAAAAGAGTCTGAAAGAGTTTTTGCATTGTCGATGAGTGCAGATTGGAGGTGAAAGTCTGTCCATGTTTTAGTAAAGAGGTGAAACTGTTTCACAATTATACAGGGAAGGATTATCTTTAAAAGTGTGCATTAGAACACTAATTGATATTTGAAAGGGGCCGACCGCGGGGTAGTCTGTTCAACCACCTCTAAGACCTTAAACACCAGAATTATGTGAACTACTGTGCCCTTTCGGTCCCTTTCAATATTAATTTTGCTTTTATTGCATTACCGTAAAAGCATCTTGGCCATGAGATATTGCTGTCACTTTAATGTGTTGAAAAAGTAGAATAAATGTAATTTTTGGGTTCAGCTAGAGCTGCATAGAATGAAAAAAGAAATAATTATGAGAACATCCATCACTGATCAATCTTATTTTAAAATCCAATTTAACTTACCGAGCGTCACTCAAATGTGTTTCTTAATGCAGTCTCCATAAAGCTGGGTGACTGGTGACCTTTTGATAATTTGTAATTGCATAAACAAGCTTTAAAAATACCCCGAAGAATAACAGCAAAATAGAAGGTGTTTTGTATGCAAGATACAGCCAACACAGACTGCAGAGCTATTCCCTTACTGGATATTGTAATGACAGACTATAGCAATGAATTGTTATGCCACATAGGGATTATTTACTCTTTTCTACTATTTTAAACAATGTGCATATAAATTAGTTTCACTTTCTAATCATATAGTCTCTAGTAAATATGTATGTAACATATATACATACATATATATGGACACATATCAAACACTTTGGGTGTTTTGCTGATTACAAGTAAAACCCTTAATAGTGTGGTGCTTGGGGGGCAAATAATCATATCACAATGTGATTCTTTGGAGCTTGAACACTGACATTCACAGACAGGAGAACTTCCTCTTACTTATGCATTAAAGTGGAAGAATGTTTGGGATCCATCAGTCCTTTGTGTTGTAAGCGGGAATAAGGGGTTTCTGGTGTATTTCCTCAGAGTCAGCGTATGCCTATATCATACTTGCCAACTGTCCCAGATTTGCCGGGACAGTCCCGTGAAAACCAAGATTGTCCCGGGGGAATTCTCATCCCGGGACAATCCTGGCAATTTTAGCGCAATCGCGTGTGACGTGACATCATAGCGCAATGTCACGTGACCCGCGCAGTTCAGTCTGTGTGAGCTGAGCTCATATCAACCTGCTTTAGCCATCCCTGCTACACGCGTCTGCTGGATGCAGGCAGGATGCGTGTGACAGGGCTGGTGACATGCTGATGTGAGCTCAGCTCACAGACTGAACTGCGCAGGTGAGTTTTTTTTTTTCTTCAAAAAACTTTATTCAAAACAAACAAACCTTCTGCCGGTGCACGGAGGAGACAT
Organism: Pelodytes ibericus; assembly: GCA_036172795.1. Classification (NCBI taxonomy): domain Eukaryota; kingdom Metazoa; phylum Chordata; class Amphibia; order Anura; family Pelodytidae; genus Pelodytes; species Pelodytes ibericus. The sequence continues at coordinate 67,879,041 of CM069862.1, forward strand.
GGAGCAGGTGAGTACTGGGGCAAGGAGGAAGGGGGGAGGAGGGTGGTGGCATATTACTGGGCAATTAAACTGTAGCATATTACTGGGCATTTAAACTGTGGCATATTACTGGGAATTTAAACTGTGGCATTTTACTGTGCAATTAAACTGTGGAATATTACTGGGCATTTAAACTGTGGCATTTTACTGGGCAATTAAACTGTAGCATCTTACTGGGCATTTAAACTGTGGCATATTACTGGGCATATAAACTGTGGCATATTACTGGGCAATTAAACTGTAGCATATTACTGGGCAATTAAACTGTAGCATATTACTGGGCATTTAAACTGTAGCATATTACTGGGCAATTAAACTGTAGCATATTACTGGGCATTTAAACTGTAGCATATTACTGGGACAATTATGCTGGGCATTTTACTGGGCAACTAAACGGTGGAATATTACTGGGGGATCAGACTGTGGCATATTACTGGGCAATTAAACTGTGGCATATTAATGGGGGATCTGGCTGTGGCATATTACTAGGCAATCAGGCTGTGGCATATTAATGGCCAGGCTAATAGTGGCATATTAATGGTCAGGCTAATAGTGACATATTAATGGGGAAATTGACTCTAGCCATGGTGATACTGTACTATGAGGCAAAGTGTCACTGTGGTGTGTTCTGCATCGGCAAAGTTACGTTGTGGTATGTTCTGGGGGGCAAATTGACATTGTGGCATGCCAAAACGTGTGGGTGCAAAGTGCTGTGGGTGCTGTATGGTGCTGTGTTAAGTTCTTTAGGTGCAGCATGGGTGCAGAGGAAGGGATAAAAATAATAAATTAACAATTTTTCAATAACAGTTTTATTACATTTAAAAATAGTTGAAAACAATATGAAAAAGTTCATATTAGTATAAATGCAACTAGTTAAATACATATATTTGGGGTCCACCTTAAGCTTTTCAAAAGGCTGGACATATTTAATAATTTAATGTGTTTTTGTGGTCAGAAATGTAATATTACTTTGCTGAGAGGGTGGTGGGTGCATGGAAAAGTCTTCCAGCATAAGTGGTAGAGGAGGAGTTTAAGCAGTAATGGGTTAGATATAAGATAAGGCCAGGGACTAATGAAAATATTACTTTACTGAGAGGGTAGTGGATGTATGGAACAGTCTTCCAGTGGAGGTGGTAAAAGTTAATACATGAAGGAGTTTAATCATGCATGGTATATGAATAAGGTTATCCTACATATAAGATTAGGCCAGGGACTAATGAAAGTATTACTTTACTGAGAGGGTAGTGGATGTATGGAATAGTCTTCCAGGACAAGTGGTAGAGGTTAATACAGTGAAGGAGTTTAAGCATGCATGCAATATGTATAAGGTTATCCTACATATAAGATTAGGCCAGGGACTAATAAAAGTATTACTTTACTGAGAGGGTAGTGGATGTATGGAATAGTCTTCCAGGACAAGTGGTAGAGGTTAATACAGTGAAGGAGTTTAAGCATGCGTGGGATAGGTATAAGGCTATCCTAGAAATAAGATAAGGCCAGGGACTAATGAAAGTATTACTTTACTGAGAGGGTAGTGGATGCATGGAATAGTCTTCCAGTAGAAGTGGCAGAGGTTAATACAGTGAAGGAGTTTAAGCTTGCATGGGATAGGTATAAGGCTATCCTAGATATAAGATAAGGTCAGGGACTAATGAATGTTTTACTTTACTGAGAGGGTAGTGGATGTATGGAATAGTTTTCCAGTAGAAGTGGTAGAGGTTAATACAGTGAAGGAGTTTAAGCATGCATGGGATAGGTATAAGGCTATCCTACATATAAAAAAAGGCCAGGGACTAATGGAAGTATTACATTACTGAGAGGGTAGTGGATGCATGGAATAGTCTTCCAGTAGAAGTGGTAGAGGTTAATACAGTGGAGGAGTTTAAGCATGCATGGGATAGGTATAAGGCTATCCTAGATATAAGATAAGGCCAGGCAGTATTACTTTACTGATAGGGGAGTGGATACATGGAATGGCCTCCTAGCAGAAGTGGTAGGTTCATACTAATGTATGTTTAATGGTGTAGACACAGCTCTCTGACTGAAGCACATCTGCACCAGGTCTTACTATATTTCATGTAACAGCGATAAAATGCACCTGCCTGATGTAGATGTTGTGCTGTGAATGTATCTGTTGTATACCAAGGATGCATGGTAATGGTGGTGTGAACTTGGTGATATACCGTATTTGCTCGATTATAAGACAAGGTTTTTTTCAGAAAAAAAATTCAGAAAAATACCCCTCGTCTTATAATCCAGGTCGTCTTATAATCTGACCTCAAATCGAGGTCAGACTATAAGACAGGGATCCAGGTCCCCCGCAGAGCTGCAGGGGACCTGGATCCCGCTCGCTAACAGGGAGCAAGAAACAGGTGAGGGGGGTAGAATGACAAGGGGAGGGAGGGGGGTGACAGAGAAACGAGGGGGGGGCCAGAGCAACAAGGGGAGGGAGGGGGGAAGAGAGAGACAAGGGGAGGGAGGGGGGGAGAGAGAGACAAGGGGAGGGAGGGGGGAAGAGAGAGACAAGGGGAGGGAGGGGGGCACAGAGAGTAACAAGGGGAGGGGGCAGAGAGAAACAAGGGGGGGGAGGGGGCAGAGAGAAACAAGGGGAGGGAGGGGGGAAGAGAGAGACAAGGGGAGGGAGGGGGGCACAGAGAGTAACAAGGGGAGGGGGGCCAGAGAGAAACAAGGGGAGGGAGGGGGGGAAGAGACAGAGACAAGGGGAGCGAGGGGGGAGTCAAAGGGAGGGGGAGAGAGAGACAACACTAAGGGGGGGAGTGAGACAAAACTGGGGGCAAGGGAAAGAGAGAGGCAGCATTGCACATAAAAGGAAATAAAAACAAGAAATGCATTTTTTGATGTCATAATTTTAAATTAAAAAAAGCAATTTACATGTGAATATATACAAGTTGAACTCTTTTCCGATAGGGTAGTCTTATATTCAGTCTTTTAGTTTTTTTCCTAAAGTAATATCCAAAGTTTGGGGGGTCGTCCTATAATCAGGGTCGTTTTATAATCAAGCAAATATAGTAATCTACACTGTGACAAGTAGGTGGAGTTAAATTATGCTAATCACATCGAGTGGGCGGAGCTTTTTAAAGGAGGTGTGGTCAATGGGAAGATAAGCTGCAAAGTGTCCCTGGAAATTTTTTTCAAATGTTGGGAACTATGCTATATGGACTATTAGTTCTTGCTCATCATTCAGGCATTCGTTGATGCACATTCAGTTACACATTCAAATATTTCAACCATTTACATTTTCTAAGTTTCCATATACCCCTATTCTATATTTCTGGAATGTGAGAAAAATAAGGTGACAATTGGCAGTAATAATTAAACATTAGCAACTAAGCAGCTTGCTAGCCAGTAATATAACAAACAAATAACCTGCAAACAGCAAGCTTTATTAGAACACTAACAGTCACAGCATGGGTGAGAAGGGGATAAGTATTATTACCCATTGAAAAAATTCCCTCCAATAATTAGTTTAGATAATAATTATTATTATTCCACTAATTATTAGCCTTCCACCACAGATGATGGTAGAGAATTACTAGCGTTTGCCCCTCACTGACATTGGTACTGAATAGTGACAAGTAAGATCTGCTGGCGACTACAGTTCCCACAATGCTCAGCCAAACAATTACAGAAATGGTTGTCCACACTAGAAAACGTGCCACTAGAATTAACATGATGCTCAGATAGCCAAAAGGCTCCCTGATACTGGTTTAAAAACATAGGAAACGTAATCAACAGCAGCTAATACTGTAAATAAAGCTCTCCTTCCAATTCTCTACTTATTTAAAATCTTTTTAGGCAAAATGACTTCCTGGACTTCTTATCAGTTTCCTTGGGCGCATTGGTTATTTTACATCATCAGGCTATTGTAACACTTCCTTTAACTTAGGAATGTTTAGAGCCAATCAGCTTGTCTAAGGAAGTCCCAAGCTATTTTTTAAATGAGTCATTCTACATAAGAAGTGTAAACACCAGAAAGACTAGGGTTTAAAAATGACAATGCAACTCCCATCTCTGGGAGTCTCTGAATTTGGGTAGGGATTTTGTATTATTATATTCTGGTTTGGTTGTTATATGTTTCACACTTCACAAAAGTTATTATCTTTTGAATGGTGCACAATCAGGGCTGGCCTCCCCAGGGGGCGCTCACCCCGAAAAAAAAGAAAAGTTTGCCGGTAGAGGCACTGGATTGGGGAGATCAAAAGATCTCCCGATCTCCGACCCCACCCTGTGAAGCAGAGTGGCATCTACTTCACGGGGAGCCGCTGGCAGCATAAGTAAGTGCTGCTCGCACTCCCCATTCTTAGTGATAATGCAGGGTTTCGGAAATTCTATACCCTGCATTATCACTGTGTGTGGAGAGCGCAAGCAGCACTTTCTCTTGCTGCCCGTATCTCCCCGTGAAGCAGACGCTGGGGACGGAGCTACACCTCTCAACCAGTGAGCTCCGCCCCCTCCCTGGATCCACTTTTGCAGGCAGAGGAAGGGGAGGGGGAGAGAGACAGAACAGGGGGAAGGGGGGAGATACAGGGGTAAGGGGGAGAGAGATGCAGAACAGGAAGAAGGGGGCGAGAGACAGAATAGAGGAACGAGGGGAGAGAGACAGAACAGAGGGACGGGGGAGAGCGACAGAACAGAGGAAGGGGAGAGGGAGAGAGACAGAACAGAGGAGGGGGAGAGAGAAGGACAGAGGAAGAGAGGGGTGAGAGAGACAGAACAGAGTAAGGGAGGTGGAATAGAGACAGAACAGAGGAAGGGAGGGGGAGAGAAAGAACAGAGGAAGGGAGGGGGAGAGAGAGATCTGAGAAAGGGAGGGGGAGAGAGAGAGAACAGAGGAAGGGGGAGAGAGAGAGAACAGAGGAAGGGAGGGGTAGAGAGAGAACATAGGAAGAGAGAGAGAGAGGGGAGGAGGAGAGAGAGAACAGAGAGAGGGGAGGGGGGAGAGAGAGAGATAACAGAGGAAGGGAGGGGAGAGAGACGAACATGGCAATGAAGAGGGACAAACATGGGAAGGGAGAGAGACACATACACTGGGGGGAGGAAAGAGACAGGGGGGGAGATGGGGGGTGCCACGGGGGAGGCGCGCCACAGGGTGCCGGAATACTTAAGGCAGGCCCTGTGCACAATCCATAGAATATTTAAATTACCATCTACATAAAATGGGTTTATTTAAGGTGTTCTTGGTAGGGAGCATGGTCTCTTGTACTTGACAACTTTGGGGTAGCCAGTCCCAGGATGAAAGGGGGCAAAGTCTAAATGAGGCGAATTTAGGCGACACCATTTCGTATGACCCACAGCATTAAGCTACAGGCTAACCAGTACAAATATACTTGTCATGAATCATCCTATGTTCAGGTTCATCCAAGCTGTATCCAGTTATTTTGTATCCTTTTGCCTTGCTTTCTTGTTTATTTCTTATGCTTGCTCCTGTCAGTTCTTTGTTTCTTTGTACCTTGTATTTCTGCCCAGTCTGGCCACAGAGTGGTACCTTCCCTGTCCAGTCACAGAGTGACACCTGCCCTGTTCTTGATCCCTGTAATGGGGATGCTGTCGAAGGGGTGAACCAGGGAGCAAAGCGCAGGGGTCACCTCTGCAAGAGGTCAATAGACAAAAGCTGAGTCCATAACAAAGGTACCAGAGGAACAGGTTAAATTAGTGGTCAAGTTCGGTCCGAAGGTCAGGGCAGGCAGAGAGGGTTCACAAGCGATAATCCAAGCCGAGGTCAAAATCAGAGGAGAAAGCAGCAAAAACAGGTGAGGTCCAAAAAATAGGTCAGCAGCCAGGAAATCAATCAGGAGGAGGTAATAGGAACTGTAGTAAGGATAGGGATAACCAGAGGGAACAATACTAGGTACTGCAGCTTGAAAACGAGCAAGCACTGAATGAACAGTGCCTGCCTGTTTTATAGTCTGCCTAGTCCTTAACCCCTCCTATCACTCCCCAGGTACACACCTCTTGTCTCTGGGAAGCCTAGGAAGGGAGGTAGGGCAGAAGCCTATCTTCTATTCCCTCCTCCTTGCTCTACCCTATGAGGACGCGCTAGCCGAACGTAGGACACGCCCCCCCTCTGCCTGTAGCCTAGTACTCGCTAAATGCTTCCAAGCTCCAAGCACCCCGCCAGGGATGCGGCCCACAGGGCGCTTGCAGCCTGGAAGCGGCAGTGCCAGGTAAGGGACCCTGGGGAAGTGGCCTCGGCGGCTGTGGGACACGACAGATGCCCTGTCTTAGAGCACTGTTAGAGGCTCTTAGAACCCCATAATAGGTAGATCCTGTCTCAGAGCCAGGGCATAGTTCTGCCCTATCCTAGAGTCCTATTAGAAGGCCTCCCTGCCTGTGTCATTTCAGAGGGCTGTCCCGCTGCTCTGTACTTCTTTGCTGTCTGTCATTTTATCTGTTCCATTACGGGCTTCTGATATTTCTTCTGTTTTATTTCACTGCTCCTATACAATATGCCCTGACCGTTTGTGCTCTTCTTGAGTTAGCTTCAAGTCTCCGGTCCTGCTACAGGTAATTCATGTGTGTCTCATATAGATTCACTTAAATAGTTTTATTATTGGTTCTAGGTTAGGGACTTGCCTAATGTAGGTACCCTGACACTGGTTGGCAACCTTACCATCTTTTGACTATCAGGTGAACCAAACCCTGACCATTATCTTCTCAGAGCTCTAGGCTAGTTCCTGTATTCATGTCTGTATCTTTTCTATGTTGCTTTAGCCATGTCCTTTTTTTTGTTCTCTGTTTGTATGTGTGCCAGTGTATAACTTTAAGCTCTGTTACAATGCCCTTTGTGAGTCCCTGTATGTATGTCTTTGTCTTTATCCATGTGCCCTGTATTGTTTAACCTTTTTCATTTGATTATATGGAATTGGTGCAGCTTATATTTAAACAACATAGGGACAGAAATTGATTTACTTTTTAAAGGTAATATTTTTTAGGACAATTAAAAAAAGCATTCTGATTGAGTACCTTCCCAAACTATGTTTCCAGCCTCTTTCTTGATGAATTTGAACCAGAAGGTATCTGTATAGGGTTCTTCCAAAATCACTTCACCAACCCATAGTGATGGTTCTGTAGTGGACAGGGGGCACCGAGTTGGTTTCATAGGGACGGCAGTTTGCACATCCCAGGCTCCCATCTCCCTGCGGGATCCAAGTACCAGGAGCTCGGTGTCTGTGTGGGTCAGAGTGATAACCGCTCCAAAGCGGAACAACATCTGCTGCTGCATGGATCACTGCAAATATAGGAAATTATTTGTCATCTTTCAGAAACATCAGCAACTTGTTTTCCAGCACATTCAAATATTTTTTCTGTCAGCAGTTGCGTAAAACTTACTTTTCTATGCTATTCTGTCGTGTTACTCCAGTCTTTTATGCAAATCTTCATACACCGTTTTTTCAATTATGTATTTTCTCAGTTATGGATGTTTTTAACTTGGAATATGATCCTTAATAAAAAAAACTGCTTTGTATTTTGGAACACACTTGAGTGCCAGGCCATCTTTTTTTCCGTGTCCTGTTATTAGGCAATTCCAGTTTTAACACACACCCTTGGCCACTCCCTTAAAAACTACATGTCTCTCTGACAATTTGAAATATTGGGAGGTATGTAATTACATTGATCAATTGTGGGTGTTGCTAACTCATTTAGATCTAACAGAGTTGATAAAGCTGAACAATATTGCTAAGCAATGTCAGAGGTATTGAAAAGTAATCTTGGGACTGGTACATATGAATAAAGCAGAAGAAAAGTTTAACAAGATGGATGCCAGCAGCCTCCATTTTGTGACAGTTTTTGGACATCCTTCTGTGTGTTAAAATCTTATTCTGTGTCCCTGAGGATAAAAGGAAAGTCTTCCACATTCCTAACTCTGTTATCTGTAACCAAATATTTTACTGATAAATTCATAGTATCACCTGAACAGATAAGTGGGCCATTGTTGTGCAAGGTTTATTACATCTCATTGTACTGATCCAGACACAGCTGTGTACATACTAGAGGAGAAGGGGGGCTTCTCTGCAACTTGCTAGCCCACCCAAACTGGCAGAAACTGACAGACACAGACACACTGAGATTATTGGGATTTTTGATTTGTAGAATCTAATAAGGGTTATTATAAATAGACCTAGTTGATTCAAATCACCCAATAAAATATATAATTATATCACACCTTCACTAATTAAAATGTAAAGTATAATTAATCCTACATATTAATTAGAATATTGTTTTTATTGTTTTATTAGTGTGGTATATATTTTATTATACATTTTTATTTAATGTGCAATGATAAGAATAAGAATATGATACATATTTACTCTAATTTCAAATTGTATTAACACTTTTAGACATTTAAACATATATTGTCTTATATTATACTCACAATCCAGGTGTAGCTATAAACCATGACATCATCTCATTTAAATTAAATACACCCATCCATTCAATTGGCTAGAAGTTACAGACACAGGGTGTGAATCTGAGATAAGGTTTGGTTGATAAGTGGATACTGGAGGTGTAGAGAGAAGAAGGCTGAGATACCTCAATAGACCTGGGGAGACTGATTTTGGGAGAGCTGCCACTAGTGGGGTGAGAGATGGGAATGTTTTAGAAAACGGCTGAGTCTCTATCCTTCTGGGGAGGACTCAGGAATATGAGGCTTTTAATAGCACATGTTCATTATAACAATAGAAATCTCCATACCCATAGTATTGAGCTAAGTCCCAGGAGTAACTCCCCTCACTCAATTCTTCAATTGCAGGAGTCTCAACAGCAAACCAACCTCTGCCGGTAATGTATAAATGTGGTAATTTGTTTCTAGCATAATCTCATTTTTATGGATGTCATTAGCATATATATTTGGGTAAATTAAACTTAAATCCCACAATTTCTGGGATCTATATGTTTTAGCCTGGTGTTTATCTGTCATCCTTTCTGCAGAAGGAAGCCAGAGGAATATCCTATAGATATTACCAAGAACCATAAATTCTTATAGTCTAGCTATTTACCCAAATATGTCATATCTAATCTCCAGAGATTATCTAAGATTCTCATTCTTAAAGTCTAAGCTAGAATACATACATTATCATTTACCGAGCAGATTAAGAAATAGCCACCTTGAGTAGTTATATGATTTAGTAATATTACCTTACCTAAGCAGAGTATTTGTTGGTAATTTGTAGGTAATTATGGTGTACTATCATTAACCATTTTAAATACTAATCATTGTAAGTTGTATCTAAATAAAATGCATGGCCATCTTATGGTCAGAAACGTACTGCATAGTAAAGTATTCTACATGCATGTTGATATAGGTACAGTGCTGCATAATTTATGTTTTGTCCTACTTACTTATGTTATAAGTCATACATGTGAATTATGATTAACATCTATGGATATTGTATTTTGTTGTTATGCTATTTTGCTTACCATTTGATCTTTATTCTATATTTAATAAATTCATTATTATTTTATTAATAATTGATGCATTGTATTTACTTTTGTAAAAACGTCATCCAAACTCTCTCATACATAACAAATTCTTGATATGGGTATTTTTAGTCGGACCCATATATATGAATCATCAATTTTCATATTTTTTATGATTCATAATTAATAACTCATATTCATATTTTTATGGTTATTAATAATCCAACAGCAATCAATTACAGTATAAGTAAATGCATGAAATAGGTATTTTAAAGGGCCTGATTAGATAATAGTAAAGTGCTACAAGTATGCCCTACCTTCTTTTGTAGTCTAAAAGTTTAATTGTCTTAGCCAACAACCTTTAGCAAAAGTCTTCAAAAAAATTCTATCACTCTAAAGATAGTGTTATGAGTAAAATTTCAAAACATATATTTAAATGTCCATCTAGTGCAAAGTTGAGAGCTTTTTAAATCTATCATATTCCTTTGCAAAGCTAAAGCTGCTTAGGAACAGTAAAAAAAAAAACAAGAAAAATTGACTTACTTAACTCCTTAGTGACAAGACATTTTTACCTTGGGTTTCCCTTGGTGACAATGACTGTTTTTACATTTCTGGGATGTTTGTGTTTAGCTGTAATTTTCTTCTCTCTCACATACTGTACCCACACAAATTTAATGTTCTTTTATCGTCATAAGAAGGGCTTTCACTGGATACCATTATGTTTATCATATCGTATCCTTTACTACAAAAAAATCATAAATTTGATGAAAAAACTAACTTTGACCTAAAATATAATTTACACAAATACAATCATTAAAAAGACCCCGTTTAAATAGTTTCTAAATGTTGTGCCGAGTTCAGAAATATGCATGATTCCATATTTTTCTGCATTTTTTTGCAAGTTATGGGGCAAAAACCAAAAATAGTGTTTTTGTTTTTTTCGTATATTGATCTTTTGACCCCAACCCAAACTCTAAATTTAACCCTAACCCTAAATTTAACCCCAACTCTAACCCTTATGCTATTCCTTAATATATTTTAATTTAATTTTAACCCTTATATTAAAAAATATTTAACCCTAACAGCTAATCTAAGCCTAATGCTAGTTTTTAGCTAATTAAATCTTTTTTTTTTACATTGCAATGTTGCTGACTGCCTCTAGGGGCAGTTAAGCAACATATTCAGAGCGACGGAAGTGAATTTTTTTTCACTTCCGAAGATCTGACCACAAGAGGGCATAGCTATATTGCTGCATGCTGCTGTCCACCTGGAGCCAATAGACCGTTAGAGCAGTTTTCACAAACGTTTTCACGTCCATTCCTGGCAGGACGTGCCTGACATGTCCATTGTCCCGAAGGGGTTAAAAAAATACTGGCTTTGCTATTGCCTCCACTTAACATTGACTTCAAGCCAACATTTTACCCGCCTGTTGGTAAAATACCAGCTTGGTTCCAACCCTACCCATGGGTCTGTCAGAGACTGACTGGTTTGCTATTGAAGTCAGCTCTGGGTCAGCTAAAAACAACTAAATAAACTTTATTTAGCATAATGTCATCTTTTTGTTTTATTTATTTAATGTATCAATTACCTATTACTTGCAAAAACAATCATTTATGCTAATTGCAGTAGTGTTGCATAAGTTTAACTGAATAATATCTAAAGTAATAAGTCAAAGGATTTCCACCAGATACATGTCCTTCAATTTACAGAATGCCCTACCCTACTTGAGTGTCCTATAAAGTTTGACAAAATGAAGTTGCATTGTTGAACCTGATCCATGAGTATTGTACGCATTAACCCCATATCCTTAACTGGAGAGCGTACCTCCAGAAGGATATTGATACTTTGGAGAGAGTTCAGAGAAGGGCTACTAAACTGGTTCATGGGTTGAAGGATAAAACATACCAGGAAAGATAAAGCATCTTGACATGTATAGCTTGGAGGAAAGACGTAACAGGGGGAGATATGATAGAAACATTTAAATAGTGTTGAGCGAACCCGGACCGCACTGTTCGGGTTCATACCGAACATTACGGTTTTTGGACCCCGGACCCGAACACGGACATTCCACTGTATGTTCGTGTTGGAGTTCGAGGTTCGGCAATTACATTGTATGTAATGCTACTGGCTTTCTATAAACCGAAATAGAGTGCACATTCATAAGAATTTCTTATGAATGGGGACTCTATTTCGGTTTATAGGAAGCCAATAGCATTACATATATTCCATAAACCGAAAGTCTATAAACCGAAAGACATTCGGTTTATAGACTTTCGTTTTATGCAATACATGTAATGCTATTGCTATTCTATAAACCGAAAGTCTATAAACCGAAAGACATTCGGCCTTTACCCATCTGGGAGTCTGGGAGTGCAATCACTACATATATTACACTCATTCCTTTTATTACAATATCACACTATATGAATATTTATGTGTGTTTTTTTTCCAAGTTTGTATAATAAGTTGAGAATTGGAGATTGCATCAATCAACATTTTTACACAGAAACTCATAGGTAGTTGTAGCTTGTGAGGACCAAGCACTAAAATATACAAATGTCTTCCTTTCTTTAGGTTTTAAATGTGTGTGTGGTGTCTACTGCTAAAGACATCACTTTGTGTCTTGATATGCAAATTGCACCTTTCCCATTGAAAATTTGTTAATTTGCATATCAAGCCACAGTGGATGTCATAAACAGGAAACAGCATAGAAACAGTCTCTTAATTAATACATTTGCATGCATTTTTGCAAACACATTATGTAGACTATTTTTCATCATTTTTTTATTCTCTCCATTCAAAGTATAAACATGGTTTAGGTTAACAGATTCCCTTTAAACATATGGATTTTTGACCTTAGTGCTCAATTACTTGTAGATCTAGATTACCCAAATATTGGTATCACAATAGGGTTGCCACCTTTTTTGCAAAATATACGGCTGTGCTATTGACTCCATAGACTTAACATTGGCCACAAGCTAATTTTTTACCAGCCTACCAGTAAAATACAGGCTGGGTGGTAAACCTAATCACAAAACATATTAGACCTAAGCTTTACATTATGTATTTGGCTAACTCTTTTATGTTTGGGTGACCACACTTTAGCCTTGGGAACCATGTAAAGTTCAGATCAAATAGTATATTTATTATCTTTATACAGTCATTATCAATCTGGAGCATTTTAAGAGAATTAAACCTCCTTTAGTTACCAAACAAGCAGTTGGAGAACATTTACCCTCCTCTAATTACCAGATGAGCAGTTTTAGAGCATTTGACCACTACTAATTACCAGACAAGCAGTTTGAGAGCATTCAACCCTCTCCAGTTACTAGACAGGCAGTTTGAGAGCATTTAACCCCCTCTGGTTACCAGACAAGCAGTTTGAAAGCATTCAACCCCTCTAGTTACCAGACAAGTAGTTTGAGAGAATTTAAGCCACACATGTGTACCAGATAGGCAGTTTAAGAACACTTAACCCCCTCTAATTATCAGACTTTTTAGTTTTAGAGTATTTAACCCCCTCTGATTAACAGATAGGCAGTGTCTGAACATTTAACACCTTTATTTCTATCACTGACACACATAGTCTGTCACTCACAAATACACAGGTATAGACACACACACAGTCTGTCAGAGAGTGAGTGTGTGGTTTTAATTTCCTACCTGGTTCAGGCAGGCAGCTGTAGCTTTGAATTACGTGTGAGTGAGGGAGGCTTCTGAACGCTCAGCCAATCAGGAGAGTTGAGACATCCTACCTGAATGGCTGAGACTTCCTTGTCTCAGAGCTTTCGATCCGGACATTGTATTGTTCCAGATTGAGGCTGGCTGGGACCCAGGACATCAAGTCCCATTGTAGGGCTGTCCCGGGCATTCAGGGAAACATGGTCACCCTACAGATACATGTAATGGGTACCCTGGTAAGGCATTATTTGAAAACACAATACAGGGTAAGAGTGCTTAGGAACTATGTTCCCACAGCTGGTCTAACTTATAAAGGGATTTGCCTGTCTGCTCCGTTGAAACCATCACTGCGGAAAGACTTTGTTCACGCTTGTGCGTAACCTTTGTTTTCAGTCAGTGCCCTGCATGTTTAAATGCAAATCAATCTGACAATGTATATGACCCTGTGGTAGAGACACACCTTTCATCTGGAGCACCCGCCAGACACAGGGGCAGAAAGAGATAAACAACACTTCTTTTTAAATTGTTTTAAAAATACACACAAGAGACAAGGGCATGATGGGAGACCATCATTATACAACAATAATACACACAAGCACACATATAACACTCTCGTAAAAACTGATTTTTTTTCCACCCGAATGCATTTGAACGAACCAAATATTTCCGCAGTGACCAAATCTAATGCTTACCAAATTTCCATGAAATGGAGAACAAGTTAACAAGAAATCGCTATAAGGTGGAGGTAGGGATATCTGAAAGGAAAACACACATTTCTGATAGATACTTTGTAACTGGACGGCTACCCAAGGCTGTCAGCACCTCTGCCCATTGTAGGAAATCACCTCCTTAGCCCCTGATTAAAGCTCACTATCCACCCAGCAAGTCTTCCCTGGAACTTTGCTCTTTGTACCCAAATAGCAGACAGGACCACTAGCAGTTAGGTACAGCAAGAATAAACAACCTTTATTTGTCAAAAAGCACAGACTTATAAACACACACATATGAAATAAACTGGGGGTAGGCACGGGACAAACTAATTACCATATTTGCTCTAATATAAGACAAGTTTTTTTTCAGAATGCTCTGAAAAAGACCCCTCGTCTTATATTCAAGGTCATCTTATAGTCTGACCTCAAATCGACAGAAGCCGGGAAGTCATGTGACCTTCCGGCTTCATCATAGAAGTCCCGGCGGAAGTGCCAGGCAGCAGTGGAGGATGTCTGTGCATATCGTGCAGACATCCCCCCGGCTGCCCCCACATGCTGCCCGACATTTCTGTCTATTATGACGGAAGCTGGGAGGTCACATGCCCGTATCGTGCAGACATTCCCATGGCTGCCCGCACTGGCCACCAGGGAGACAGAGAAAACATTGGGCGGAAGGAGGAGGAGGTAGAGACAACGTTGGGGGGAGGGAGGGAGGGAAAGAGAGAGACAAGATTGGGGGAGGGAGGGGGAGAGAGGCAGCGTTGGGGGGAGAGAGCCAGTGTTGGGAAAGTCTGGGGGTAACCATGGCACCTTCAGATATAAACTACAAGAGACAGTAAACACAGGACAGTAAACTCTAGTGTTGAAATGTGTACTTCTCTAATCAATAACATATAATAACATTACACATTAGACTACTTGGAAAGCTCTGCCTGGACAGAAATTCTTGCTGCACTGAATGGGTGCCTCTGTACAGGGCAAAGGCCCTGGGTAGTGACAGCCTCTTGGGGCTTTGGGAACAGGGGACAACATGGGGCCCCATAGAGCAAGTCAGTATTAAATCCAGGGAACAGGTAACAACGAGGAACAAGCGGGCAGTGATATATCCTTTGAGAATGCTATAACCCCTTCCAGTGTCAGTGGAGACTAGGGCATGCAGGCTTCATTGACACATAGCTCCTTTGGGAGGGGGTGGTTCTTAACCCACAGAGGGTCCATAGTCCACAGGGAGGAGTTTGGCCCTCAAGGCGCTCCAAGAACCCCAGTCACGCAGACTGTCATGATTCACTTCATGACAGGTACCGGGACACTATATTATGAGGGAAACAAAATTTACACTCGGCCAGTGAAAAAAAGAAAAACCAAGAGATCAATGCTGAAAAACAAGCATCTGTATCATTTTTGATATACAGCAATCCACACCGGAACAAAGCTCCCTCTTATCATGTTTATCCATATGCTTATCTTCATCAGAGAGGAGACTGAAGAGTCATAAAAAGATCCAACGGCACCCCAGAGAAAAGTATTAATGGTAAAATAAAAATATGTTTATTTAGACTTTAGTATAAAAAAAGATAAATAGAAAATGTAATGCAAAAAAAAAAAAAAGAAATTGGAGAAAACATCTTTTTATAATGAAGAGACAGTGGGCAACAAATGCAGATGGAAAAAGGTTTAAAATGGTTAAATGTAGGAGCAGCAAAAAGGGGGGAGATACATCAGGAGTGGATTGACAAGGTCAATGAATTAAGACAACCGGCTTGATTGTTATTGTTTTATGTTAACTGTTATGATGTAAGGCAAAGCAAACATCATGTAATAATGGGTTGAAAATCTGAGGTATTACAACTATACGTATAAGAAACTTAAATCGATAATATCGGAACTGATCACATGTTTTCTTTGTTTGATTGACCATGTAATGTTATCACTTTGTCAATTGACAATCTATATTGACTGCATCTTTGTATTCCTCTTTTTATTTATATGAAAATATTAAATGGTGTAGAATGAAGATGCAACTGTGGAGCCCAGACACCCACAAAGATGACCCACAATACAACATTTCCCCAAGACTAACCTGAATCAGTGGCATCCCAGGTGACACCCGTGCTGCCGGCATCCCCCCACAGTGCATTGCGCTGCTGAACTTTTATTTTTTTCACTGGCAGCCGCATCCGCTGGATTCGGCCGCCGCAAAAAAAAGTTTAAAAAAAAAATCCCTGCGACCGGATGTGACGTAACGTCACATCCGGTGACTGTGTTTCCTTTCTCCCTGCAGGAGGGAAGACTGCATGGTGGAGGCGTCCGGCCGGGGACACGGAGCAGACAGGCGGTAAGTACCGGGGAAGGGGGGAGGAGGGAGGAATAAAATGAGCACTGTAACCACACAATATTACTGGCATCTGAATGGCACAATACTATAGGCATCTGAATGGCACAATATTTTTTTTTTACATTTAATTCTTTATTAAATTTTCATAACGTATCAAAAGACATACAAACATATAAATAGGTATATAAAAAACATACATATAATTATGATTATTAAGGGAGACGGGCATCATCAAGAGATAAAACAAAATTTCTATTCATCCGAATTAACTTTTCTTTCCAAATGAGTATGCCCTTACAGCTATCTAACGGATCAATACAGATGACTTTAGCACTGATGGAAATTATGTTAACCCTTATCTAGGTATATCTGTCTTAAGTTTTGTTTTATTAGGCTTTTTGCTTCAATCCGTTTCACCTTATATGCTTGTCCACTGAGTCTTTAGGTTTTGTAAACTTCCCATACCTTCATACATCTTTCCTGACCGCACAGAGTTTAATGGTTATAATTCTTAGCGTATTTATCGGGCCTTCCACTTCCATTCTCATACAGAACTCTAATTCTTCATTCAAACCAACATGTCACACTTAGGGTTGCCACCTTTTCTTCAAAAAAATACCGGCCTTGGCCCTGCCTCCATAGACTTAACATTGGGATCAAGCCAAGTTTTTACCGGCCTGCCGGTAAAATACTGGCCAGGTGGCAACCCTAGTCACACTGCATTGGGGGCGGAGGACCAGGGAGGGATGCCGAGCATGTCACCTTAGTTTTTTTTATTTTTTGCAGAAACACTCCATGCCCTGGGGCTGTATCCCCCCTCTCACTTACTTTAAAATTAACTTATTCCGGGTCTTGCATCGTGGACCAGGCCTGCCCTACCTTTTGATATTTTGGCAGCGTCTGTAGAAGTATTTTTCTGAGAAGCCCTGGAATTCAATCTGAGATCTAGTTTCATTCCAGGACGGTGTTTCCGATTTCCTCCAATATCTGGAGAGGCACATCTTGAATGCGGAAAGGATGATAATACATAACATGCTTTCGTATCTATCTCTACTTGGTCAATGAGGAAAAGGGCCAGGTGTGGTGTTAGGTCTGCTTTGTAAGAAAACAAAATATCCAGCACCGACGCTAGTATTTGCTTATAGATATCCAAAGCTCCAGAGCCCTTTTCCTTGAAGCACCTCCAACTTCAGTCATTCCCCTCTGCATTAAATTTTGCCAGACAGGCTGGAACAAGATACCATCTATTTACTAATTTGTAGTATTGCTCCTGAATGTTCACACAATGGGTTGCCCTCCTAGTGTCACTCCATGCAGCAGACCATGCTTCATATTTTTTTGATTGGCCCATGTCGGTCTCCCACTGAACTATCACCTTGACTTTGCCCTTCTGAGTGAAAGTATCAAATAATTTCAAAAGTCTTAGTGATTGCATTTTTTACTGGGGGTTGTTCCAGGAAGGCATCCCATCCCGTTAGCTCCCTAGATGGATAAGCTTCAAGGAGGCTCTTTATTCTAGAATAGCTAAAAAGCTGGCTAGGATTAAGGTTATATTTCTGTTGTAATTCAGGAAACTGCATTAAGCGGTCATCCTCATAAAGATCACCCAATGTATCAATCCCTTTTTCCTGCCAGTGTGACAGACTCAAGTCAGGAATACACAGGGAGGTAACTTGAAATGGAGCTAGTTTTGAAAGTGTGTTTCCAATACCTAACGATTTGTTTGGTCTACATAATGTTGCCATAATATCGTTTGTTATTTTATTTTAGATATTCACATTTTTGAGTAGCTTCTGTGGTAGCCAGTGAATTAAAGATAGATCAGTTATATGATTTTGTACTCTCTCTATGTCCATCCAGGGCGGATTGTTACTGCTCGTCTGTTTCCAGGCATTCATGTGGGCAATTTGGCAGCTGCCATAAATTTTGTTAATATCAGGATAACCTAAGCCACACTTATGAATTGATGGTTTTAAACTGTTGTTTGGTATTCTCGGTTTACTACTACAATACTACTGGCATCTGAATGGCAAAATAATTATGGCATCTGAATGGCACAATATTACTGGCCTCTTAATGGCACAATCTTACTGGCATCTGAATGGCACAATATTACTGGCATCTGAATGGCACAATATTACTGGCATTTGAATGGCACAATATTACCGGTATCTGAATGGCACAATAATACAGGCATCTGAATGGCACAATATTACTGGCATCTGAATGGCACAATAATACTGGCATCTGAATAGCACAATATTACTGGCATTTTAGGCAAATTGTCTGGCTTATTATCGTCAAAATAATACTGGCATATTATTATTGTGTGAAACATAATTTGTGGGGCTCCTGTATGTGGCATATTTAATGGGCCATCTGACTGGCATTACTAAGGAATCTGTTTGGCATGGTATTGAAGGAAATCCAGGGGGTGACACCATGAGTTACAGCACTGGGTGACACCAACTCTAGTGACGCCTCTGACCTGAATCCTAGTTTTCAAACAAAAGGCCCAACATAAACCATCACAGATTTCCCCATGCATGTAGGAACCTGACAAGGCAGGGAGAGACTGAATTAAGATTATTCATTCAACAGGTATATTAAATATAGGTCATTGGTGGTGTGCCCTCATTACCATATCAAATGACAAAAGAGAAGTACAGGAGAAGTTCAACTAAAAATCATTGTTGTTTGTTGTCACCACACCTATTCTTTGCTGTCTATATCTCTCTCCCGTTATTTCACCCGCAACTCCCTCTATATCTCTCTACTTGTTTCTTGACTCACCTTTTTGTCCACTTCTTATTTGTATGATTTTATTTCTAAGATTGGTTTATCCCTCTTATATTGACTTATTATTTTCTTAGAAATCCACAAGGGTTGGCCTGCAGCAGAAGACAACAAGTCACCCGGCGGTGATGTATGCCTGTTGTAGTCTGCTGCCTAGCTATAAAAGAATAAAAGTCTATATTTGTATTTGACAATTTTCCTATTACTTGTGGAGCAAGCTGGCCAACCCTTGTGGATTTCTATGTTTGTTCACGGCAGGAGCTAACAGCTGTTCAGCAGCCACAGCCGGAGTGTTGAACTTTATTTATGCCGGAGAACATGTAAGAACTATCTTTTGGTTCATTATTTTCTTTAATAGTTGATAATGTTTGAAGACACAGAGGCGTTGCACATTCATAATTGACAGGCTCCTGGCAATGGTTTATATGAATTTTTTCTATATATATATATATATATATATATATATATATACATACATATCTCCTTCAATTGTCTTGATTATGCTCATAGATATTTGTGAGACTAATACTGTGAGAAGGAGATGAGACATCCATGGGAGTCCGCAGATATTTTGTCAGGGGGGGGGGCATAATTTTCCCTCATCCTTTCTGCGCTCCGCCTCTTTTTGACAAGTTATCATGAAGTGGAGGAGCTTTGTCATTATCAGTGAAGGCATGCAAAAGATTGATAAACCCTGCACCAGATACAGATCCACAGCACCAGATATAAACCAACCACACTAGATATAGCCTCACTGCCCAACCCAACAGCACCAGACACAACACTATAGCACAAAATATAACCCAACAGCACCAGACACAACACTATAGCACACAATATAACCCAACCAGGGCCGGCCTTAGGGGTGTGCGACCTCTGCGAGCAGGTAGAGGCACTGGATTGGGGAGATCAAAAGATCCCCCCTCACCAGCCCTCTGCTGGATCCGACAAGGGGGCGGAGCAAACCGGCTGAGGGGTGTAGCTCCGCCCCCACCCTGTGAAGCAGAGCAACGTCTGCTTCACGGGGAGCCACGGGCAGCAAGAGAAAGTGCTGCTCGGCTCTCCATGCTTGCATTAAGCATGGGGAGCCTAGCAGCACTTTCTCTTGCTGCCCGTGAAGCAGACGCTGCTCTGCTTCACAGGGTGGGGGCGGAGCTACACAGCTCAGCCAGTTAGCTCTGCCCCCTCCTTGGATCAACATTTGCAGGCAAAGGGAGGGGGGAGAGAGACACAGAACAGGGGGATGGGGGAGAGAGAGAAAGAACAGGGGAAGAGAGAGAGAGACAGAACAGGGGGAGGGGGAGAGAGAGACAGAACAGGGGGAGAGACACAACACTATAGCACACAATATAACCTCTCAGCACCAGACACAACACTATAGCACACAATATAACCCCACAGCACCAGATACAACACTATAGCACACAATATAAACACAAAGCAACAGATTCCCTAAACACCCAAATTCCTAAATCCATGACATTTCTTTATCTCTTTCCCCCTTTTTTATATGTTTTATTCCTCCATGTTTGACATCTCTTTCCCCATCATTTTATGTGTTTTATTCCTCCATGTCAGTGACCTCTTTTCACTTACATTTTATCTTTTCTGCCCCATGTCACAATTTTGTCTGTATTCTGCTCTAATCAATCACCTCTTTTCATCCTCTATTATCTTTTCTGCCCCATGTCATCCCATTTAGTTTGCAATCTGCTTCCATCTTTCACATCATTTTATCCTCCACTATCTTTTCTGCCCCATCCACTTGTCACCATGATGATGTGAGCAGAGCCTGGTCAGAGGAGCTGCTCAGACTGGACAAATGGAGACCTCAGGGAAATGGGAGGGACCTCCTTGGATTTACCCCACTCTTCCATGTACCTTGGCTGTTTTGTTTTTTAAAGCTATTATAAGCTCTTCCTACCTGTTACAGAGGCTCAGCTATGGTCTCTGAGTATCTTCCCCTGTTTCCTCCATGATGTTGCACTGCAGGCTCTCTTCTGTCATGCTGCCACATGGAGGGCTGAGGGGCGTGGTTATAACTTCATATCCCCGGGCACCCCTGTCATTGGCTCTCCATGCAGCATGACTGACAGCTGCAGAGACCTGCACCAATGTGGATGGGAGACCAGTATTACAGCAAGCAGAGTTGCAGAGAGCAACAGCTTTGGGTGCCACCTCCTACTCCAGCAACTGGTGTGCAGTCCCCTAGGGACAACTAGAGGCTGCACACTGAGTAAAAATAATAATAATTTTAATAAAAATGTAAAAATTATATGGCTAAGAACTCTGCCGGTCTGAGCTTTGGAAGTGAAAGTAATTTCACTTCCGTCGCTCTGAATATGCTACTTGACTGCCCCTAGTGGTAGTTAAGTAGCATAGCAATGGAAAAAAATTTAAAATAAATATTGAATTAATTAAAAACTGGTTATATAGTTAGATTTGCCTATAGGGTTAGAATTAAATAATTTTTAGCAAAAGGGATAGGGTTAAAATTAAATTAAACTTAAAACATATTAAGGGATATAATAAGGATTAGAGTTGGGGTTAAATTTAGTGTTAGGGTTACATTTTGGGTTCGGGTTGGGGTCAAAAGGTCAATATAGGAAAAAAACACTATTTTGGGTTTCTGCCCCATAACTCGCAAAAAAATACTGAAAAATATGGAAACATGCATATTTTTGAACTTGGGACAACATTTAGAAACTATTTAGACGGGGTCTTTTTTAATGATTTGTATTTGTGTAAATTATATTTAAGGTCAAAGTTAGAAAAAGTGGGTTTTTTTAAATTTTTCATCATATTTTATGATTTTTTTTGTAGTAAATTATAAGATATGATGAACATAATGGTATCTAATGAAAGCCCTTCTTATGATGATAAAAACATCATATAATTTGTGTGGTTACTGTATGTGAGAAAGAATAAAATTGCAGCTAAACACAAACACCCCATTAATGTCAAAACAGCCATTGTCACCAAGGGAAAGTCAAGGTGAAAATGTCTTGTCACTAAGGGGTTAAATATAAAAAAACTGTTTACATGTGAATTAATATTTACTAGTAAAACTTTTTTCCTGAATGGTAGTCTTATATTCAGGCCTTTTCTTTTTTTCCTATATTAATATCCAAAGTTTGGGTGGGTATCTATGGTACATCTACAGGCAATTTCTGGTCATAGCTAAGAAACACAAGCCAGGCAACACACATAATGCAGGGACAGCCAGGAGTAAATGGTTAGTTATGTTGGCTGTTCGCACTTTATCCCTGACTCAAACAGGGTTCATTTTTTGCTTTATAGAAAAGTATTAAGATGTTGTCTATTCTGTCTCTTTATTATGCTCTGTAAAAGTTATCATCTTTGATGTTTCCATCCTCTGGTATACGCTGTATTCTTGGATTAGCTGCAACCCTTTTTTTTTTTTTACCGTATTTGCTCGATTATAAGACGACCCTGATTATAAGACGACCCCCCAAACTTTGGATATTCCATTAGGAAAAAAACTAAAAGCCTGAATATAAGACTACCATATAGGAAAAAAGTTCAACTTGTATATATTCACATGTAAATTGCTTTTTTTAATCAAATATTATGATATAAAAAGATGTATTTCTTGTTTGTATTTCTTTTTATGTGCCAATGCTGCCTCTCTCTTTCCCTTGCCCCCATTTTTCTCTCTCTCTCTCCTCCCCTTAGTGTTGTCTCTCTATATATAGAAACGTGCTGGTCAGTAAAGAAGGAAGAATTGAGAACCTGGCCAGGTAACTTAAAAAAAAGTTTTACGAAACGCGTCCCTCTTATTAAAGTGCGAAACGCGTCCCTCTTGTTAAAGTGAAGTTACCTGGCCAGGTTCTCAATTCTTCCTTCTTTACTGACCAGCACGTTTCTATATCCATGTACTATTCATGGTATTTTGCTAACCCAATCAGCAAGTGAGTAATTTGACACTCTGCCTGTGGTTACCTTTGTATCTGTGTCTGTTGATTTGTATTTAAAGGCACATATCATTGTTTCTTGTTTTTAACAATTTGTCATTTTTTTTTGTTACATTTGTGTTATATTTTTTCTATATGTATTTATATATTGCATTTGGTTTTATATATTATTAAATTTATATATTTTATATTAATTTACTATCTTTGGTTTTTTATATTGATTGACACTTACTCTGTTTAACTGCCAAGGGCTGTCTACTCACCTTCCTATTATGACGGACAGTTGGTCCGTCATAATAGACGGAGGTGTCGGGCAGCATGGAGGATGTCTGCACGTATCGTGCAGACATCCCCCAGCTGCCCGATTCTCCCTGGTGGCTAGTGGGGCAGCAGAGGATGTCTGCGCGACGAGCGCAGACTCCCCTGCTGCCGCCCGGCACGATCGCTGGGACTTCTGTGACGAAAGCGGAAGTACCCGGCTTCTTCACAGAAGCCCCGGCGGTTGTGCCGGGCGGAAGCAGGGGAGTCTGCGCTCATCGCGCAGACATCCCCTGCTGTTAGAGAGGGGGATCCAGGTCCCCTGCAGCTCTGCTGGGGACCTGGATCCATGTCTTATAGTCTGACCTAAATTTGAGGTCAGATTATAAGACGACCTCGATTATAAGACGAGGGGGGGGTTTTCAGAATTTTTTTTCTGAAAAAAACCTCGTCTTATAATCGAGCAAATACGGTAATCGTACAATGCATCACGTTGAATACCCAACGAAAAACAAACAAAATAAAAAGAAGAGTTCCCCAGAACAAACAAAAAAACGTTCCCTGTCTAAAAAAAAAGAGGGGAGGACCCCCTCTCTCTTCCATTCTCACAAAACCCCCTCCCTCCCCTCTGAGAGAAACAACGTGAGATGCAAGATATTCAGCTCACTTTGTCTATATGGATCGCATGGCAGCCATCTCTCTATATGCCTTTTATCCTTCCCTTGCATCCCTAGTATTATATCCTCTTATTTAATTGTCTCCTCCACTGTGTTCATCCAGTCTCTGAACAGGGGAGTTTGCTGGCTTTTCCATCTTTTGTGAATTTCCACTTCTGCTGCATTCAATAGCCTAACCGTCAGAGAGTGTTTAAATCTATTTATTGAATGGCGTGTATTATGAATGAGAAATGTCAAAGGCAAGAACGGAAGATCTGTTCATCAATTGATTTTATTACCACCATTTCAAGTTTGGCCTTATTTTTGGACAATCCAGCCAAATGTGGACATAGGTGGCCACCTGACTCAAACATCTCCAGCATTTGTCAGATGCTTTTTGATTCATTTTAAGGAGCATATAATGTACTTTATACCATCTGCTAAATATTTTAAAAGCATTTTCCTGGAATCTCATTGAGATTGAGCACTTATGTGTGAGATTGTTCCCTTTCCAATTCTGTGTTGGTTTCCTTCTCCCAAGCATTTATATTGTACGGTTTTGTGTCACATCTATGCTTCATTATAATCTTATATATTTTAGAGATCATTTATGGTTGGATGTCTTGATCCCAACATATCTCCTTATATGCTGTCAGAGACTCTGGCAGTGTCCCTGCCAATTACTTAGTGGACAACAAGTGAGATATCAAGGTGAATTATTTTCCCATTCTGTTTCGGTTTTGTTGTATTTTCCCATAATTAAGTGCCTTATTCACAGTTAAAAATATTCACGAACACTCCCCTTTTTCTTCCTGACGCTAAGTACCCGTTCATTATCATGGGTGACAGGAAGGATACCTTTCTTATCATCTCATCTTTCCTCAACAATTATTGATATAGTTGATTGTACCGTTGGGTGATATTTATCTTTGACTGTTCAACTATGGGACGATCTGTATTGGTTGCTCAAAGGCATCCTGTTTAGAGTTGAATGGACACCTGGATGTTCGGGTTCGGCCGAACTTCGGAAAAAAGTCAATGGGGACCCAAACTTTTGGGCACTAAAATGCCTCTAAAAAAGTCCTGGAAAGGGCTAGAGGGCTGCAAAATTAAGTAAAACGTGGGTAAGAGTAGGACAAGTGCCCTGCAAACAAATATGGATAGGGAAATAACTTCAAAAAACATAAAATACATACAAATTAAAAATACAGCTGAGCCATAAAATAGCACTAGATGGAATCTATGATTTTAGTTTTGGAAGAACATAAATCTAAATCTAAAGCATGGCTGCCAGGAGGATCAACAGAATTATCCATTTGAGAGAGGGTTGGAGTGCAGGGTATTCTCTTTCAGTTTATACTAAGTGACCCATAGGTTGAGGAAGCGGTGACCGAATTGGACTGTATTGGACTTTTCTATTTGACTCTCAGATATGAAGTGCACAGCAAGACGCAAATGTACTATTTACCACCTAAAACTATTAGAATTTTTCAAAGTGCGCTGTAAGCACAGTATTTGACTGTTCTATTTGACTCTCAGATATGAAGTGCAGGAATGCATGTAATGCTATTGGTATTCTATAAACCGACTATTTCGGTTTATAGAAAGCCAATAGCACGAATGGACGAATGATTTTTGTTTATTAACCATTCGTTCATTCGTTCATAGCATGAACATAAACCGAAAGTCTAAACCGAAAGAGAGTCAGTTTATAGACTTTCGGTTTATGTAATACATGTAATGCTATTGCTATTCTATAAACCGAAATAGAGTCCCCATTCATATGAATAGGTCAATTGACCTATTCATATGAATGGGGACTCTATTTCGGTTTATAGAAAGCCAATAGCATTACATGTATTCCATAAACCGAAAGTCTATAAACCGAAAGACATTCGGTTTATGGAAAGCCAATAGCATACATGTATTCCATAAACCGAAAGTCTATAAACCGAATGTCTTTTGGTTTATAGACTTTAGGTTTATGTAATACATGTAATGCTATTGCTATTCCATAAACCGAAATAGAGTCGCCATTCATACGAATAGGTCAATTGACCTATTCGTATGAATGGGGACTCTATTTCGGTTTATAGAAAGCCTTTCAAAACGCGCCATTACGAACCCCGAACTCCAACCCGAACATACAGTGAAATGTCCTTGTTCGGGTCCGGGGTCCAAAAACCGTAATGTTCGGTACGAACCCGAACAGTGGGGTTCGGGTTCACTCAACACTAATCCTGTTCTAATTTTACCCATGTTTTGTCTAGGTTATCTTTACTCCATATTGCCAATCTGGCCAGGTGGGTTGCCTTATAGTATGCCTTCAAGTCAGAGAGTCCAGCTCCTCCCCCGTTCTTAGGTCTAGTCAGTACTTTATATCCAATCCTAGGTGCACCTCTACACCAGATGAACCTTCTCACTAGTACTTTGTATAGAATAAAAAAAGATTTTGGTATACTAGTTGGTAATGTTTGTATTACATACAGGATTCTTGGGGTTATGTTCATTTTGAACTATAGAGCAATTAGACAAACCTGGTTTTAGCTGAAGGTTTTTAATCAAGTCTGCTCTTGTGTTTTTATATATATATGGTCTACACTGAAATTGCAGCACACAACACTTACTACCAACTTTTGTCAGGAATTAGTGTCATACAGTACTTTGATATACGTGTGATAGTATAAGTATTTTAATTGTTTGTTGTTTTTATACATAATTAACAATATCTCCAGAACTTGAAGGCAGTCCTGGATTACCTGCAGTTTCTGCAAACCTACATTTTATTACTACAAAACAGCAGGAATAAAATACATTTTGTAATAATGAGATATGAAATTTAAATATTATTATTAATTTAAAAAGTACACTTTGAGCAATGTTTCTTACCAATGTGTGGAGCAGGCAACATAAGGTGCATGCTTCTCATGTAATGGGTGATGTCGCAAATCTGTGCATTGGGACTGTGAATTGGAAATGCTCATCCATCTCTATGGGAGCCTTCTGATTGGCTCCCAGGAGACGATAGGGATGTGTAGTAGGTGACATCAGCGGATGACCTCTCCCAGGAAGAGTGCATTTTTATAAGGGGCATTAAAAAAAATAGGGTAACTTGATTATCATACTGTAATTTTAAATGTCGCAAAGCTTTACACATCAATCCCATACCTTTTTGAATCTCAGGAGAGCAGCAGCCAATGGCAGGTAAACGATCAAGAGAAACACAAGTTGTAATACATAAATGTGTATCTCAGCAATCATCAAATACAGAAGTATCAATGTAAACATTTTAGAGAACAAATACCGAATTTATCGGCGTATAACACGCACTTTTTCTCCCTGAAAATAGGGGGAAAATGATGTGTGAGTGTTATACGCCGAAAAAAAATCTAAAACTTACCTCGTTCCTGCTCTGTCCCCCGGTGCTCTGAAGCTGCGTGGCTGCGAGGGAAGCATTGTGAGCTTCCCTCCAGCCGCGCGGTCAATAAAGTGTGTTTTTTTTTTTAAACAAACTTTATTGTTCCGCGCGGCTGGAGGGAAGCTCACAACGCTTCCCTCACAGCCACGCAGCTTCAGAGCACCGGGGGACAGAGCAGGAACGAGGTAAGTGGTGGGGTCTGGGGAAGGGGGGGGATGAGGGTGGCATAACGAGCATACTAAGGGGCAATATCCTGGCATATTGGGGGCAATATCATGGCATATTAAATGGCATATTGGGGGCAATATCCTGGCATATTAAATGGCATATTGGGGGCAATATCCTGCATATTAAAATGGCATATTGGGGGCAATATCCTGGCATATTAAAATGGCATATTGGGGACAATATCCTGGCATATTAAAATGGCATATTGGGGGCAATATCCTGGCATATTAAAATGGCATATTGGGGGCAATATCCTGCATATTAAAATGGCATATTGGGGGCAATATACTGCATATTAAATGGCATATTGGGGGCAATATCCTGCATATTAAATGGCATATTGGGGGCAATATCTGGCAGATTAAAATGGCATATTGGAGCAATATCCTGCATATTAAATAGCATATTGGGGGCAATATCCTGCATATTAAATGGCATATTGGGGGCAATATCCTGGCATATTAAAATGGCATATTGGGCTTCAAAGTTCTTTATTTGAAATTTAAGTTTTTTTTCCTGAAATTTCCTTCTTAAAATGAGGTGCGTGTTATACGCCGGCGCGTGTTATACGCCGATAAATACGGTAAATCATTTTTACTGTGATGTAGCTGTAGGGTTGCCACCTTTTCTTCAAAAAAATACCGGCCTTGGTACTGTCTCCATTGACTTAACATTGGCCTGATGCCAATTTTTTACGGGCCTGACAGTAAAATACCGGCCAGGTGTGGCATTGTTGGGAACCTGTCATTGGCATGTCAGGCCTGCACACGTACCATTGTATTAACCTTTTGTGGGTGAATCTGAAAATGCATAGAAAGGCTATATCACAGCTTACGGGGTTGGACACCGAATAAACTGTTGTGTGATCACGTTCTGACAGGTCTGTGTGTGTAATTTGCAACTTGCAAACATCAAAAGAAACAAAATTGAATAATGGTTCATTTTGGATAACAGGTACTCAACCTGTACTATTGTAGTTCCCACTTGGATTATTTAATTGGTTCACTCTGAACTGCAGATGTGTGCTTTGTAGATGCTCCTGTGCAGCACATGTATACCCACATTGGACATCTGGTTATCATTTGGGATAGCTTGGTTGTTGTATTTTTTTTAAACACTTCAAATGTTAAAAAAAAAAAATCCTGGAAAGCTGAGTGGGAGGATCAGTAGAAGTCACTAACCTAATATTTGTGAGTAAATTAAACATCATTAGAATACATATATTCAAATTGTAATTAAATACATATTTATAATTTTTAATGTGCATTCAAAAGTAGTTTGTTCTCAGTGGCCCTTTAAGGATCTAGTGTTTTGTTTTTTTTGCTTTTTATTCTTTGCAACTACACAGAGTCTTCTTTAGGAGGTACAGAGAAATTTCATTTCAGCACCTGTCCCAACTGATCACCTGAGGGCACCTGCAGAGGTTTCAATATGCTGCCCATGGCAGATCGGCAAAAAAAAAAAAAACTGTTAAAAACATTCAGCTACTTATTAAATGGTAGATGGAACCCATGTGTCCAAAGTAAGTATCATATTTGGAACCTGTTATAGTTACTGATTCTGACATTACTAAACACTGACACCAAGTGGGCACTTTTATAAAGCATCTTGACATCCTAACAAATATTCTTTATTTACATCAAACAATACATTGTTTCTTTAGAGCAAGTCTAACTAAAGCTGGTTTATTTTTAATTCCAATTCAGATATTAGGGTTTTTATATTTATTTATTTATTAATGAAAGACGCTCTTTGCATTTTTTATTTATCCTCAGGCTCAATAACCCATAAGAAAGATTAGTCATCTTCTGTCCCAAATCAACCTAGCAGCATAACAGTTCCCATCATACTCAACCAAGCACTTTGCTGCCTGACCATTAAGGGAAATGTACTCCACATGAGTAAAGGTGCAAAAAGGTACTAATCCACTGATAGCTCACCTTGGGCATGCCAAATGTTGTGGATAACAGTGCCCATGATGTTCACCAAACATGTAGCTGGCAGAACATCTTGGTAACTATGGTACATATCAAAGAGAAGCAATGGCTACCCTAGTCCACTATTAGTTAACCCTTGCCATACTTTTATGTACACATCCATTCACAAATTTGTTTTAACATCATCAACAACTGTCATTCACAACACATGACGTGCCACCGGTTAGCCAATACTACCATTATCTATTGATAGCTAAGCTCAGCTTGTTATAGGTCAATAATAATGCCGCGTTCACAGCGCATTGCGCTTGTGAACGCTTTTCTCTGGCAAGCCGCATCTGCTGGATGCGACGGCCATGAAAAAAAAAAACTGACGCCGGATGTGACGTCGCCTCACATCCGGTGACTGTTTCCCTCCTCCGTGCAGGAGGGAAGACTGCACGGAGGAGACATCCGGCGAGGGACACGGAGCAGATATATGTAAGTACTAGGGGGGGGGGGGTTTACAGGCATCTGACTGGCATACTATTACAGGCATCTGACTGGCACAATATTACAGACATCTGACTGGCATAATATTACAGGCATCTGACTGGCACAATATTACAGGCATCTGAATGCCACAATATTACAGGCATCTGAATGCCACAATATTACAGGCATCTGACTGGCATAATATTACAGGAATCTGACTGGCACAATATTACAGGCATCTGATTGGCACAATATTACAGGCATCTGAATGCCACAATATTACAGGCATCTGACTGGCACAATATTACAGGCATCTGACTGGCACAATATTACAGGCATCCGGCTGGCACAATATTACAGGCATCTGACTGGCACAATATTACAGCCATCTGACTGGCATAATATTACAAGCATCTGACTGGCACAATATTACAGGCATCTGACTGGCATAATATTACAGGCATTTGACTGGCACAATATTACAGGCATCTGACTGGCATAATATTACAGGCATCTGACTGGCACAATATTACAGGCATCTGACTGGCACAATATTACTGGGCTCTGAATTTCACAATATTCCTGGTATCTGACTGGCACAATATTCCTGGGCTCTGACTGGCACAATATTCCTGGGCTCTGACTGGCACAATATTACAGGCATCTGAATGCCACAATATTACAGGCATCTGACTGGCATAATATTACAGGCATCTGACTGGCACAATATTACAGGCATCTGATTGGCACAATATTACAGGCATCTGAATGCCACAATATTACAGGCATCTGACTGGCACAATATTACAGGCATCTGACTGGCACAATATTACAGGCATCCGACTGGCACAATATTACAGGCATCTGACTGGCACAATATTACAGCCATCTGACTGGCATAATATTACAAGCATCTGACTGGCACAATATTACAGGCATCTGACTGGCATAATATTACAGGCATTTGACTGGCACAATATTACAGGCATCTGACTGGCATAATATTACAGGCATCTGACTGGCATAATATTACAGGCATCTGACTGGCACAATATTACAGGCATCTGACTGGCACAATATTACTGGGCTCTGCATTTCACAATATTCCTGGTATCTGACTGGCACAATATTCCTGGGCTCTGACTGGCACAATATTCCTGGGCTCTGACTGGCACAATATTACTGGGCTCTGACTGGCACAATATTCCTGGCATCTGACTGGCACAATATTACTGGGCTCTGAATGGTACAATATTACAGGCATCTGACTGGCACAATATTACTGGGCTCTGAATGGTACAATATTACTGGGCTCTGAATGGCACAATATTACTGGGCTCTGACTGGCACAATACTGCGCTCTGAATGGCACAATATTACTGGCATCTGATAGGCACAATATTACTGGCATCTGAAGGGGCTCATGCTCATTCAGCCAAAAGCTACCTTAGCATAATAGGAAATGTAGTCTATAGTAGGAAGCACAGATTGTTGCTATCCTTGCTACCCTGCGGCTGCATGGATGATATATCCTGCTCCGGACCCTATCTACTGCTGGGGGCCAATGCAAAGCACTAGGCCCACAAGCATGTTTAATTAACTGACTGTTAAGTTTTCTGTATATTGTGACAAAACTACCCTTTTGATGTTAGGATTCTTGTCAAGAATCTTTTACTAACCACATCCTTCCGGGGTAAATGAATCCCAGGACACACCCAGCTCACTTTTCAGTATTTATTTAGTGAAAAACAACAGTAGCAGATATAATTGAAAAAGAAATCATACAAACGTCTTGATCTTGCTTGAGCACTTGCTAGACACAGCAGCATCTATCTAAAATTGGGTGGCTTTTTCTACTTGCCAATAATTCAGATTTTATTATCAAAATACACCACGTAGAGAAAACCACTCCTCAGTACATCACATCTCCTAGCTGGCGTTTGGAAATGGCTTCTCTCTAATTGATCAGCCACAGACTGTGGAGCCAATTAGCCATGTTGGAGAACTGGTCCACCCTGCTCTCCAAATGCTCCACCAGCAATGTAATGTGTTTGCAAACCCACCATCTTTCCCTGGGATATTCCTTTAACTAGCAAAAAGCAGGCTGCTATTTTCCAAAGCAGGCCTAATATATTTTCCTTCCACAAATGCAAAACACTTCATCTCACAATATATTCACCGATCAATTACCTATGACTATGTGCTTTCAGCATAAAACACATCAGGTGGTGGATCCATGTTCTCAGCTTGCTAGCCAGGTTCTGTTTCAGTGTTTCTGTTTCCTCACCTGGAAGAAGGTCTAAATGCTGGCAGGGGTGCTCTTTGTTAGGCTCTCTCTGTTTTATCTATTGCCTTATGTAGGCCCTACTTATTTAGCAAATAATACATTACACTCGGCCATGATGACCTCCTCGCTTTGCAGCCCTCCTGCACACATGTTGACCTTGTGTCATCCTGGTAAGGAAATTTATGAAGATTCTATAGCCAGCAGGAGAGGGCTTGCAGCTTTTGGCCAGAGTGAGAAAAATAAAGGTTTATTTAGAGGCCCATTTTGGAGTTTCATCAGCCCACACATTATCATAAGAGACAGACAGACACAAACAGACAGATAGGACAGACATACTGACAGATAAAGTGCAGATAGGAAATGCTATACACTAGTGCAGGGGTAGGCAACCTTCAGCACTCCAGATGTTGTGGACTATATTTCCCGTAATGCTGGCAAAGCATCAAAGGAAATTATAGTCCACAACATCTGGAGTGCCGAAGGTTGCCTACACTAGGGCCTAGTCATCCAACTGTGGTCTTAAAACTGTTTCTTTCTTTCTTTTAGAAATCCGATGGTGTATTATCTGCAGTACCTGGAGGATGTCAGTTGGCCATTTAGGCACTGGGGCTGAACTAGTGTAGAGAGCAGCTTTTGGACAATTACCCCTGTGCCCACCTTGCTAACTCTCCCCTCGTAAGCAGCAACAATACTGCCCACCATTGTGCTTATAAAGCTGCACTTGCGCTTTGTAGTCTTGGAACAACACTAATGGCAGTGCCATGGCATCCTTTGGGAACTACCTTGATTAATTAACTGATTTCCTTTTAAAACACACATAAATTATATATTCTGCAGGGCAGCATATAATCGTATTACATCTCCCTATAAAATATGACTTCACAGCAATTCAGACAATGTGATGGAGATGGATGGCTGTTTATTGACTGGAAAGTGCACGAACTGCTATTGGTTAACATTGTTAGCAGTTACTCCATCGGCCAGTAAGCTACGTATGTTGTCTTGCATGACTAGTACTTCCAAGTTTTTATTGTGATTGACCATTCCACAATAATCTTCTCATTTTAAATACATGACCCCCAGCATCTGATTGGTGGAAACTAAAGGGCTTCCCATAAAGATGTGTTGCAATTTCGAATTTTCAAGATTACAGAATTTTAAGTGTACATCTGTCCCATCCGGTGGTATCTTAACAGATGCAATTATATTGGGTAGGGAAAAGAAAAATGTTTGTGCTCAAAGCTAGTCACAGGCTCAAATAATACCAAACATGGTGTGCTGCAGTGTAATTGGCAATATGATGTATACAAAAATAATATGTCTGTGCTTCTGACCCTAATGAAGTGGTCTAAATTGTATAAACATAATATAAATGAGAATTGTTGGTTATATGAATTGGCCAAAGCATAATTAAAGAGGATAAGGAGGCAAAATAAAGAGGTGAGGACGGGCTTGACGCGTTTCGCGCTTCTAGCGCTTAGTCATAAGCTTATATATGTAGGATTCTGGTTAATATTCCTACAGTCTCAATATTTTCATACATATACCTTGCAAACCTTAACAGACATGGTGGGGAGCATCCTGCACATAAATACAGTATACATCTCCCAGCCAAAATCTCCCAGCCAACGTAAGATGAGACCTATGCAACACATTGACCAGAGTCAAAATACTAATACTAGATTCACACTTGCACTAAGAGGTCAATGGGGGAAATGTGTGGGGGAAACAGGCCAACCATTACATAAACTGTTTTATGTCTTCAGACTTATAAAACATAATTCTATTAAGATGCACACTGAACCCACAGAGAAATAAGTGATATCAAGCTTAAAACACCTGTTTGAATATCTTAATCACTTATAATAGGGAATATTTACTTAATAGAAATACCAAATGTCATGTCTAATAGAGAGAGATTGCAGAGTGAATATACCACTTTCAACAACATTTAATCAGAAAGAATCACTTCAGTTAGATGAAAAGGGGCACTTCAGTCAGATGAGAAGGGCTTTTGAATAATGCTTCTCAGGAGCACTGTACAAAAGGTGATCTAAGTTTATGTGCTGTCTAATACAGACTTCCAGGCAGCCATGTCATAGAACTTTAGCTCCATGATATGACAGCAATGATAGGTATGCTGGAGTGTGACTTACCATACACGCCTACAGCTTGGGAGGAGATGAGCATCCCCTGCCCAACAGGCAGTTTTAAGACGCTAGTGGTCCATGGGCAAAGTTATCAACAGTGGGCAACCTGTTAGCTCAGTCCCCCCGTCTTTAGATATGCATTAAAATGTCTTAAAACAGTATTCATTGCCTAAAGAAACACAAGCTATTACCATTCCCATCACCCACAATTTTCAGTTTGGGCAGCTGCTCTCTGAATCTGTCCATGCCTGGTGGCGCAAGGGGATATCTATTAAGGCATTTATTATGGCGATAAAAACAAAATATCATATATCATATATATCATATATTCTGCCCAATAATCAATGAATTCTGGAAGGGTATATCACAAAAAATGATACGGAGGTTAGGTAAAGAATGGAATCTTACACCAGAAAAGGCATTGCTACACTTAAACTTCCCCAAAAAATCAGGGAATGAATTACGATTTGTTGTTCACCTAATGACGACAATCAAATTAGAAATAGAAAAAAATTGGAGATCATCGGATCCAATCATATGGCAAAAAGTGAAAGCAAACTTGATCCAACAATGCCTTATGGAGAGGGGAATTGTGACACAATTCAATTGGAACTATAGCAAATATAAGCAATGGGACAATTGGGTTAATACCCTTATGGAAGGAGGATGGGATTAGACAGGCAATGAATAAGATGGGAGCAGAGAAGGGCACTAAAAGATAATCTGGAGTGTGGACCGCGCGCCCGCCCACCCGTCACACCATTATAACATAATGACCCTCTTTATCTCTTTCTTGGTGGATTTGTTCCACTTTTATAATTTTAGAAAAAGGGATTGCTGTGCCTCTCTTTTTTTTTATTGTAAAGCTGACTGAACTATTAGCGAACATCTATTCTCCCACCATCCCATGTTAATTTCTCTCCCAGTGGGTCTCTTGCTAGAATGTGATTTCAATATTTTTACTCTTCATAAGATCATGTAAGGACTGTCTTTTATATTTGGTGTTTAGACCCTGCACATTTACCGATATGCATCCAACCATAGCCACTAGTATCTCTCTTCCGCCCCCCTCTTTTCCGGCCGGCAGCTCCTCTTCCCACACGCACATACACATAAACACATACATTTAGACAACATTTTTAAACTATCAAATTTTTCCTCTTCCCCTGTTGACAGTGGTCCCGGACCCTCACCAGGTCAACCGTTCTACACACTAACTGCCCTGTTGATGCAATCATAGGTTCTTAAAGAAACATTAAACGTTGTTTAACCCATGCTATAGAAGCATGGCAGCTGTCGGTCAGAGGATATACTGGCGTGTATTATCAAAAGTACATGCCAGTTCATCCTCATACTAGGGACAACTAACTTTTTTGAGATATTTTCGAGTTCTCTTATTGACTTTTTATGTGTTGTTAAATCCTACTTTATATAAAAAATAATACAAAAAAATGTGTTTTTAACTTATTTATTTTAATTATTTTGTTACATTCCCTTTCTTTCTTTTCACTATGTGTATCATTTTATCTGTGATCTTATATTGTTGTGTTTGAAAAAAGATATATATTCCTTTTTCTTCGATATTGCTCTTTACTTTTGTAAAAACGTCACCCAAACTCTCTATATACATAACAAATTCTTGAGATGGGTATTTTTGGTCGGACCCATATATATGAATCATACACTTTTCATATTTTTGATGATTCATAATTAATAATCCATATTCATATTTTATGGTTATTAATCTCCGACATTTATGGAGGCACTGCTGAGATGTATTTTAAGATTTGATGCGTTTTTACAAACTGTAAATTTATTGTAATCCAGTACACTATTTAACTTCATTCTATGGGATCATAGTACTGAATCAGGTATTGGAATTACATTGCTATATATTGTTATAATCAAAATGAGTATAAGCCATTTAGTAACTCACTGGGAAATAATTCTGTAAACAGAGAATCCCAGTAAAATATACAGTATCTTGAACATGCACAAAGACTTAAAATGTCAGTCAGATATTAATAACTGGATTAAAGAAATCCACATTCAGACAGAACTTTAATGATGATACTCTGTTTAAAAGTTTTCTGACGTGCATGTGTGAGGAAAAAGATGCTAGAAGGTAAATGTAGACACATAACTGTGTTACAGGACAATTTGGCACCCTGTCCAAAAAGTTTTTGTTAAGAGCAGATTGACTCTCAAAATCTCAGAATTCATAATCAGAATTGTGTAAAGAGATAGAAGAGCATAAAAAGTAATCAAGTTATTGAATTGCATCCTGTAATGTCAATTTTAACCAAAGTTTTCTTTTACAGTGTTAAGACATAGGCCTATTGCTAAAATGTTGTTAAATGTTTAAAGCAGGGGTCCTCAAACTACGGCCCGCGGGCCACATGTGGCCCGCCGAGGACATTTATGTGGCCCGCGGGGGGTGCTGCCGGCACCCACCCCGTTTACTTTTTTTTTCTTTCTGGCAGACGCAAAGGATGCGGCTGCAGGAAGAAAAAAAAAAAAAATTCACCGCGACCGGATGTGACGTTACGTCACATCCGGATCCGGTAACTGTTTCCCTCCTCCACAGGAGGACACCGCGCGAGACGTCCGGGGACACAGCAGCTGGAGGTAAGTGATGGGGAAGCGGGGGAGGAGGGAGGGATAACGAGCACTATTCCTGGCCTCTGACTGGCATAATATTCCTGGGCATCTGAATGGCAAAATATTGCTGGGCTTCTGAATGGCATAATATTCCTGGGCATCTGACTGGCATCATATTCCTGGGCATCTGACTGGCATATTATTCCTGGGCATCTGACTGGCATATTATTCCTGGGCATCTGACTGGCATAATATTCCTGGGCATCTGACTGGCATAATATTCCTGGGCATCTGAATGGCATAATATTCCTGGGCATCTGAATGGCATCATATTCCTGGGCATCTGAATGGCATAATATTCCTGGCCATCTGACTGGCATCATATTCCTGGGCATCTGAATGGCATAATATTCCTGGGCATCTGAATGGCATAATATTCCTGGCCATCTGACTGGCATCATATTCCTGGGCATCTGAATGGCATCATATTCCTGGGCATCTGAATGGCATAATATTCCTGGCCATCTGACTGGCATCATATTCCTGGGCATC
Source organism: Pelodytes ibericus (assembly GCA_036172795.1). Lineage (NCBI taxonomy): Eukaryota > Metazoa > Chordata > Amphibia > Anura > Pelodytidae > Pelodytes > Pelodytes ibericus. Next base: position 67,916,539 of record CM069862.1, read on the forward strand.
TGACTGGCATAATATTCCTGGGCATCTGAATGGCATAATATTCCTGGGCATCTGAATGGCATAATCTTCCTGGCCATCTGACTGGCATAATATTCCTGAGCATCTGACTGGCATCATATTCCTAGGCATCTGACTGGCATCATATTCCTGGGCATCTGACTGGCATCATATTCCTGGGCATCTGACTAGCATCATATTCCTGGGCATCTGACTAGCATCATATTCCTGGGCATCTGACTGGCATCATATTCCTGGCCATCTGACTGGCATAATATTCCTGGCCATCTGACTGGCATCATATTCCTAGGCATCTGACTGGCATCATATTCCTGGGCATCTGAATGGCAAAATATTCCTGGGCTTCTGAATGGCATAATATTCCTGGCCATCTGACTGGCATCATATTCCTGGGCATCTGAATGGCATAATATTCCTGGGCATCTGAATGGCATAATATTCCTGGCCATCTGACTGGCATCATATTCCTGGGCATCTGAATGGCATAATATTCCTGGGCATCTGAATGGCATAATATTCCTGGGCATCTGACTGGCATCATATTCCTGGGCATCTGACTGGCATAATATTCCTGGGCATCTGACTGGCATCATATTCCTGGGCATCTGACTGGCATAATATTCCTGGGCATCTGAATGGCATAATATTCCTGGGCATCTGAATGGCATAATATTCCTGGCCATCTGACTGGCATAATATTCCTGGGCATCTGACTGGCATCATATTCCTGGCCATCTGACTGGCATAATATTCCTGGGCATCTGACTGGCATCATATTCCTAGGCATCTGACTGGCATCATATTCCTAGGCATCTGACTGGCATCATATTCCTGGGCATCTGACTGGCATCATATTCCTGGGCATCTGACTAGCATCATATTCCTGGGCATCTGACTGGCATCATATTCCTGGGCATCTGACTGGCATCATATTCCTGGGCATCTGACTGGCATCATATTCCTGGGCATCTGACTGGCATATTATTCCTGGGCATCTGACTGGCATAATATTCCTGGGCATCTGAATGGCATAATATTCCTGGCCATCTGACTGGCATCATATTCCTGGCCATCTGACTGGCATCATATTCCTGGCCATCTGAATGGCATCATATTCCTGGGCATCTGACTGGCATAATATTCCTGGGCATCTGAATGGCATAATATTCCTGGCCATCTGACTGGCATAATATTCCTGGGCATCTGACTGGCATAATATTCCTGGGCATCTGACTGGCACACTATTCCCATTGAAATACTGGTAAGTTTGTTGATTTAACTTTACTTGAAATATTGTATTTGTTCTCGTTTTGTTCAAAATAAGATATATGCAGTGTGCATAGGAATTTCTTCATAATTTTTATTTTTACTATAGTCCGGCCCTTCAACGGTCTGAGGGACAGTGAACTGGCCCCCTGTTTAAAAAGTTTGAGGACCCCTGGTTTAAAGCATCGATTCTTAGTAGATGGTGATTTTGTGTATCTAACTTCTCATCTATTTTTCAGCCTATCCAGGACTAAGATAGTTCACTTCCTAACGTGTGCTTTTACCTAGTAACTGAATCTTTAAGATTCAGCCTTGAAAGGGTTAGTCACAAATTGTCAACGAGATACTGCAATCAAGAAACCCCAAGAAGGGGGGTCAGTGGTTAAATGCCGGTCAGTTTTTTTTCCAAAGGGTCAAAGAGTGAAAAACTAATCTCCATAAAGATAGCATGATGGTAGAAGAAGCCAACACACTTCAACTACCTGCCTGAAGCAAGATCATTTTATTAAACATATGTTAATGTTTAATATAATTTAACACATTTTTATTTACAGGTTATTATAATAACATTGACCTGGAGTTGTTGTTTTTGTTTTTCAACTACTTTGCGGGGCAGTGTTCTTATTGTTTATCTCAATAGGTAATCAAACAGCTAATCATTTGCTCCTATGCTGGAAGGACTCCATCTTACACGGGGGGATGCACAGAAAGAAAGATTGAACACCACTGCCTGTACAGTAAAGAAACGTCAAAACGAGATCAGATGAAGTTCAGATTAATATCATATTAACAGGGGTTTATTAATCCACTTGTTTGTCTCTCATCTGTTGCTAACATTATGTTTTCTTATACCCATTTTATAACGAATATCAGAGATACTCTGCCTAGATGATCACTCCTGTGCGTAATATATTCCTTAAGTGGAATAAATTCAGGATATAGTGAACCTAGTAGAAATAGGTCTCCCTTGTAGTATATATTTTTCTTGCTAGAATAAGCTAGCATTTTCCATATCTAGTAATTGACTAGTAAATGACAGATGTCATCGGGCCTAAGTCAGGCTTTTATGTATTCTCAATTCTGGCACAGATGTACTTATACTGTTTTGTTGATTCCTTAATTTTAGATTCATCAATCAAAGCCCAAATTCAAGGGGATCACATGATGACTAAAGACAAGATGACGTAAATCAGGATCATCCTAATACGGGACAGGAGTTTCTGGACAAAGCGAATCGTGATGCAAAGTTTGTCATCCTAAAGCTCCAAAGAAATCCAAGGTCTTTCCAGAAGGAAAAGAGGCATTCATCTCATCTCAAGATGTACCCAGCAGTCTGATCCAATGACATCCCATCAAGAAAAGGTTCAACATAATAGATATCAAGTCGCCAGAAGAGACCTTCCGCCGCAAGACATCGTTCTCAAGTTCCTGTAGCCAAGTGCCGGACAAGCAAGAAAACCTTTGTCCCAAGTGTTCTGTCAACCAGTTAAAGGCCAAAGAGAATCCATGTTGCTACAAGGCCATTACAGCTTGATGTTTCCAGTTGTTTGGTGACACAAAGTCACAAATAAATAGTTTGCTTTGCAGATTAAAACTAAAGATCCCGAGTTCATAATAATAGTCCCAAATACCTACTTCATAATTTGAAACACAATTATTTGGTTATCTGAAACCAATATTTTACTGATAAGTTCATAGTACCACCGGAACAGATAAGGTGGCCATATCTCATTGTATTTATGCAGACACAGCTGTGTCTATATACATATCTATATGTATACATACAAGAGGAGAAGGGGGATTTCTCTGCAACTTGCTAGCCCACCCAAACTGACAGAAACTGACAGACACAGACAGAAAATCGCTTGGATTTTAGATTTGAAGAATCTAATAAGGGTTATTATAAACACACCTAGTTGATTCAAATCGCTCATTAAAATATATATTATATCACATCTTCACTCATAAATATGTAAAGTATAATTAATCCTACCTATTAATTAGAATATTGTTTTTATTGTTTTATTAGTGTGGTAAACATTTTATTATGTTTTTTTTTTTTTTTTTTTTAGTTCAATCAATTTTTATTTGTTGTTGTTTGTATAATACAATAAACATTGTGAAAAACATATAAGATATGTAATAAACATTGTAATACATATGAGACATGTGATAAACATATATTGAACATGTATTGGTGGGCCTTTTAATACGTGAGAAACTAAGAAATCATCTCAAATTCGTGAGGGGAGGAGAGGACAGGTGAGAAAGAGGGAAGAGAGAGAGAGAGAAAAAGAAAAAAAAAAAAAAAAAGGGGGGGTGAAGAAAGAGCAACAAAGGAAATTATTTATAATTAACCCCTCTCTCTCTCTTTTGGAATATCACCTTCCTTCCCTTCTTTGAAGTTACGTTATGCTAGATATGATTCAATACAGCTAAGATTAGAAATTAATTTGGGGCCCATAATCCAAATTTTTCAAATTTTTGAACTCAATTTCCCGTTTTAACCCAATTCAGACACACACACTACTTTCATACTGCAGTCTCTACAGTCGGTGAAGTCGGGAGGCGGGAGGGGGGGGGGGGGGACTGGACTCCACTCCGGTGTCCGGGGACCCACACTCCGTGTTCCTCTATACTCAAAGGTAAATCTGTTTAATGCATCGGATCGCCGCCCAAAAATGTCTGCCATGGTGCCCATATGTCTCTATGGCACTTATACGTGTTTTGATCGTTGCAAAAACCTAGTTCCATTGTTTTTTGATATTGTATCTGGTTAGTTACGTCCAACCAGTTTGGGGTTTGAGTTTGTCTCCATGCTCTGGCTAGACATTTCTTGTGGCCATAAGAATATGCACCAAAAGTTTTCCCTGAGACTGATCGTACTCTTCTAGTTCTATGTGGAATAAGAAAGTTTGGGGAGAGATATCAGATGTAGATTTGAATATTGATTTTAGTGCATAATTTAGTTTAACCTTAATTTGAGTAAGTTCAATGCATGCCCACCAGATGTGGAGGGGATCGCCTCTTTGTTTAAGACATCTCCAGCATTGATCTGAATATGCGGGAGATATCTTGTTCAGTCTGGAGGGGACCAGGTACCCTTGGTAAATGAGTTTAAGATGGGTTTCAAGTAAGGACACGGAGTGTATATTCTTCCTCACCAGGGAGAGGCCCCGAATCCAATCTTCTCTAGAATATGAATGAGAGATAGATATTTCCCATTTAGTAAAGGCGGAAGGTTTAATATCTTGTTCAACTTGTTTAAACAGTTTCAGGGTTCTGGATATATGTTTCTTTTTGTGGAGGTTTAGAAAGAATAAAACAACAGGGTGATTAGAGGGAAGCATCCTACTTTTCTGAATATAGGACTTAACCCTTAAGTATGGAAAAAGTAAATTTGATGGAAATGTAAACTTAGCCTGAAGGTCATTAAATGAAAGAATTTTATTTCCTGATAATATGTCTGCCAGCGATACAATGCCGGCCAGGGTCCACTGAGTCGTATAGAGATCTTCGATCTCAGATGCTAAGAGTTCAAATGGGACAATTGGTGCTAGGGCATCTATGATGGTCATTTTCCTTTTAAATTTCTTAATAGTGAGCACACAGTCCTGGATTATTGGGTTTTGTGAATTATATTTTTTTTGGATTCTATTTGTGTTCCAAAAAATAGTGGTTGGATAAAGAGGAGAGAGTTCTGCCAACTCTAACGTATACCAGTCTAAAACATGAGTTCTTTGATTATTCCATTCAAGAGCGTGATTCACCATGCTTGCTTCATGCAATTTAAATATGTCTGGAAATGATGTGCCACCTTCTTGTGGGCTTTGCTTCAGTAATCTCTGTGCTATTCTTGGTTTAGAACCTTGCCAGATGAAGTCCACAAATAATCTTTGAAATTGAATAAGAACATCAGAGTTGACCCTGAGCGGCATTGTCCTAAAAAGAAATAAAAGCTTTGGGATGGTATAGGCGTTAATAACATCGATTCTGCCAAGCCAGGAAACTTCTAGGCCCCTCCAGGCCAGTAGCTTTGCCCTTAGCTTTTTCAACATATCCGTATACATTAGCCTTTTTGATTTCTGAATGTCAAACCCCAACTTCAAACCTATACACTCCAGTACTTCAGTTTTCCAATCAAAGGGATATAAATCTCGAAGTTTAGTTTTATTTTCTGGGGAGATCATGGTACTATCACGGCAATAAAGCCCAAAAGATTACGTCAAATAGATTAAAAAAAGACAGAGAAAAAAAAGTAATAGCAAAAATTAAACATGAGAATAATCTTCTATTACACCCTGATAAAATCGCAGATGCCTTCAGAGATTTCTATAAAAATTTATATAACTTGCCATCACAAGAACAAGAAGGGTGTATAAGGAACTACTTGAACAAAATAGGCTTACCTAAAATAAACAAGGATCAATTAGGTCTATTGAACGAACCCATACGTATAGAAGAAGTTGGGGCGATCATAAATAAACTTAAAAAAGCTAAAGCACCGGGCCCGGACGGATTCGATAATGGCTTTTATGGAGTGGTAAAAGATCTGATAATCACGGATCTGACAAAAGCCTTTAATGAATTTAAAAATGGCATACCTCAGGAGTTACTTAGGGCATTTATAATCCCTATCCCTAAGCCCGATAGAGACGCGGAACTTATGAAGAATTATAGACCAATAGCCCTAATGAACGTGGACATAAAAATGTATTCATCTGTCCTGTCTGAAAGGTTGAAGAAAATACTCCCGCAGATCGTCCACTGGGACCAAACCGGTTTTCTACCAGAACGTTCGCCTATAAATAATATCAGGAGGCTGGTGGCCATCGCGCAGATGGCGAAGATGGAGAGAATCCCTATGCTGACCCTGTCATTGGATGCGGAGAAGGCCTTTGACAGGGTCAGCTGGGTCTTTATGAGGATGGTCCTACAGGTCTTCGGGTTCGGAGGAGAAATTTTCTCTAACATAATGGCCTTATATGAAGGCCCAACGGCCCAAATAAAGGGTGTAGGCATAAAATCAAGCTGGTTTAACATACAGAACGGAGTAAGGCAGGGCTGCCCGCTTTCTCCTCTGCTCTACTTGATGTCAGTGGAGCCTCTGGCTAAAGCAATTCGTAATAACAAAGGCATAAGTGGCCTGAAGGTTATGGGAGAAGAATTCAAAGTAAGTCTGTACGCAGACGACGTCATTTTAACTCTGAGGGATCCACCTAAATCGATGAAAGAGGTGATGCAAGAAATCCAAATATACTCTGCCTACTCGGGATATAAGTTAAACTGGGACAAATCCCAGGCCCTGTCCTCAAATATATCTCAAAGTACAAAAACACATTTAACGCAAGAATTCGGTTTTGAATGGGCTAAACATTCGTTAAAGTATCTAGGCATTAAAATCTGCCCAGACCCGGAACAACTGGCCCAAATAAATTTTCTCCCTCTCCTTAAGGACACAAACAGGAAACTTAAATCATGGAAAACAATGGGATTCTCCTGGTGGGGCAGAATTAATATCATAAAAGCTTACATCCTGCCCAAATGGACATATTTGTTTAAAATGTTGAATTTGGAGATCCCTAAGCATTGGATCCAGATGGCTCAGACGGCGTTAAATAAATTCATCTGGCAGAACTCTCACCCCAGAATAAGAATATCAATAATGGCTTTATCAGTTAAGGAGGGAGGTCTGGGACTCCCAATATTAGAGGATTACTCAAGAGCTTGCAGAATCGCACAAGCGATTTATACACAACAAGAGAAAGCTAAGCAAGAAAGCTGGTATAAAATCGAGCAACATATTACCAAGGCCCAAGACCTGGGAGTAATGTTCTGGAAGATAAAACAACAAAAGATTACAATAGAAAACAGAACTAAAAAAGAAGAAAGACAAAATGGGATAATACTACAAGATTTAATAAATTGTTGGCAAACGCTAAAAAACTCTATGGAAATAAAAAATTTGATACTAGCAGAACTGCCTCTAAAATTCGCACTCACAAATATACAAAATCTAAACATTGAAACTTGGACAAATCACGGTTTCCATAATATAGAAGACCTACTTACGCCAACCGGACCTAAAACATTTCTCCAGATCTCGGAAGAATCAGGAATTTCAAGCAAGGAGATATACTCACATACTAGAATAAAACATTTTTCATTAACAAACATGTTAAGAAATCTAAGAATAACACAGAAAAAGAGCTGGTCCGTTTAATGGCACAAAACAGCATGAAAAATATGATCTCCAAATGTATGGGGATAATTAGACATGTTAAACCCAAGGTAGAAAATATTTATAGAGAGAAATGGAGTAAAGACAACGGCCAACCCATAACCCAAGAAGAATGGCTCACGGCCATGAGAACAACATATAAATCAGTACATTGTTTAAACGTCAATGAAGTATATTTCAAACTCCTAAACAGATGGTATTTGGTTCCCTCCCGACTCGCAAAAATATCAACAACTAAAACAGATCACTGCTGGCACTGCCAGAGTCGGGGTGCGGATATTAATCATATCTTCTGGACCTGTCCCGAAATCTCAAAAATGTGGAAAATGTTGCAGAGGAAAATAAAGGAACTAACCGAAATAGATTTGCAATGGGATTCAAGAACCTACCTACTGCACATAATTACCCAACGAATAACAAGATCCCAGAAAGAGATCATAATCCACATACTATCTGCAGCTAAACTGCTGATAGCTAGAAGATGGAATGCTACACAAAACCCGAAGTGGATAGAAATAAAAAATCAGGTCTTATTCCAAATAAATATGGAACAGGGAATCGGATATCAATTTAATACAACTTATAAACGAAATACAAACTGGAATGATTGGATAAAGAAAATAAAAGATTTGGAATAATAGTGCAAACAGATAAATAATAGGATGAAATTTGACCCCCCCCCCCCCCCAGCGACAAGAAAAGAGAATTTTATGTGTATGTATGTCAGATGTATGTTCTTTTTTTTTTTTTTTTTCCTACGTTATAAGAGAGATACTAGAGAGCCGGTAGATCTGGTAGACAGTGGCTACCCGCCCATATGTACAATAAAGGACTTAAATGGTCTACAGTAAACACAATAGAGATAACGTATTTTTAGTAAGTTAAATGTTATTGACAATAAAGAATTAAAAGAGCATGACTGCTCAGACAAAATGATAAAGTAAATCTATATAAAATAAATAACTAACGAGAAATTGGACACAAGGATGATCTGGAAGAACACAGGGAAACATTGAAGTAAACCCTGTGTCCTACAGTCTGAGTGAAGAAAAAAGAAAGAAAGAAAAAAAAAAAAAAGTCTCCAGTTAGTTCTTGACTTGTACTTTAAATTATTTTTAATTTCTAGAAATACTGGGGCATGGTCAGACCATGTGATTGGACCTATTCGAATTTTTTTCACAGAGTTCATACTTACACAGTTTGTTAAAAAATAGTCTATTCTCGTGTATGATTGGTGTACCTGTGAGAAATAAGTATAATCTCTTTCCCTTGGATATAGAGTACGCCATATATCAAAGATTGTATTATTTTGAAAGAATCTGAATAGTTGTGATGTTCTATTTGATGAAGTATTATTTAGAGGAAATCTTCCGCTCCTATCCAGGTTTGGGTCTGAGATACAGTTTAGATCACCCCCAATTATTAAAAGACCTGTCGTAAAGGTTTCAATTTTATCAAAAACCTCCTTTAAGAATTTTATGGGGGACTGATTCGGGTCATAGATATTTACCAATGTGTATGGTGTGTCGTTGATTTTAGCCAGTATAATCATATACCGTCCGTTTGTATCTAAAATCTGGTGTATCAGTTCAAATTTAATGTTCGAGCTTATCATAATAGCTGTTCCCCCTCTTTTTTTCCCATCCAAGGAATTGGTTGAGAAGACTGTGGGGTATTTAGAATACCTCCAGAGTTTCTCTGGGGGTTCTGTCCAGTGTGTTTCTTGAACTAAGATTATGTCGACTTTATTATTTACCAGTAAGTCATACAAACAGCCCCTCTTTTGAGGAGAATTAAGGCCCCGGACATTCAAGGTGGCAATCACCAGCGACATCTTTATGATGTTACGCTGTTCCCCCATCCCGCTCCCCGACCACCGTTTCCACCTTCAGGCATTCTCCATTCATACTTCACATGCATACAACCCAGAGACCCATTCGACAAGGAAATTACCTTATCAATAAGTCTAGTCCTGCTGCCGCCGCAGGATTAGAGCCCCAAGAGGTATGGACCTCGCGACCGCCTGGAGTACCAGAACTAGTATGTTATATGTTGTCATCATCAGGGGAGGAGAGAGGAAAGAGGCAGAGAGAGGGACGGAGAATCCGAAATAAGAACAAACGTGTATCATATACTTCTATCGTGCACATATTTATCATCTGTATCCATTAGATCTTCTGTGCTTAATATACCCTTCATGAATTCATCTCTTTAACAGTATTGAAAGTAATAAAATATCGACTGCCTCAGGGGAAGGGGTCCTTCTAGGTTTGGCCAATATTTATGTTTCTCTAAAGACTGCTGCCTATATTTGGTCAGGCACTACCAGGATGTCATAATGGGGAAGATAACAGTACTAATGTCTATATATTTCAGAGAAAATATAAAAGGTGCCTTTGTGCTAAAGTGCTATTCATGTACCCACTAAGTGAGTGAATTTAAGAAAAAGAGAGAAAGAAAGAAAAAAAAAAATAGGAAAGTGACATTGTGCTTACTGTAGTGCTAAGTCAAAATTACCAATATAAAAAGTGAAAATCACTGCTTTGCCTAAGGTGAATAATCGGATATTTAAAGATTCATCTTTTCCAATTTGTACTATATTAATTACGTCATAGTGGGACTTCATGTATAAAGTGATGATGTGCCAAAGTGCTAGTCAGTATGGTCAATTAATCTAAGTGTGTTACCCTATTTACTTAAGGGTAATCCAGTGAATATTTAAACCACTTTTCCCCGGATTGAAGGTGTTAGGTGTTGTAATATTGAAAAACATAATCTTACTTTAGTTTATACCCTTCTACTTCCCAATAACTAAGTTGTCTAAAAACTTTGTATATCTATATATTTCCTTCATCTTACCCCCTCTCTATCAATTATCATGACCCCCCTCTTACCACCCTCCCTCTGTCTCCCCCCCCCCCCCCCATAACGCAAGCTATCTCAAAAGCCGTCAACTTAAAAGCGTATATCACAAAACAATGGTTAGAATTCAATTAGGAATTAGATCCCAGATCTTTAGGCTTTCTATAAGGGTTCCAGGGTCTTTAAAATAATGTGAAGTGTCCTTATAGTTTACAATAAGGGCTGTTGGAAAAGCCCATTTATAAGTTATTTCGTTAGTTCTGAGGATCCGGGTTCCTTCGGAGAACTGGAGTCTTGCTTGCCTCGTTGCTCTAGAGATGTCTGGGAATATTTTTATATCTTTAAATTTCTCTTCTTGTATCGTATGCTTTCCTAATGATCTCATAAATAGGTTCTTGTTGTAGAATGACGAAAATTTAACCATTGTATCTCTTGGTAATGAGGGGTCGATTCCTTTTGCTTTTTGAAGTCTGTGGAAGCGATCAAACGGATGTGGGCCGTATTCAACGTTGGGGGCCAGATTCTGGATTAAATTTATCAGATATTTTTCCAGTTGATCTTGTTTAACTGATTCTGGTATACCCCGTATTTTAACGTTATCTCTCCTGGATCTGTCTTCAAGGTCAGTTGTTTTATACTCCAGAGCTTTAATCCTATTTTCAAGAGCGGTGTTTTTGATTTGCAATGAGAGATGTTCAACCTGTAGTTTATTTAGAGAGGACGTCTGTTCATTGAGTGCCTCTGATAGGTGTGATACTTCGAGTTTAAGCGCATTTATGTTTGATTCAAAGTCGGCTTTTATTTTCTTATACAGGTTGTCCAGCATTAGTTCCATTCCTTTATTTGATATTGAGTCGGATATTAACTCTTCTTCTGAGGTATTTGCTCTGTTCTCCCCTGTTGATTCGCGTCTCTCTGTTGTTAATGATTTCCTAGATTTAAGTTGCTCACTCAATTTAGGTGAATAAGAGAGATGTAACTGTTTTGTCTTTTCAAGGGGCTTTTCTTTATCTTTCTTTGGTGGCATTTTTATTTTCTTGTGAGTTATCAATTTAGTGGACCAGTCTTTGGTGGCAGTAATCTGAGCCAATAAATTCGTGAACTCGGGAGGTCCCACTTGTCTCTGCTCCTTTCCCTCTATCTGCTCCGCCTCTCCTCCTTGCTTTCTGTTTTATTAAATATTTTTTTCCTTTTTTCTTTCCTCTCGCTTTTCTCTCGTCTTCCCTCGCTGCTCTCCTATGCCCTTTTATATATTCCGATAGTTTAACTCCAAAGAGTTTAGCGCATATCCAGTTCGGGTGTTTTTCTACCGAGTTGCAGCAGCTGATGGCGGTAATCCAGGGAATTTGATGGATAGTTTAACTGCTTTAGTAGATCTACCTAGTTCTTCCTCTTCACTGCGGGAGGTGAAATGCAACAATCTCAAGGACTACTTTTTGTGTGTCTTATGGCTAGTTCTAATTGCAGGAAGTACCGCCTTCCTAACAGTGATCAGGTGGAGGCAGCGTTGGTCCGAAGCTGCTTTTCTGGGTATGTTCTTAAAAATAGTCACTTTTACCTGTATCCACCTATAGTTTAGTAAGGCATGGTAACAGTGTTTATAATAAAGTAGACCTCCAATCTGTAAACATATCAGAAGTAATCTCCTTTACAAGTGCCCACGTATAATTTAGTAAGGTATGGTAGCAGTATTTGTAATAGAGTAGACCACCAATCAGAGAGCAGATGGAAGTAACATTAATCCAGTGCTTTTTTTTTTTTTAATGAACAGGTATCATCAGAGTTTCTTTCCATCCACTAATAATTTAAGATTTATTAGGATCCTCTGTTGTATTACAACATTTTATTATGTTTTAATCTAGTGTGGAATGATATTGATAAGAATGTTTACTCTAATTTGAAATTGTATTAACACTTTTATACATTTCAACATATATATTGTCTTACATTATACTCACAATCCAGGTATAGCTATAAATCATGACATAATCTAATTTAAATTAAACACACCCATTCATTTTTTAATTGGCTAGAAGTTACAGAGAAGAGGGTGTGAAGCTGAGATAAGGTTTGGTTGACAAGTGGATACTGGAGGTGTAGAGAGAGGCCTGAGATACCTGAAAAGAGCTGGGGGAACTGATTTTGGGAGAGTTGCCACTAGTGGGGTGAGAGATGGGAATGTTTTAGAAAAGGGCTGAGTCTCTGGGTCTAGGACACTTCTGCGCCGCATCTTCATCGCTGACAGTTCAGCGCGGCAGTTAGAACGCTGAACTGTCAGCAGTGAAGAATAACACGGCCGTTTCATCGCGGCTGCAGCTATGTAAGAGCTGACAGTTCAGCGCTGAACTGTCAGCTCTTACAAATAAAAGTAAAACAAAAATACCCCCCTCTAATAAATGATTCCCAAACCCCAATAGTAACACTAAACACTAAACCCCAATACTAACACTAAAATTAACCCCAATACTAAAATTAACCCCAATACTAAAATTAACCCCCTAAACCCTAATACTAGCCCCCGACCCCTAATACTAAAATTCACCCCCTAAACCCTAATACTAACCCCCGACCCCTAATACTAAAATTAATCCCCTAAACCCTAATACTAACCCTAATACTAACCCTAATACTAACCCCAGACCCCTAATACTAAAATTAACCCCTAACACTAAACACTAAACCCCAATACTAACACTAAAATTAACCCCAATACTAAAATTAACCCCCTAAACCCTAATTCTAACCCCCTAAACCCTAATTCTAACCAAACTAAAATAGGTAAAATACTTACCTTTAGCGATGAAATGTCCCGCGATGAAATCTCCAGCGACGATCTGTCTTGCTGTGCAGAGTCGGCGGTGAAGCGGCTGCGTAAAAGCAGCCGCGATGAAGAGTCCCATCCCCAAGTCTCTCTCCTTCTGGGGAGAACTCAGGAATATGACGCTTTTATTAGCACATGTTCACTATAACAATAGACATCTCCATACACATAGTATCAAGCTAAGTCCCAGGAGTAACTCCCATCACTAAATTCTTCAATTGAAGGAGTCTCAACAGCAAACCAACGTCTGCCGGTAACGTATAAATGTGGTCATTTGTTTCTAGCATAATATCAATTTTTATGGATGTAATTAGCATATATATTTGGGTAAATTAAACTTAAATCCCACAATTTCTGGGATATGTATGTTTTAGCCTGGTGATTATCTGTCATCCTTTCTGCAGAAGGAAGCCAGAGGAATATCCTATAGATATTACCAAGAATCGTAAATTCTTATAGTCAAGCTATTTACCCAAATATGTAATATCTAATCTCCAGAGATTATCTAAGATTCTCATTCTTAAAATCTAAGCTAGAATACATACATTGTCATTTACCGAGCAGATTAAGAAATAGCCACCTTGAGTAGTTATATGATTTAGTAATATTACCTTACCTAAACAGAGTATATGCTGGTAATTTGTAGGTAATTATGGTGTTCTATCATTAACAATTGTAACTACTAATAATTATCAATGTAGGTGGGGTTGTATCTAAATAAAATGCATGGCCATTTTTGTGGCCAGAAACATAACTGCATTATAAATTATACTACATGCATGTTGATACAGCTACAGAGCTGCATAATTCATGTTTCATTTTTATTCACCTCTGTTATAAGTCATACATGTGAATTATGATTAACATCTATTGATATTGTATTGAATCTGGTTGTATTCAGTTAACTAGCAGAACATTTGAAATAACATTTAAATAAAAAACTTAGCAATTACCTTTGTCATTAATCACGTTATACTTAAAATAAACATACCCCGTCTATTACAGGAGTATACCTTTCTATGAAGATCAGCTCAGGCCTTGAGAATGGCTGCCTGTTCTGCAATCCAGAGCTGCAATTAGCCCTCCCTTTCCAGCCTACCAGAGATGACAAATCCAAATTCTGCAGAGAGGAGACAGGTACAGCAGCTATTATTTAAAGTGGCCTGGCAATCTCTTCATAAAACCTGCAGGACTGTATGATATGAAACTCCTGCAAAACATAAAAAAAAGAAATAATAAAGACACTCACCCCAGGATTTCCTGAATGTAATCCAGTTTAATTACAATTGCTACTAGGAATCTCTTTATACAGAATGACTGTCAGTTGTTTACATCGTTCTCCACTGACATTGCAACAAACTGCTCCCTGAGCTTCCAGCAGAACTAACCTGACACTAGCAAACTAGCAAGCAGCACTGCAAGCTGCCCAATCACATTGCACCTCTCACACTGCAATGTTCTGAGGCTGCACTCCAACAAGGCTTTTCTTTGGCTGTTTCTAATCATTTGGGCTGGGCTAGAAAATTGGCACACTCACTGTGCACTTTTCAAGCATTGGGTAATGATATCTTTAATAAATCATTGTTGTGATTCTGTAATATTCTGTCACCTTATTGTAAAGGGCTTTCTTCTAGCAGATAGTTTTCTTCAGTGTTACTGTTATGTAATCTTACATTAGTAATATAATTTGTTCTTTTGATTAGAAGCTTAGTCAGGTGCTGAGAGTATTAAACGGACTGTATCACTTAAATATAGTTTTTCCTATTATTGCAGAGACTAAAAAATGATCGAAAGTGAGCAATACATTGTTTTAGAAAAAATACAAGCAAATGCCTAAATTAGGATAAAAATGTGTTTTGAAGTCTCTGTCTATGGAGTCTCCTGTTTATGACATTACCTGTGGCATGATATGCAAATTAACTTATTTTTAATTGGAAATGTATCATTTGCATATTAAGCGATAGGTGATGTCATAAGCAGGAGACTCCACAGACACATTTAAAAACACATTTCTCTCCTAATTTAGGCATTTGCTTGCTATTTTGCTAACACAATGTATAGATCATTTTCAATGATTTTTATATTCTCTACATTCACAGTAAAAACAATGTTTCAGTGATACAGTCCCTTTAACCAGTGCAGGAATTTAGTGTCTAAGAATTTTTGTTTTTATTACTATGCAACCCTATATTTGTCACCTATAGTTGTTACAAATAAGATTTACATTCTGCCTTGTAGTTGTGATCATGCAAGAGCACAAGCAAACTGCCGTGAGACCACAGTTAAGACGTGATGCTTTGTATTTTGTTCATTTTATTCACCTGAGATGGGTGGAGTCTAGCGTCACGCTTTAACCTTTTTAAATCACTGTTACATTGTTTGAACCTAGCTTATGATTATGTGTTCATCACGAAACGTGTCAAGCGGGGGCTTTTAGCCCTACACAGTTCATTATACCTGCTTCATCCCTTTCGGTGTGGTGCTTTTAACATTATATAATAAAGGAATACGCTTTTTATGGATCACCAGCCAGTGCGAGTTGAGGCTTCTTTTTTCCTTTGTTGTGGTTGCAGAATAGCAAGTGCTGGATCAGATTGTCAATTTGTAGATGCACTGTCAACTGCTGGGGGCAGATTGTCAAGTGTGGGGAAGCAGATTGAGACGTGTGAGGGCAAATTGCAGATTGGCAAATGTGGGGATGCATTGACAAGTGTGAGGATGCATTGACAAGTGTGGGGATGCATTGACAAGTGTGAGGATGCATTGACAAGTGTGAGGATGCATTGACAAGTGTGGGGATGGATTAGTAAGTGTGCTACACTCTGCCAGCAATGAGCATGTGGTGCGCCTCATTCTGACCTTAGCTTAACATAGAACTAGAGGTTAAAGCGGCACAACCCTTCTCCTGACACTTTCGTGGACACATCCCCTGCATTTCACTGGAACACAGAGCACAAGCACCAATTTCAGGACCCTCTTCACATTTATAATACTTAAGACTCTATAATACACTTCAGCTAGCATACACAGTGCTTTTCTCTGTTACAGCAGAAGATATTTTGGAACAGGCATGGAATATAACACAACTGACATGATAAGCAAGGTGCTGCATGCTGAGAGACAGGCCAAGCAGAGCAATAGCAAATAAAGGACAGAGTAGAAACAGGAATAACAGAGTACAGGGCTAAGGAAATACTATGGAGACACAGCAGATGTGAAACAGACATGAGCAGGGCAAGGCATAAATCAAACTGAGAAAAGGATAATAAATATAGCGGACTGGGCTTAAGACAAAGCAGGAATACAGGGCAGGGAATGAAAGGGAAATGAAATGGCCATGAGATCATAAGCTTACCACTAGCGAGATCCTAGCGCTATCCCTACCTATACATAATAACTAATAACTGAACTAAACAAGAAACCGACATTAAAATAAAGGCCATACCTAGAGCAGGACAGACTGGGGAATGAAACAAACAGAACAAATGGTCGGGGCTCATTTATATAGAAGAATAACAGGCAGCACAAAATAGGAAACCCCTCTGACAGGGCACGGGAAAGGGAAGCCCTCAAATAGGGCACAGGGCAGGGAATGAAAGGGCAGGAGCAAGCATGAATCATAATTATGAAAGCAAGGTATGAAAGGAATCCGAAATAACTGGATACAGCCTGGATGAGCATGCACTAACTAATAACTACGTGCTAGAGTGTCTGTGTGGCCTCAAGTATATGGGCCAGTATATGGATAATGACATTGATAGTGTGTTTCCATTCGATGGATCTGCAATATATGTTGATATGTATCCTTTAATTATTTTATATATATATATATATATATATATATATATATATATATATATATATATATTGTAAAGGTTTTATGGTTTAAGACAGATTGTCAGAGAGATTCAGTTTCATGTAACTAAGCTATAGAATACAGCTTAGTAAAAAATAATGTTGTAAAGTTGGACACAGAATTTATGTATTGCATTGTATATATGTTTCTGTGTGATATTTGTAAGTGTGCTAGCATTATTTATTAATTCTGGTATAAGTAAGGAAGTTTTGAACTCTCATCTAGTTATTATGTTTCCTTGCCTGTTACCTTTTCTTCCATTTAAGCTAGATACCTTATGGCAGTTTCTATTTGGATGCAGAGCATTTTATGCCATATTATTTGTTTAACCTTTTTTTTTATTATTGTGTTTGTATTTATGTACTTATTTGTGGTGTTTTTGATTATATTAATAGAAATTCATTATTTTATTAAATGTATATCTTGAAGTGCATTTTGTGTTGGTTATTTTATTTCTTCTCATATATGGGTTTTAACATAAAAACAGTAAAAATAAGCACTGTCCACTTCACATATTTATTTTATATTTATCACAATATACTGTATTATTACATTGGTTAGAGTGATTACTCCCAAAAGGAATCATAGCTTATTTTCATGGCCTGGGTACCCCTGAAGAATAAGAAGCTAATTATTCACTGCACATAATTTTTATTGGTTGGTAAGGCTTTTTCCTTTACTATAGATTTTGAGTTTTTATTTTTATTTTACTTAGTAATTTAGGTTAAAAATATTTAAAGGGACACTCCCGCCAAAAAAAAGTAACGTTTTTTTTGTATTGTTGATTTCAGATATGTCTTTTTGTTTTTCTGTGAGTTTATTTTATAAAATATTTTACTAAACAAGTGTGACTAGTGCTGCCATTTTGCGAGATATTGTATTTTCTAAATATATATGTATATAGTTTGTTGTCTAAAAGGTACTGAAAAACAACACATTTTCTGAGAATAGATTTTATTTTTCTTCTCATTTTTCATAAATCAACTGAAAGAAAATCTCATGTTGAATTCATTAGTCATTTTTGTATTTCTTATTCTGTTGTATTTCCATTTCTTTCATCAATTTGACTTGGTGATGTCCTGCTTCACAGCTTTTCAACCAGATTTCAGTTTATTGGAAATAGCTGATAATGCATGATGATAAATGACTAGCGTTCGTTCGCTCTTTATTGGTTACCGCCGAAATCCCTTCAGGAATAATCATTTATTCATGCACTGGCTGTACTCTTATTAATATCAAAACCTCCACCATAATAGGTTTATGAGATGCACATCAAGAAAGCATAGATGTCAGTTCATTGACTCAATTATAGCTACACAGTGAATTTATCATAGCGGATGTGCAGATTTTCTGAAGTTATACAGTGGTGTCTGCAGTATCCCAATTTTTCTTTATTTTTATTCAGATATGAAATTGATCTATGGAACTAACATGACGAGGAATATTTATATACAGTTTTCTGACATAGTGCCACAGAAGTAAACCGTGTATTTTCATGCTTCCTCAATGTCCAGCTTAATTTAGTTTTTTGCCTGGGCACCATAGACAAAGGCAAGTTCTCTGAAGGTCCACAGAACTTTATTTAACTGTCGGTCACAAAGTCTGGTAAATGTCTAACATAAACAACGTTGGTCCTACCCCTGGTAAAGGGGCGTTTAAATCCAGCTGTTGGAGATTGGAATATCCCACACTCCCTTGTCAGCCTGTTCTCTGACAAAGTATAATGGGAGATGTATGCCATCAGCAGTAAGAGGGCCAGAGTTTGACACCCCTCCTCTGGTATACCTTAACTAAGAGTGGGATGAAAGGTGGCTTGCGATCCATTAAGGACGCCTGATTTAATTGCAAATGACTGTGATTAGTTACTTGCAATTGCAAATAAAACTAAAATTCAGTTTGACATTTTGTTGTTGTCAAGGTTCTAGATACGGGTAAATTCACATGTCATTTTTTCACTGTGGATCACAACAAATTACACATCATGTATAATTAATTAATAAATGAGGAAATAAATGATAGGTATGGTAATGGTTTTGAATAATCTGAAAGCAATCAAGTTGATTAGCTCAATTATTCATTTATTTAGCTATCTAAGCATCCATGTTCCAGCTTAGATCCTGCCTTGGTGCCTGTCATGCTAAGGAATGACAGGCCCTGTATTTCATATTCTGTGGTGTGTGTTTTCATATTCTATGGTGTATGTCCTGGAGTCCTAGAAACATAGAAACATAGAATGTGTTGACAGATAAGAACCATTCGGTCCATCTAGTCTGCCCAATTTTTTTGAGTACTTTTATTAGTCCCCCGTTCCTGGTCTTATAGCTAGGATAGCCTTGTGTCTATCCCACGCATGCTTAAAATCCTTGACTGTGTTTACCTCTACCACTTCTGCTGGCAGGCTATTCCATACATCCACTACCCTCTCAGTCAAGTAATACTTCCTGATATTAGTTTTAAATCGTTGCCCCTCTAATTTAAGACTATGTCCTCTAGTTGTGGTAGTTTTTCTTCTTTTAAATATACTCTCTTCCTTTACTGTGTTGATTCCCTTTATGTATTTAAATGTTTCTATCATATCCCCCCTTTTACGTCTTTCCTCCAAGCTATACATGTTAAGATGCTTTAACCTTTCCTGGTAAGTTTTATCGTTCAACCCATGAACCAATTTAGTAGCCCTTCTCTGAACTCTCTCCAAAGTATCAATATCCTTCTGTAGATATGGTCTCCAGTACTGCGTACAATACTCCAAGTGAGGTCTCCCCAGTGCTCTGTACAATGGCATGAGCACTTCCCTCTTCCTACTGCTAATACCTCTCCCTATGCAACCAAGCATTCTGCTAGCATTTCCTGCTGCTCTATTGCATTGCCTACCTACCTTCAAGTCCTCTGAAATTATTACTCCTAAATCCCTTTCCTCAGATGTTGAGGTTAGGACTGAGGTGAGTCCTATTGTCTAATAAGTTCTAATAAGTTCCTTTGAAATAGGCCTATGCATGTCCCACTAAGGTGTGATCTGTTTGTTGGTAATTGTAGCATCCTGTACTCCAGTCCCCAAACCAGACATTGTGGCATCAACCAACCCTGGGGGGTCCCAGGATACATTTGGCTCAGAGATCATAAACAAATGCCCACATAGTTCTAGAAATGTATGTATCTCGATACATGTTGGAATGAGGTTCATAATCAATATATATTTGAAACCAGCATGGTCCAGGCTTTTGAGGGACACCAAACAGTACTAGGAGGTGGCGGATGGCATGGGAGATTTTAAAATATGGCATTTGGGCTAGGTGCATACATGTCATGTGTGATCTTAAACTGACCGGCTGGAACAGGGTAGTAAGGTGAGCCCAATGTCATAATTATGCCAAGCGCAGGGAACCTTCTATTACATATTTTGTGTTCTAAAGCAAAAGTTGAGCAGTTATAACCCTTCAGGATGTCATAATCTGCTGAGCCACATATGCCCATCCTCTTTTCAGGTGACAAAGTTGGGCTGTCTTAGCTAGGGACAGAGGGGTATATAGTAGTGTGCAAGTAGTGTGTCCTTTTTCTTTTAAAATGTTTTATGTACTTGCATTTATGTCTATGTCTCTTTTTATATACATTTTTTGTGTAACAGCACTGTGACTTATTTTACTCAGATTAAATGTTTTTAATCAGTTCTGTCTCTTGTTCTCTAATCGAATTCAGCCTAGATGTAGCCTTTTTATATCACGTTACTAAACGGCAGTGGCGCCCCGAGGGGCGGGGGGCGGACCGCACCGGGTGACACCTCCAGCGGGGGTGACACCGGTACTGCCGGCACCCCCCTGCACCGCACTGCTTATCTTTTTTTTTTTGCCCTGGATGCGCCCGCCGGAAAAAAAAAAAATCACAGCGACCGGATGTGACGATTCGTCACATCCGGCGACTGTGTTTCCCTCCTCCGTGCAGGAGGGAAAAGAAGACTGCACGGAGGTAAGTGATGGGGAAGGGGGGGGGAGGGTGGTTTAAAACGAGCACTGGCTTTGCACAATATTACTGGGCTCTGATTGGCACAATATTACTGGGCTCTGACTGGCACAATATTCCTGGTATCTGACTGACACAATATTACTGGGCTCTGACTGGCACAATATTACTGGGCTCTGACTGGCACAATAATCCTGGGCTCTGACTGGCACCATATTACTGGTATCTGACTGGCACAATATTACTGGGCACTGACTGGCACCATATTACTGGTATCTGACTGGCACCATATTACTGGGCTCTGACTGGCACAATATTACTGGTATCTGACTGGCACAATATTACTGGGCTCTGACTGGCACAATATTCCTGGGCTCTGACTGGCACAATATTCCTGGGCTCTGACTGGCACGCTATTCCCGGGCATTGACTGGCACGCTATTACTGGGCTCTGACTGGCACAATATTCCTGGGCTCTGACTGGCACAATATTCCTGGGCTCTGACTGGCACAATATTACTGGCCTCTGACTGGCACAATATTACTGGGCTCTGACTGGCACAATATTCCTGGGCTCTGACTGGCACAATATTCCTGGGCTCTGACTGGCACGTTATTACTGGGCTCTGACTGGCACAATATTCCTGGGCTCTGATTGGCACAATATTCCTGGGCTCTGACTGGCACAATATTACAGGCATCAGGCTGGCACAATATTACTGGGCTCTGACTGGCACAATATTACAGGCATCTGACTGGCACAATATTACTGGGCTCTGACTGGCACAATATTCCTGGGCTCTGACTGGCACAATATTCCTGGGCTCTGACTGGCACGTTATTACTGGGCTCTGACTGGCACAATATTCCTGGGCTCTGATTGGCACAATATTCCTGGGCTCTGACTGGCACAATATTACACACATCTGACTGGCACAATATTACTGGGCTCTGACTGGCACAATATTACAGGCATCTGACTGGCACAATATTACTAGGCTCTGACTGGCACAATATTACAGGCATCTGACTGGCACAATATTCCTGGTATCTGACTGGCACACTATTACTGGGCTCTGACTGGCACAATATTCCTGGGCTCTGACTGGCACAATATTCCTGGGCTCTGACTGGCACACTATTACTGGGCTCTGACTGGCACACTATTACTGGGCTCTGACTGGCACAATATTCCTGGGCTCTGACTGGCACACTATTACTGGGCTCTGGCTGGAACAATATTCCTGGGCTCTGACTGGCACAATATTCCTGGGCTCTGACTGGCACACTATTACTGGGCTCTGACTGGCACACTATTACTGGGCTCTGACTGGCACAATATTCCTGGGCTCTGACTGGCACAATATTACTGGGCTCTGACTGGCATACTATTACTGGGTTCTGACTGGCACACTATTACTGGGCTCAGACTGGCACACTATTACTGGGTTCTGACTGGCACAATATTACTGGGCTCTGACTGGCACACTATTACTGGGCTCTGACT
Source organism: Pelodytes ibericus (assembly GCA_036172795.1). Classification (NCBI taxonomy): domain Eukaryota; kingdom Metazoa; phylum Chordata; class Amphibia; order Anura; family Pelodytidae; genus Pelodytes; species Pelodytes ibericus. Next base: position 67,939,064 of record CM069862.1, read on the forward strand.
GGCACAATATTACTGGGCTTTGAGTTGCACACTATTACTGGGCTCTGACTGGCACACTATTACTGGGCTCTGACTGGCACACTATTACTGGGCTCTGACTGGCACAATATTACCGGGCTCTGATTGGCACACTATTACTGGTATCTGAATGGCACAATATTCCTGGTATCTGACTGGCACAATATTACTGGGCTCTGAGTGGCACAATATTACTGGTATCTGACTGGCACAATATTACTGGGCTCTGAGTGGCACAATATTCCTGGTATCTATAATTGTACAATTGTCACCTCGTGGGGCTCCTGTGTGTTGCATAATTAATGGCGGTCCCATGTGTGCATAATTATTGGGCGCTTGTGTGTGGCATATTTATCGAGCCCCATGTGTGGCATAATTAAGGGACTCTTTTATGGGACACCTGTGTGTGTGTGTGGCATAATTATGGGGCACGTGTGTGTGTGGCATAATTAATTGGGCAGAGGTGAGGCATAAATAGTGGGGCTCTGGTGTGGCATAATTTATGGGGCTCTGGTGTGGCATAATTTATGGGGCTCCTGTGTGTGGCATAATTTATGGGGCTCCTGTGTGTGGCATAGTTAATAGGCCATCTAACTGGCATTACTAAGGAATCTGTTTGGCATTGTATTGGAGGAAATCCAGGGGGTGACACCATGAGTTTCCGCACCGGGTGACACCAACCCTAGTGACGCCCCTGCTAAAGGGTTAATTTGCTAGATATTTGGTCAGTAAGAGTTTGTGTGTATACTGCAAGTTTACTGTGTTTTTGGGGTAACTAAAGACGCCCATAAGTCTTAGTGGTGGCAGCTTTTTGTTCTATTAGCTAGGAGTTTTGGGGGTGACCGGTGGGGGTCCGGGGCGGTTGCTTTGTGCCCTGTGGGGAAAGTGACATTTAGCCCCTTTTTTACACCCATACTCCCACGTCACGATTTGGCCGATAGCCCTCTCCATGACAGTGCCCATCTGACCTCAGTTATTTGCTTGCATTTCTATAAGGAATAGATAATTTATGATATTTTTTTTTATTCTCTACGTTCACAGTGTCAACAAAGTTTAGATGAGACTGATTCTCAGACAGTGTTATTTCATAAGACTGATCGTTTTTACCCTCTTTATTTCCAATCAGCTTTTCTATTCTCTTGTATTTGTTGACAATTCATTAACATTATATTTATTGAGGAAATGTCTTGCTCTGAAGGTTTCACACTGAACTCTTTTTGAATCGGTTGGAATGATTTTATCTTTCCATTAATTATTATGTGACTTAGCTATGTAAAGCTAAATTTTCTTGTCAAAATATTGGTTTTATCTGACCCAATCAGTTGTTTATCTAATTCCAGAGTTTTTTTTAAGTGTAAATCAGTACTTCAAAACTCCATTTAATTCAACATTTATGTCTCTGTTTATATTATTAACTATCAACCACATCTGACAAAAAGAACCTCGGTGATGAATATAATGGCATTGTTGCCCATAGAAATCCTCCGGTTACTCCATGAGCCATCATAGCCAGCTCCATAAAGTTCCATATCATCCTTTTTTTCAGCATCTAATCACACAGTGAGAAGGGATGAGCTCCCCATATTTCTTCTACCACAATTTTATTTATTGTATTTTCTAATTTTTCCACCTTACGGTATTTGTTAAGAGTGGGACCCCACTGCAAAAGAGGGGAAGGAGAAAACACATGAATATGAGAATAGACAGCGCTATATCACAGTATATGTATAATAAAAAAGAACTGAAATACACACCTCAATATATAGTAATAAAAAATATAAGTTTAATAAATAAATAAATAAAACCTAGACAAAAAATAAATAAAAATATATATATATATATATATATATATATATATATATATATATATATATATATATATATATATATATATATAATGAAATATACACAGACAAGAAGTAAAAATGTATATATATAGAAACTCCAATATACAATTAGGATCACTAAAAACAATATACTAACAAATGACCATAAAAACCATACAGAAAAAATAATTCACTGAAAATAGTAGAAGCGAACAGCATTGCAGATAATCAATACACACCTTATAGTCTGCCCGGAAACATGCTGGACTCAAAAACAATATAAATATGCAGGTTGAATCCCGAGAGAAAGCCTGGCCAGCTCTTTCAGAGTGGGGACGCCAAATAGAGGGACGCGTTTCGGATTCTTCTTCAGCCTACATGTTGGCGTCCAACATGATGTTGGACACCTATATATATACGTTTTTACTTCTTATCTGTGTATATTTCATTTTATATATATATATATATATATATATATATATAATTTTTTTTGTCTATGTTTTATTTATTGATTTATTAAAATTATATTTTTTATTACTATATATTGATGTGTGTATTTCAATTCTTTTTTATTATACATATACTGTGATATAGCGCTGTCTATTCTCATATTAATATGCCAGTATTATTTTGCCATTAATTTGCCCCATCCAATTTGCCCAATAATATGCCCATATTATGCTGCCTGCCCCAGCCAATTTGCCCAATAATATGCCAGTCTTATGCTGCCAATAATATGCCCCAGCCAATTTACCCAATAATATGCCAGTGTTATGCTTCCAATAATATGACCCATCCAATTTACCCAATAATATGCCAGTGTTATGCTGCCTGCCCCCGCCAATTTGACCAATAATATGCCAGTCTTATGCTGCCAATAATATGCCACAGCTAATTTGCCCAATAATATGCCAGTGTTATTCTTCCAATAATATGCCAGTATTATTTGCCATTAATAAGACACACCCAATTTTCCCAAATAATATGCCACCCTCCAACCCTCTTCCCCAGTACTTACCTCCTAGCTGCTCTGTGTCCCTGGTCATCTCCTCTGTGCAGTCTTCCCTCCTCCCTATAGTCACCGGATATGGCGTGGTGTTTGCAAGGTTTTTTTTTTTTTTACTTTTTTTTGGGGGCAGCCGCATCCAGCGGATGCAGACTGCCGGCTGCTGCGCGCATGACTGTCTCCATGTGAGACAGTCCTATGGGCAGCGAGGAGGGGCACATTGGGCCAGCAGTGGCCCCCTTAACCAGTGGGGCCTGGCCAGTTTGCCCATTGGTTAAAGCGGCTCTGCCTTGAACTCATTGTTGTGTTCCTCAAACCGTTTCCATGAAAGGGTGTACCTGGGCTGCAACAATGCTTAGATGTGGTACGTGTCAAAGTAACATCCACATGAATGGCAGGAGAAGGTTTCACAGCAGAACATTGTCCAAAGCCTCCGCCGGCTTGCCACCTTCTAGGTGTTACAGGCTAAATGAATAAACACAATTGATCACCAGCAATATGTAGTTTAAAATAAGCGGCCAGAAACTATACCAGACAGGGAGTGTAGGGTATGTCTATAGTGTGTACTTTCATAGAAACCAACCTTTTTTTACAGATTGCTACCATTTCTGATGTAATTTTCTTTTTTGTGTCCTACAAACAATTTTGAGACAAGAAGTTATGTTGTTAAATCAGGAGCATGTGTTCGATTTTTGTGTTATTTGCCAGTAACTCATTATTCTAGTGTAGAAAATGTGTATGACCTCAAACAGAGGAGTGCTAGGAGTGGCAACGTGAAATCAGGGTATTAACTGTTTGGTGATACACTTTATTCCTTTATATCATGTTTAACAGAGCTGATTGTTGGGCCTCTGGTAAGTCCTCTTTTATTTGACTATTAGCTGAGACTATTCATGGCCTCAAGCGACATACTTTTGAGATAAGGCACACTGTTTTTACTTTGTCCCCTACATTTATTTTTGTGTTAGTTCAGCCCCTTGATTGCCTTGGACCAATTACTTCTTATTCACAGAAAATACAGGTAACACATGCTAAAGTAGGTTAGGTTAACCTTAAGCCATATCCATTTGCCACCACCCTAATAAACTAACACTCTAAGAAAGCATAGTAGAACTTGTGTGAAATCTTTAATAGTTAGGCAGGAGAGAGGGGGGGGGGGGAGCCTTTCAATAAATTATTCAGAGCTGAAGTAACATGTTAAATATTTGCACAATTTTGCTAAGGAGTAATATTCAAGCACTGCAATTAATCAATAGCCTCCTAATTCCAAATGACTCTTTAAGCAGACAGTAATTAGCTAATGTCACAGAAAGTTCATCTTGTTTGTTGATATTAGTGCCTGGAGAGATATAGACTTCTTCCCCATTAGTATCTTCTTCCTAAGTCCAAACTGTTCACGATTCAGTATTGACCTGCAGTATTCTCCAGAGGAAGCTTATACAGATGATCCAAAGCAAATTTCACATCGGTAACAGAAAACAAGCCTTGTTCTGCAATCTACAGCGTCTCACAAATTATCAAGCATCATTTTATCAGTTTCTCCATGTTAAGGTCATGCACATTGTTTACCCCAGAATAATGAGTTACTGGCTAATAACACAGAAAACGAACACATTCTCCTGATTTTACAACATCTTGTCTCAAAGTTGTTGAAAAGAAATAAAGTAAGTTTACATCAGAAATGGTAGTAATCTGTGAAAAAGGTTGGTTTCTATGAAAGTACACACTAGACATACCCTACACTACCTGCCTGGTGCACTATCTGGCCGCTTATTTTAAATTACATATTGCTGGTGATCAATTGTGTTTATTCATTTAGCATGTGAAACCTAGTATTTCTATTGTAAACCATGTACACAACTTTTAAAAATACAAACGTAATATTTAGCGAAAAAGATCTTTTCCCATGGAACTTCATCGTTCTTGAGGCTAATTATTTTAGATGTTTGTGAGTGTGTTCTACCTAAATGTCACTCAACACATTGTTATTTGAGTTTGATTGCACTATATATTTTTCTTTCTTTTATGTTGCCTGTATGACATCCTGCACCCTTGATTCTTTTTAAACAAAAATCAGCTCTGATAGCCTTCAATATCAGACGTGTACCTATGTTTACCTTAAAGTGGTGCTAAACAAAGATCACCTGTTTATTTAAGAAAACGAGAAATATTCTGTTTATAAGCTCGGCATTTTTGCAGAAGATTAATGTTTTGAGTCTTTTTCCTCCTTCTTTTCTCCCTTTTGAATTTCTATTTCCCTGACGGTATTTTATTGGTTTAATTACACTACATTACTGACTAATGTAACTGCATTGGACTTGCATCAAATGTAAACCACCACTTAGACATTTATTCTCTGTGAATTACAAGTCAAAAGCTTTTAAGTAGATATCTTTAAACCTCCATTTAATGCACAAAGCATTACCACTGTCTAAAAAGCAGTAAATTGCATGACTGACCGTGACCAGAATAACAGATACTTGTCAGAACATCACAATTTGTGAAATTCTGTTTCTGCATGAAAATAAAAATGTATAAATGCCAAGCTAATACATTGTTTGTATTTAATTGTTTTCCTCATTGTTAGCATATAGCTTGCTTGACATTACCTTTGCATACCTCCCAACTTGTAACCCCCCGGTGAACCAGGAAGCTTTTCCAACTCTGCTACATTGGTCTAAAGTTTGGAATTCCCATCTCATTTCCCTGGAATTCACTCTTTATTGAGTAGACTCTCTGGCGTACAGACTTTATAAGAAATTAGCCAAAGAAGGTAACTACTCAGGAATATATATAAATTTGTTCTTCTCCTATTAATAGAGAAATAAGAATAGTATTTTCTTTGTATTCTATTTCTTTCGATTTTTCCATGAATGCGCTACTTGTTTTCCTGACATGATCTAACTATATTACTTTGGGAGGTAGACAATATAGCCACCTGCAAAACTCACAGTCGTTTGGCTTTTGAATAAACTAGAGAGAGAACTTGCAAAATTGCAAGCGGCTCTTATTACACAAGAAATTTTACAAAAGTCTTTTGATACTCAATTTATGACTGAAACAGGAGATTGCTAACAGCTCCATGGAAATAAAGTATCACGAAGAGACTATTGGGGATGGAGGAGAAGCTGAGTCATTTGGACACCCAATACAACACCTTAACCCCTTGGCGACACAGGACGGACTAGGTCCGTCCTGTGTGCCGAGGCGTTAGTGACACAGGACGGACCTAGTCCGTCCTGTGTCAAAACGAGCACTGAAAGCGGAGTTTTTCCGCTTTCAGTGCTCTAAGGGCATTGTAACGATGCTTCCGTGTGGAAGCATCGTACAATGCTAAAAAAATGCCCGTCGGCATTTCGATCGCTCCGGAGAGCGATCGAAATGCCGGTTTTAAAGGCACAGTGCCTTTAAAACGCGGGCATTTAAAAAATGAGCATAGGAAGCGAATTTTTCGCTTCCTATGCTCAGAAAGTGTTTCTGATTGCCTCGCAAGTCGAGGCAATCAGGAACACAAAAAAAAAATGCACGATCTTGGTCACTAAGTGACCAAGATGGCGCTGCCCTTCTAAGGGCAAGAGCACAGGAGGCAGGAAGTACCTGCTTCCTGTGCTCTCTGGCTGTCACACGATTGCCTCTTCACAGAGGCAATCAGTGACTGCCAGGCACACTGACAGGCAGTGGGGATGCTCTCCTGAACATCCCCACTGACTGGTCAGATCAATATTAACTCTATATTGATCTGACCAGTTATGATCTGTCTCCCTCTCCTCACATTTTTTTTAGTGAGGGAGAGAGACAGATCAAAGTTCTAAAAGTAAGTAAAAGTTAAAAAAAAACAATAAATACACAACACACAAATAATAAAACAATAAAAAAAAATTTATTAAAGCAATTCCCTGCGTTTAACCCCTTCCCTGCCACTGATCTTGCATAAGCAGTGATCGTGCACATCAGCGCATTTATTTTTGCTGTTTGTGCATTTTTTAGGGGTTATTTTTTTTGTACTGTAATTTATTACAGTACTAAAAAGGCTATTCTAAGAGTTATTAACCCCTTATTTGCCGTCGATCACTGCTTACGCAATGATATTGACGCCAAAGCAATTTTTATCTGTCTGCATATTTTTTTTTTTTTTTTTTTTTACACATACCCGCTAGGGGATTACATATAAAGTAAAAATATTTGAGTTTTTTTTTTTAAGCTGCCTGAGCGCATAGCGATCAGTAACAGCGAATTAGTGGCAAAGGCGGTTTGGTGATTTCTCAATTAAGCTCACCATTCGCCCTGGTCAGATCAAAATTAATCGGATCAATATTCACAAATATTGATCTGCCTCCCTCTCCTCACTTACATTTTTGTGACGGAAAGAGACAGATCAGTATTAGTGATATAAAATAACATTTTATAAAATTAGCAGGTTTTATGAAAGTCTTTCACTGTGTATTAACCCCTTCCCTGCCATTCATCACTGTGTAAGCAGTAATCCTGCACAGCAACAGTATGTTTTGCTGTCTGCACTGTTTTATGGATTAATTTATTTGTACTGTAATGTATTACAGTACTAGATAGGCTCTTCTAAGAGCTATTAACCCCTTCTTTGCTCGAGATCACTGCTTACGCACTGATTCTGAGGCCGCGGACTCAGGGTTCGATTTTGACCCTATTCAGCTTTCTGATACATCATCTAGCGATGTATCGGTGGCTGCTGAGCCCTTGCCACAAGTAGTGATGGGGGTCTACCGATAAAAAAATATATGGTTTGGTGGGGGTAAATTACATTGGCTGGCTTCAAAGATATATCCCATAAAGGACACGGACGCAGGTTGACTACATGTCAAAATTCCAAGTTGGAATTTTGAGATGCGCATCTCACAAATGTTGCCTTCTAGCCAAAAACAAACCAACAAACCTATGCATGGGTGCTATCCCTGTACTCGGGAGATGTTGCTGAACACATATTGGGTTGTTGTTTGGCAGTGACAAATACCAGAATCTGTGAATTCATGCCTGAAGTACAATGCATGTGGGAAAAAAAACTCCCAAAAAAGTACTACCACAAACTTTTACAAAGGCTGGTGGTAGAATTAGTACCTATACAGTATTAAAATACCACCATTTGAAATACCTTAGGATGTCTATTTTCCAAAAATATATGGTTTGATGGGGTAAAATTCATTGGACGGCTTCAAAAATGTTCCAAATGGAACATGGGCGCAGGCTGACTACATGTCAAAATTCCAGGTTGGAATTGCGCACCCCCTAAATGTGGAATTTTAGACCCAATACAAACCAACAAACCTATGCATGGGGGGTATCCCTGTACTCAGGAGATGTTGCTGAACACATATTGAGGTGTTGGTTGGCAGTGGCAAATACCAGAATCTGAAAATTCCTGCCTGAACTACAATGTGTGTGGGGAAAAAATGACATCCCATCCCTTTGACATAGGTTGGTGGTAGAATTAGCACTTGGAAAGTGTTAAAATACCACAATTTGAAATACCCTAGGATGTCTAGTTTTCCAAAATATATGGTTTTATGGGGTAAAATACTTTGACAGGCTTCAAAAGTGTCCCAAATGGAACATGGGCGCAGGCTGACTACATGTCAAAATTCCAAGTTGGAAATGCACCCCCCCCTAAACGTGGCCTTTTAGCCCCCAAATAATCTAACTAACCTACACATGGGTGGTATCCCTGTACTCAGGAGATGTTGCTAAACACATATTAAGGTGTTGTTTGGCACTGACACATAATAGGATCTGTGAATTCATGCCCGATGTACAATGAATGTGAAAAACAAATTACTATCCATAACATTGACATAGGCTGGTGGTAGAATTAGTGCATGAAAAGTGTTAAAATACTACCATTTGAAATACCCTAGGGTGTCTAGTTTTCAAAAATATATGGTTTTGTGGGGTAGAATACACTTTTTGGCTTCAAAAATGTCCCAAATGGGACATGGGCGCAGGTTTTCTGCACGTCAGAATTCCAAGTTGGAAAACCAAAAAGCGCACCTCTCAAATGTGGCCTTTTAACCCCCAAATAACCTAACCAACCTATACATGGGTGGTATCCCTGTACTCAGGAGATGTTGCTGAACACATATTGAGGTGTTGTTTGGCACTGACATATAACAGGATCTGTGAATTCATGCCCAAAGTACTATGTATGTGAAAAAAAATTACTATCCATAACATTGACATAGGCTGGTAGTATAATTAGTGCATGGAAAGTGTTAAAATACTACCATTTGAAATACCCTAGGGTGTCTAGTTTTCAAAAATATATGGTTTTGTGGGATAGAATACACTTTTTGGCTTCAAAAATGTCGCAAATGGGACATGGGCGCAGGTTTTCTGCACGTCAGAATTCCAAGTTGGAAAACCAAAAAGCGCACCTCTCAAATGTGGCCTTTTAACCCCCAAATAACCTAACCAACCTATACATGGGTGGTATCCCTGTACTCAGGAGATGTTGCTGAACACATATTGAGGTGTTGTTTGGCACTGACATATAACAGGATCTGTGAATTCATGCCCAAAGTTCAATGTATGTGAAAAAAAATTACTACCCAAAACATTGACATAGGCTGGTAGTATAATTAGTGCATGGAAAGTGTTAAAATACTACCATTTGAAATACCCTAGGGTGTCTAGTTTAAAAAAATATATGGTTTTGTGGGGTAGAATACACTTTCTGGCTTCAAAAATGTCCCAAATGGGACATGGGCACAAGTTTTCTGCATGTCAGAATTCCAAGTTGGAAAACCAAAATGCGCACCCCCTAAATGTGGCCTTTTAGCCCCAAAACAAACCAACAAACCTATGCATGGGTGGTATCCCTGTACTCAGGAGATGTTGCTGAACACATATTGAGGTGTTATTTGGAAATACCCCTTCACATTTTAAGGTAATGTTTACCTAAATTGCAATATATGTGAAAAATTAAAAAAAAAGATTTTTTGCTGCAAACTTTGGCATAGATTGGTGGTAAAATGGCTACATGAAATGTGTCAAAATACCCCAAGTTAAATGCCCTGAGTTGTCTAGTTTTCAAAAATATGTACATGTTGGGGGTCATTCATGGATTTAGTACAGAAATCAGTGTTACAATGTCACTATCGCTAATTTTGAAAGAAGGGATTTTAAAATAGCTTTGCACCACTTATAGTTCTGGCCCTGTAACATGAATAAAAAAGCACAAAAACATAAAAACATGGGCTATTTCTGAACTCAGGACATATATTAGAAACTTTTTAGCAGTGTTTTTTTGTTGTCTCTTGTACATGAGTATACGATTTTTCAAATAAAAGTCATAAAAAAATTATTTTTTCATTTTTTTTGCCATATTTTATTATTTTTTTTACATCAAATTATATGCTATTATCAAAATAATGGTATCAAAAGAAAGCCCTTCTTATGACGATAAAAACGATATATAGTTTGTGCGGGTACACTAAATGAGACAGAAATAAATTACAGCAAAACACAAACTGCTCAGAAATGTTAAAACAGCCCATGTCACCAAGCGTCGGACAAGCCAAAAAAGTCATGTCACTAAGGGGTTAAAGTAGTCAGCAATCCAGCTTACACATGCGGGTAAAAAATTGTCTTGATGACAATGCTAACTCCTTAGTGACATGACCTTTTGACCTTGTCTTTCCCTTGGTGACATGGGCTGTTTCTGGGGTGTATTTAGCTGTAATTTTCTTCTTTCTCACATACTTTACCCTCAAAAACACTTTTTCTAACTTTCACCTAAAATATAATTTACACAAATATAATCATTTAAAAAACCCCAGCCTAAATAGTTTCAAAAGGTTGTCCAGAGTTTAGAAATATGCACTAACCAAAAATAGTGTTGTTTTTGTAACCCTAAATTTACCCCTAACCCTTATGCTAACGCTTAATTTATTGTAATTTTAATTTAAATTTAACCCTGACCCCTATGTTAACCCTAATTTAATTGTAACACTAGCCTTTAATCTAACCCTAGATTTTTATCTAATTAAGATTTTTTTTTTTTTTACATTGCAATGTTGCTGACTGCCTCTAGGGGCAATCTAGCAACAGCATCAGAGCGATGAAAGTTATTTTTTTTTCACTTCCAACACTCTACCCACAAGAGGGCAGTAGCCATATTAGAGGAGCATGCTGCTCTCTAATATGGTGCCCGCAATTGCGGGTGCCCTAGGCACCAGATTTCGGTGTTACTTAATGCCACGACCTCACGGCATTAAAGAATCACCGTTTTATCTGTGTTTCCGATCTTGGATCGCAAACACTGCTCGTTTAACTACAGGATGGACTAGGTCGGTCCAATGTCGGCAACGCTTTGCCAGAAAGAATGGACCTAGTCCGTCCAATGTCTGTTAAGTCAATGGAGACAATAGCATTTTTGAAGAAAAGGTGGCAACCATAGACATGTTCAAACATATGGGCATAAAAGTTGAATATTGGATATTATTTTCGAGAGATAACATCAGCTTTTCAAACCAAAAATATTCCAAGAAAGGTCCCCAGAGATGTGATTGTAAACTTCCATTCACCGAATAGATAAAAAATGTAAAGAGATCTTCCAAGACTTGTCCACATATACAAGAGCATGGAGAGTAAGCATACAGAAAATAACCGCCTAATTGAATTAAAAAAGGGATATATAAGTAGGGCAGTGCTTGCAAATAATATATTATAGATGGTTAGAAAGGTAAATTCTAGCTTTTTTATAATAACCCAAGTGCATGATTTGCACTTTAAAAGACTAATTCTTTATCAATTTTGAGGATTTTACACTTTATATATTACATGGTTTATGTATAATGCTTCTTTGATAATGTACTAGATAAAGTTCCTACGTCTGAATATAAATAAATGTATAGGTAGTAACATCTTATTTTAGAAATTTAAAATTCTGCTTTTACTGGGGAAAAAAATACTTTTTGACTCCAATAGGCAATCAGATTTTTCCTTGGATCAATAAGTACTAAATAATTATTAATGTATATACTAACTTACATAACCCTCTATGTTCTGCTTTAAAAAAAAAAAAAAAAAGTTAGGCCCTTTTTAACCCCTTGACGACAAAGGACGTGCCAGGCACGTCCTGGGAGAAACTCCCTTAACGACAAAGGACGTGCCTGGCACGTCCTGCAGTGAATGAAGCGGTTTTCGCGATCAACGATCGCGAAAACCACTTTAACAGTGCTGGTCTATTGCCTCGACATCGAGGCAATAGCCAGCACCGAAATTTCTATTTTGGGACCCCCACGATCGCCCCACGGAGCGATCGTGGCGAGCCATATTGACGGAGCATGCTGCTCTGTCAATATGGCTAAGCCCTCTGCCGGTCTGAGCTTCGGAAGTGAAAGTAACTTCACTTCCGTCGCTCTGAATATGCTACTTGACTGCCCCTAGTGGTAGTTTAGTAGCATTGCAATGGAAAATATTTAAAATACATATTTAATTAATTAAAAACTGGCTATTTAGCTATATTAGCCTATAGGGTTAAAATTAAATATTTTTTAGCATAAGGGATAGGGTTAAAATTAAATTAAAGTTAAAAAATATTAATGGATATAATAAGGATTAGAGTTGGGGTTAAATTTAGTGTTAGGGTTACATTTTGGGTTCGGGTTGGGGTCAAAAGACCTTTTTGGTTTTTGCCCCATAACTCGCAAAAAAATACCGAAAAATATGGAAACATGCATATTTTTGAACTCGGGAGAACATTTAGAAACTATTTAGATGGGGTCTTTTTTAATGATTTTATTTGTGTAAATTATATTTTAGGTCAAAGTTAGAAAAAGTGGGTTTTTTAAAATTTTTCATCATATTTTATGATTTTTTTGTAATAAATTATAAGATATGATGAACATAATGGTATCTATTGAAAGCCCTTCTTATGACGATAAAAACAACATATAATTTGTGTGGGTACTGTATGTGAGAAAGAAAAAAATTACAGCTAAACACAAACACCCTAGAAATGTCAAAACAGCCATTGTCACCAAGGGAAAGTCAAGGTGAAAATGTCTTGTCACTAAGGGGTTAAAGGCATCTAATATATTTGATAGCACCACCTCTTCAAGCAGTGAATTCAACACCTTTATTGTTTTTACCAGAAAGAATCCCTTCTGCTGTTGTAGACAAAATCTCCTTTCTTCAAGTCTTTAAGGAGTGGTTGTGGCATTATCTGTACAAGGTTATCGAAAGGAGAAATAGAGCAGGGGAATTATTGGAGTGGGGGAGGGAGGATCAGATCATTTCATATGTAACTGGCCCCACAATTTCATATGGTGACCCTGCATTAAAGTAATCGAGCTTTCGTTGTCACAGAAGATGAGCTAAAGAATAAAAGGTATACATGTTTAAGTGAATATCCTTATGACAGATACATAACATAATTAATAATCTAAGCATTTTGCCGTCACAATGACAAATACAGACCTCCATAATTTACTCAGCTTTATATGTCACATATGTCACGTGGCTTCTGAATACAAATCATAAAAATACAGTTATTGTAAAATGAAAACAAGAAATGAGCTGGGCTGTTTAATACTATTTACTTCTCTCTACTGATACAGCTATTTTTAAATGTTACAATTAATAGGTAATTACTTTTTCTTTTCTTTATTTTTTACAATGTTGGACCTACGGGGCGTTCTTGACCCAGCTTATTTGACCTTTCGTGATCTTCTGTCCCAGCGTTCCTGACCTCGGCTTGCTTTTGACTTTCCTGACCTCCGTTATCCTGACTTTGGCTTTCACTCTGAATCCGGTATCCAGTATTTCAGTACCAGTGGCTGTGTCCAGTATCCAGTATCTCAGTACCAATGGCAGTGTGTCCTGTATCCAGTATCTCAGTACCAGTGGCTGTGTGCCTGGTATCCAGTATACTATCTTCCTGTTCCTCCAAAGTACTTCCCTATAAAGTGTCTAGAGAGAGGTAGAGGTGCAGCAACTTACCTTTTCAGTAGTGCCCGTGGATTGGTTTGATCTGATTTGGAACAAAGACCTCCTACTACCTCTCAAAAGCCTGGTGACCGGTTGTACAAGAAAACTGAATATCCATCTGTTCCAGGTCCTGCACTGTGGATCCAAAACCCTTATCGTTACAAGAGTATGAGAGATGTAGTTCACCAACAGTTTAATACCCATGTTTTAGAGGAATAATTACTAATGTCCAGAGTAACATTTTCAACAGGGCATTTGCCTCGATTATCATTTTTTTAGGGCTGTTGTGGAAAGCAACATCACTTGCCAAAGTTCCAGCTTTGTTCCCATATCACTTGCCACATTGCCGTCTTTATGGCCAGATCATGTGTCACAGTACTAGCATTGTCCTTAAATCTCTTGTCAAGGTGCCAGCTTTATCTCCATGTCATGGGCCCCAGTACCAGCTCTGTCCCAACATCACTTGCCATATTGCCAGCTTTGTCCCCACATCGCTTGTCAAAGTGCAGTGCGCTCCCCTTCATAGGTTATTTACCTGAGTGAAACCCGGTCTTATGTCCCTGTCTCCCTGTCACTTTGTGCCCTGGGCCTCAGTGTCGGTTGCAATAGTGCCCCATGTGACCACTACAGTTACACCCCTACTAGCATCAGTGTGGGGCAACAACCAGGAACTGCTGTGTCTTGCATGTGAGATTGTAAACCCACATGCATCCATTAAGAAGGTTTACTTAACTTGTCCTGAGACATGTTTTGGTTAACCCTTGCTTTCTTAAAGGAAGCAAGGGTTAAACAAGGTGCTACAAGGTTCATTGTTCCTTTAAAGGGACAGTCTGGTGCCCAAAATGCATCTTCCAAATTTTAATGCATATTAATGTGCTTTCCAAGTACTTTAAATGCATGTTTTGCATTGCTTACAATTTAAAATACTTACAGCTAAATGAAGTTGTGAAATTACAGCAGTTTGCAAAAAACCAGGAGAATAATGGAATTGTGTTGCACTGCTAAGAGATCCTACTGTGTACAAGAGCAAGTTGATCACAGTCCACACAATGTATTCTATATCAACAACACAGGAAGTGGCAAAATGAAACAATTTTATACGCTCAGTGTCTATATAATCTATATATTACCCGCAGTAAACATGCAGAAAATTCACCGGGGGAGGCTTGAATGAAATATTATTGTGATTTATGCAGAATGACTGCATCAAATCATACTGGGATAAAAAGCCTGTGCACTATACAAGCAGTAATTTTCATCTTGCACCAAAGTAATTTTGGGGACTAAACTGTCCCTTTAAGAGAAAAAAGTGTATGGCAATGAAACTAAAATACAAAATGTATGCATCAGCAAGCATAGGAACACAAGTCACATTATAAGACCATAAAATGTCCATGGAACACTCCAGGCAGCTGGATAAAAGCAAAGAGGAAATGACCCAGTAAGATTTACATATGAAAGTACAGATTTAACTTCACATTATGCTACAAACAGTGGACAGTGAAAAAGCCTCTGTCCACTGGAGACAGGAGTATTGGAGCTCACAGCTCATAACTAAAGGCTAAAAAGTACAGAGGAGCAGCCATTGGAAATGAGTCTCTGGTAACCAGAGTCATAGACCAAGGTCAAGTCATTAATAAGTCAATTCACTGGTACCTAGAAAGCAAGTAAGAGGTAAAATGGAAATGCAGATATTTTAAACAGACAAAGAAAAAAACAACTTTACATAAGTGGTAAAGGATACTATATTAATTGTGTTGAGATAATACACAGCATTTCATGCTTGCTATGTCATTTATTTTCAGATTCTGCTTTTGCTTTACAGGAGTAAAGGCACAAATAATTATTCTTAAAATCAATGGTAACATTAAGATATGTTTTCATTTTTATTCTGTGATCTATTGTTTCCAAGATATGACAAAAGCAATTCAGAAATGTCTTAGATTTGGGTTGCTGCAGTGAGACTGTCGATCAATATCGTTGGTCAATCATCCTGTCAATCTTTGTGTGACATCATTATCTTCTGCAGTAGAAGGGATGGTTTTCAATGTTGATGCTGAAAACTGCAGGTTCTATCACAGGCTGAGCAGGATAGGATTTGTAGTCTTCATATATGTGAAAAAGAAACAGGGTTGTTGAGTCCTGTTATTGTTAAAGGTAGCTGTTATCATGCACTGAGCAATTAACAGTAACATATTATAAGGAGAAAAGCAGCAGTGACAGCGCAGAGCAAGTGATATCATCAGAGAAGTTCTAGCACTGTATTATGAAATTTATGTTGGTTTTACTTCCACTTTAAAGAATCCACAGATTTATAATAAATCACAGACGTAGAAGACTGTTAATGCCCCCTCTTGCTATTAAAATCTTAAACATAGAAACAAAACAATCAAGAAATTCAGCTGTGTGTGCTGCGGATCAGAAAGGTCCAAGTGCTTTGTCTTTTTAGCTTCAGACCGATCTAAAGAAGCTAACACGTGCAGAACAAATCATTTGTTTTGCTCTAAAGTTTGAAGGACCATTACTGTTATATGCCAGGCATCAGGCCCGCCATGGGCCCAGGACATGCCAGAAAAAAAAAATGTTAAGCCTCTGTTTAGCCGTGCCGCGGCTGTGAGGGAAGGGTTCTGCACTCCCCTCCAGCCGCATGGCTTCAATAAAGTTTTATTTTTTTTAAAATGCGACCGGAGTTTCCCTCCTCCGTGCAGTCTTTCCTCCTGCACGGAGGAAGGAAACTCCGGTCGCAGAGCACCGGGAGACAGAGCAGCAAGGAGGTAAGTTCTGGGGAAGGGTGCAAATAACGAGCATAACGATGGCATATTGACTGGCAAAATCCTGGCAAATTGAGGGGCAAAATACTGGCATATTAAATGGCTTATTGAGGGGCAAAATACTGGCATATTAAGGGGCAAAATACTGGCATATTGAGGGGCAAAATATTACTGGCAAATTGACCAACTGCTTCTTGGGCAGAAAATGTGTTCAGTAAGGGTCCCTGAAATTCCTGGTGGCGGCCCTGCCAGGCATTCTGTGAAATTGTTAAGCTGATATGATTGTAGAGTTTAATTCTGTTTCTTTTTTTTATTATATATACCATTATTTTACAAAAAAAAGTACATTGTCTGCCATTTAAGAGACATTATATAATTTATATGGATAATATGCTGTTTGATAATGTATTTAATAGAGTAACTAAACAATAGTATACTATAGACCTTTCCTTCTTCTCTTGTTTTTTTTATTTATGCTCCTGTGTGTCTGATTTGCTTTCTTTATGTGCAGTTGAGAGACATCCCTAGTGCGATGAACAGAATTGTTTTACTTATTAGTGGGCCCTGTGTATGGCCACCTAGCTTGTCTAAGGGCTTATTTATGAAAGAGTGAATTCTCTCAATCCGCTAGACTTCAAACTCTGCTATTTTGGCCTCAATTTCTTCTTTCATGAATTAACTATTTATTAGAAACTGGTTGGGAGACAGCTATAAAGGGGAGTGATGAGGATAAGAGGGTTAGAGAAGACGGTGCTGGTGTGTAGGAGGTAAGTAGGTATACATTCAGTTGTGCTTCATCCCATGCATCTTTAAATACAGGCTGTGAGCATGTAAGAGAAGTGTGCATGAACACTAGTGATGACTGGTAGCTGTTAATGCACACACACTATTGTAATGACAATATTCATGTACACATAGAAACATAGAAACATAGAATGTGTCGGCAGATAAGAACCATTCGGTCCATCTAGTCTGCCCTAATACTTTTATTAGTCCCCCGTTCCCGGTCTTATAGCTAGGATAGCCGTGTGTCTATCCCATGTATGCTTAAAATCCTTGACTGTGTTTACCTCTACCACTTCTGCTGGAAGGCTATTCCATACATCCACTACCCTCTCAGTAAAGTAATACTTCCTGATATTACTTTTAAATCGTTGCCCCTCTAATTTAAGACTATGTCCTCTAGTTGTGGTAGTTTTTCTTCTTTTAAATATACTCTCTTCCTTTACTGTGTTGATTCCCTTTATTTATTTAAATGTCTCTATCATATCCCCCCTGTTACGTCTTTCCTCCAAGCTATACATGTTAAGATGCTTTAACCTTTCCTGATAAGTTTTATCCTTCAACCCATGAACCAGTTTAGTAGCCCTTCTCTGAACTCTCTCTAAAGTATCAATATCCTTCTGGAGATCCGGTCTCCAGTACTGCGTACAATACTCCAAGTGAGGTCTCACCAGTGCTCTGTACAATGGCATGAGCACTTCCCTCTTCCTACTGCTAATACCTCTCCCTATGCAACCAAGCATTCTGCTAGCATTTCCTGCTGCTCTATTGCATTGCCTACCTACCTTCAAGTCCTCTGAAATTATTACTCCTAAATCCCTTTCCTCAGATGTTGAGGTTAGGACTGTACCAAATAGTCTATATTCTGCTTTTGGGTTTTTACGCAGAAGGTGCATAATCTTGCACTTGTCCACATTAAATGTCAGTTGCCACTGCTCTGACCATTTTTCTAGTTTAGCTAAATCATTTGCCACTTGGCTTATCCCTCCATAAATATCAACCCTGCTGCAAATCTTTGTATCATCAGCAAAAAGACATACTTTGCCAACAAGACCTTCTGCAATATCGCTAATAAAAATATTAAAGAGAATGGGTCCAAGTACAGATCCCTGAGGTACCCCACTAGTAACAAGACCTTGCATCGAATATACCCCATTGACCACAACCCTCTGTTGCCTGTCACTCAGCCATTGTCTAATCCATTCAACAATATTGAAATCCAAACTCAAAGATTTCAGTTTATTGATAATCCTTCTATGTGCGACAGTGTCAAAAGCCTTACTGAAATCTAGGTAAGCAATGTCTACTGCACCACCCTGATCTATTATTTTAGTCACCCAATCAAAAAAATCAAAAAGATTAGTTTGGCATGATCTCCCTGAAGTAAACCCATGCTGTCTCTGATCTTGAAATCCAAGCGACTTTAGATGTTCAACAATCCTATTCTTTAACAAGGTTTCCATTATTTTTCCCACTACTGAAGTAAGACTTACTGGTCTATAGTTGCCTGCCTCCTCCCTACTACCTTTCTTGTGAATGGGCACAACATTAGCTAATTTCCAATCTTCTGGAACTACTCCCGTTAACAATGATTGGTTAAATAAATCTGTTAACAGTTTTGCTAGTACACCACTAAGTTCTTTTAATAACTTTGGATGTATCCCATCAGGTCCCATCGACTTATTTGTCTTTACTTTAGACAGCTGAAGTAAAACCTCTTCCTCTGTAAACTTACATGCATCAAAAGACTCATTAGTCTTTTTCCCTAAATGAGGTCCCTTACCCTCATTTTCATTTGTAAAAACTGAACAAAAATATTCATTAAGGCAGTCTGCTAAGCCTTTATCCTCTTCTACATAGCATCCTTCTTTAGTTTTTAATCTAACTAATCCTTGTTTTACTTTCCTTTTCTCATTTATGTATGTAAAAAATGTTTTATCCCCCTTTTTCATTGACTGGGCTATACTCTCTTCTGTGTGTGTGCTTTGGAAGCTCTTACAGCTTGCTTTGCCTTTTTCTACCTACTCTTATCGATCTTTCTATCTTCCTCACTCTGAGTATTTTTATAATTACTAAATGCTAGCTTTTTATTTTTTACTATTTTACATTTAGCTTTGTGACTAGGATGGCCGAGTGGTTAAGGCGTTGGACTTAAGATCCAATGGACAAATGTCTGCGTGGGTTCGAACCCCACTCCTGGTACAAACATTTTCATGATAGAAACATTTAAATACATAAAGGGAATCAACACAGTAAAGGAAGAGAGTATATTTAAAAGATGAAAAACTACCACGACTAGAGGACATAGTCTAAAATTAGAGGAGCAACGATTTAAAAGTACCGTATATACTCGAGTATAAGCCGAGTTTTTCAGCACAATTTTTGTGCTGAAAAATGCCCCCCTCGGCTTATACTCGAGTCGGTGGGGGAAAAAAAAAATCTAAAACTTACCTCGTTCCTGCTCTGTCCCCCGGTGCTCTGAAGCTGCGTGGCTGTGAGGGAAGCGTTGTGAGCTTCCCTCCGGTCGCGCGGTCAATAAAGTGTTTTTTTTAAACAAACTTTATTGACCGTGCGGCTGGAGGGAAGCTCACAACGCTTCCCTCAAAGCCACGCAGCTTCAGAGCACCGGGGGACAGAGCAGGAACGAGGTAAGTGCTGGGGTCTGGGGGAGGAGGGTGGCATAACGAGCATACTAAGGGGCAATATCCTGGCATATTGGGGGCAATATCCTGGCATATTGGGGCAATATCCTGGCATATTGGGGGAAATATCCTGGCATATTGGGGGCAATATCCTGGCATATTGGGGGAAATATCCTGGCATATTGGGGGCAATATCCTGGCATATTGGGGGCAATATCCTGGCATATTGGGGCAATATCCTGGCATATTAAATGGCATATTGGGGGCAATATTTACCAGTAGCTGCCTCATTTTCCACCCTAGGCTTATACTCGAGTCAATATTTGTTCCCAGTTCTTTGTGGTAAAATTAGGTGCCTCGGCTTATATTCGGGTCGGCTTATACTCGAGTATATACGGTAATATCAGGAAGTATTACTTTACTGAGAGGGTATTGGATGTGTGGAATAGCCTTCCAGCGGAAGTGGTAGAGGTAAACACAGTAAAGGATTTTAAGCACAAGGCTATCCTACTTATAAGATAGGGAACTAGGGACTAATAAAATTATTTAGAAAATTGGGCAGACTAGACGGGCCGAATGGTTCTTTTCTGCCGACACATTCTATGTTTCTGTGTCTATGTCACTGCTTTGTCTGAGTTCCCATCTGCACAAATGGACTGAACAAAATAATGTTTGCTTTATTTTATCCTTGGGTATCCATAAACTGTATGTGCATACCTCCCAACTGTCCATATTTAACCTCTTCGCTACCTTATGATGAGTTAACGCGTCATAAGAGCCGCAGCTTTAGTGACCTTATGACGAGTAAACTCCATGTGCACTGCCAGCCGGTCTAAAATGGGTCTGGGACTCTGCCTCGCACCTGGGGCAAAGGTTCTGGACCCGATAGGCGGGTTTCCGGGCATGTGATCACGGTGATCAAGTGATAAGATAACATGTTCACGTACTAGTAAATAAATAAAACATTTCCTGGAAAAAAAAAAAAAGTTAACCCTTTCCTTGCTGATCACAGTTTGTAACTGTGATCAGTTTCCTTCTTACTTTATGGCCCTCATTTTGTTTTGTTTTTTACAAACTGTTTTATTTTTCTGTATTTTTAAAGTTTTTTTAATAAATACATTTTATTGTAATATATTAATTTAATGACAGTTAACCCCTGCA
Source organism: Pelodytes ibericus (assembly GCA_036172795.1). NCBI lineage: Eukaryota > Metazoa > Chordata > Amphibia > Anura > Pelodytidae > Pelodytes > Pelodytes ibericus. Next base: position 67,960,230 of record CM069862.1, read on the forward strand.
TGCCCGCTCTTTAATTCTTATGGCTCTGACATCGCACTGGTTAAGTGGGTTAGTGTTGAACTAGTTCTGTAGATTATTATTGGGAAAATAATGGGGAAAACATTTTTTCCCCCAAAGTTTTCCCCTTTTATGTGTATTTTTAATACTAAATTATACATTATTTTTAAGTATAGGGTATCGAAAGAAAGCTCTAACTGTCATTTAAAAAAACAACATCTAACCTCTATGGGTGTGTTAAATAACAGAGAGGAAAATTATGTTTCAACAAATAATAGAACAAAGATTGCTACATGACAAAAATAGAAAATCGGGGGTAACCCGTATAATTGAATATAATGGCAAAGAGAACAAAACAAAACAAAAGCAATAGAGCTTTTAAAGAAAAATAGCCCTTGACGAAGCTGGTTTGCGAAACGCGCATCGGGCGTTTCGGCTACTTTGCCATACCTGATACATTTTCTGACCGCATATTAGCACCTTCTGTTGTTATTGTGCAACTTTTCATGTACAACTATCTATAATCGGCACTCATTGGAGCCGGTTGTTTGTTATTGGTTTTTATGTGTGGGGTACTTGGGGAAGAAGTTTGGGTTATCCATTAGTATTCATTTATCTCTATCTTTATCTTTATTTTACTTTTTTGCCTATTTTTTCAGACTTTTTGTTCTTTTGGAATTTACCCTCCCCCTCCCTAAAGTATCTTTAGTCAGCCCTCCATACCTTTTACTATCTTATGTCAGCACTTGTACATCTTGTGACTATAGGTTAAGTTGCTACCTATTCCAACTTTAAAAATCATATATCTGTCTGGTTGGTCAGAGTTAGCTGCTCCTTTGGTTTTTTAACATTATATGTGTTGTACACCACCATTGATATTGACCATTTGGTCTATTACTTTTGATACATTTAGTGGAGCACCTTTGTTTTTTTCACAATTTTTTGTTTGTTATATATATATGTCTTTATTACATTTTTATTAAAAAAAAAGACAAGTTGGCATGACATAGCAACGTTGGCATGACTTATCAGTCTCACACATACATATAAATATATATGTTCCTCACATTTCCTTCAATGTTCAGATTTCCTTTCAGTTACTTATAGCAGCAGTGTCATATGAAGAGAAAGCTTTAAAGATCCATAGTTTAACAATAGGGTTAGGGTTTTCTTTCAAGTCTTAAAGGGGTAGAGAAGAAGGGGAGAAAGAAAAAAAAAGGGGGGGGGGAAGAAGAGAAGACAAATAAAGTGTAAGTGCTTTTAAATTTGCCCTGTTTTATTCAGATTAATTTAGTTAAAACTATGTCATAATCTGTTCACAACATTCAACCCTTACATACATAACACTCACACATCAACAATCAAACTTCTGGACTAGGAGGGGGAGGCTTGTTTATCCACCATCAGAGAGGGGAGTCAGGCTGGACGATCCTGAAGCAGAGAATAGAAACATTTCCAAGTAATTGCAGGGTACTAGCTACAACTCACAGGATGAGAGGTGGAAAGAAAACAAACGAAAGAACAATCTGGGTGTATCGATCTCTATATTTGATATTGTGTTCCAGGTAGCCCATACCTTCTCATACGTAACAGCTGCATCTTCATTCCGAGTAATTCTCGGATTTAGCTTGATAATCAATCTGGACTTTGATCTCTGGCCATAGAGGAAGGTCTACTCTCTTCCAATATCTGGCAATGCATAACTTAAATTACAACAGTATATTAATACATAGGAAATGATTGAATTTATCTGTAGTAGGAGTTCAAAAAGCTATCTTTAGCCACATATACTAGAAAACAGGCTGGATAATCTTCTCTTATGTTGATCTAATTTACTGCACGACCACCACATATGGAAATGGCTGCCCTGCTCCGCCGAACATCTCCAACATAAATTATTAAAGGCCTCTTGAAATTTTGCTAGCCTGACTGGCCCCAGATACCAATGGTGCAAAAGCTTAAAAAAAAACTGTTCATGCAGATTAATGCCATGTACCACCTTTCTGGTATTCGTCCAAGTTTTGAACCATGTTTGTCATGGGATGGTTAGATTAATTTTGTCTTCCCAACGAAGGAAGGCCTTAGATTTCTCTTTTGATCTGTTGGATTCAAAGAATCTAAGAATCCTAGAAATCATTTTCTTTATTATCTCGGATGTCATTAATTTTTCCCATACATCTGAATCTGTTGGGAGATTTAATAGCAGGAAATACTTAACTCTAAGTTAATTAAAAAGTTCCTTGGATGGGAGACCATTTTTACTGCAAATAGCTGGAAAAGGGGCCAAAGCTCATCATTTATTCCTTTGGATAGAAAGCTTCAAAATATCAATATTGCTCTAAATATTATGACACTAATTTAGACTCTACTTATATATTAATTGAAAGAGCAACTATTCATAGAACTATAACTACCAATACAATTGTGTAGTTAAGTAGGACACCTAAAATATAAGTGTGGTTTTGATTTGCTTTTTAAAAAATTTCCATCTACATTATTAGCCCTACATTTCCTCCATAACTGTTACTGAACTATGCATCCCACCTAGCACTATTTTCTATATTGCACACTTAGACTAACAAGTCACATGTAGTGTAAGATTTGTCGTCTTTGTAAATGCTGCCACCCAGTGGTTACATGCTACAATTGCTTCTAGCAAATTTCCTATTTTAACCACAGGAACATCAAAACAAACAAAATGAATGCATATTACAAATGACAATAAAAAGAAATATAGACTTTTGTCTTTTGCAGTCAACCTTTTTGATGTACAATATGTCTTTTTTCAGCCAATTAAATATTTAACCTCTTCAGGACAAGAGCTTTTTTGGAATAATTTGTTTAGAATTTTTGTTTAACTGTCACTCTCTTTCTGTACTCATACATACTACCACACGTCATTATCTTGGTATGCTTGGTATGCTGAAGCATTTCCCTTCACTGGAGGAGCCTAGATCAACCCCTGAAAAACAGCCCCAAACCATTATCTCTCCTCCATCAAACTTTACAGTTGGCACAATACAGGCAGTTAATGTTCTCATGGCATCCGCCAAACCCAGACTCATCAGACTTCACCGAACACAGCATGCTTTACACAACTCAATCAGACACTTGGCATTGGCATTGTACTTGGTGATGAAAGGCTTGCATGCAGCTGCACAGCCATGGAAACCCATTCCATGAAGCTCCAACCGCACAGTTTTTGTGCTGATATTTATGCCAGTGGAAGTTTGGCACTCTTCAGCTATGGAATTAGCAGAGCATTGGTGACTTTTATGGACCATGTGCCTCAGAATTTTGTGACCCATGCTGTGACATGGCCTTCCACTTCATGGCTGAGGTGCTGCTGATCCTAAAAGCTTCCTGTCACAGAAGCCTCCATGCCCTAGGCTTCTGGAGAGGACTAATGGCCAGCCTCTTACCAATAGACTATGGACTGTCTGCAAATATGCTAGGTTTGAGGGTATACACTTTGGTGGCACCAGCGGCTCCCTGTTTTCAATACAGCTGGACTTCTAACACAGGGTGTCCAGGACAAGCTCACTCAGGATGTCAGCCAAGATGTGTGCCCTGACATTGTCCCACTCATTGCGTATCCCCTAAGATTGTATCCTGTCTTGTAAATTCCTGTCATTATGTCACCTTCCCCATTGTCTTTATGCAAGTTGTGTCCTTTTTGTAATATGATGTTCTTTAATTAGGAAGTTACTTTAATTGAGTGTACTCTATACATCTGGTCTTGACACCTTTGCATCCAGAAAGGTGTGAAACAGGCTTTCCCATTGTTTGTCCTTCTGTTAAACTGATTATGTTGTGTTCATTATGTGTCTGTATCTTAAAGTACGATGTGTAATTATGTTTTCCTGTCTTCTTTTGTTAATTCAGTAGGTGTCTACGTCCAAGGCGTGAGTCATGCCTTTTCCTGGTTGATGTCATATTTTTCAGTGTATAAATATTTGTGCTGTTTCCACAAATAAATGTCCATTCCTGTTATACTCCTATACTGGTGTTGTCTCGTACTTGGAGTAAATGGATGAGGGTTCCTGGTCTATTTGGAGTTCCTGTTTTGAATCTACTTACACTGGTCCTGTCTGGTGAATTAGAGCAGCTACCTTCAACACTGGTTCTGTCTGGTGAATTAGAGCAGCTACCTACAACACTGGTTCTGTCTGGTGAATTAGAGCAGCTACCTTCAACACTGGTTCTGTCTGGTGAATTAGAGCAGCTACCTTCAACACTGGTTCTGTCTGGTGAATTAGAGCAGCTACCTTCAACACTGGTTCTGTCTGGTGAATTAGAGCAGCTACTTTCAACACTGGTTCTGTCTGGTGAATTAGAGCAGCTACCTTCAACACTGGTTCTGTCTGGTGAATTAGAGCAGCTACCTTCAACACTGGTTCTGTCTGGTGAATTAGAGCAGCTACCTTCAACACTGGTTCTGTCTGGTGAATTAGAGCAGCTACCTTCAACACTGGTTCTGTCTGGTGAATTAGAGCAGCTACCTTCAACACTGGTTCTGTCTGGTGAATTAGAGCAGCTACCTTCAACACTGGTTCTGTCTGGTGAATTAGAGCAGCTACCTTCAACACTGGTTCTGTCTGGTGAATTACAGCAGCTACCTACAACACTGGTTCTGTCTGGTGAATTACAGCAGCTACCTACAACACTGGTTCTGTCTGGTGGCTTGAGGTGGCTATCGCAGCAAGGAAGCAGAGCTTTGACGGAGGTACCCAGTCGGGGTTCAGATGACCATGGGATATCTAGCAGGAATGAAATTTCATGAACTGACAGATTGCTCTTCAGAACCCAATTTTTTTCAGAGGTTTGTAAATCCAGAGTGCGTGGCTAGGTGCTTGATGTTATACACCTGTAGCAATGCGTCTGATCAAAATACCTGAATTCAAAAATTAAGTTTTGTCCCAATACATTTTTTTGGAGTCCTGACCCGTCAAATGTAGGTCTTACTTGGCTCGTCTGAACACACCATGCACAGGCAGCACTGAGCTCTAGCCACCCTGTACCGGGAAGGCTCAATTTCCTGGAGTTAAACATCATGTGGAGTCACATAACCCTTTACCTTTTGACTTGCCCCCTCGTGTCCCAAGAGAGATTGTAAGAGATTTAAAAAAAAAAATGTGTTCGGATAGTGGGAAATGACAGAAGAAGGCAATATATAAAGTTGTCAGGTTGTGTTATTAGAGTAGGGATGTGATGTAATCACACTGCTAATTTTTATTTTTTAAGCATTCCCCATGATGGCCCCCCAGACCCAATAGCAGTTTTAGTTTATTAAAACATTTACTGTTACCTGGCCATGATTTATAATATGCATTCTATTCCAGCAGCACAGGAAGTGACTAAATGAAACCAACCTTTATATTCTATAAAGGTTCTATAATCAGTGCGGCCGCACATGCAGTAAACTCATGGGCCTTTGTAAAATCAATTTGCTGCCTGATTATTTTACCCCATAACATTTTCTGCATCTGTGGTGAAATGCACTTTCGATTTTCGATGTAAGTAGTTTTCACAACAAGAATTAAAAAAAAAAAAAAAAAAAGTGCAGTTACAAAATTAAGCATTAGATAACTGAAAATTCTAAATTCTTAGACCTGGAAGCTTTTTGAATCTTCCTTTTTATTTCTGATGAGTAATCTAAGGGTTAACATAGAGTGTAAAGAAAACGTATCTGGCCCTAGAGCAGGGGTCCTCAAACTACGGCCCGCGGGCCACATGCGGCCCGCCGAGGACATTTATGTGGCCCGCGGGGGGTGCTGCCGGCACCCCCCCCCCCCCCCCCTCCGCACTGTTTACTTTTTTTTTCTTTCTGGCAGCCGCAAAGGATGCGGCTGCAGGAAGAAAAAAAAATCAAAAAAAAAAAAAAAATCACCACGACCGGATGTGACGTTACGTCACATCCGGATCCGGTAACTGTTTCCCTGCTCCACAGGAGGACACTGCGCGAGACGTCCGGGGACACAGCAGCTGGAGGTAAGTGATGGGGAAGCGGGGGAGGAGGGAGTGATAACGAGCACTATTCCTGGGCTCTGACTGGCACAATATCCCTTGGCATCTGACTGGCATCATATTCCTGGGCATCTGACTGGCATCATATTCCTGGGCATCTGACTGGCATAATATTCCTGGGCATCTGAATGGCAAAATATTCCTGGGCATCTGACTGGCATCATATTCCTGGGCATCTGGCTGGCATCATATTCCTGGGCATCTGGCTGGCATCATATTCCTGGGCATCTGACTGGCATCATATTCCTGGGCATCTGACTGGCATCATATTCCTGGGCATCTGACTGGCATCATATTCCTGGCCATCTGACTGGCATCATATTCCTGGCCATCTGACTGGCATAATATTCCTGGCCATCTGACTGGCATAATATTCCTGGCCATCTGACTGGCATAATATTCCTGGCCATCTGACTGGCATCATATTCCTGGCCATCTGACTGGCATCATATTCCTGGCCATCTGACTGGCATCATATTCCTAGGCATCTGACTGGCATCATATTCCTGGGCATCTGACTGTCATCATATTCCTGGGCATCTGACTGGCATCATATTCCTGGGCATCTGACTGGCATCATATTCCTGGGCATCTGACTGGCATCATATTCCTGGGCATCTGACTGGCACACTATTCCCATTGAAATACTGGTAAGTTTGTTGATTTAACTTTACTTTAAATATTGTATTTGTTCTCGTTTTGTTCAAAATAAGATATATGCAGTGTGCATAGGAATTTCTTCATAGTTTTTATTTTTACTATAGTCCGGCCCTTCAACGGTCTGAGGGACAGTGAACTGGCCCCCTGTTTAAAAAGTTTGAGGACCCCTGCCCTAGAGAGTGCAGGTTGCCCCCCCAACATTGGTTAGATTATTGGAATAGAGGAAAAAGCCAACCAAAAAGGTACCCATTTCTCCAAAATGATGTACCAACCTAGTGGCTTTTTGATTTTTACATTGACACCAAAACTGCACAGTTCCCAGGTAAGACAAGTCTTAATTTATGAGAACAGACAATTATTTAATCAATCTTTACTGCTGCGAGAAGCAGCTGGTAACTAGCAGATAGAGGACCAGAAATGATCTACATCTGTTTAACGGTGCTACCTGGTAAAAACAAAGAGGAGAGAATTGATCACAATGTGAAAATTAACATCTACACTAAGGGAAAAAATGGCGTACGGATGTAACAGTCTTTTTTTTTTTTTTTTTTAATGAGTATAATTGATTTATGTTTGTAGAAATAAAAACAGTACATTAAGCAACATAACATACAAAATGCATATTTATTTTCTGCAGTTTATTTTTCTTTTTGCATTGAATCAGAAATGAAATCTATATAAAAAAAGTTATGTAACAGCTAAATCAAAGCAATTATGGGCATCACGTCATAAACTGTTACGTTAGCGGAGAGTTTTATAAATATTTTTTATATCTACAGAATAGTTTGTATTAAAAAAAAAAAAAAAAAAAAAATCATAACTTTAAACTACCAGATAAGAGTACCCTCACCCCAACATAAATTGCACTTTAAAACCAGGAATATTTTTATTTAGTGACAGAACTTGTATCACAGCAGCAGTTTAGATCTTTATAAAGGATAGATATTTCAACAAACACTGGTATATTCAGGTGAAAATTGATAATAAAAGGTAATAGGCTAAATAAGGAGACACTTAAATTGATTAAAAACAAATAGTTTGGAAAATACAGAACATACAACTGGGGCTATATTTACATGATAAGCACATTACAAGCTGGGACAGGAACTCAAAGGATGCCATTTACTGCCAGTTTCACTTGTGATAGCTTGGAGCTAAACTACTGAACTAAAAGCTTTGTTGGTAGGTTCTCATACGTTTCACAGGAAATCATATGCTTATTGCAGGACCGGTATTGGTTTGCTGTGCGAGACCATGGATGGGCTTATCCTTAACCAAAAAACAGAATTCTAAAACTTAACTCAAGGTGGGAAATATTTTAAAAGGGCGTTGAACTTATAAAGTAAAAATTAGCAATGATGAATTTCAGGAGTAACAATTATGCTTGGCGGCAAAAATCAATGTGCAAGTGCAATAACAGCCATGTAGTATTTCTAATTAAAACCAGATAAGGTACTGCAGACTATCAGTGAATTCTGTTCTTGTATCGGAGAGCAAACATTTAGCAGGTACTGCTGTCTGAATTCACTGAAATGTATTCTGGGTACTGAAATAACTGCTTCCTTTTTTTTCTCATATAAAAATGACAGAGTTTAATTGCTGTACTGAACTCTTCTGTGCCAAAAAAGGAGTCTGCAACACATTGCATTATACAGTAAGCCCCTTAGATTCCAGGGGCTAAATAATATTTACACACACATATATATATATATATGCGTAATACAGACCCAAGGAATGGGGAAAATCATACTAAAAATGACTCCCCCTCACAATCCCATCCAGCATTAAACTTCATATCAATGTACCAAACAAAGCTGGTCATCTCTGAAATGCGATCACACTCCAGTGTACAACGATAAGAAGTAGATGTACAGCAAAAAAATGGGATAAATTAGAAGGGGCTTCTTCGTCTTGAATTCTTCGCCAACTAATAAGGATGCTGCACTGTAAGCAGCCCAGAACACGCCAAAGAGCTGCAAAGAAAAAACACTGTTAATGTTGTTTTCAGACTTTGTATAACATGTTTAATTTTATGCTATATACATTCCATGACCATATAAAAAGACAGTATATTAAGATGAATTGAGTAATATGCTAGGCATCATTGTGATTCTTGGTCTTTGCATTGTCTTCATTTTAGAGATATTAGTTCATAATAAGTCTCTATTTTGGCATAAAAAGGATACACTTTTTTTTTTGTACTACAATTTGCAGATTTCTATTTGTGACATTTTTGTTCTTGCAATAAAGCTTTCCATTTAATTATTTTTCAAATTTCTTTCCTATGGTCACAGATCTTCTCAAATGCCAAGAATGTCTTAGTTTTATTGGTCTAGAAGACTAGAATAATCACCCAGAAAGAAATGGTTTCTATTTGCCAATAAGGGTGGACTTTTAAAACTAAATGAATGTTCCACTAATAAAGAGTAAAAAAAGGAGGAACTCAGTCACTGAAATTCATTATAATACTGAAATAAATAACGTTAAAAATAAATTAGACCAGGCCTCGGCAAATATTTGTAGGAACAAGCCTATTTATTTACTATTTATAGTGTTCAACACTATAGAGTCAACCGTAGGAATTCAAGAAACCATGCCTCCAGTAAGTCCTGAATAACAAGGAATAAAATGCTCTGACCCCACCACACCAGTGTGACTCCCCCTGAAGATATGCCCTCACAAAACATTTATTTCCCAAATTTATTAGGCCCAATCACATTACTAAAAAAGCGTATCTTGATGTATTTCCCATATTATAATTCACTGGAAATGTGCCATAGAATGATGAAGATCTTATATTACTATGTTTTTTGTATGAATAATATGTTGCAAATGGACTCTGATGACAGACATATATTGTATTTCTCTACATTTTCGCTGATGCCCCCCACCCCTTTTGTTTCTGCTGTAAACCAAATAAAAATCAATTTACCAAAAAAATTCTCCAACCCCCACAAAAAAAAATACATTTTGTAAAATATATGGCAATGTCATTAAAATCTCTGCTATGGCAAACAAATGTGTGGCTAAGAAAGGAATGTGCATTCAACTCTCCGGTAGATGCCAATAAAAAAAAGTGCTTTATTTAGTGCAGAAACAAACAAGAAAAGAGAAACACACAAATGTGTACACCGCTTAGAATGATTTTTTTTTTAGTTGCTTAAAGTACTAGTCTGTATGAATATATGTTCTTGTGAGCTTACAGCAGCACAGTTGATAAACACATTCGCATCCACATAATCAAGCACCAATTATCTTTATTATGTTTATGAAAAAAAGAAGCTAAACAACATAAAACATCACCCTACAGTGTTAAGGGAAAGCAGTGCCTTCATACAGGTAACATCAAGCAGGTAGTGGCTTGTCAATATAACTTACAAACAACTAAACTGCAGCAGAGTCAAGTTAGATTTTAACATCCCTCCCAAAAAAAAAAATTCATTCACCTTTAAAATGTCAGGTCAGTAGAGCTGGTTAAGACATTCCTAAGCACCACAAAATGTAGTTTAAATTACATTAATAGAAAGGGTCTAAGAGGAATAAGAGAACAAACTTACTTTTATTATCGTAGAGACAATTTCAAAGGATCCAACCACTAGAAGGGCAGGGGCAATTACAATGAGTGGGAGTAAGGAGTACCCTATAACACCAAGCACCTGTCCATAGGCCACCTATAAAAACAGCACAACAAGAAAAAACACAAAAAATTAAAAAGGGCACAATCCAGAATGATAATAAAATATGTTTAAAAGCAGTCTATTAGATTTTAGAGACCACTATGGACTGAACCAAAAAAATAAATAAAAAATGATGCAATATTTACCTTTAAAACATTTTTTGCACGCAATTGATCCTCCTGTCAATTCTTCCAAAATGGCCATACCTAGGAAGCTTTTGAGAGCCAGTGACAGGGCTCCCCTAGAGATGTACGGAGGAGCCAATTGATCATGTGTGATACATGCACTATAAATGCCAATGCTATTCTTATTGGATGAGCTGTATATAGCCTATATTTCACATGCTCAGTTAGGCTATATCTGAGAATGCAAATAATAAAAAAAAAAAAATTTGGGCTAGCAGAAAAAAAAAGTTCTATTTATATTTTTTTTAGATTTACCTATATACCAATGCCAGAGCATTAAAACTATACATGTGATCATGGAAACTGATGTGCAAGCATCTACGTGCTCCCAAACAGGGCATAATGCCTTCTATGTGGCCGACAATCTAATGAAGAAGGTAAATAAACTTGAGGGACCGTTTGCGGGTTTTTGTCTTTCAACTATGAACAGCTCACAGCTGATTAACTGTCGTTGGACAATGCCATCAGCTGATCAATAATTGATTTGTGCGTATCACTTAATCATATATTACAAACAAAACAGCAGAAGACATTTTGAAGACCCAGCAGGAATTTGTGTGGAGTAAAGCACTCATATTCTCAGATCACCAACAAAATCTTTTTAATATACTTGATTCCTGTATTTCTACAATTAAAACAGTACTATTCTTTCACTGTGCAAATAGCAGCACAATATACATTTAGGCATTCGGGTGCAAATTGCTAGATCACGGAATGATTTTTGACTGCTAGTTTAGCACTTTGAACCAAGATAAGTGTTTCCTTGATTAAATACAACCAGTTATAATAGAATAAACAGCCACATACTTACATCACCACCAAGTACCCTAGCAAGCAGGAAAATAGTCAGAGATCCAAATATCCAAATTGTAATGATCCACGAAACAACCTTTAAAAAGGAAACATAAAACCCAGTTAGGCGTGCTAAACATTAACATGCACCGTTAAAATTACTTATTCATTTTTCAATCAAGAACAATATGTACAGAATCAAAAAGGTTTCCTTTATGAGAACTATACAAGATCAATAACCTTAAGTAATAATAAAGAATAATAATTCTCTAGGGTTAACTCTGCCATACACTGCCTTAACCTGTCTGAAACCCATTACAAGATAATGCACAGATGGCATTATGTACCCAGAAGTTAGCGCAATTTTATTCAAACTGTTCATCAGAATGCTGGAGATGTGGAAGACCACATGCAGATTATATCCATATCTGGTGGTTGTGTGCAGGAGTACGGGCACTGTGGTCAGACCTAGCAATACGTATCAAAAAAATTACAGGGAGAAATTTAGATCAATCTCCAAAAATCTTTCTTTTACATTTAGATTGGCCAGCCATGTCCATCCCCGAGTCGAATCTAATTAACCATATCCTGATGAGTACGAAACTGTCTTTGGCCTGTATTTGGAAAACCACAAATATCCCCTCTTGGCAGCAAATTAAAAATCAAACTATACTCCAAATCAGGATGGAACAGGGAATCCTCAGACAAAGCTCTTATAATAGTAAAAATTCATTAAAATTAATCTCTGGGAAGATTGGATAAATAAATTGACAACGGTAGACGATTGACTACTAGAAAGAGGTCCTCCCCCGAGATCCTGTCCCCCCATTAGCATCACTGTGTATGTATGTCTTTGTTCATTTTGTTATACAATAGGTATTATTGCAAGATCAGCAAATAAATCCTGAAAGAAACCTGATGGGCGAGAGCTATAGGATTAGCAGTTGTTTAATATATTTTCTTGTTTTTGTTTTCTCTTCTATTGGCCTTTTCTTCTTTATGTCCTATTGTACTCAATGTATTTTCATAATAAAAAATAAAAAAAAAGTAATAATAAAGGGTATATGTAAAAACTAAATTTCCTTTATTAAAAGCAGCGATCGAAACATGACAATTTCATCTCCTGTTGTATTTAACTCCTTCAGGAGCAAGACAATCTCAGGTAAAAGCTCATTATCTTTGTATCCAGAAATGAGTGAAACCATAGAATTTTTGTTTTATTTTTAACTTTATTGCTGAATTATAAAATCAAGAAAGGAAACAGGAGATTAAAATCCATGATTAATACCTCTTGCAAAGGGGCTGATGTATTGGTGCTCTCAAGTAGGAACTTAAAAATCAATATGTCTTAAATGGACTGTCTGGTGCCCAGAATGCTTCTTCCAAAAATGAATTTATATTAAAGGACAACTAAACGGTCTTTTAAAAAACATGTCCTGGTAGTCTGGAGTAAACCTGTTGTGTATCTTAATAGATACATGTAGGTTAAGTTTCTGTTGGGTCTCACATCTGAGACACAGTAGTTCCTGGTTGTCGCTCGCACAGCCAATCAGAGTAGGGGCTCGCTGCGTCTGCAGAAGGAGGGAGACTATGGCTGCTAGTGTAGAGAGAGCACCTCGTTTTTGCATGGGATCAGCAGGGGGGACCTAGTTCTAATCCAATTGCATGGGGCTAGTAGCAGCGTTTGCTGGAGAGGGAAACAATGCAGAAAAGGTAATATATCGTGGGAGATAGCCTTTCTCCTGCTCATATTTAATTTGGTTTTGAATTATCACCAGTTATTACTCCTGCATGATGATGTTTATGCAAACAATAAGCCAATTATATTAGTGCATTACAAAAGTGCAAACAAATCATAAAAAAAAAAATGAATATATTTATGTTCATTGATATACTTACTTTGAATTGGCCATACAATGAAATCATTGAAAAGAACAGAACAACTGCGAGTGGACCCCAGAAATCAGGGTTGTCTCGAACAACTTGTCTGTTGAATCCAAGCGATGGCATAGGCATCAGTACACATCGGATTTTGTAGTAGATGTCCTTGAGGTCTATGTCCAACTCTTCCCTATAAAGAGAATTATACAAAATACAAGCATTTTCTTTTCCATCAGCATCTCTTTCCAAAAGCATGTCTTTCAAAATGCAGAAGAGTAATTGCTGCTGATGGAAAAGGCATGACCTACAGACAGCTAAACAGCGCCATCACAAGGTAGACCAACATTTGTGCAGGGAGAACTGCTGAAAATGTAATTTCTGTAACACAGACTAAGAAATTCTATGGAGTAGAAACTTGCATTGAATTTAACCCCTTTGGCACTGGACTTTTTGAAGACAAAAACATTTCTGCAATGTTTATCATTAGCTGTAATTTTCCACTCTTTTACTGTACCCACACAAATTATATATATTTTTTCAGGATAAGAAGGGCTTTTATAATATACCATTATTTTGTTATACAATAATACAAAATAAAAACACACGCACACTCAGCAATGACATAATTCTCTGTAGACATAGGAATGCCAGGGTGCAGTTCTGCCAAATGCAAAATATAAATGCACTTTCGGGGCTTAACCTGGTCCCCAGCAATAATTTATTCCAATTTTAAAGTTCAAGGCTGACATTGCAGCCCTAATCCTAAAACCAACTTTAAAAATTTTTTTTAAAAAATTGCTGCTTTTGTAAATTTTGGGGGCCTCCAGGGAGCTTGTACTGTAACAAGTCTCACCCTGTCCCACAGCAATCATGGGGCATGGAGAGACTAATTACAACCGAATGCATCCCGGTCACAGTGATTGGCTGTCACAGTAACCGTATGTGAAAGATGGGGGCTCAGCAGACATGGCTGGAGTGGGATAACGCAATCAGAACTGTACGACTTGCCAGGCACGTCCTGACGTCGTCAAAGGCTGAAATGAGACATTGTGTGCAGGGGTTTTCTTTTTATATTTTCAATAGTCAAAAGTTATTTGAAAGAACCTTTATTGCAATACTAATTCTAAAGAAAATGAATGGGAAAAGACTAACCTTGGTTAGTGGGGACACCTAGTGGTGTATTCAGGGCTTCTATAGTCAAAAATTACCCTCACTGTAATCCTAACCTCCCCTGGTCTTATCGCTCACATTTCATACAGTTGGAGTAGAGAGGCATCATGGTAGTGTAGTTGTCGGTATCTGTGATTTGAGTGATTGCGTGCATGCGCAGTTCACTCACTGATAAGAACTGCATTCCCAGATATATAGTCAGAACACAGGCAATAAAATGCAAGTAAACACTTCAAGTAAATAGTAAAACTGAATGAGAAAAACACTTACAGGAGAGGTTTATTGTCTTCGGGGTCATTCTCTTCTACCTCTAATAACCAGCCATATCCTCTTTGACGAAGAAATGTGGTGGCTGTGGATTCTTTGGAAAAGTCCCCGCCGAGATTTATTTTGACATCAGGAGTTGCTATTGACCCAGAGAGATCTGTAGGATTAAATCACATTTTTTGACAGATCAAGGGACGTTTAGGGCTACTTTAATACATATTATGCAAATGCATGAGGCCACATTTAATGCAGCTATTTTTAATTTCATTTAAACACTGTAATAGAATGCACAGCCTAATGAACGCTTGCCATGGAAAATCTGATCATGCATGCATATAACATCAGCAATGTGTCTACTAACTGGAAGTATTATAAAAGTAATGGTAGCGACACTCCCCCCATGACACACTGCCCAAAGTGATCACAAATAAGCTGCATAAATCCAATTGTTGCAGTACATTTATTCATCATAAATAGGGTTGCCATCTTTTTTACAAAAAAAAAAAAAGCCGGCCTTGCTGGTGCCCCCATAGACTTCATAGGCATAGCAACCAAGTGCTTACACCTCTTTAAAAAAAATGTATTTTTGGCATAAGTTTGCTGAACTTTGAATTTCTCTCTTTGTGTTCGGTACACCCACACAATTTATATATCATTTTTTTTAAAGGATAGATGGGGCTTTCATTTGATCCTATTATTTTCATCATATGATATAATGTACTATTAAAAAAATAAAAATAAAATATGATTACAAATGGTGAAAAAGACCCTGTCTATATATTTCTAATATTTGTCCTGAGTTTAGAAAGACCAATGTTTCCATGTTTTTCTATGTTTTATTTCAAGTAATAGGGTAATAATCAATAGTAGTGTTTTATTGTTTCCTATTCATTATTGACCTTTTGGCTCTAACCCTAAATCTTCCCCCACCCCTTAAGCTAACCCTAAACCTAATTGTAACCCTAACCCTAGATCTAGTATTAGTAGATCTAGGGTTAGCTTTTTCCTTTTTTTCCCCCTAACTGTAATGTTGCCTATAGGGGCAGTCAAGCAACAGTTTCAGAGCGACTGAAGAGATTTATTTTTATCACTTCTGTCACTCTTTGCTGGGCACGCCGTATTGTAGGAACGTGCTCCTCCAATACGGCACCCGCAATCACCGGGTGATCGTGATCGTGTGCGCGAAAAGGCACTCTCGGAGGCTGCTTCGGATCCGACACACACACACACACAAACACATCTTCATGGTCCTCAAGGACCATGCTTTTCAGGACATATATATAGTCCATGTGCATGAAGGGGTTAAATTAATTATTGACTCAGTGTTGTAAAACAGTCCACAAAAAGTTTAGTTGTCCTTTAACATTGGCCTCAAACTGATTTTATTACCCACCTGCAGAGAAAATACTAGCTGGCTGGCTACCCTATCAGAGCAAAACTATTTCCTCTAAAGCAGTTTATATGTTGCATGCTCTTAAAGAAGATTTAAAGTGACTGAATGTGGGATTCTGATAACATATTTGTGTACCTGAATAGCACTACTTTAGGGTAAGAATAGTACATTCACTTTATAGCAATTCATTTTAAAATCATTGAAATCATTTTCTTATCACAACATTTTTTACAGTAGGTATTATTAAACACTCACTATAAAAACGTAGTTAAATTCATTAGAGGGACACTCCCACCAAAAAAATGAAAAGGTTTAATTTTTTTTATTTTGCATTGTTGATTACAGATGTCTTGTTTTTCTTATGTGACTGTATTTAATAAAATAAGTAACTAAACAAGTGTTACTGGGCGCTGCCATTTTGTGAAAGTGTTTTTGGGTGCCACCCCCTACTGACTTTACAGCACAAATTTCTCACTTTTGGGGGCTGGGGACACATAATGCAGTCTATAAGTCTGAATTCTGACCATAGACTTGCATTGAATGGGAGGGTAGTGTAACTATTATATCACAAGGGAGCAGAGTTATGATCCTGTTTGAATCTTAATCTCTCTTTGTGTTGAAAAGCAGGTAAAAAAAAAAAAAATTGCACACAGCCACCTAGTCCTGCCCACTATGATACACAGGAGCCAGTAAGAGAGCAGGGGAGTATCATCATGCAAGCTTTGGCCACAGCTGTGAGACTGGCTGGAAGATTTTAGATAATGTTGCATACTGGGAAATATTCTCAAAATGGAGCCAGGAGATAAACACCTCATTTTAATTTTTCATTTTATATGCAATTAATTCAATCATATAAAAAATTTAAAAAAAAACGATTTATATATGTGCTTGTTTTAAATGACCAGTTTATCTAGTTACATCTTATGTGCGTGGTAGTGTCCCTTTAAACCAATTTATCAGTTATTGGAATAAAAACAATTGCTAGGCAGAAACCATGAACTTCAGCACACCTGGAGAAAATAGAGTTGGAGTCAAATCAGCTATTTTAGTCATTACAGATTCAGTAAGCATACTTTGACACTGATTTTACTGTATGATATAGTTGCTAACACTACTTATAACAAACCAGGTTTAAAAAAATAAATAAATATATATATACAGGGATCAAGTTACATAACCACAGTCTCTTGCACACACTGAGAAATGTCAACAGGGCAAGCCCAGAAACAATACCTTAAATAATCATTCTAGTAGAAGACAAAGCTGGACACCTAAATGTGTTTTAAAAGTTATCAATGTAAAAATAAATATAAATTTGTTACAGTTTAATTTTTTTAATCTATTTCCTGCCTTTCTACAGCTGAATCACAGCAAACAATTTAAGTCCCCAGCATGAGGGAGCTTGCCGTCATTTACAACCTCACATAACTGTCCATCCAATCAAAACCTGTCAAAAAAAAAAAAAAAAAAATGAATAAGCTGGTCTCTCTGCTCATGACCATAAAGTTTCCTGCTCTATCCCTCCAAGTTCAGACAAACTGGCTGTTCCAAAGTAAACAAAAAGCAATGGGAAGGCTGGAGCAGAAATGTTGAAAGAGATTCCTCAACATTGCCTGCATGCATTTCTATGCAAAAAAAAAACGTACAACTGAACAAGGAACAGGTTAATCACTACTAAATGCATTCAACTTAATTTTATGCCTAGAATGTCCCTTTACATCAGGGATACACAATACAGCACTTTAGTAGTTATTTAGCTACGACTCCAATGATACTCAAATTAGCTTTCCAAAGTGCAAACTTTGTGGTTTTTACAGTTCACCTGAGAAAACACCACACACAGGGGAACCATCACAGAGTGTGCCCAAAAGAACACATTGGAGAAAGATGTCCTACGGTTTGGTCACGCCAATGCTTTATCAGTGATATATTTAAACAAAGTATGATAGAAACCAGCTAAAAAGTCAGTTCCTGCCTATTTCTTAATACAGGGCTCGACAAACCCCGGGCGCCAGGGCGACCAGGAAATCAGACCTGGCGCCCGGGTAACGTGAGCCCCGCGTGGTGCCCTCGGTAATGGGATCGTTTTTTTCCCTTTTCTTTTTTGAAGCAGCGGTGCACGAGGGAGCAGAGTGCACCGTCTGCACAGACTTCCTGCTCCGCCCCACCCCCCCCTCGCGCACCGCGTTATCACCTGGGAGCATAGCAGGGAAGCTGCTCTGTGCCACCGGGCTGCAACGGAAACATCCCCCCCTTCCCTGCATTGAGGTGTAATGGCAGGGAGGGGGGACATTGATAGGTGAACTTTTTTTTCCTTTCTTAAAAAAAACAAAAAAAACCTACTGTCTTGTGTGTGTGTCTGCCTGGATGTGTTTGTGTGTATGTATGTGTCTGCCTGGATGTGTTTGTGTGTATGTATGTGTGTATGACTTGATAGGATGCTCCCTTGTGTCGCTGTTTCATTTGCATGCGGTTTTACCCACGTCTCACAAGTAAGTAAATTGACAATGTTTATTGTATTACAATTAATATATTGTCATGTGTACGCTGACTTACAGTAGACTGAAAAGTGTAGCTTTCTGCCAGTCACAGACAGTGTTAAGATATAATCAGATAAAACATTTTACGAAAAGAAAAAAAATACTTTGCTTGTTTTTACTTACTTCCCCTTCCCCGTCACTCCATTTCACCTGCCCTCTTTTCATTATTGCGCCCACATTGCCTAAATGCACCCCCAGGCTAAGCCCGAGCCAGCAGCCAGATTGCACCCCCAGGCCATGTCCGAGCCAGATTGCATCCCCAGGCCATGCCCGAGCCAGCAGCCAGATTGCACCCCCAGGCCATGCCCGAGTCAGCAGCCAGATTGCACCCCCAGGCCATGCCCGAGTCAGCAGCCAGATTGCACCCCCAGGCCATGCCCGAGTCAGCAGCCAGATTGCACCCCCAGGCCATGCCCGAGTCAGCAGCCAGATTGCACCCCCAGGCCATGCCCGAGCCAGCAGCCAGATTGCACCCCCAGGCCATGCCCGAGTCAGCAGCCAGATTGCACCCCCAGGCCATGCCCGAGTCAGCAGCCAGATTGCACCCCCAGGCCATGCCCGAGTCAGCAGCCAGATTGCACCCCCAGGCCATGCCCGAGTCAGCAGCCAGATTGCACCCCCAGGCCATGCCCGAGTCAGCAGCCAGATTGCACCCCCAGGATATGCTTCCCTGTGATTTAACGATTGACAAGCAACATGTTGCTACATGAAGAGGCAGAGACCTGCTGCTCTAAGGGCAGTGACAGAGCAGAGTTATTCCCCGTTTCTCGGGGGCCGCACACATATAGTGATGGTGCTGATCAGATGATCTTGCTGGAATGGAGATTCAGAGGAGGCGCCGGTAAGCAGGTGCCTCCTCTGGCGCCCCCTGGGTGTTGCACCCTGTGATACTATGCAAGTATATTAGTATAAGTCATATCAGGGTCTGAATTGTGCAGCACAGACCCTCATTTTCAAAGGGGATCAACAGAGGCCACCTCTTATTTAAGGAGTCTGTAATGTATCTATTTCTTGACGTCACATATATAAGTGCTTCTAATGTATAAGTATTTTTCCTCCTTAAGAAAAAGTGGAAGTGTGTATTAGGTTTTTATTGCTTTCTTCTGGATGAATAAATAAGAGTGTTAATTCAAATATTTAATCAACTTACATGACTATGTAACTATGGACTTGCCATTCAAAATATGCATATTTACATATACAAAAAAATGGACTTGATACAAAGAAATAAATTTTGCTTAAAATATCCCTTAAAAAATTGCCAACATGTTAGTGCTAACCTTTGGCACTCCAACCAACGTAGACTCAATTTCCCAAAATTAATAAGCACCATGGAAAATTTCATCCACAGAATCTGAAAAACCAAAGGTCTGCTGTCACGTAGCTTAGTTCATCTTACGTTTGTAGTTACATTAATTGTCTATAGATCAAGATAAGATACCCAAACATCAGGCTAATGACCAGGAACTAAAGATAGTAACAGTGCTGATGACAGTAAAAGCTATGTTACTGCACACAAACCCTAGCCTATTTGCCTTACCGTCAGCTTCGGTGGAGGACACGAAGGTGAAGTCTCCTGGGGGGTTATTATGGGGGTGTAGCGTAGTGCCCGGGGGCTGCATCGTCCCACTGGCCGAGGCGGTGGTGAAGATGATGTTGACGACTACAGTGACGTATCCGGGTCACTCAGAGCCTTCAACGTAAGGTAGAGAGTAATAAACGCCAGAGATCCCATGCAGACGCAACTAGGTTTACGGAACATTGTGGCGTATATATTTTACTTCAGTGTTTAGAACTCGATGACGTAACACAGCGACAAGGTGACGTCACCAAGCGCTCTCTGCTCGTGTCTTAAACGCTCCTAGCAGGGGAAGAATATATTATACAAGACACGTCTAAGACCTAAGTGGTAAATGGTTAATTGCACAATTGCATCAGGGTAAAGGATTAATGCGCGAGCGGAAATGAATACTGTTTCCTTTTCAGTTATTGTTGTGCTGTCTAGATCGTGTTGACAATAAAGTTTTAAATGAAAAACAAACTGCCATGAAAGACTTCACCTTAACTTTAACTCCCCAACGACCAAACTTATTTTGTACTTTTGATGATATGCGCTGTCGTGGCATTTTATCTGTGTTTTTAACTTTCACTTTGTCCTTTCTTTTTACAGTCGTAAAGGGATTTGTGAAACCACAATTTCTTTCTGTAACATAATTTAGTATGAAAAGGAATTTAAAGTCCGGGAAAAAATGAAATATACTTCTCCTTGAAGCATTTTTTCACAGCCAGATCCAGTAAATCTAAAGAAAAAAATACAAAACATTTCAGTTTGTCCTGACTTAGGGAAGACCCCATGTGACTTGTATTTTTTATAATTTCTTTTCAGTGATGGCAAAAATTACAAATACCACATTACTGTTTAAAAAATGTGAGCTTCCAAACCATACTATTGTGAGACATTAACAGACTACCTCTATAAAAGTCTAAAACCCATGGTATACTTACCAAAGTTCTGCTGGCGGTGGGATGTACCATTTTTTTGTTTCCAGAAAGCCATTTATGCACAGGCAGCAGCCACCCAGGACATCCCTAAGTTGACCACATCACCATTTTATTGAAGGACACGTTAAAAAAATGTATATTCCATGGTTATGATCAGTGACTTGCAGACTGTCTGCACATGTCAGTTTACCAATGCCTAACCTGAAGTATGCATTTTCATTAACAACCCTGAATAAAATGGCAATGTAGTCACTCTACATAGACAGAGCAACAACTTTGTGGTTGGTATGTGTTAGAATAAGATCTTAATTATAAAACAGAAAATGTATGTTTGTTTGTGTGACGCAGGAAAAACTTTTGAACGCTTAGGATCGGCCCTGTACATTAGACATCACATAAACTGTGAAGTTGATGGGTCATTGTTCTACATTAACAGTAATGTCATAATATCGTTTTCAACAGCAAATTAGATAACAATTCTGAAGACCCTATGTTAAAGGTTTCACAGGTTGTAAGGCTGTCATTTCTAGGTCAACACAACTATTTTAAAGCTCTCTACATTGTTTCTTTCCCAAGCTCTGAGTTAATTACATTTTGAGTAGGAACACGATTTGCAGAACAATGAACTAACTCAATAGGATACTTTATTTGTATTCTTTCATTAAATGATTTCTATATAAAATACCTACACTTGATGCAATCTTTCAATTAAACACAAGTTCATTTTTTGCTATAGTTGTCCTTTAAGTTTGAAATTCCCTTCTCATTTCCCTGCGATTCTCTCTTTCACGAATAAAGCCTATAGTTGTTTACACACACATTACAATGCAGCTTTGAATAGTGTGAGAATATTTATTCATTTACTTATTTAGAAAGTGTTTTACCAGGAAGAATACATATAGATTTCTCTCATTTTCAAGTATGTCCTGGGGACCCAGTCCAGAATGGAGTTACACAGAGTTACACATTTAACAGTAGATTTAAAATACATACATATATTTATACAAGTTGGAAAGAGAACATACTGGGTAAATCATTATTAATACAAAAAAAAGAGAGAACAGCATGTACAGTATGTATAGTAGTTTGTAAACTAATAAAAGGTACATTCTGTTTTGAGGATTTGGAAGACACTCATTTTCAGGTATTTTAGACTAGAGGATGGTTTGGCAGAATCAGGGAGGCTATTGCACATATAGGGAGCTCTGAAAGAGAACGCACCTCGACCTGCTTCTTTTTTGAAGTGATGGATCACTAGTGAGGGGCTGGTCCAGAGAAGTGGTTATGCACTAAGCCAGCTAGGTGGAGAGTGCGCCTGGAGGCAAGCGTCACCCAGTATAACTCATTTAACATTTTACAGTGAAGAGTGTTATAATCACACTGGAGGGTAAATCAGCACAATGTATTGTAAAGAGAGTGTCAAGTTTACAGAGATGAGTGTCCGGTGCGGAATCGTATACAACATCTCCTTAGTCTAAGATCGGCATTAACATTTGCTGCACAAAATTCCTTGTGGAATCTAGGTTTCATTTGTTCCTATTTAGAGAGCCAATCCTAGGATACAGCTTTGACACAAGCCTGTCATTATAGAGACCAAAAGACAACTTTGGATTTAGCCACATACAGAATTTACCTGGATCAGGTAATAACTGGATTTGGTCTCAATGTTTATTTGAGGATTGCTTAATTTAAGTAGCTTAGCTTTAGTCCCAAAAACAACATGGATACAGTTTTGTGGAATAATTTGTTGCTAGCTATCCAGCTTACAACTTTAGAAAACTGACTCTGTAGCACAGATTCCATTTGTTATAGTTAAATACCGCTCATATAAATGATGGTACATATGCACATCAGCCAGGTCACACACCGCGGGTAGATCATTTATAGTGAGAAAAAGCAGTGGCCCGAGGATGGATCCTTGAGCACTTAGAACTTGACTGGCAACATAATAATATGTGTGTTTGCAGTAAAGTTCAATAGGTGTTCAGCAACATCTGTCACGGTAATACAATTCATATTTTTACAGCATAATAAGGAAAAATGGCTGCTTCAACCCACAATTGCTCTTTAGATGTGTAAGGAAACACTGAAGGCTGAACCTTCAGTTAAAACTTTGCTTTTTTGTAAAGCTCCAACAATATATTCTAACATGGTTATAACAAAACAAAAAGTTTCAGACAGAACATTTGCATTAACCTTCTGCCTGACGTGTTTCATCCTGTAGACTTTGATTGTTTCCATACACATGGAGTGTGCAATTGTGGTGTGAAGTAACCATTTCCTTTCTTCCATTTGAAGTACTGCATCCAGGATTGGAATTTCTGGGTAGCATGGTGGAGAGGTTGCTTTTTCCAAAAATGTTCAACTCGTATAGTTGCCAATATCTTGCAAGTGGGTCCTGGGATGTGTCGGGGGAAGAATCATTTTATTCATTATCAGAAGCTCAGGGTGTTTAGTGTGTTTACGTTTATTGTAAAGCACTAAGTGAAATGCTAAAAAAAACTCTAAACATTATTAAAATTGTCTCTCTGGTCACAACTTTAAATGACTCCTCTATAATCACATAAACTGTTGTGAGGCATGGGACTGTAACACTGATTTAAGTATGTTTTGCTTGGTCTTTTGTCTGCTACATGTGATGCATCCCAGGATTTCTGTTTTACATAACCCCTTAGTGACAAAGTTCTATGCTGCATTTGATGTGCCTTGAAGACCAGAATTCCATTATTTTTGTCATACGTTTGTGTAACTGTGATTTCCTTCTTCGTGTTCAGTCCACCCACACAAATTATATATCATTTTTTAAAGGACAGATGGGACGTTCTTTTGATACTATTATTTTCATCATATGATATAATTTACTATTAACCCCTTAAGGACAGAGCCTTTGAAACATTTTTGTCCTTTCTGGACAATGGCTATTTTAACATTTCTGTGCTGTTTGTGTTTAGCAGTAATTTTCTTCTTCGTCATTTGCTGTACCCACACATATTATATATTGTTTTTATCGGGACAAAAAGGGCTTTCTATGGATGCCATATTTTTGATCATATCTTATTATATTATTTAAAAAAAATAATAAAATATGGTAAAAAAAAAAAAAAATACACAAATTTCTTTGTTTTTATTTGAAACAACTTCTCCTCATCGACAATAGCGAACGAAAAAAAATGCTAAATAGATTCTACTATTTCTCCTGAGTACAGGGATACCACCCATGCATAGGTTTGTTGGGTTGTTTGGGGGCTAAAATGCCAAATTTGTGAGGTGCAGTTTTTTGTTTTCCAACTTGAAATTTTTACATGCAGACAGCCTGCACCCATGTCCCATTTGGGACATATTTGAAACCAGCCAGTGTATTTTACCCCATCAACCCATATATTTTTTAAAAGTAGACACCCTAGGCTATCTCAAATGGTGGTATTTTAACACTTTCCATGCACTATTTCTACCACCAGCCTTTGTCAAAGTTTGTGGTAGTAATTTTTTTGTGTTTTTTTTTCACAAACCTTGTACTTCAGACATAAATTTACAGATTTTGGTATGTGTCACTGCCAAATAACACCCCAATAAGTGTTCAGCAACATCTCTTGAGTACAGGGATACCCCCCATGCATAGGTTTGTTGGATTGTTTGGGGGGTAAAAGGCCAAATTTGGGAGGTGAAGTTTTTGGTTTTCCAATTTGAAATTTTGACATGCAGACAGCCTGCACCCATGTCCCATTTGGGACATATTTGAAACCAGCCAGTGTATTTTACCCCATCAACCCATATATTTTTTAAAAGTAGACACCCTAGGCTATCTCAAATGGTGGTATTTTTACACTTTCCATGCACTAATTCTACCACCAGCCTTTGTCAAAGTTTGTGGTAGTAATTTTTTTGTGTTTTTTTTTCACAAACCTTGTACTTCAGACATGAATTTACAGATTTTGGTATGTGTCACTGCCAAATAACACCCCAATAAGTGTTCAGCAACATCTCTTGAGTACAGGGATACCACCCATGCATAGGTTTGTTGGGTTGTTTGGGGGGTAAAAGGCCAAATTTGGTAGGTGCCGTTTTTGGTTTTCCAAATTGAAATTTTGACTTTCAGACCGCCTGCACCCATGTCCCATTTGGGACATATTTGAAACCAGCCAGTGTATTTTACCCCATCAACCCATATATTTTTTAAAAGTAGACACCCTACGCTATTTCAAATGGTGGTATTTTAACACTTTCCATGCACTAATTCTACCACAAGCCTTTGTCAAAGTTTGTGGTAGTAATTTTTGTGTGTTTTTTTTTTCACAAATATTGTATTTTAGACATAAATTCACAGATTTTGGTATGTGTCACTGCCAAACAATAACCCAATATGTGTTCAACAACATCTCCTGAGTACAGGGATACCACCCATGCATAGGTTTGTTGGGTTGTTTGGGGGCTAAAAGGGCCACATTGTGAAGGTGCGCATTTTCAACTTGGAATATTGACGTGTAGTCAGCCTGAGCCCATCTTTCATTTGGGACTTTTTTTTAAAGTAGGACAGTGTATTTTACCCCAAAAAGTATATATTTTGTAAAAGTAGACACCCTAGGCTATTTTAAATGGTGTTATTTTAACACTTTCCATGCACCAATTCTACCACCAGCCTTTGTCAAAGTTTGTGGTAGTCATTTTATTGTGTATTTTTTCCCACATACATTGCACTTTAGACACAAATTCACATATTTCGGTATGTGTCACTGACAAACAATACCACAATATAGGTTCAGCAACATCTCCCGAGCACAGGGATACCACCCATGCATAGCTTTGTCAGCTTTGTTGGGTGTTGAAAGGCTACATTTGAGAGGTGCGCTTTTTGATTTTCAAACTTGGAATTTGAACATGTAGAGCAAGGAAGGGGTTAATAGCTCTTATAAGAGCCTTTGTAGTACTGTACAAAAAAATTAACCCCTAAAAATGCACAGACAAGAAAAAATGTTCTGCTGTGCAGTGATCAGTCAGTGGCAGGGAAGGGGTTAATACACTACACTATACAAAGGGTATGGCTTTTATAAAAGCCCTTGGGACTCACAATTTTTTAACATTTTATTTAATTTATTACAATTAAAAAATTATGTTATACAGATCTGTCTCTTTCCCTCACTAAAACTCAAGTGAGGAGAGGGAGGCAGATCCATATGGGTCAGAACAATATTTACGAACCAGACGAATGGTGATGCTCATCTGAGAAATCACCAAACCACCTTTGCCACTGATCGGCTGTTACTGATCGCTATACACGCGTTCAGACAGCTTCAAAAGGAATACACGTAATCCCCTAGTGGGTATAACTAACCCCTAGCGAGTCTGACAAAAAAAATGCTGATAGCAAAAAAAAATCCTTCTGCGACTAGATTGCTCCATATGCGCTGCTTAGGCAGTGACCATATGCACTGCTTAGGCAGTGACCATATGTGCTGCTTAGGAAGTGATATACGGCAAGGAAGGGGTTAATAGCTCTTAAAAGAGCCTTTGATATACTGTAATAAATCAAAGTAAAAAAAAATAACCCCTAAAAAAATGCACAGACAGCAAAAAATGTGCTGCTGTGTAAGATCACTGCGTACACAGCGATCAATTGCAGGGAAGGGGTTAAATACTGGAAACGGCTTTTATAAAAGCCTTTGGGTCTCAATTCTATTAAATATATTATAATTAAAAACTTACATTATACAGCTCTGTCTCCCTCCCTCACTAAAACTCAAGTGAGAGGGAGGCAGATCTACACGGGTCAGATCAAATATTTACAAATATTGATCTAACCAGACGAATGGTGATGCTCATCTAAGCAAACGCCAACCCGCCTTTGTCACTTATCAGCTGTTACTGATCGCTATACATGCGGTCAGACAGCTCAAAAAAAATTTTTTTACGTTAAACGTAGTCCCCTAGCGGGTATAATTAACACGTGACGGGTGTAATAAAAAAGTTTTAAAAAAATTAAAAATGCTTCTGCAGCAAGATTGCTGCATTTGCGTCAGATCGCTGCTTAGGCAGTGATCTACAGCAAGAAAGGGGTTAATCTCTCTTAAAAGAGCTTTTTTTTATACTGTAATGAATTACAGTAAAAAAAAAAATGAACCCCTAAAAAATGCACAGACAGCAAAAAATGTGCTGCTGTGTATGATCACTCCGTACACAGCGATCAATGGCAGGGTAGGGGTTAAATGGCTTTTATAAAAGCCCTTGGTGTTTAAAATTGTATTAAATATTTTTTTTATTATTTTATTTTATTTTTTACTTTATCTGATCTGTCTCTCTCCCTTACTAAAACTAGTAAGGTGAGGGAGGCAGATCAATACTTGTCAAAGGCAATATTTACTAATATTGCCTTTGACAGTATGGTAAGTGCTCATCAGAGCACTTACCATACATGCCTGCACACAGATCACATAGATCTGTTGTGCCGGCATCGACTGGCTCCCCCTAGAGCATCGGAAGTGAAATACTTTCACTTCCGATGCTCTTGCCATTAGAAGGGAATCGCTGCCTGTACAGGCAGCGTTCCCTTCTATTGAGCCGATGGGGTCGCTCAGGAGAGCGACCACCATCGGCTCTGGGGAGCTGGAAGGTGTTACTAAGTGCCTCGCTAGCGAGGCACTTTAGAAACACCGCAGATGCTTAGAAAGCGAACGATCGTTCGCTTTCTAAGCACATGTGTGCAGCGGGCGCAGCCATTTTTAAATGGCTGCTATGATCACTCCGTGGAGTGATCGTAGCGCGCCCCTGCACATTTGGGGGGTGTTGCACAATGCCTCTACCTAGAGGCATTGTAGCAACACCGTTAGAGTAAAGAAAGCGACCGCTGGTCGCTTTCTTTACTCAGTTTAGTGCATGACGTGCCAGGCACGTCACCTGTCGGCAAGTCCTCGATTTGCCGTGACGTGCCTGGCACGTCATCTGTCGTTAAGGGGTTAAAAAATATATAAAATATGATGAAAATATGCATAAAAAAAAACTTTTTCTAAATTTGACCTGATTTTTTAAACACAATTACAAACTATAAAAATGACCCCATCTATACAGTTTATAATATTTGTCCTGAGTTTAGAAATACCAATGTTTCCATGTTTTTCAGTTTTTTTTTTCAAGTAATAGGGCAATAACCTGTTTTTTTTTTGTTTCCTAACCATTATCTCCTACAGTGACCTTTTGACCCCAACCTTAACCCTAACCCTAAATCTACCCCAACCCTTAATCTAACCCTTGTACTAACCCTAACCCACCTGTATCCCTAATTCTAACCCTAACCCACCTGTATCCCTAATTCTAACCCTAACCCTAGATCTAGGGTTAGTAGATCTAGGGTTAGCCTTTTCCTTTTATTTATTTATTTTTCTAACTGTAATGTTGCTGACTGCCTATAGGGGCAGTCAAGCAACAGTTTCAGAGCGACGGAATAGTTTTTTTTTTTTTTTTACTTCTTTTGTTGCTCTCTGCTGGGCACACCGTATTGGAGGAGCATGGTCCTCTCAATACGGCACCCGCAATCACCGGCATCATTCAACACCTTTAACACATAGGCAGTGATCTGCTTTCACTGCCTATGAGTATTTGAACGCATACGATCACATTCGCAGTGATCGTATGCGCGCACGCGGGGGGGGGGGGGCTTGGATTTGAAGCACCCTCTGGGAATAGCTGCCAGAATGTAGCGTTGCGCTACATTTAAATTCAGGACGTATATATACGTTGAGGACCATGCTTTTCAGGATGTATATATACGTCCATGTGCGTTAAGGGGTTAAAGGGACACTACCACTTACATAAGATGTAACTAGATGACCTGTGCATTGAAATCAAACGCATATATAAGACATGCCACTGTTTAATTTTTTTTCTATGTTTGAATTAATTGCATATAAAAGTAAAATTAAAATTATCTCCTGCATCCTTTTTTAAAATTTTACCCATGTTGCAACATTCTCCAAAATCTTCCAGCAAGTCTCACTGTGGGCAGAACCTGCATGGTGATGTCATAAGATAAACTGCTCTCTTACTGGCTCCTGTGTATCATAGTGGGCAGGACTAGGTGGCTGTGTACAACTTTTTTTTTAACCTGCCTTCCAACACACGAGGAGAGGAGGATCATAACTCCGCCCCCTTGTGATGTAATGGTTACATTACCCTCCCATTCAATACAAGTCTATCGTTAGAATTCTGACTTATAGACTGCATTCTGTGTTGCCAGCCCCAAAGTGAGACACTAGTGCTGTAAAGTTACTGTGGGGTGGCACCCCAAAACACTATATTTATCAAAATAGCGCACCCAATCTTGGGTTGCCGGTACTGGCTTGCTGCCAATGTTAAGTCTATGGAGGCAATAGCAAGGTTGGTATTTTTTTGTGGAAAAGGTGGCAGCCCTAGCCCAGTCTTGTTTAGTAAAATATTAAATAAACTCCCAGAAGCAAAAGATTTATCTGAAATCAACAATGCAAAAAAAACAAAAAAACTTTTTGGTGTGAGTCCCTTTAATAGGAGATTGCTGAGGATTTAAAAGTGGTCTCAAGAGAAGTTAGGGCTAAACAAAATTGTCTCAAGTCACTGTAAGACTTTAATGTAGCAAAACCTGTTTAACTTTATAGATTTATAGACTATTTATAATTGGAAGTTTAAAAGAACAACAGCGTTAGTGATTAAAGAATATATTTCTAAAACAATTTCAAACTGAGTTTAAGAATCAATAAAGAAAAAACAGTATTTATTTTCAAATGACTGTTGGATGAAACAAACGGCGATGTGGTCAGCAGTCTGTTGTTCTCTTTTCACTGTGCCATTTTTGCCCATACATCCCTCTACACTAACCAGTTTGTCCATAGATCTCTTTCTACGGGCCAGTTTGCCCTCAAACACCCTTTCCACATACCAGTTTCCTACACACCCATTTCTTCAGCACCAGTTTGCCCACACACCCCTCTCCACAGCACCAGTTTGCCCACACACTCCTTTTCCCAGCACCCACCTGCCCCCACAGTACTTATCTGTCATAGCTCTACAGCCCTCCCCTTTCCCTGCCCACACTGTGTGCTGCCTAGGATTGCAAGTCACTGCTGATTATCATCACTGCTGATTACCACTGCTCTTGTAATGCTGTTAGCTGTCTTTCTACAGCTAGCAGCAATACAGGCAGACAGTCAACTGAGGTCACCTGGGCCCCCTGTAGTAGTTGAGATCATACCCTTGAGAAAGGCTCTGGGGTTGAAATGTCAGGTGATGTCATGAAAGCCTTCCCTCTAGTCACGTATTTGTATAAGGCTTGTACTTTTTGGCTTTGTATTCTATGGCATCGCTGTAATAAAAGTGATTCTTTGCAGGTGCCGCTTTATTTTTATTATTCCTTAGAGTAGCAGCACTGATTGCAGGTTTTCAGTTTTACCTCACACACAACCTGATTCACCCGTTAGTGTCACCCATTCACCATCACCATCAGCACATTACATACATTACAATAACTGCAGTCTAACAAAAGACCTAGATAAGTAAAGGTTTAGTAAGGCTTACATTATCAAAATGTATATGCATTTATCTGGTCCAGTTTTTGTAAACTTTAAGGGACCCTATCACCTAAATATTGTTTTTAGTGTGAATGTAGAGATTAAAAAATAATAGCAGAATTGCAAGCAAATATATAAATTAGGAGAAACACGTTTTAAATGTATCTGTGTGTGTCTCCTGTTTACATACATATTACACCTGAAAAGCAAGTGTGAAATTAGTCCGAAAGTGAACTTTATCCTAAGCGTTCCAAAATGAATTTGCTAATCTTATATCCGGCAGCAGAGTTCTTTAAATGTTAAAGATGGCACATGCTAAAATCAAATTGAACTGAAACACTTTGTCAGTGTAGTAGCTGTAGAAGCTGTTACTGAATACTTGCTACACATGAGGCTCTTTGAATTTATTTTTTATTCAAGTGTAATTCAGAAGCTCTTGACTGGTTTCGGTATCAGTCCACAATTGTCAAGGTCTGATCTCACACTTGCTTGTCAGGTGTAATGTGTATATATAATTGATTACACTGAGTCTGATGGAATGGCTGTATAGGTTTATAAATATATATACTAAGTGAACTTATTATACTATTACAAGTGCATTTTGTGGATAGGTGTAGGTCTCCTGTTTATGACTTCACCTGTGGCTTGGTATGCAAGTGACCTGCTTTTCAATAGACATGTGTAATTTACATATCAAGCCACAGGTAAACAGGCGACACCACAGAAACCTATAAGGGTCTGATTTGAGTTGGACACTTTAACTAATTTCACAAATCTCCAAAATGCAGCTCAATATCCCTGAAATCGGGTAAAATCGGCTGTTCGGAAACTAAAGCATCGTAGGCATTTGGATTGGGACATTTTCATCATGATAACCATAGATTTTCAGCACCAATATAATTTTGATATCAATATCATTACAATATTTGCTGATATTTGGACATATATGGAACTATGGTCATGTGTAAAAAAAACCCGGAGACATTGGTGTTGCATGTCCAGCACCAAGTACCACCATGTTAAAGGTTTGTACACATTTTCATGAATTGTGGTGGCCAGCAAGCACTTATGTGCCAGTAAGGTGATTTTGTGCCACTGTGGGGCAGTGAAGGTGGTAGCACAGTCTTGTTCCCACCGCCATACAAATATGGTTTGACAAGAGCTGTTGATTTAGTCAGTATCCTATATATAGAGGAGACTAATCTAATGGGAGGGTCTGATGTTATCCATAAAAGTTCAAATGGTGTGGCTGTAAAGGGTATCAGATTTGTTTTAGTTAGGGTTAATGTCATGTGCCAATCGTTGGTATATTTATGGTTGTCTCAGGTAAGGGGCCTCTGGGTTGATTAGTTCGCTCAGTGGTCTTAGCTTTTGGTCTGTAACTATGTGTCCTAAGTCAGGGAATGGAATATGTGTTTTAAAGAACACTGTGAAGTACATATGATCCATTCTAGGGGGAAATTCATTATTAAAGATTAAGGATTGTAATAGTGAAGGTCGATTAGTCAGGTCACTTGAGAGTGAATTAGATTTCCAAATATTAACCACTGGGGTGACTGTCGGGTGAGTAGGATAAAAAAAAAAAATTCTGTATTCCTATAGATCGATTAAGCTATTGGGATCGGGGCTGTCAGACCTCTCTGTTTTTCAGGGTTCTACCCTGATCTCCTGACTCATGCATTTAACAGTACTAATTTTTGTGCTTATATACCTCCTTACTTCCCAAGAAGCCTCCTTTCCTTTGTTTTCATTTATTACTTCCCCTCTGTTGGTGTCAGATGGCTCGTTAACTTTCGCAAAACTCCCCTGTTAAATACCTGCAGTTTATCGCAAACAGTGCTTTTGCATTAAAGTTGGATGCCTGACTTCTGAGAGCTACTTCTGATCCTCTGCTAAAGCCTTTCTACCCTGTCCAGGAACTGGCAGACTGAACCTGGAAGGCTTAACCAGTCAGGTGATGTTTTTCAGCATCTCCTGAGACCCTTTGGTTACAGCAATATTACTTAAGCTAAGTTGCTCCCTTAAAGGGCCCACTCTGCTTTAGTCACCCTCTCTAGGGTGTTCCTGCTTCAATCAGGGCCGTCTTTAATAGTGATTGGACCCTGGGCAAGCATTTGCTTGGGCCCCCTGGACCCTGCCCCCTCCCCTGCATGCAATCCCGCCATCCATCGCAATGTTACCCCCCCCCCCCCCCCCACACACACATATGCCATAATTGTTGTGCCATTCAGATGCCAGTAATATTGTAACTTTCGGATGCCAGTAATATTGTGCCAGTCAGAGCCCAGTAATATTGTGCCAGTCAGAGCCTAGTAATATTGTGCCAGTCAGATGCCTGCAATATTGTGCCAGTCAGATGCCTGCAATATTGTGCCAGTCAGAGCCCAGTAATAATGTGCCAGTCAGATACCAGTAATATTGTGCCAGTCAGATACCAATAATATTGTGCCAGTCAGATACCAATAATATTGTGCCAGTCAGATACCAGGAATATTGTGCCTGTCAGAGCCCAGGAATATTGTGCCTGTCAGAGCCCAGGAATATGGTGCCTGTCAGATGCCTGTAATATTATGCCAGTCAGATGCCTGTAATAGTGTGCAGTCAGAGGCCAGGAATATTGTGCCAGTCAGATGCCTGTAATATTGTGCCAGTCAGATGCCTGTAATATTGTGCCAGTCAGATGCTTGTAATAGTGTGCCAGTCAGAGCCCAGGAATATTGTGCCTGTCAGAGCCCAGGAATATGGTGCCTGTCAGATGCCTGTAATATTATGCCAGTCAGATGCCTGTAATTGTGTGCAGTCAGAGGCCAGTAATATTGTGCCAGCCAGATGCCCAGTAATATTGTACCAGCCTGATGCCCAGTAATATTGTGCCAGCCAGATGCCCAGTAATATAGTGCCAGCCAGATGCCTGTAATATAATGCCAGTCAGATGCCTGTAATATTATGCCAGTCAGATGCCTGTAATAGTGTGCAGTCAGAGGCCAGGAATATTGTGCCAGTCAGATGCCTGTAATATTGTGCCAGTCAGATGCCTGTAATATTATGCCAGTCAGATGCCTGTAATATTGTGCCAGCCAGAGCCCAGTATTATTGTGCCAGCCAGAGCCCAGTATTATTGTGCCAGTCAGAGCCCAGTAATATTGTGCCAGCCAGAGCCCAGTAATATTGTGCCAGTCAGATGCCCAGTAATATAGTGCCAATCAGATGCCAAGTAATATAGTGCCAATCAGATACCCAGTAATATAGTGCCAATCAGATGCCCAGTAATATAGTGCCAATCAGATGCCAAGTAATATAGTGCCAATCAGATACCCAGTAATATAGTGCCCATCAGATGCCCAGTAATATAGTGCCAATCAGATGCCCAGTAATATAGTGCCAGTCAGATGCCAAGTAATATAGTGCCAGTCAGATACCCAGTAATATAGTGCCAATCAGATGCCCAGTAATATAGTGCCAATCAGATGCCCAGTAATATAGTGCCAATCAGATGCTAAGTAATATAGTGCCAATCAGATGCCCAGTAATATTGTGCCAATCAGATGCCAAGTAATATAGTGCCAGTCAGATACCCAGTAATATAGTGCCAATCAGATGCCAAGTAATATAGTGCCAATCAGATGCCCAGTAATATAGTGCCAGTCAGATGCCAAGTAATATAGTGCCAATCAGATACCCAGTAATATAGTGCCAATCAGATACCCAGTAATATAGTGCCAATCAGATGCCAAGTAATATAGTGCCAATCAGATGCCCAGTAATTTAGTGCCAATCAGATGCCAAGTAATATAGTGCCAGTCAGATACCCAGTAATATAGTGCCAATCAGATACCCAGTAATATAGTGCCAATCAGATGCCCAGTAATATAGTGCCAATCAGATGCCAAGTAATATAGTGCCAATCAGATGCCCAGTAATATAGTGCCAGTCAGATGCCCAGTAATATAGTGCCAGTCAGATACCCAGTAATATAGTGCCAATCAGATACCCAGTAATATAGTGCCAATCAGATGCCCAGTAATATAGTGCCAATCAGATGCCAAGTAATATAGTGCCAATCAGATACCCAGTAATATAGTGCCAATCAGATGCCAAGTAATATAGTGCCAGTCAGATACCCAGTAATATAGTGCCAATCAGATACCCAGTAATATAGTGCCAATCAGATGCCCAGTAATATAGTGCCAATCAGATACCCAGTAATATAGTGCCAATCAGATGCCCAGTAATATAGTGCCAGTCAGATACCAGGAATATTGTGCCAGCCAGCCCCCCCCCGTACTTACATGAAGCTGCTCCGTGTCCCCCGCCAGATGTCTCCTCCATGCAGTCTTCCCTCTTGCACGGAGGAGGGAAACAGAAACCGGATGTGACGCGACGTCACATCAGGCGTCAGTTTTTTTTATTTTTTTCGGCCGTCGCATCCATCGGATGCGGCTTGCCGGAAAAAAACGTTCACAAGCGCAATGCGCTGTGAACGTGGCAGCAGGGGCTGGGGGCCCACGGGACAGCTGCCTTGGGGCCCCCCAGGAGTAAATGGGCCCAGGGCAGCTGCCCCGTTTGCCCCGCGTTAAAGACGGCCCTGGCTTCAATCACCCTCTCTAGGATGTTCCTGCTTCAGTCCCCCTCCCTAGTGTGTTCCTACTTTAGTCACCTTCTCTTGTTTGTTCTTGCTTAGTTAACCTTCTCAGGCCTCACCCTTGTTTAACTCTCTACCCCTACCTCTGTCTACAGTCCCTGCTATAGCTCTTTGTTTATACTGCAGTTCCTACTCAAACCCTTTCCTATTCTGTAGTTCCTTGCTAAAGTCCAATTTTGTCTCTACTTCAGTCCTTATTCCAATCCTTTTCACTTTGTTTATATTTCTGTTCTCACCCTGCACAATGAATAACAACATGTTCTAGTGATAACCATCATTTTTGTGTGGGCCGTGTCTATTCAACAATATGGTATAGGTGTACTGCTTTATAGTATCGCTCTAGGTCTGGGAGTCTCAAACCTGCCAGTGCCTTATGGCATGTTATGAAGCCAGTCGGGACGTTTACCATGCCAAATGAATTTGGGTATGGGTGACTGGATTTCAGCAAGCTCATAATGTTTTCATCACAAGATGTTTCATGTTGTTGTTTGCAGTTTTCTTCATTTTAGTTCGCAACTCCTTTTGTTTTATGTTACGTTACTGTATGCATTGTATTAATTTTTCCCTAGAATTCTCTTTGTAAATTGTGTTTGCTCTATTTCCTCTTTTCTATTTTCCTTTCTATTTCTCTGAGCCACTGTTCTTATTATAATCCCTGTATTTTGTACCCTTCTTTGTCCTGAAAAATAACAATAAAAGGTCAAGATGACCAGTTAAAAAAAACAGTCAAACGCAAAAAAGAATGAATTTTCAAAAGATCACTTCTTGTGTATAAATATACAGTCATATGACACAACTGTTTTTGGAATGTTTTCAGTTCAAGATATAGACTGTTTTTATACTTCTAAGGTTTTTGTGTTCAGCTGTAATTTTCTTTTTTTTCATTTACAGTACCCACAAAAATTGTATTGTTTTTCGGGATAGGACGGCTTTCTTTATATACCATTATTTTGATCATATCATTTTTCTACGAAAATAAAAAAATTTACATGAAAATTATTTTATACATCTACAAATGATAACAAAAAACCCTGCTAAATAGATTGTAATATTTGTCCTGAGTTTAGAAATAGTCAACTCAAAGTATCTTTTTTTCTAAACTTTTTCTCATATTTGACCCCAACTCTAGCACTAACCGCAATCTAACTCTAACCTAATTGCTAACCCTAACCATGGTTGCTAGTGCTAATCTTAGTTGCTAACCGTAATCATAGATCTTTTTTTTCTCAGTGTAATGTTGCTGTCTAACCTCAGGACCCACATTTGTCATTGATCATTAAATCATGACCCAAATAATTTAATTTCCAAAACATAATCTATTCCACAAATCAATTTGTACAGTAATTTACAATGCATATACACAACTGTTCAAAAAAACAGGCCTTCTTCACAAAATTAATAGTGCCATAATCGCACAGCTAGAGTTGCCACCTGGCCAGTATTTTACCGGCAGGCCGGTAAAAAATTGGCATCAGGCCAATGTTAAGTCTATGGAGACATTACTAAGGCCGGTATTTTTTTGAAGAAAAGGTGGCAACCCTACGCACAGCAAGTGAAAATTATATTATTTTATGAGACTAATTAGAACTAATGGAAAAGTTGGGCATGTGTCAGGGACCCTTACTATGCAGTGATTGGCAGAGGGAGGATACTGAGTTCTGAGGGGAGAGGTTTTGGTGCCTGACTCCATATTTAAACCCTGCTCACCTGCCATTCTGTGCTTGTTTATTCCCAAGCTAGGTTCTCTCCTTGTGAAGTTCCTGTTCCCACTCATTGCTATTTAGTATTGTGTTTTGATCCACTGTCTATTGACCCTCTGGCTTCCCTCTTGGATACTGCTGATCTCTCATCTCCTGACACCGGCTTCCTAAACGCGTTTTTGATACTCATCTGCCTGACTCCACCCTCTGGACTGCCTTTGACCTTGCCTTTGCCCAACCCATTTGTACTTTTGCCTTTGGTCCTTCCTACTGCTGGAGCTCCCCTGCGCTACACTCCTGACTCCCTGCCTCACAGGATACTTTTTGTCTCAAAGTCTGGGATGATTCTAAACAAAGCAACTCTTGAATATTTTCACTAAAAATTTTCACTAAAATTTTTGAAAACAAGTGAAACTCGAGTTTGACTTAGAAGAAACCCAGGTTTCAATGTTCCCCATTCAAAGGACCGTATTTGCTCGAATATAAGACGACCCTGATTGTAAGATGACCCCCTGTCAGGTCCCGCCGCGCAGCACCTCTCCGGAGTACCCAGCCCTCGCTGGATGTCACGGAGTAGCAGGGGACCTGTGCTCTGTATCGGCAGCTTCTCCTCAAGCGCGCGTCACCAACGACGGTGCACGCGCCCCTCCTCTCTGCAGCATCATCCAAGCCGGCACGCGCGTCATGACGTCACCAGGCGCGAAGTTTAAAAGGAATCACCAAGCTGAATACTGTGCTTGGTGATTCTTGCTCATGTACTGCCTATATTGCGTACCTGCCTTTCTGTCTCCCCGTTATCGACCCGGATTGTCTATTGGTGTTCCCTGCTTTCTCCTACCCGACCCTGGATTGTATTACTGGACTTCCTGCCTGCCTATACCCTTGACCTGGATTGTATTACTGGACTACCTGCCTGCCTATACCCTTGACCCGGATTGTTTAACCGATTACCTGCCTGCCTATGCCCCTGACCTCGGATTATTAACTACTCTTGCTGTTGTATGCTGTGTATTAACCACCTCCTTGCTGAATTGCTGCAGTACTTGTGGATTACTAAACTGCTCCTCACTGCTGTATATTATCGTCCCTGTGGGTGTTAAACGTCTATTGGACTATTCCGTGCCATACTGTTCCAGGAGTTTCGACATCCTGGTGAGTACCTTACACTCTATACATATATTGCTGTACCCGTATCCTGACCTCCAATACCAAACCTTACATAATCACCAAGCCAAAAATGGAGGCCACGGGTTTAACAGACGCCATCTCAGCCTTGACACAGCAATTAGCTGCCCTGAATCAGACTGTACAAGACCTCCAGTCGGGTCAGAATCAATTACAACAACAATTACCGCAAATCCAAGCCAGCCATACCAGTCATCCAGAACCAATCATGGCACCCCCAGTACCTTCTCAATTTCCCATGGAAGGAGCCACTGCACTGGAACCCCAGGTTGTGCTACCTGAAAAATTTTCTGGGAATCGATCTAAATATCGGACTTTTGTCACCTCCTGTCAAATTTTATTTAATCTACGACCCAGGACTTATGCTTCTGACTACGTTAAGGTTCATACGGTGATATCTTTATTAACTGAGGAGCCACAGCTCTGGGCTCATCATTTATTACACGTGAACAGTCCATTACTTGAATCATGGGGTTCTTTTAAACAGGCCTTGGACTCCCTCTATGAAGATCCTTTTAGAGTTTCATCAGCTACTACCACTATACGAACCCTTCGTCAAGGTCGACGACTTGTGGAAGAGTATATAACCGAATTCAGAAGAATTGCTTTAGAAACAACCTGGAATGAATCTGCATTATTAGATCAATTCCGTTTGGGGCTTTCGGATGCCTTAAAGGATGAACTAGCACGTGTCGGAATACCCACCTCTCTGGATGCCTTAACCAGGCAAGTAACTCAGATAGACAGAAGACTGAGAGAAAGAAGAGCAGAGAGGCATTCCTCTTTACCTACCTCTAGTTCTCCACATTTCTTCCCCACTGAGCCGTCTCAATCTTCTTCTACTACGGAGGAACCCATGCAAATAGGGTTGACGAGAGGCCCCTTATCTCCAGAAGAAAAGGCAAGACGTAGGGCCCAGAATTTGTGTCTGTATTGTGGCAGAGCAGGCCATATGTATAAGGAGTGCCGAGCCAGACGACGCCTACCACAGGGTAAGTCCATACAAATAGACCAGAAATGCCCTGCTGTACGTACACCCCATTTATCCATCTCTCTCTCCCTACAGTGGACTAACAACCCTATCATGGTATCAGCAATGATTGACTCTGGGGCCAGCGGTTGCTTCATTGATGGTGAACTAGCCAAGACCCTGTCCCTTCCTCTCGGGCTAAAACCCCAACCATTGCAGATACAATTAGTGGATGGTAGTCCCTTGAAAACAGGACCTATCACTCACGAAACCGTTCCCCTCATCGTTACCATCGGGGACAATTATAAAGAATGGCTCCAATTTGACGTGGTACCCACACCTATTTTTCCAGTCATCCTGGGACTCCCTTGGCTTCGATCTCATAATCCTGTCATAAACTGGGAGACTGGAACCTTCGTCTTTTCTTCCACGTATTGTACCACCAGATGCCTCACTGAAGCTACGTTATGTATTACCCAAGATAATCAGACACCTTCTGGACTACCGACAAGTTATCTACAGTTCTGTGATGTTTTTGAAAAGAAAAAGGCTGACATTCTACCACCTCATCGGAGTTATGATTGCCCGATCGAGTTACTTCCCGGCGCCTCCATACCGTTTGGAAGAATTTATCCTTTGGCAGAACCAGAACTCTTATCACTCAAGGCTTATATTGATGAGAATTTGGCAAAAGGTTTTATCAGACCTTCGTCCTCCCCAGCCGGAGCAGGTATATTCTTTGTCAAAAAGAAAGATGGTGGACTGAGGCCTTGCATTGATTACCGGGAACTGAATAAGATAACTACGAAGAACAGATATCCCCTTCCTCTCATATCCGAATTGATGGATCATTTACGTACTGCACAAATATTCACTAAAATCGATCTTAGGGGAGCATATAATCTTGTAAGAATCCGCAAAGGGGACGAATGGAAAACCGCCTTCAGATCTCGCTACGGTCACTTCGAGTATCAAGTCATGCCCTTCGGCCTTTGTAACGCACCCGCCACCTTTCAGCACTTCATTAATGATATATTTCATGACATTTTGGATCAATTTGTGATTGTCTATCTGGACGACATTCTCATCTACTCCTCGTCCCTA
This sequence comes from Pelodytes ibericus, assembly GCA_036172795.1. Classification (NCBI taxonomy): domain Eukaryota; kingdom Metazoa; phylum Chordata; class Amphibia; order Anura; family Pelodytidae; genus Pelodytes; species Pelodytes ibericus. The sequence goes on from CM069862.1 coordinate 68,000,449, forward strand.
CCCCAGCATCGCCAACATGTCCAGACTGTATTATCACGTCTCCGTCAACACAAACTGTACGCTAAGTTGGAAAAATGTATTTTCGAAACTACAACTGTAGAATTTCTGGGCTTTATCCTATCCCCCAATAATATCCGAATGGATCCAAAGAAGGTGGATGCTATTCTCCAATGGCCCATACCCGCTGACAGGAGAGCCGTCCAGAGATTTGTGGGATTTGCAAATTTCTATAGGAAATTCGTCCGGAATTTCTCCAAACTTGTACAACCTATCACCATCCTCACTTCAAAAAATAGCAGGTTTAAATGGACAGTGGCTGCCCAAGACGCCTTCGACACCCTAAAATCGAAATTTACCACGGCTCCCATCCTGGCTCTTCCTGACCCTTCTACCGCCTACACCTTGGAAGTAGATGCTTCCGAAACTGCTGTTGGGGCAGTACTATCGCAACGGCAGAACTATGACGGCCGTCTACATCCAGTTGCCTTTTTCTCTAGAACACTATCCAGTGCTGAACGTAATTACGATGTGGGAGAACGAGAATTATTAGCGATAAAACTCGCATTGGAGGAATGGCGTCATCTACTGGAGGGAGCGGCATACCCTATCACGGTTTACACCGACCATAAGAACTTAGAATATCTGAAAACGGCTAAACGTCTCCAACCTCGTCAAGCCCGATGGGCCTTATTCTTTGTTCGATTCCAACTACACATTACCTTTCGGCCTGGTTCACGCAATGGGAAGGCAGATGCACTATCAAGAATGACGGAACAAGAAGATGCAGTACCGTCAAGCAACCACACTATCTTACAACCTAACCATTTTTTGGCAATGACTCAATCCATCTGGGACACTCTACGAACCCATTCTTCTACTTTGACATCGCCTCCACTACCTCTGTTACAACAGAGACAAGGACTATACTACTACAATGATAAAATATTCGTCCCGTCTGAAGTTCGTCCTCTCATTCTCAAGACATTCCACGATACCCCGACAGCAGGGCATGGAGGAATCCGTCAGACCAAGGACCTTATCCTGCGCACCTTTTGGTGGCCATCCCTGATGAAAGATGTGATGAATTACGTCAACTCCTGTCCCATCTGCGCACGTTCCAAGGAGACCCATATCCATCCTGCCGGCCTCCTGCAGCCTCTCCCCATTCCTTCCAGACCCTGGACTGATGTTTCCATGGATTTTATCACCGATCTCCCACCATCACAACGTTATACCACCCTTATGGTTGTTGTTGATCGATTCACGAAGACCGCTCATTTTATCCCTTCTATCAAACTTCCTTCCACTACTGAGACAGCAGAACTTTTTATTCGTGAAATCTTCAGACTCCATGGACTCCCTGAGAACATTGTTTCTGACCGAGGGTCGCAATTTACCTCTCGTTTCTGGAAGGCCTTTTGCAAAGGGTTGCATATCCATCGTTCTCTTTCCACCGCATTCCACCCACAGAGCAATGGACAAACAGAGAGAACAAATCAAACAGCTGAGCAATACTTACGGTGCTTCTCTACTCACTTACAAGACAATTGGGCCTCCTATCTACCATTAGCTGAATTCGCATACAACAACCATATCCATTGCTCCCTGAAAATGTCCCCGTTTTTTGCCAGTTACGGGTTCCATCCCTCCATGCTTCCTGGTTCTCCTATGACTGGTCTCGTTCCTTCTGCGGATGTTCATGTGCGTAACCTTGTCAGTACCTACTCCATGATTCGTACCACCTTACGTCGTGCTCAACTACAGTACAAGTTCTTTGCAGATCATCACCGTTCCCCGGCTCCTTCCTATCATGTAGGTGATAAAGTGTGGCTCTCTACTAAATATCTGAAATTGTCCTGTTCTACCCGCAAATTGGGCCCTAGGTTCATTGGTCCTTTCTCTATTCTGGAACTCATCGAGCCTCTGGCTGTGAAATTGCAACTTCCCTCCTCCATGCGAATCCACCCTGTCTTTCATTCCTCGCTTCTCAAACCCTGGTTACCCAACCCTTATGTGTTCGTCCTCCTGCTCCGATTCTTGTTGATGGAATCGAGGAATATGAAGTAGAAGAGATTCTGAATTCTAGACTCCATAGGGGTCAATTGCAATACTTGGTGCATTGGAAAGGATACGATTCTGCTGATCGCTCATGGGAACCAGCCAAAGAAGTCCATGCGAGTGATTTGGTTCGTGCCTTTCATGCCTTGCACCCATCCAGACCTTGTCCTTCACGGGCCCGGAGGTCCCGCCTTGGGAGGGGGATCTGTCAGGTCCCGCCGCGCAGCGCCTCTCCGGAGTACCCAGCCCTCGCTGGATGTCACGGAGTAGCAGGGGACCTGTGCTCTGTATCGGCAGCTTCTCCTCAAGCGCGCGTCACCAACGACGGTGCACGCGCCCCTCCTCTCTGCAGCATCATCCAAGCCGGCACGCGCTTCATGACGTCACCAGGCGCGAAGTTTAAAAGGAATCACCAAGCTGAATACTGTGCTTGGTGATTCTTGCTCATGTACTGCCTATATTGCGTACCTGCCTTTCTGTCTCCCCGTTATCGACCCGGATTGTCTATTGGTGTTCCCTGCTTTCTCCTACCCGACCCTGGATTGTATTACTGGACTTCCTGCCTGCCTATACCCTTGACCTGGATTGTATTACTGGACTACCTGCCTGCCTATACCCTTGACCCGGATTGTTTAACCGATTACCTGCCTGCCTATGCCCCTGACCTCGGATTATTAACTACTCTTGCTGTTGTATGCTGTGTATTAACCACCTCCTTGCTGAATTGCTGCAGTACTTGTGGATTACTAAACTGCTCCTCACTGCTGTATATTATCGTCCCTGTGGGTGTTAAACGTCTATTGGACTATTCCGTGCCATACTGTTCCAGGAGTTTCGACATCCTGGTGAGTACCTTACACTCTATACATATATTGCTGTACCCGTATCCTGACCTCCTATACCAAACCTTACACCCCCCAAACTTTGGATATTTATTTAGGAAAAAAATAAGACTACCCAACAAGAAAAAAGTTTTAATTGTAACTATTAATTCACATAGAAACTTAGCCAATGCATCCCCCCACACAGCCATCATACCATGCAGCAACACTATGACCGAATCCTGGGCCTGAAGATTATTTATGTATTTAGAAAGTGTTTTACCAGGAAGAATGCATTGAGATTTCTCTCTTTTTCAAGTATGTCCTGGGGACCCAGTCCAGAATGGAGTTACACATTTTACACATTACACAGAGTTACACATTTAACAGTAGATTAAAAATAAATACATACATACATATATTTAAACAAGTTGGAAGGAGAACATACAGGGTAAATCATTATTAATACAAAAAAGAAACAACACGTACAGTATACAAAGGAGTTTTGGCAGAGAACGCACCTCGACCTGCTTCCTTTTTGAAGTGAGTGATCGCTAGTGAAGGGTTGGTGCAGGATCTGAGATTGCAGAATGTACAGGGAGTAAGAGTGAGCACACCGCTCAGGTGGGGGGGAGCGTTCCAGAGAAGTGGTTATGCACTAAGCAAGCTAGGTGGAGAGTGCACCTGGAAGCAAGCGTCAGCCACTTTAACTCTTTTAAAATTTTACAGTGATAAGTGTTATAATCGCACTGTAGTGCAAAACGACACAATGTATTGTACAGAGTGTTGAGTTTACAGAGATGGGTCTGCGGGGCAGAATCATACACAACATCTCCATAGTCTAAGATCGGCATTAACATTTGCTGCACAATACGTTTCCTTACTGTGGAATCTAGGTTTGATTTGTTTCTCTATAGAAAGCCAATCCTAGGATATAGCTTTGACACAAGCTTATCAATATGGAGACCAAAAAAAGGTTTGGGTCTAGCCACATGCCAAGATACTTATATGAATTTACCTGGGTCAGGTTACAACTGGATTTGATCTTGATGTTTATGTGAGGATTGTTTAATTTAAGTACTTTAGCATTTGTCCCAGACAACATGGACACCGTTTTTTTGTTGAGGAATAATTTGTTGCTAGCTATTGAATTTTGAACTTTAGAAAACTGACCCTGTAGCATGGATTCCACTTGCGATAGTTGAGTACCGCGCGTATAAATGACCGTATCATAAGCATACATATGCACATGAGCCAGGTCATACACCGAGGGTAGATCATTTATAAATAGTGAGAAAAACAGTGTCCCAAGAACGGATCCTTGAGGCACTCCACACTTGATTGGCAACGGGAGGGAGGCAGTATCAGCAATGGACACATATTGAGTTCTATCAGACAAGTATGAACGAAACCAGCAGAGCGACTTCTCATTTATCCGGGACAATTTAGCCTGTTTAGCAGAAGATCATGATCAGCAGTATCAAAGATGCCCGCAGACCTGGGAACATTCCAATGTAGAATACCCTTGGATGCCGTATAGGTGAAACAATTGTTGGTCAAATTTTCTATTTCTATTTGAGGGTCCACTATTGCGGCTAAAAATCAAATAAAGGATCCAGCACTCAGTCAATTGCAGTGAAGAGTTTTATTCAAAACATAGGCAACGTTTCAACCCTGGTGGGGTTTTTTCAAGGCTTGAAAAAAAACCACCAGGGTTGAAACGTTGCCTATGTTTTGAATAAAACTCTCCACTGCAATTGACTGAGTGCTGGATCCTTTATTTGATTTTTATGCACTGTTGGCTTGGGTGGCGCCCCAGGAACTCGGCACCTCCACACACCTTGAGTGCAGATACGGATCTATCTTTATTCACTATTGCGGCTAAACCATGCTGGTAAACAAAGATAGCAAGCATGAGTGGTCACAGCACCTTGAAGTATATTAAAGAGCTGCATGTTACTAGCGAATAGCGATGGGTGAGCACTGTACGAGTGGGCACAGGTAGGCATCTGATGTTTAACATAATTCATGTGAGCAGGATATCTGGCAGTGAATGTTTCCACTGTAATATACTGACTGTCTGGGTAGGTGTGAACTTAGACAGGAGGTCATTTTCAAGTACCTGTTGGCTAATGAGGGTAAACCCCTGAAGATATTTGTTTTCCATATTCACATTCAGGATACATTTATTAACGGAGGATCAAGTGGGGGAGATCGTATTGTTTTGGAGCTTTTCAAATTCATCTTTATATCATCATATTTGTTGCTAAACCATTAGGCTTTGGTACTGTAGGAGGAGTTATTATTGGGCTTTAGGCAGAAGTGGGAGTTTTTTTTTGTGTAGAAATATTCCAATATTCTACCTTAAAATCTAAAAGTGCTTCTGATATGCTTCTCAGATGTCAAATGCGTTGTCTGTTTTGTTTTGCTCACCTTAATATTTTCTTTTTATTGGCCAGTCTGAGCTATGGCTTTTTCTTCTTCGCAGCTGTGCCTTGATGGTCGGAATACTGGAGTCGCCTCTTTATTGTTGTACCGACAAATGTTGTTGCTCCAGATACTCAACTAGTCTAAATAAGGCAAGACGGCCATGTTCTTTAATCAGCCCAACAGGTTTCAGCTGTGCTAACATACTTGCAAAAGGATTTTCAAATGATCAATTAACCTGTTATAATGATACAGTTGTATAAACTAACACAACTTGCCATTGGAACACAGGAGTGATGGTTGCTGATAATGGGCCTCTGAAGTCCTATGTAGATATTCCACTAAAAAACAGCCATTTCCAATCTGTGGAATGTATTTGAAAATAGCACAGGCATCAAGAGGATGTACAAGGGTCTGTTCCCAATATCTCAAGTACTTGGCCACATGCAATAACAACATCGCCTGGTAAAGACAGGGATTTAGAAGGTGTTGTACACAATCACTTTGTGCTAAGCTCATGAAATTCAATATAAGTTTGTAATACTCTGTATATATACGGTATTTACGCAAATCTAATGCTCACTTCAAAATTGGACACATTAAAGCCAAAAAATGTTTTGTTTTTTTTCCCGGCAAATGTAATGCGCATTTTACAATAAGCATTTTTTTTATAACAGTTTATGTTACCAACTTACGGCAGTTTTTTTATAAATGACCCTGCTATACAACATGATGGAATTTCGATTTTAGTGTTACAAGCTAAGCAAAAATTCCACAACAAGAGCTTAACTCAAATGACCAACTTACCTAGAAACTACAATATATGATGTAGGTAAGTTAAGTAATGGAGGGTAGTACACATGCATAGTGTGTCTTTATTGTGTTGTGCCTTCCTTTTAGCCAATTTTTTGGTTTTTGTTTAAGTTACAACATAAAACATATATGAATATAAAGCGCCATCGATACTCGCATTCACATTTTTGAGACAAGATTAGATTTGAGTAAATACAGTGTATATATATACACACAAATCCAAAAGAGAAAGAAATACACACACTCACGGGATTTGCCAAAGTAGAAAAAACTGTATTCTTTAGTTTCTCATCAGAGACATCAACTTTTTGGCTCCACCTGGTTCCTGTGTATCACTAGTGGGCAGGACTAGGTGGCTTGGGCTGAACATTTTAAAATTCATTAATATTTTAATAAAAGATTATGGGGTTTATGTAGTCCTGTTTGCCATGGCTCTGACCATGGTACTGAAAGTGATGATAGGACAAGGAAGGCCAAGTCCACTGGGTGCTGCAATGTAGTGTACTATATATTGTATATATTGTACTATGGGGACAATAATGAAAGGTGGCCAGAAGAACTTAAAAACAAGAAATTCAGTGTTTAAATTTTGTTTAATTAATTATGAAAATAGCTTACATTATCCAGTATTTACTAGCAAACCGTTTTTTTTGGGGGTTTGCCTTACATTTAGGCCTTTTCTTTTTTTTTACAAATTAAAATCCAAAGTTTGAGGGGTCCCATTATAATCAGGGTCAGTATTTCAATCATATATATGTTTTTGTTTTCATTATGTGGTGCCAGTCTTGCTATAAGTGTAAGTCTCCTACAAAATAGCAATATTTTAGACCACCAGGGAATAGGTGCTAGGAGTGGTAGATGCATTTATGGCCCAGACCACTTGTTCTGTAATTTGATGCTCCAAATTTCTGATTGCAGCCCTATTTACAAATTTCAACAACACAATTAGATTATGTGGTCTACGAGGCTTATACATGAAAAACATTCCAAAATAAATCTCAAAAATTGGTGAAAAGTTCTGCTTTTTGAGATCCTATATCATCAAATTTGGATCGTTCCTGACTTGTCTTCTGTATATGCTTTGCACTGTGCGTAGGCAGCAAACTATATATGTCTATAAGACATACCCAGGGTAAATGCAAAATAATGGTCAGTCAATGTTGGCAGGTATTGTGTTTGTGAGTTGTGTCTCCTTGTGTAAAAAAACAGAAATGAAGGTATAGCAGGAGAAATGTCCAGGTAAAGCAAAGACCTAGTTCGGGGGTGTCCAACATGCAGCCCATCAAGGTGTGGCCTGCATGAGCCACGCATCCAACTGCTGACTGTGCAGGTAGCAGTGTCTTCCCTACACTGACCGCTGCACACAACCCCTCCTCTAACATGCACTGGTTACACAGGTTTTATATAGCATGACGTAACTCTACCTACTTGTCACAGTGTAGATTATATCATCAAGTTCCCACCAACATTACCATGCATCCTTGCTATACAACAGATACATTAACAGCACAACATCTACATCAGGCAGGTGCATTACATGAAATATAGTAAGACCTTGTGCAGATGTGCTGCAGTCAGAGAGCTGTGTCTACACAATAAAACATACCGTATTTGCTCGATTATAAGACGAGGTTTTTTTCAGAAAAAAAAATCTGAAAAATCTTATAATCGAGGTCGTTTTATAATCTGACCTCAAATTGAGGTCAGACTATAAGACTGTGATCCAGGTCCCCAGCAGAGCTGCAGGGGACCTGGATCCCCCTCTCTAACAGCACTGCTGCCGCCCGGCACGACCGCCGGGGCTTCTGTGATGAAGCCGGGTACTTCCGCTTTCGTCACAGAAGTCCCGGCGATCGTGCCGGGCGGCAGCAGGGGAGTTTGCTCATCGCGCAGACCCGCTAGACACCAGGGAGAATCGGGCAGCTGGGGGATGTCTGCACGATACGTGCAGACATCCTCCATGCTGCCCGACACGGCAGTCTATTATGACGGACCAGCTGTATTAAATATTTCCAGCCTTTTTAAAAGCTTAAGGTGGACCCCAAATATATGTATATAACTAGTTGCATTTATAATTATACCAACTTTTTAATATTATATTCAACTATTTTTATATGTAATAAAAATGTTATTGAAAAATTGTGAATTTCTTATTTTTATCCCTTCCTCTGCACCCACATTGCAGCTAAAGAACTTACACAGCACCCACACGTTTTCGCATGCCACAGTGTCAATTTGCCCCCCAGAACATACCACAGTGTAACTTTGCCCCATTGAACTGCCCCTGCAGAACACGCCAGTGTCACTTTGCCTAATAGTACATGTTATTTTGCCCCACAGAACAGTCAATTTTCCCATTAATATGTCACTATTAGCCTGACCATTAATATGCCACTATAAGCCTGGCCATTAATATGCCACAGCCAGATTGCCTAGTAATATGCCAAAACCAGATTACCCAGTAATATGCCACAGTCTGATTGACCAGTAATATGCCAGTCTAATTGCCCAGCAATATGCTATAGTCTAATTGCCCAGTAATATGACACAGTCTAATTGCCCAATAATATGCCAGTCTAATTGCCCAAAAATATTTCACAGTGTAATTGCCCAGTAATATGCCAGTCTAATTTCCCAGTAATATGCCACAGTGTAATTGCCCAGTAATATGCCACCACCCTCCTCCCCCCTTACCCTGTAATCACCTGCTCCATGTCTCCTCCATGCATCGGTTTGTTTGTTCAGTCTATGTGAGCTGAGCTCACATCAGCCTGTGTTACCAAAGCAGGCTGATGTGAGCTCAGCTCTCATAGACTGAACTGCACAGGTCACGTGAAGTCGCGCGATGACGTCACGTGACCCACGATCGTGCTAAAACAGCTCAAATTGACGGGATTGTGCCGGGGATGAGAATTCCCCAGGACAATCTTGGTTTTCATGGCAACTATGCATTTGGTTAGCAAGAGATGTGTTTTCAATCCATCCATCCCAACTCTTCCCCTAGCTAATTCAGACGCCTTGGGTGCAGGTTAGGATGCCAAATGTCAGCGCTACTACGCAGGCACAATAACCAGTCTCCAGTCTCTGCACCAAGGTAGAGATTGAGGGACAGCAGGATTGCCTCCCAAAATCGAGACTGGCCTTCACAAAGCGGGACAGTTGGAAGGCATGTCAACGTGTCTCCTGTAAATCATCATCACCTTGTGGCACAATATGCAAATTATACAGATCATTTTTTTATTCACTGTAAAAACGTTTTAGTGACTTTAGTACCAGGGGACATTCACTAAATAAAATGTTTAGAAGAAAAAAAATGATCTCCTAATATTGTTTAGCAAGTTTGTGAGTGAACCATCTCAACTACTGCATTTTTAATTGTTTAAACAGAGCCTTTCTCACCTTTTGCATTCGTTAAGTCTTATGTCTCCAGTATGTTTAAGTTGTGTTTACCTGTTACCACACTTCGAAATATGATGGCATGTTATAAATAAATAATGACACCATATTGGCCCTATCAAATAACTGCTAAAGAGAAGAAGTCATGAAACAAGGAAGCAATTTTTGAGCATCGTAGCAAATATAGTCCACAGCACACAAAAATCTTGCTGAATAAAATTCCCTGGAGCCCGTCTACAGCAGGCACTGTGTTGTATGGAACCAGTTTACTAATAAAGTTGTTTTATAGGTAAAATGAAAAAAAAAAAATAAAAAACTATACTTCCGCGTTCTGCCTTTCACGCAGACGTACGAGCAAGTGTCGTCACGCGTTTGCAGCACCCGTCACTTCTGGTGTTTCCTCCTCCTGTCCGTGCGGCTTCCTGGCTGCTGCCCCGGATGGTGTATAGCGGTAGCGGTGCTGCTGCGGCTGCTGCTTTCCAGTCACCTGACGCAGCGGCCAGCGGCCTTCATACTGCTCCAGTTTCTTTGTCGGATTCCTCCAGCTCATTGCCCCGGACCTATCCTTCTCCGTCTTCAGCCGGCCTCTCCGCCCCGGTGTCCCGCCCGGAGGGGGCCCTACTGCTGCCGAAAATGGCGGCGGGGGCGGCGGCGGGCGGCTCCGAGTGGCTCGTGATGAGGGACGGCTGCTTAAGATGCGACGAGCAGGGAGTGAGCAGCTTATCCTATCACCCGGCTCTCAACGCTATCCTGGCCGTCACTAGCCGGGGGAGCATCAAAGTCATCGACGGCACGTCTGGGGCCATCCTACAGGCGTCAGCCTTACATGGTAAGTGATCTTTGTGCATATTCCTGCCTCCTCAGGAAGACAGATAAAGATGCATTATACTGAGCCGTCATGGTTTAGATGTAGTCCTGCAATAGGCATTTTTTCTCTAGGTGTCACTAGACAGAGGAGATATATGGCCAACCTAGCTGTTTATCAAAACTAAATACATTTGGAAAAGTACTCACAGCATTGGTAGACCTGTGATGGATACCCTTTGGCACTTCAGCTTCTGTGGACTACAGAATCGATGATACCTGACCTTCCACATTATGGGAATATTAGTTCACAGGAAATAGAAGAGTATGGAAGGTTGGCCATGACTGCTTTGCAGAGGTGGGGAGTTACTGATGACGTAAACCTGTCCACTTTACTGCCCCTTCCAATATCTACAAATATAATTTACAGTACATATGATTAATGTTGCCTGTATATAAATAGAAGTCCTTGGTTCTCAAATCACTGATGTAATCACTGTTTGCTATTTTCTATGGGGAATCTATGTTCTTCACATTGTATTTCCTTACAGCACTAAATTAAAACAATTTTACAGGGCTCAGTACAGCTGTCAATATTGTCAAACATATAGGTAGATTGTGTTCTACACTTATACACTCTTGTAGTGTGAAACATCAGTTGATTTTATTTAATCTTACCGTTGTGTACAGGGATGGAAGGTAAAAAAAAAAACAACTCTATTGTTGATCTTGAATCATATTTTTGCAATAACCTGAAGAGTAGAATTTATTGTTCTTTTTGCTGATCATATTCATGTATAGAGTACATACTGGTGTGTGTGTGTGTGTGTGTGTGTGTGTGTGTGTGTGTGTATATATATATATATATATATATATATATATATATATATATATATATATATTTTTTTTTTTTTTTTTTTTTTTTTGTGTGTAAATCCACAAGATTCTCAAGTGTTATCTTCTTAACATGATCTGTCCAGGTGCCCCTCTGTTCATCTGTCTGCAAGATGCACCAATAAGGGTATTAGCAAAGGCTTTCCTTCCAGGTTCACAGTGTGACAGAACCATGAATGGATGTATCCATCAATGACTGGACATGTCCTCTTGGACATATTTAAAGAAACCTATACAGCTTAGTTTCTCCTCTACATGAAATCTTATAAGCAAAACAAATATAATAATACAAATCACTCACAAAAATGATTAATGTGTTGGGAGCAGTAAATAAAAAGGCTATGCATGTTACATTATAGTTAATAATCAAAATTGTAAAATCCCTTCAAAGTAAAGTTCTTACAACAAAGCTTGTCACAGGCAAAAATAGCAACAATACTGTCAGGTAGTAATGTCAAATAATAAAGTAGCAAATAAGCCGTGATACTTAACTGCCAGATGGAAAGTCACACATGCTGCCCATATGACTGATTAGGAAACATAAATCCTCACAGAATGAAAAGGTCCTGTGCAGACCATGACTGTATGACAAAGCCATCAGTGTGATCCTAGCAGATCCAACCTGATGCAAATTTCTGTATCCTGGAGTATAGTAAGAATGGACCCAGATACGCTACTGATAGGAAATGGATAGAAAAATGTCTCCAAACCTTGTTATGAATACTCCACATGACACATGTATTGAAACACGCTAATATCACTTCTAAATAAGAAGAGAGCAATAAAAGGAAATAAAGGCAATATATAGAGATTGTTTAACACCATTTTATTCCTGCTCCTGGATTGTACAAATAGGATATTTGTGATTTCTTTCACACTAGATACTTTGTGAAATATTCAAAATTTATTTAAAATGCAGTGCCTAATATGTGACCTGCATGTTGCACTGGCACTAGATCACTGATTTCCACCTGTTTGCAAAGAATAGTAGCATGATAGGGTGTTTTTTTCTAATAACTTTTCTGGTGTATGTTGCTTTGCTATTATATTGAGCGCCCTATGCTATTGGTGTTTTACATTGTAAAATGAATTTGGAGAATGTGAGGTTGACACTAGTGTTAATTTTGACTGCAAATTTTGATTTAGTTTTAGTCCTAGTCTTTTGACTAAATCTCCAGCAGTGATGAAGGGAACATCTCTTAGAAGGCTGTTACTTAGTGTTAAGTTAACTTGCTAGGGAGATGGGAGGGGAAACACTTGACACTTTGTTATAGTTTTAGTTCTATTAACTTAATTTTTATTTAGTTATTGTTCAGTTTTAGTCACCGAAAACATTCAGTTGACGAACATGCATAGTCATGTAAAATTAACACTGGGTGACACTACTACTGGCAATTATTTTAGTGATTGTTATTTTATAATTTGATTTTTATTTTGACAAGTTATAATACATTTCCTGAAAACAGGTTAAGGTAATTGGACTTAAGATTTTCGTTTGTGCTCCAATGAAGCTGCTATTTATCCAGAATTTTGAATTGGTAAAAAAAAAAATATATATAAAATTTCCAATTGTAATTAAAATAGAAGGGAAAAAAAAAAAATCAGTGTCCTAAGTAGGAGAATAAACGGGCATTTACTTTTGATACTTCTTACCCTTTGACTGGCAGCTGCCATGTTTCCCTCTCTGATGTTACTGTATTTCATGTGCAATTTATTTGGGAAAGGTTGCTATACTCCAAGGTCTTTTTTTCCAGTGCCGAATTTACAAATATTAGTGTAATAAGAAAGTAGATAAACAGTGTTGATACCTTTTTACTTAGTATTTAATTATATGTTGCTTACAGGGCTATTTAAAGTTGACACGTTAAGAATATGTATTCCACTTTTTATTTTATTTTCCGATATTTATTTTCCAAATGTAGCCTGTAAAAGGGGATCTAATCAAAGGATTCCCACAGAAATACTACAGTGCCGCACCGGTGGCACCGCCCTAGTCAGTGGCACCCGCGGCGGGCTGCCCCCCCCCCCCCCCCCGCAGTACGCCACTGCTGTGCGGGCCACATTACAAGGTCCGGCGGGCCTTGTGTTTGCCACCCCTGAAATAGACTATAAAGGATCAGGGTGAGCAAAAAAACAACAACCAAACGTATGTGACACCCTGTGTTCACAAATTATACACAAAAATACGTATAGGGTAATCTCGTGGAGTTCTTCCACTTTTTTTTTCACTTTATCACACAAGCAATGTGAATACACCTCCACAAATGGCATAAAACAGCATAATCTGTTAGTTGTAAAGATGCCACACTTATGCTAGGTATTCCACTTACACCTATTAGAGCGTTAAATGCTCCTGGATTATACTGGTTGGAGAGGGGTGGGCCACATAGATCCAATTTGCCAACTATGTTAAATATATCACGGCTTCATTGTATGGAGATGTTTATTCTTATTTCAGTTTTGATAGCTGCCTGTTTTTTTTGTGTTTTAAGGTTAAACTTTAGGAGCCACACAGTGATTCAGGAGCCTTGGAAATGGTACTGTCATTGAGTGCTATACACGACACTGACACAATTGGGTGCTGCCTCCTTCTGGCCTGTAAAACCCAGGATACCATATTTTTATTAGCTGGTACATTGCACCAATAATGTGGCCTATTGTTTTGCTGGAGGCTGCTAGGCTATATGCAATACACAAGATGTATTGTTGAGCCACAACATATGTTAAATGGTATGCAATGTCACACTTTTGCATTAAGTTGTTAAACACCTGATTCTAAATTTTTTTCTATCTTTATAAAACAGAATGGTAAAAGTGACTCTTAGACTTATCCAAATTGTCTTTAGTTTTGTAACATTTATGGCCATTGACCAATATTTGCATATTTTTTGTACTTCATGTCTTTTGCCACATTAAATGTTTTGAATCTTCTTTTTTTTTAAATTTTTATTAATACATGTCGGTTCCATATATATATTAATTGCACTAATCCTATAATTTATTATACAGCATATGCAGTTTGGAGTCTGTTTTAATCTGCATTTGGTCCAAATTCATATTCTTATTGAGGGCGTGGTAATGGCTATTTTTGAAATTGGGTGTAGTCTGAACAAAATAGTGAAATTCGTCTCGCAAAGGAATAAATTGTTTTGTCATAGCAACTCTTAACCAAGATTACAAATATTTTTTTTGTAAATCTTTCTGATTTTCATGCTTTAAGAATTTTATCAACACCAATATCAAATATGGTGACCCCGACTTCTGAGATAGGTAGAAGTTTTAGGTTTGCTGAGTAAAAGAATATTAACCAAACAGTACTGGCTTGATAAAAGGTAAAGTAAAAATCTTATCTATGTAGAACTTTGTAAACATAGTAAACGTTCTTTTTCTCATTCATATTTTTCATATTTCAATATATTTAACTGTATATTGTGACATGACATCACTACCAAATCACTATTAGACCAAACAAGATTTAAATAACAATACCAGAACATACCTTACTATATAATATAACCGGAAACATTGATATGTTGCTGAAACACATGTATAATCATAGGACAGATGGTGCTCTTCATTCTGTTTTATATTATTACTGGACCTTTTGGCTCTAAACTGCATTATATTCGCAAACTGCCGGCCGAATCATTTTTGTGTGTGTGTATGTGTATATATATATATATATATATATATATATAATATAGTGTGTGTGTGTGTGTATATATTTATATCATTTCTTTTTTTACTTTTGTTTAGATATATATATTTTTTTTAGTTATTATGTATCTATATTTTAGGTCTCCTGATCTCCGATTTCATAAGAATAAAGTATTTTTAATATTTGTATTGGGGTAAAATATGATGTTTTAATAAGAGATTTCCTTGGTCTCTTGCATGGGCAAATTTTATCGATTTTTGTGTATGTATTTGGTGTTTTTTGCTGGTGCAGCATATCCCTTGTGGACATTCCGGAGACCGCTTGTGAGTTGGGCCCAAGACACGTGATGAATTTTTTTATTCGGCACTTTAGTACACCGGGTAGACGTATAATAGGCACACATCACGTTATTACAAACTGGAAGGTACTATTTCCCATAAAACAGGGCTTGACAAATTTAATTTGATTTTAGGAGCCAGAAATTTTTTTTAGGAGCCAGACAATCACGCAAACATAAACACAATTCATAAACACACACGCCTACTTCGCATATATCCAAACACACCTACTTTACATATACACATATACCCAAACACCTCACACACACCTACTTTACATATACACATATATCCAAACGCCTCACACACACCTACTTTACATATACACATATATCCAAACGCCTCACACACACCTACTTTACATATACACATATATCCAAACGCCTCCCACACACCTACTTTACATATACACATATATCCAAACACCTCACACACACACCTGCTTTACATATACACATATATACAAACCCCTCACACGCACCTGCTTTACATATACACATATATACAAACACCTCACACACACACCCATATATACAAACACCTCACACACACCTACTTTACATATACATACACACACCCACCTCACACAGTCTTTTCTTGGGGGTTTCTTCTTGATGTGTCCCCCTCCCTGCTGCTTTACCTCACTGCAGGGGAGGGGGACATTCATGCTGCTGCTGATCTCCGTTGGTCGGCGTGCTGAGTGCCAGGATGTCACGTGACGACACCCGGCACTCAGACACGCGTTGCGCGAGGGGGCGGAGCTTGCAGTCTGTGCCATCGACTTTACCCCCTCGCGCTGCGGAAAAATCGGATGGCAGCGGCAAGGAGATCAAGAGGCTGACAGCACCCAGGCGCCAGGTCTAATTTCCTGGTCGCCATGGCGACCTGGCGCCTGGGGTTTGTCGAGCCCTGCCATAAAATATGGGCAGTATCTTCTTCCTCTCTATTGGAACCGAGTTTTAAAGATGGAGAATGTATTTGGCTGATATAGTGGACGTTTATACAACTCTTTTCTTCCTGATGAAGCCACACACTCCGTGGAGAAACGTGTTAAGGATCTGCTGTTTCTGAGGACTGGCTGATTTGGTCCAAGTTGTTTTTATTTCTGCTTGGGTGAACTGTAGCTGTTCCTGCCTGTACTTTATTTGTACATGCTGTTTGAGTGGCATTACTTTTCTTTCACTTGAACCAGTACTCTGAAAACGGGCAGATTACCATGTCATGCAACGTATTGTGACACTCTTCACCCCAAACCTTTTCATTTTGATTATAGATCAACATACACACATTCAGCATGCAACAGGACTTAAATTGCTATCCATATTCCAAATAGGGAACACACACAATATCTTTAAAAGCCTCTATTCAGCTAAGTTTCCCGGGTATGAATGTTGCTGTATTTACTCTTCTCTAGAATACATGTACAATAGACCCTAAAATGCATTCCACATAGTGTTTATAATGTTTGAAACATAAGGCTGTATTCATGAGAGGGATTTTAACTTAAAGCCAAAGTAGCAGAGTTGGAAAAATGTGGAGATTCTAACTCTGCTACTTTGGCCTTTTGAAATTACCTTGTCAATTTCCTTCAACTCTTTCTTAAGCCAATATCAGTCCACACAACCAAATCTTTTGAATGCATAGCTGCCATCCTCTCAATGGATAGAGGATTCTGGATACTATTAAAACACAGACCCTAAAGAGATGGGAAGAGCTTTGTTCAATAATGTTTGAGTAGTTTAAGCATTGAACACTCTGGATAACTTATATTGGGAGACTTAAACTTGGATTGATGACACCCTATCCCAACTTGGACAGGACCTTCTCCGCTTGATGGGTGCACTTGGTTTCATACAAATCGTTGCCACTTCTACCCACAAAATAGGACATATAATTCCTCTAGTGTAACTGTAACCGTAAATCCAGTTGTTTAGTCACACCATCACTCCATATACTTCATCGTAACATGCTCTTTAAAAGGGTCGATACCACTGGACATAGAAATTGATCTAAGTGTACTGATGGGCACTTGTGAAGGCCCCAGCTCTTTAGTCAGGCTCTACAGCAAAACCATGAGAAACATGCTAAAGAGCATAGCACCTATGATACATATAATACTATCAATGCACCAACAAAGAAGTGAAGCGAGCAAGCCATAATGAGACAGGATAAATCCTTTGCAGGCTTGGTGTTAAGAATCTGCGATTTTCTTTAAAAATGCAAAACAACAAGATTTCCTCCATCTTAGCCTCTATCACACCAGGCTAACCAGCTACACACCAGAAGAACTATAGTGGAATGCTTGATCCCCCCCAGATTATGTGGGTATCGATGAAGTTAAAAGAACGTGTGACTTGGACCATGCCTCAACTTGTCTTATATCGGCCTTCATTGAAACACTTTCCCCAGCCCTCCCAAAAATGGTGCAGTGTTCACTGATAACTTCACAGACCCCTAGAAGAAGGTGCAGTACAGCCTTCATTAGACCCACTTCATGGCAAATTACACACCAGTATCCAGCCTTCTATTTCTGGGGAAAAGTAGTGGCAACTCAACTGGAGGCCCATCTAGTAAGCTATAACATTTTGGACCCTTCCTAGTCTTGTTTCAGATACCACCACAAAACTGAAACTGTGCTAAGCAGAGTGCTAAATCTTCTTATAGCAAAATACAAAGGTGCCATTGACCATGGGATTTTAATAGAGCACTTACAGCACATCTGTGATCAAGGAGACACAGTCCTAAACTGATTTACATTTTTTCTCACTGTTGGATCTCAGTTGGTAACATCAGGCTCATGCTTATAGGCAACAGAATTATCCACAATAATCCATCTCCTCTCTCATACTGTTTACTACATCATAAGGTGACATGGCCTAAGATATCATTGCTATGCAGATGGAACTCACCGATACTTCTCCTTTGCTCCAGATACTAAAGACTCAACATGCCTCATCAAAGGTTGTTTAGCAGAACTAAAGTATAGAGTGGCTAAAAGTGAAACTGGACAAAAGTTACTCTTGGTGAAGTGATTCTGGGCAACAAGAATATCTTATGATTTATCTAGAATATCTAGACGGTAAGCTTGCAATCAGGGCTTTCTAGCTCATGTATCAGTCTGCGCTATACTCTTTACCTAGCTCTTCATATATTATTGGCTCTATATAAATAAATTGGAATGCTTTGATCACCCAACTCGCCTGGCAGCTTTGTTCTACAGAAGTACAGAATTTTGGAGTGCTGATTTTATTCTGGACTGTCATTTTAAACCATAATAAAGTTTACATGCTTTCATCTGAGAAACCTAGGCAAGACTAAATAGCAACATTAATCCATGCATTTGTGTCCTCTCGTCTATATAACAGTAATGTACCTTACTTGGGCCTTCCAGAAAAAGAACCCCATCACCTGCAGACAGTACAAAATGCAGCAGCCCAAATTATTCACCAATTAAACTCCCTCATGTCACATAACACCTGTTTTCCACTTCTTGCATTGGCTTTCAGTGAAATGGTGAACATACTTTAAAATTTGCCTGGTGACCTTCAAAGTCTTAAACGATCAGGGCCCACAGTACCTGAAAGAGCTCCTGACACCTTTTTAAATTCCACCCCGCTATCTTGGGTCAGCAGGGCCGGTGCAATGATTTTTGCCCCCCCCCCCACATTATCATATTATTATGCCCCTTAATATGCCAGGATTTAGCCACCCAATATGCCAGGATTATGCCCCTTATTATCCCAGGATTATGCCCCTTATTATCCCAGGATTATGCCCCTTATTATCCCAGGATTATGCCCCTCAATATGCCAGGATTATGCCCCTCAATATGCCAGGATTATGCCCCTCAATATGCCAGGATTATGCCCCTCAATATGCCAGGATTATGCCCCTCAATATGCCAGGATTTTCCCCCACAATATGCCAGGACTTTCCCCCACAATATGCCAGGACTTTCCCCCACAATATGCCAGGATTTTCCCCCACAATATGCCAGGACTTTCCCCCACAATATGCCAGGACTTTCCCCCACAATATGCCAGGACTTTCCCCCACAATATGCCAGGACTTTCCCCCACAATATGCCAGGACTTTCCCCCACAATATGCCAGGACTTTCCCCCACAATATGCCAGGACTTTCCCCCACAATATGCCAGGACTTTCCCCCACAATATGCCAGGACTTTCCCCCACAATATGCCAGGACTTTCCCCCACAATATGCCAGGACTTTCCCCCACAATATGCCAGGATTTAGCCACCCAATATCCCAGGATTATGCCCCTCAATATCCCAGGATTATGCCCCTCAATATCCCAGGATTATGCCCCTCAATATCCCAGGATGTTTGCCCCACAATATGCCAGGATTTTCCCCCACAATATGCCAGCACTTAGCCACCCAATATGCCTGGATTTCCCCCCACAATATGCCAGGATTTCCCCCCACAATATGCCAGGACTTAGCCACCCAATATGCCAGGATTTTCCTGCCACCCTATATGCCAGGATTTTCCTCCCACAATATGCCAGGATTTTCCCCAACAATATGCCAGGACTTTCCCCCACAATATGCCAGGATTATTTAATAATCCTAAATCCTGGCATATTGTGTGACATAATCATTATTATGCCACACAATATGCCAGGATCCTCACACCTTCCCCCTTACTTACCTCCTCTCTGCTGCTCTGTCTCCGGTGCAGGTCCGTGGCTGTGAGGGAAGCGTTGTGCGCTCCCCTCCAGCCAATGCGCATTCAATAAAGTTTGTTTAAAAAAAAAAAGTTTAAACAAACTTTATTGAATGCGCATTGGCTGGAGGGGAGCGCACAACGCTTCCCTCACAGCCACGGACCTGCACCGGAGACAGAGCAGCAGCAAGTAAGGGGAAGGAATTTTTTTTTTTAACAGGATTCTGGCGCCCCCAGCTCGGATGCGCCCTAGGCAGCTGCCTAGGTCGCCTTACTGGTGGCGCCGGCCCTGTGGGTCAGCAAACGGATCCCTCCAGTCGGCACCCAGAATAAAGACTGTCAGGATCTGGGCATTCAGTCACGCTGTCCACACATTCTGGAACTATTTACTGAGCTCATTCAGAAAGACAACATCATTAGATAAAAGGGACTGTCTTGCCTGGTGACCAAAATGCATTTTTCAAACATTAATGCATATTAATATGCTTTCAAGGTACTTTTAAAATGCATGTTTTACATTTGTGTTGCTTAAAATATAAAATACTTACAGCTAGATGAAATTGTGAAATTACAGCAGTTTCCAAGAAACCAGGACTGCCCACACTAGCTGAGTAAAAGTAATTTCCTTTGAGTTCATTTGCACTGTTAAGAGAGCCAGGCACACAGGAAGTGACTAAATGAAACAAAACTTTATATCCTCAGTATCTTTATAATCAGTGCTGCGGCACCGGCAGTAAACATGAAGAGTAATCACTGGAGAGGGCTTGATTTGTGATCTGATTTATGCAGAATACCTGCATCAAATGACACTGGAAAAAAACCTGTGCACTAAACAAGCAGTAGTCTTCATCTTGCACCAAAGTGAGTTTGGGGACTAGACTTACCCTTTAAAAGCTGGGTCTTTTAGCTTCTTTTTTTTTAATCGGCTATTCAGTCTGCTTTATAGAAACATAGAATGTGTCGGCAGATAAGAACCATTTGGTCCATCTAGTCTGCCCAATTTTTTTTTTTTTTTTTGAGTACTTTTATTAGTCCCCCGTTCCCGGTCTTATAGCTAGGATAGCCTTGTGTCTATCCCACGCATGCTTAAAATCCTTGACTGTGTTTATCTCTACCACTTCTGCTGGAAGGCTATTCCATACATCCACTACCATCTCAGTAAAGTAATACTTCCTGATATTACTTTTAAATCATTGCCCCTCTAATTTTAGACTATGTCCTCTAGTTGTGGTTTTTCTTCTTTTAAATATATACTCTCTTCCTTTACTGTGTTGATTCCCTTTATGTATTTAAATGTTTCTATCATATCCCCCCTGTTACGTCTTTCCTCCAAGCTACTCTCTCCAAAGTATCAATATCCTTCTGGAGATACGGTTTAATCACTATATGGACAAAAGTGTTGGGACACCTGACCATTGCACCAGCAAGGACTTTTATGACATTGCATTCTAAATGCATAGACATTAATATGTAGCTGAACATTTCATCTCTCTGACTTCAATGTGCATTGTGCCTGGTGAGTTTCTTTGCCTAGAAGAGTACAATATGCCTTGTTGAATGCATTGTTAACTGTTCAATTATTTAACAATGCATTTGGGAGTACCTACTGTGTTGTTCTTCTTGCAGGATAAATGTATATATTTGTCATACACATATATAGTTAATGCCACTCACCTGCACCTCACATTTAAAAGCTCCCAGAGGCTCTTCAATTCTCTGTGACCTTTCTACCTGCCCTTTTATTTTACCATCATATAATTCTTTGCACCCATTTTGGCCCACTTTGTTGCTGCTTGATTTTTTCATCCCTTTTCTGAATCAGAGGCCTCGCCACTCTTTTTATTTTCTTATTTTGGTATTTTTTTTTCCCATGTCTGTTTTTGTCAATTATCAGCTCTCCCTCCCAAATGTTTTCATCTGATTTGTGGACCTCTTTTTCTTTTTAATTTTTAATATTAAAAGCGTCAAATACCGTTAAGGGAAATTGTAAAAAGGTTCATGATTGATTTAAACCCATAACTGAGATAATATAGCAATCATCAAGTAGACGTCAATGTAGACTTAGATATATATATATATAATTTTTAATTCTGTATATTCACAGTATAAGCAGTGTTGGCAGTCCCTTTGAGGGATGCCCATGAGTTGTCTGAAAAGTACTATTAAGAGATCTCCAAAAAGGTTTTTGTATTCACTTTTAACATACATGTAAAGGTTAATCCTGTCCCCACAAAAAAGTATTTTCTCTAGAGAAATGCCCTGTTTTCATTATGTCCATTTTTTTGGTAACCCAAAACTGCCCTGATTTGCATGTCAATGAGTGAAATAAGTATTTGATCCCCTATCAGTCAGCAAGATTTCGGGCTCCCATGTGTCTTTTATACAGGTAGCGAGCTGAGATTAGGAGCACACTCTTAAAGGCAGTGCTCCTAATCTCAGCTCGTTACCTGTATAAAAGTCACCTGTCCACAGAAGCAATCAATCAGATTCCAAACTCTCCACAGTGGCCAAGACCAAAGAGCTGTCCAAGAATGTCAGAGACAAGATTGTAGACCTACACAAGGCTGGAATGGGCTACAAGACCATAGCCAAGCAGCTTGGTGAAAAGGTGACAACAGTTGGTGCGATTATTTGCAAATGGATAAACCCAAAATAACTGTCAGTCTCCCTGAGTCAGGTGCTCCATGCAAGTTCTCACCTCGTAGAGTTTCAGTGATCATGAGAACGGTGAGGAATCAGCCCAGAACTACTCGGGAGGATCTTGTTAATGATGTCAAGGCAGCTGGAACCATAGTCACCAAGAAAACAATTGGTGACACACTATGCCGTTAAGGACTGATATCCTGCAGCGCCTGCAAGGTCTCCCTGCTCAATAAAGCACGTGGACAGGCCCGTTTGAAGTTTGCTTATGAGTATCTGAATGATTCAGAGGAGAACTGGGTGAAAGTGTTGTGGTCAGATGAGACCAAAATCGAGCTCTTTGGTATCAACTCAACTCGCCGTGTTTGGAGGAGGAGGAATGCTGCCTATGACCTCAAGAACACCATCACCATGCCAACATGGAGGTGGAAACATTATGCTTTGGGGTGTTTTTACAGGACAACTGCACCGCATCAAAGGGACGATGGACGCAGCCATGTACCGTCAAATCTTGGGTGAGAACCTCCTTCCCTCAGCCAGGGCATTGAAAATGGGTCGTAGATGGGTATTCCAGCACGACAATGACCCAAAACATACAGCCAAGACAACAAAGGAGTGGCTCAAGAAGATGCGCATTAAGGTCCTGGAGTGGCCTAGCCAGTCTCCAGACCTTAATCCCATAGAAAATCTGTGGAGGGAGCTGAAGGTTCAAGTTACCAAATGTTGGCCTCGAAATCTTAATGACTTGGAGAGGATTTGCAAAGAGGAATGGGACAAACCTGGTGGCTAACTACACACTGTCTGACCTCTGTGATTGCCAACAAGGGATTTGCCACCATGTACTAAGTTGAAGGGGTCAAATACTTATTTCACTCATTGACATACCAATTGACATGAAAATCAATTTATAACTTTTTTTGACTTGCGTTTTTCTGTATTTTTTTTTCCGATCTGTCTTGCTGCTAAAATACACCTATCATTAAAATTATAGACTGATTATTTTATTGTCAGTGGGCAAATGTTCGAAATCAGCAGGGGATCAAATACTACCCCCCCCCCCCCACTATATATTCCACCTATGATCTTTCCAATGAGATATAGTATTCTATTTCCCCACCTGTGAGAATTGGTGGTTGTGATGCTGCAACTACATGCACCTAACTGGCACTACAGCTCACTAACTCTCCTTCCTATATGCCAGGGGTAGCAGTTACCCTATAGCCAGCATGCACTCCCAGGTGACTGACGGCATTTTAGATTTTATGTCACATTTTTGCACTGTAAAATCTTGTAAAGGAAAACATGCAATCCTTTGCAAATAAAGCCATCCTAGTAAAGAAATGAATTGGTTTTACTCTATAATATTAGAATTCATGTCCAGCCCACAAACCCGGCTTCTGCATACTATGTAGCGCTAAACATTAAAATGTTCAACATGGACATAAATGATAATTGCAGGTTAGAAGTACCCCCAAAGTGATTATAGGAACACACCAAGATGTAGATCAACTTTTTAAGCCTCTCAAACACTTTCCACTTTAAAATGCGATTGAAAAACGCATCCTGTTATACATTTTAAAACTCTTATCTGTATAATATGGTTTTGAGACTAGACAATATGTCATTACCACACCTTCAAGGGCACAAGCTTATAAGAGAATCTACTATGCTTATTAAGTGGGTAAAAACAAATTCTGAATAGTATGTGTTCTAGAAAGTTGTGGTCAGTTTTGTCTAGAATAATGCACAATGACCAAATGCTGTCTGCCATAAATGATTACTCCGCATTGCAGTTTAGTGTGCTATGCTAATGTATATTTTGATTAGCCATAAATTCAATTTGACTTTAGTAAAATGAGTGTATCTATTTAACCAGTTTCTGCCATTCTACAGACATGGCCCAAACGACCATGTTGACAGCGTTTAATGAACCCCTCTGTAGGATGAGGCCACTTTTAGTAACCTCACTCTGACGAGCTAAAAGTTTTTTACTCTTTGACTCAGTAGGCTAGGGAACGTGAAATAACCTGCCTGTAAAATCTGATGTTTTGAAGGAGCAGAAATTTGTGAACGTGAAATTATCTGTGCCATGAAAATCTATGGTGATTTTAATCAAGCAGATGCCACTGGAGGCAGGCCGCATGTTAATTAGAATGGTTTAGCACAGTATAAATACCCGAGACAACACAAATGATCATTTAACTTGGCATGCAAAATATATATATTTTTCATCTGGTCTAGTGAAAGAAAGGACAATACTTTGGACAGTTGGGAACTTTACAAATCTCAGAAGCTCCTAAAAATATCAAAAGCCTGAAAATTCTTATGATAAATGATGGAGCCTGAACAATGTAGCAATTCCTGATTTGTTTGACTGATTCCATAAGCACAGTTTACACACTTTTTAAGGACCAAATACATTGTCTATCTTAATCATGATGTTGGCAATAAATGAATGGCATAGCAAGATAACTTCCCACCTATAACATGTATGCTTCAGTGTAAACCATACAGAATGATCCAATGATTGTTCCTCTAATGAGGCACCCTCTGTTTGTTTTAGATTTCTATAGGTGAAGTAACAGCTATAGGTTTGATCTAACGAGTGTGTGTTTCCGTAATAGCAGTGAATGTTCCCCTTTATATTGCTAATAAACGTCCACTGGTAATACACTGTGTGCCCCAGCTAATCTGCTATGATGGGCACTGTGGCAGAAGCAGTCTGGATCTCCTCAAGTGCATGCCATTCCTCTCTCAGAAAGGGAACATATGAAAAATAGATTTTACTTCCAAGGTGTATGTAAAAATTGTAAAAATGTTGCAGCCACAGAAGTAGATGTACCACTTTAACCATCAAATTGTTTATGAAATTAGGACCTGTTCAGACAGTAATATTTTTTTTTTTTAGAATTTTAGTAAGATAAAGAAAATTAAAATCTGTTCTGGCCCTCTACTTGCTACACTTAATTATAATGACCTAAAAAAATACATTGTCTTACATAAAAATCTTCCTATTACATAGTTTTGGCTCCTTTTTTTTTTTTTTTTTTTTAAATCTTTCCTGTAAAATTATAAGAGACTATAGAGTTATATCTATTAGAAAAAAAAATTTAAGGGACAACCTGTCTTGGGTGGGAAAATGGTAAAGGGTGAACACTTGGGACGGCCAATGTAGTGCAGAAATTTTTTTTTCTCTCTCCAGCTAATCTGTGGTATAAACGTGTAATTAAATAACATTGGTGCACTGTATTTACCAAATGTCATTGTGAAGACAACCCCACAGATTGATTTGTCAAAACATTTACACCTTATAGAGCAGTGATGGCAAACCTTTTTGGGCCCGAGTGGCCAATTTTCTGTATGCAACCAAGTTCCAGACCTCAAAGTGCCAACACCGCTTTACATTAAACATGGAAAGAAAGTTTGTTCAGTAAAAGAAACCACACACATACACAGTGCATGAATACCCAGATACTACATACTTCACATGTGTACACACATACTCACACATACATATTTCACATGTATACACACACTCACACATACATACGTCACATGTATACACACACACACACACATACTTCCTGAGCAATAATACTGATGTTAATTCTCAGGATTCAACAGAATAGCATTTCAGTAAAATAAATATTTTGCTGTCAATCCTTAATTTGGGGCAATGGAGCTGAGATTAGGGGCTTCAGCCCCACAACTCCCCCTAGCCATGCGTGCTACAACAAAAAGCTTGGCGTGCCAGTGGTGGCACGCGTGCCATAGGTTTGCCATTGCTGTTATAGGGCACTGAATATTAGCATGTAAGTGTTGCAGGGTAAATTTAAACTGAATTATGTATTTTTACATTTTTATTCAGAAGTGCATCATTTTGTATTATAGTATTTTTGTAGATAGATTTTAGTGTCGAGTGTGCGTGAAATGAATCTGTACTTTTAAAATAAGTGGCCAATTTTGGGTGGTCACTGCACTGAACCAGCACCCAGTGCAGTGTATGAGTAAAGATCTCCACACTAAGCCTCTCATGAAATACAGTACGATTCATTGCAATCAGCCCTCACTCTGTGCTTGTAAATTGATCCTTACCTTGCAATTGCCCTCTTTGTGACAGTCTGTGTACAGTTCTCTGATCTTGGTCTTCTAGATGGTGAATGGGTATTCAGTTTTATTTGTTTTTTTTTTGTGAAAAGTTTGTCACCGGAAAGGTGTACATTTTGGGCCACGTGGTAGTGTAAATGACTTTCTTGCCTTTTGAAACTTCCCATTGAATGCATTAAATCATAAATACTTTTTGAGGGGAAATCACTGAATTGCTTGATAGTCCAGCTAATTTAGCCATGTGAAGTTATTTTTTTTATTTTGTGGGCAGATTATGGTGACAGGCATTGAGTTCAACATGCTGAGCATAAATATGGTACCCTAGTGCTAAGAGAAATGGCTGTTAGTGTTTGTCTGTTGTAGGGATCGACCGATATTGATTTTTTAGAGCCGATACCGATACCGATAACCTGTGAACTTTCAGGCCGATAGCCGATAACTTATACCGATATTTCGTGCATTTTAATTAATCTGCTGTTAAATGAACATGTTTATTGTTAACGTTTAGCTTTTTTTTGTAAATCTTTTTCATTGCTAAATAAAAATAAATAATGCAGCAAAACAATGGTGATATGGTCAAATACAACAAATTGGACCCCTTTTTTTTTTTTTTTAAATAAATATCAGTCAAAAGGTAACAAGAACAACAATGTTCAATTGCACATAGTCCATACTTAGATTAAATCTTAGTAAAATGAGCAGCAATGACATAGGCAATTATATCAAAGGGACACTACAGTAAATATAAGCAAGGCATCAAAACAGCTTAATTAACCCCTTAGTGACAAGACATTTTCACCTTGACTTTCCCTTGGTGACAATGGCTGTTTTGACATTTCTAGGGTGTTTGTGTTTAGCTGTAATTTTTTGCTTTCTCACATACAGTACCCACACAAATTATATGTTGTTTTTATCGTCCTAAGAAGGGCTTTCATTAGATACCATTATGTTCATCATATCTTATAATTTACTACCAAAAAAATCATAAAATATGATGAAATTTTTTAAAAAACCCACTTTTTCTAACTTTGACCTAAAATATAATTTACACAAATAAAATCATTAAAAAAGACCCCGGCTAAATAGTTTCTAAATGTTGTCCCGAGTTCAAAAATATGCATGTTTCCATATTTTTCGGTATTTTTTTGCGAGTTATGGGGCAAAAACCAAAAATAGTGTTTTTTGTTTTTTTCCTATATTGATCTTTTGACCCCAACCCGAACCCAAAATTTAACCCTAACACTAAATTTAACCCCAACTCTAATCCTTATTATATCCCTTAATATTTTTTAACTTTAATTTATTTTTAACCCTATCCCTTATGCTAAAAAATATTTAATTTTAACCCTATAGGCTAATATAGCTAAATAACCTATTTTTATTTAATTAAATATGTATTTTAATTATTTTCCATTGCAATGCTACTAAACTACCACTAGGGGTAGTCAAGTAGCATATTCAGAGCGACGGAAGTGAAGTTACTTTCACTTCCGAAGCTCAGACCGGCAGAGGACTTAGCCATATTGACGGAGCAGCATGCTCCATCAATATGGCTCCCCACGATCGCTCCGTGGGGCGATCGTGGGGGTCCCAAAATAGAAATATCGGTGCTGGCTATTGCCTCGATGTCGAGGCAATAGACCAGCACTGTTAAAGCGGTTTTCGCGATCGTTGATCGCGAAAACTGCTTCATTCAAATATTATCGGC
Organism: Pelodytes ibericus; assembly: GCA_036172795.1. Classification (NCBI taxonomy): domain Eukaryota; kingdom Metazoa; phylum Chordata; class Amphibia; order Anura; family Pelodytidae; genus Pelodytes; species Pelodytes ibericus. The sequence continues at coordinate 68,028,802 of CM069862.1, forward strand.
ATTATCGGTAAAGTTAGATGCCGATACCGATAATTTAGGAAACTGTGAATATCGGCCGATAATATCGGTTAATCCGATAATCGGTCGATCCCTAGTCTGTTGTAACTGTTGGCATATTGCCTAATTGGCCATGCTATGAGATTGTTATTGCATACTATTTTGTGCATTTTCCTTTATTGTGTTGAATTTTGTTCTATCTTCCCATTGTGGTGATGAGACTTGAGCGTGTATTTACCAGCACAGTATAGTTAAATACCAATTACTTTAGTGCAGTCTTACACTTTGTCCCTTTTGTGCGTTTTATTTAACAGGTCAAGAAAGAATGATCTCATCTGTCAAGCATTCAAATGTTTTTCAGATGTCTTCTTGCTTTTCCCATTAGTGCTGTCCTATGTACCATCTCATTCTTGCTGTGACTGTTGCCAGGCTCAAAATATCTGTTCATTAAAATATTTGGCAGGTACCACTGTTTACACATGAGTTGTAGCACACCTCCCGCAGAATCAAATCTTCATATTGCATTATTGCAGAGGCTGGCCCGTGAATTGTAAATATATATATATTAGTGTTAGCTATGCAACAAGAATCTGCAGTGTCAGATATGTGATATTCTATACTAAAGCAGATCTCCTCTTGCAGGCTGATGTGTAAATATTCTGTACATAAGAACTCCAATCCAAAGTGTGTGTGTGTGTGTATGTGTGTGTGTGTGTGTGTGTGTGTGCGCGCGCGCGCGTCCAAACTCATGAGCAGGATTTGCTTGAAAAGGATAAACTAATCCCTTCCGATTTAGTGATCAAAGCGGAATGTGGAAAGAAAGCAACTGAAGCAAGTTGGCTACTGTGCCAATGCCTATTGTAAGAACTCTGCGGGAAAGATGTTGATTATCCTCTTAATGTAATCAACTGTTGTTTGCAGGATAATCCTGGCATGCAGTCATGTTGCTTTACAGGCAGCTCACCTTGGTGGAGATACTACCCTAACACTAATTATAGCAAGAATGAGATGGCACATAAGGGCATGTTTTGCTAGAAAAACCGTATAGCTTTAAATGTGTTTATTTCACATAGGGTGACTGATGAACAGCTCTTGTTTTATCTGTACCAGTCTTGAGGTAAATCATGTGCAGGTCGGAGTAGTAATTAGCATTTTTGCTAGCAAGAATTTAAAACTTTGGATATTTTGTTCATATTTGACATCACACATGTTTATTCTGGTCTATGCTGTCATTCAGATCAAAAATATATTACTATAAATTGCTGAAATACAAGTTTAATTTAAGAAATAAGTGTATGTCAATGGACTCGTGCATATAAGATACAAATTATGGACTGTCACATGGGTGAGAAATATAAATGAATTACCTGGGCATGCTTGGTTACAATATCTTTGGTGCCATTATGTTGTGTATGGCAGGGCTTGACAAATCTAATTTGATTTTAGGAGCCAGCAAAAAAAATTAGGAGCCAGACAATCACGCAAGCATACACGCAATTCATAAACACACACGCCTACTTCACATATATACACCCACACACTTACTTTACATATACACATATATACAAACAGCTCACACACACCTACTTTACATATACACATATATACAAACACCTCACACACACATACACACACACACCTACTTTACATATACCTATATATACAAAAACCTCACTCACACACACCTACTTTACATATACCCATATATACAAACACCTCACTCACACACACCTACTTTACATATACCCATATATACAAACCTCACACACACACCTACTTTACATATACCCATATATACAAACCTCACACACACACCTACTTTACATATACCCATATATACAAACCTCACACACACACACCTACTTTACATATACCCATATATACAAACCTCACACACACACACCTACTTTACATATACCCATATATACAAACACCTCACACACACACACACACACACACACACACACCTACTTTACATATACCCATATATACAAACACCTCACACACACACCTACTTTACATATACCCATATATACAAACACCTCACACACACACACACACACACACACCTACTTTACATATACCCAAATATACAAACACCTCACACACACACACACACACACACACACACACACACACACACACACACCTACTTTACATATACCCATATATACAAACACCTCACACACACACACACACACACACACACACACACCTACTTTACATATACCCATATATACAAACACCACACACACACACACACACACACACACACACACCTACTTTACATATACCCATATATACAAACACCACACACACACACACACACCTACCTTACATATACCCATATATACAAACACCTCACACGCACCTACTTTACATATACACATATATACAAAAGCACACCCACCTCACTGTCCTTTTTTGGTTTCTTCTTAACGCTGCAGCATGTCTTCATTCAGCGGCCTGCTGAGTGCCAGGATGTCACGTGACGACACCCGGCACTCAGACACTTGTTGCGCGAGGGGGCGGAGCTTGCAGTCTGTGCCATCAGCACAAACTTTACCCCCTCGCGCTCAGAAATAATTAAAAAAAAATCGGATGGCAGCGGCAAAGGGACAGGGAGGGTAACTTCACCCAGGCGCCAGGTCTCATTTCCTGGTCGCTATGGCGACCTGGGGTTTGTGGAGCCCTGGTGTATGGCACTCAAAAAGACAGAAACCCTTTGATATTTGAGAAATCCATACATATTGCTTTCTAAATATAACGAAGCTGTTCCATGAACAGAGGAACTAATTTATAGCACAATGAATATCACCTATAAAACTAAGATCCATATTTGCCATAAATATTTAGGTTTATTAACACTGCTTTTGAGGCAGCAGCTTTTAAAAGTGGGCGTGGCATGGTAAAAGATGGATGGAATATTAAACATAGAATGTGTCGGCAGATAAGAACCATGCGGACATCTAGTCTGCTCAATTTGTTTTGAGTACTTTTATTAGTCTCCCGGTCTTATAGCTAGGCTAGCCTTGTGTCTATCCCACGCATGCTTAAAATCCTTGACTGTGTTTACCTCTACCACTTTTGCTGAAAGGCTATTCCATTTTAAATCGTTGCCCCTCTAATTTAAGACTATGTCCTCTAGTTGTGGTAGTTTTTCTTCTTTTAAATATACTCTCTTCCTTTACTGTGTTGATTCCCTTTATGTATTTAAGTCTTTCCTCCAAGCTATACATGTTAACTATATATCAATAATATTGATTTCCCATAATGCCTCTATGGTGACTCTAGCAAGGCTTAAATGACACATTTTAATGCTAGTCTCCAAGCAAACCTTTTGTTACTGTTATGATTCTAGACCAGGGCTTGACAAATTTAATTTACTTTTAGGAGCCAGAAAAAAAAAAAAATCTAGGAGCCAGACAACGGCACATTCACGAAACCACACACACACACACACACACACACACACACACACACACACACGCACGTTCATACAGAGACAGTCAGTCAGTCTGATCCTCACACATCCAGAGACAGTCAGTCAGTCTGATCCTCACACATCCAGAGACAGTCAGATCCACACTCATCCAGAGACAGTCAGATCCACACTCATCCAGAGACAGTCAGATCCACACTCATCCAGAGACAGTCAGATCCACACTCATCCAGAGACAGTCAGACAGATCCACACTCATCCAGAGACAGTCAGACAGATCCACACTCATCCAGAGACAGTCAGACAGATCCACACTCATCCAGAGACAGTCAGTCAGATCCACACTCATCCAGAGACAGTCAGTCAGTCAGTCAGTCACTCACATCCACACTTAGCCAGACACACACACATAAGCCATCAGGTTGTTATTTTTTTTAAAAGAATAGGGGGAAAAAAAGTGACTCCCCCTCCCTGCTGTTTTACCTTATTGCACGGGAGGGGGATTTCTACTGCAGCTTGGCTCATGCCTGTCACACAGGCACAGACCGTCTCCATGCTGCTGCTGATCGGTGGGATTTCACGTGACACCCGCCGATCCAACACTACAGCGCGAGGGGGCAGAGCAGGAAGCGCACACTCTGCTTACCCTCGCGCTGCGAAAGAATAAAACCGGTAGTTTTTTTTTTATCTAACTTCAGGACGCGCTGTGTGCTGCTGATCTTACCCGGGCGCCAGGTAAAATTTCCTAGTCGCCATGGCGACCTGGCGCCCGGGGTTTGTCGAGCCCTGTTCTAGACCGTTAATACTCCATTTTGACTCAAGTTTCTTTTCAATCATGTTTACATAGCAAAGCCAGGTGGCCGGGTGAGATGTCAGTATTTCCCTACCGTGGACAAAGTTATCTTCGTAGATGAGTATGCAGTGGGATGCAGAAAAGACCTGAATGGCATTTTATTGCTAGACACAGCACTTCAAACACCAGTTTCCAAACCTGATGATGTGATCCAGCTTGAATTGCCAGTCACTGAGGTAGGTGGCCAGAATTGGTTGATATAGTTTTTATATTTCATAAAATTGACATTTGTACATCTTGGAAGTTAATGATTGACTAATTAAATCATGAAAAGTTTTTGTTTTTTTAAAATTGTTGCCCGTCATGAGATCGATACAGTAAGCAGAAATAAAGTTTATTGAATAATGGTGCTAAAAAAAGATATATTGGTACATAACACTATTCGTAACCACAGGGGACATTGACCGGCTTGGGTATTTTGAATGATATGCCTGTTGCATATCTTTAACGGGTAGCGCTGTGAACTGATCTTAAGACCGCACATTTTGTGACAAAAAATAAACAGTATTTTTTAGTGTACTACATAATGTCCACCTTTGCTTTGTAGGCGCAGCAATTGTTGTCTGCTTGCCTGGAGAAGATTGATATATCTACTGCTGAAGGCTATGATTCGTTTATTATGCAGCTAAAAGATGGATTCAAAAATACCTCACACGAGACAGCAGCAAATCACAAAGTTGCCAAGGTAAGAGCCACGGTTCTAACTGGGAATGAAAAACACTTAAAACTAATCATCATGCGCAGTTATAAAAATAAAAATAAGCAATTGATTATAGAGGTTTCTTGGAGCCCTTAGACATTAACACACACACTCCAATTAACATAACACAATCATAATTCAGACTCTTGACAGGCTTTTCCTTGCAATTCTGGATAGTAGGATGCTAACATTATGCTAGTTATACTTTTATAGAATTCTAAAAGGGAACACAACAATTAAGGGACAGAAGACAGTCCTAAAATTGGTTGTTCTGCTATTGAAAGCAATGTCTCCAGATGTTCCCATAAACGTTGATGTAAATGATATTCTGCCAATTTTAAGCCCTAGAAACATTTCAGCACTTCAAACTACAATTCAGTACTAAATCGTTAAAAGGTCCTTTGGAATTGGAATGTGATATTTAAGAATCATTCCACTGGTTGTTTTTTCCTAGTAGAGTAACTCTACTTTGTGTCCTGTTCCCCCTTCCAAAGTTAATCCAAAAAAGTGTTCAGAGTTATACTCATCAGAATGTTCCTCCTTCTTATGTTTGGCCCTATTGTGCTGATAAGGAAGCGCACATAATAATGGTAAGTAAGCTATATCTGAAATGTGACTGTGAACATTACGGTCATGTGAATTGTGCTCCAAGAACCACTCCGACACGCTTACCCTATGGAAGAAGCCATCCTGGCTTAATTTACATGAATAGGCCAGCAATGTTACCCAATTAGTCTACTTTAAAAGGTGATCTACCACAGGACATGTGACTGGATAATTATAAAGTATTTGATAAATGTCTACTTGTTTTGGAGACAAAATAACGCAATTATGCATGCTAGTAATCTTTTTTTTTTTATTCAAAAATTGCATTACTGTTTTGAATAGACAGTATTATGTTGCAACATTTGGAGGCATCATTGATGTAAGGAATTTCTGCTTAGTGATGGTGATTTGCGTAGTAAAACACATTTTGTATATAATGCAATATTTTTTTTATTTGTGCTCTGGAAACTGTAACAAATGTTTGTTATTGAAGGGCGACATTCCAAGTCATTTTCTTTGGCACAGCTGCTGCTACAAATTTTGTATCGTATGGTACATGTTTTATTTTTAGGCCAGATTTATTTGTTTTATTATATATCCTGAAGGGAAACTACCCACAATAAATACTATAGCCATCATTACTTTTGTATTAAAAAAACAATTCTTTGCACTTTTGTTTCAGGGATTTAGGAACTTTACTATCAAGTGGTATATGTTCCAAGTCTATTATTTGTATAAATATAAAATATTTAAATTGTTGCTGTTTTTAAAAAAAATTTTTTATAAATAACTTTGCTTTTTTGTTTTTATTTCCAGTGGGCAACAGTCACTCTCCATCTTCCTCATCATGTGTTAAAGTCTGTGACGAGTGCCATTGTAAATGAGCTAAAGAAAATAAATCAAAATATTGCTGCATTGCCTGTAGCCTCCTCTATCATGGACAGATTGTCTTACCTGTTACCTAGTGCTAGGCTAGAGCTTGGTGTAGGCCCTGGTCGATCTGTTGACAGGTATGTATTGTCTTAATGACTAATATATTTAAGTGTTTTTTAAAACTAGTTTCTCAGTGGTGTTTACAAAGATTCTTAACTTCCTCTTATAAATGTCTTTTTATGTGTACTTGCTTATGTTTATGTGCTATGTATATTTTGCCAACTTTAATTTACAGGTAACCTGATGCCACAAAAAACATTCTTACTTTATTCTAGCCCATACTTCTTTAAAGACCAGTATGATTACATTAAAAGACAGAAATCGCCTTTTAAAGATGACCATTTGTTATGCACAATCCCCTCCCTTCTAAGCATCTTTCAAGCTTTACATTTTCAAATGTTCTGGACTTTAAAGTGTGTTGCGAAGTGGATTTATGACTTTAATAACCGTATACAAAATACAAAGTCATTTAAATACATAAGTAAACAAAAAGGAAAACCTGACATTTATAAGAATAGGCAAAAACTCTAAGGTATGCGGGAAAAAAAGCCAACAGACAATTTATAGAAATTGTATAGACAAACATTTTTATGGTCTACTGAATTTAATGCTTTATTATTGAAAGAAATGGTGCATTTACAAATTACATGAAAAGGAACAGCATGAAACAATTGACAGCTGCAATATTTTAAACCCTAAACAAGTTTTTATTTTATTTTGCAGTGTATTAGTTTGGGTTTCCTCATATCTGATACATGGGGGTTATATAAAGCAGGGCGTGACAAAAGGAAATCAGACCTGGTCCCCAGGTATCATGAGCCCCGCATGGTGCACTCGCCGCTGGGGTCTTTAAAACAAACAAACAAAAACACTTTAATCCTCCGGCGCGCGAGGGAGCAGAGTTTGTGCACTGGATGCAGTTTTTGTTGTAAGAGTTACAGACCAACGTGGACTGAAAATGCCCCCATCCCTGCAGGGAGAGGGGACACAATAAATAAAAAACTAAACTGCTTAAGATAAAAGCAAACCACTCACTTGTATGTCTGACAGGCTGCATGTGTGTGTGTATGAGTGACTGTGTGCGTGTGTGTAAATGTGACTGACTGACTGTGTGTGACTGACTCCTAAAAGTCAGTTAAGTTTGTCAAGCCCTGACATAAAGAACAGTTATGTGAAGCAGTTAGCAGGAGTACTGCTCTGGCCAAAAAGTTGCTCTTTAATCATACATCTCATCCGTAACATTCAAACGTTTATATTTTGGCCTTTTTTTGACCCATGTTTCCAGTTCAGCTATTTGGCAGTAAGATAGAATGACCAGTGTTTCTTATATTCTCAGAATTGTTTTCTGTTTGTAAATGTTTCAGGTCCTTAATGTATAGTGAAGCAAACCGGAGGGAGACCTTCACATCATGGCCTCATGTAGGATACAGGTGGGCTCAGCCGGATCCAATGGCACAAGCAGGTTTTTATCACCAGGTGAGACCTTTATGTGAGACCCAAACATAATGTTTGTTGTAGCAATTTGCTGTATCGACTAGAAAGTGATCACAAAATACACAAGTTATAATACAAGTTAAAGCTTATTCTGCTTGGCTAGAGGTTGAAAATCTTGGTTTGTGAATAAAGTGTGATTTTTACACTAGGTTACGTAATTCTGCAGGTTTAAAAATTCTCTTTAAATATTTATATGCCGTCCTTTACATAATGGTTTTAGATTTTAGTATGTTCCATTCCTCAGAATTTTCTTGCTGTATAAGGAAAGAGTGTTGCATGGATGTAAATGTATTTTTTATTGATCTATGTATATACAGAGTGTGTGTGTATTTGTATGTGTGTGTGTGTGTGTGTGTGTGTGTATATATATATATATATATATATATATATATATATATATATATATATATATATATTGATTTTTTTTTTTTTTTTTACTGAAAAATAATATATACATACTATATATATCTTGCTCTCTCTAACTAACCTGCCCTATGCACATGTCTCTGTTCAACTTAGATATGACTTTTACTGTATATTTGCATTGCTCCTTTAAATAGACATTTTATGCAGTCTAATTTGGCACCAGCACCCCTGGAAATGCTTCCTATATCTACAGAAGAAAATATTACAGTATGTTTGTTTTTTTTCTGAGCCTCCTGTTTTGTGTTTGCCGACTTGTGTCAAGACTGCGTCTTGAGGTAAAGAATTAATTCCCCTTTAGTAGTATTGAAAAATTGCTGGTTAGGTAAAGATAAAGCAAATATGTGATAGAGGCTCTTTATGTGGGTTCATGGTGTGTGTGTGTATTTACATATAAATGTGCAACTTGCCAACTTCTTGCTTTGCCCACAAAGTTTATGGTTTAATTAAATCAATGTACAGTAAAACAATTTTTTGCTTTATTGACAGCCGGCTTCCTCAGGAGATGACAGAGCCATGTGCTTCACGTGTAGTGTGTGTTTAGTGTGCTGGGAACCTACAGACGAACCATGGTGCGTTATATCCATATAAATGGTTTATGCTCTCCTTTGAACATCTTTTGCTCATAAGTGAACAATTCCCATAAATAAATGTGATTGAGAAGTCACTGCCTGTAAATTACATTGTTAACTTAAAACACAGATCTACAATGATATTTGAAACGTGTCCCTATTTGTAAAGCAGAAATCCCCCAGCTTTCACAACAATGTGAATTCCAGTTACGCTTTATAAAGCATTTCTATATGTGTATAATGTCAGTCATACTAGGGTCCTACTGTCCTCCCTGCCCTGCCACAGCGCAGATCCTTATAATACTGCTACTTGGGTATTTGTTTTGAAAGCAGTACAAATGCCATTTTGAACGGTCACTGGGAACAGATTAAATAACCATTCAGCCAGTTAGGAAACAGATTGTGTTGCTTATCCTCCTTATTGCATTATTTTTAACTGGACCGTCTATATTCAATTCTTTAGTTTTTTTTAAACTTTGGGATGTACTTATTACTGTAATATAGAATGTGTACAATACTGATGTAAAATAAAATCTTTTATCAAATGTGATACTGCATATCTAACTATGAATTAGTTTCTGGATGGTTTACTTAAACATTGCCACTTGTACTATATAAAAAGATCACAATTATTCAATGATTTCTTACAGGTCAGAACACGAGAGACATTCCCCAAATTGTCCTTTTGTGAAAGGTGAACATACACAAAATGTACCCCTGTCTGTTACCCTTGCAACGTGCCCAGCACAGTTTCCCTGCACAGATGGCACAGATAGAATATCCTGTTTTGGGGTCGGAAACTGTCCTCATTTTCTAGCTGCTGCAACAAAAAGAGGCAAAGTTTGTGTTTGGGACGTGTCCAAACTCATGAAGGTAATTTGCTTTTGCTATAGGCTAAAATATGGAAGTAAATTTGGTGGGGGATTATTGTCACTCATACCACTTTTTTCTTATTTCTAAAGGTGCACTTAAAGTTTGAGGTGAATGCGTACGACCCTGCAATTGTGCAGCTCTTAGTAATTACGGGGGATTCTGGTTCAGCAGTGGAAACAAGGAGACCAACATTAGCTTGGTTAGAAGATTCATCCAGTTGTTCAGATATTCCTAAACTAGAAGGAGACAGGTCAGTTTGGATAAGGTTTTATGCGGTGTAATTGGATAGTACTTAATACATCTGATTTTAAGAATTTTCTTAAGGCAAATACATTTATCTTCATAATCATGATGTTTACCTTTCTTTTAGACATGTTTGAGATCTGTTGCTCAACTGCTTCTTGATTAGTTGTGGAAAAAGTCACCATTTTGCACTGTTTTGCTGCTTATTTAGCTCGCCCTGCATGTAGGCGCAAGGGCTCTCTTGCTTATTTTTTGATTTCTCCTGTAAGTCACATTCGGATGTGTTGTGATGCTATGGCTGTATTTTCTCCCTGGTTGACCTAAAAGTTGTAATGTTTGTATCTCTCTCTCCAATCATTCCATTGTTTTCTATTTTACTTCTTTGATGCATTACTGAAGGCTTTTGTCTTTCCAAATCTATCCTTAAAATCCTTTCTGTAATTTCAGTGATGACCTGCTAGATGATTCAGATAGCGAAGAGCGATCCAGATCTGACTCTGTAACAGGTGAGTACACATTTCTAATTATTCCAAATAATTTGTGGTCTGTAAGTATACTAATATATTTAATATTAAAGTAAAATAGTGTAATTTAAACATTTGTCTTTATCTTCAATACATTTTCTTTTTGCTTCTATATGCAATCTTTAGTGGAAAATGTACTCATAGGACATAGGTCAAGACCTGATTCTCTGAGCATTTAAGTAATTGTTTAACTGGACAATTAATAATTGGCCTCTATTTCCCTTGGTACTGCATTACTGTGCTATATTCGATCAGCCCCTATTCCACATGTATGGATAAATGTGTTTTTCCTGTGTTTTGTTTCAGTTCAATAATAACGAGAGAAGCATTTTAATTTGTGATTAGTACATGGAAATAACCTGTAATGCAGTAACATTGTCCCATTGGTATTCCTATTTTTCTATTCTGACGACATTTTTATTTTTTTTGAGTGCCTTGAGAATTTCAGTTTCCACAAATTAGTTCCGTGTAGACATTTGGTTTTATTGTAAAAGCTGTGTGTTAATGCTACAATGAATTTCTCATAATATTATAATGTTATTGGTAACATGTGAAGATGACCAATATTATTTGCTCTCTCTCCATAGTGTTCATTAATTCACGTGACCTATCATGCAGACATTGCAAATGAGAAATAATTATTTGGGAAAAATGTAGTTTAATATTGTACTTAGACCTTAATTGTAGGTTTCTGAAATATCTTTCATGCTTTTATTAAGTGTAGTAACAAGAAAATATAGCATATTTATTTTTGTAGTGATGAATTCCTTTTTGTATCTTTATTTATTTATTTATTTTTTAGGTCACCCATCACAAAAGGAAACCCTGGAAATGAGCCTGGATGTAACGGCCCTAAGCATACTCCAGCAGCCAGAGAAGCTCCAGTGGGAGATTGTGGCAAATGTTCTAGAAGACACGGTGAAGGACTTAGAGGAACTTGGAGCAAATCCTTCTTTAGTTAGTTGCAAGAGTGAAAAGACCAAGGAGAAGCATTTAGAACAGCACAACATTCCTTTTCCTTGCTTACTAACTGGTGGTTTCTTAACATACAAGTCCCCTGCTTCCTCCCCCTCTAGTAGCAATTGTCGCAGGTCACTTGACGCTATAAACAGGACTCCAGGTGAAAGCTCATCAGAGCAGGGGTCAACTGACAATGAATCTGGCACTAATTCTGAACTTAATTCTCCTTTGGTAAAAAGAACACTTCCTTTGTTACTGCTCTACAGTATCAAGGAGTCTGATGAAAAAGCAGGGAAACTTTTTTCGCAAATGAACAATATAATGAGCAAGAGTTTACATGATGATGGATTTACAGTCCCACAGATCATAGAGATGGAGTTGGATAATCAGGAGCAGTTACTTCTACAGGACCCACCCGTCACTTACATTCAGCAGTTTGCTGAGGCCACTGCCAATCTTGCTTCTCCTGACTCGGAAAAATGGACATCCATGGTTCCCAAGCCTGGGACATTGGTGCAGTGTGTTAGACTGCCTAAGTTTGCAGAGGAGGAAAACCTCTGTGTAGATTCCATCATCCCATGTGCTGATGGAGTTCATCTTCTAGTAGGGTTGCAGAAATGCTCTGCAGATTCCTTGAGTGCAATAAATCAAGTAGAGGCCTTGAATAATTTAAACAAACTAAATTCTGCACTTTGTAGCAGGAGGAAAGGTGAAGCAGAGCCAAGTCTCAGTGCTGTGAATGGCACAAGCATTAATGTTATCCCTTGTGAGTCATCAGCCGACGTTCATGACCCTTTGATTATTCAGCCAGACCAGAGGAGAGTGAGTGGTGGCTACCTACTAATTTACAAAATGAATTACACAACCAGGATAGTGACTTTAGAAGAGGAGCCTGTTAAAATTCTCCACATTAAGGACCCCCATGATGCAGTTACCTCTCTTATTTTGCTACAGCCGGATATTTTAGATAACCGAGAGGATGACTGTGAGGAGACCGCTGAAGAAGCCCATATGACTCCAAAAACTGCTAATGGGAAGGAGAAAAAATGTGACTTGCTGAGTCTGGGTCACCTTGTGGTGACCACTCAAGGTGGATACATAAAAATATTAGATCTTTCAACTTTTGAAGTTATGGCCAAAGTGGATCCTCCTAAAAAGGAGGGTACGGAGGAAGTGGATCCTTTTGTGTCTGTTGTATACTGCTCAGGGACAGACCGGTTGTGTGCTTGCACAAAAGGTAAGGCAGTGGATTCTATTATAAGTACTGTGAAACAATGCTTTGACTTGCAAAACTTGGAATGCCCTATTTTTCAAATGTTTCTGGTGTGTAATTAGCCAGTATACCTGGTTAATATCTGCATACAATGAAATATCATAGCCCTTTACTTAGACAGAATATTATTTTATTTAGAAAGTGTTTTACCAGGAAGAATACATTGAGATTTCTCTCGTTTTCAAGTATGTCCTGGGAACCCAGGACATATTCTGCCCATCTTAAAGATTTTGTTAGAAAACATCAAACCTATATGTAATGTTTGGTTGCAAATGCATTCAATATAAAAAACAATGTATGGTGAATCTGATAAAATGATTGCCATGTACCGGGTTATAAACTAGAAACAGCCACTAGACCATGAAAGTTTTAATTTTTTTTAACGTATTATATATTACATTTCATTTGCTGTGATTTTAAATTCACACCCTTTACCTGACTTGATACATTTTGTGCACCACTGGTTGTAGACCATGTAATTTGGACAGACTTGTGATTGCTGTATTTAGGAGCAGGGCACCATCCTACATACTGTATGGCCTTTCCAACAACTCACCTTGCTTGAACAATTCTGTGTTGCTTTCCTAAGGGAAATCTGAATCGATCTCTTGTTTTTATATAAAACAATGAAGTCAGCATGATTTAAGTTACGACAATGACCTTGTAGGCCTGATACAGATCACTGCTTCATACCAGTTTTATATTTCACTTCTACCCAGTAAAATTTCACAATATTGCATTTTATTTTTTATTTTAATACTGTTCAAATTGCCAAATCAGTCCCTCCATGTATACTGCTAAACCATCTCTTCCTTATAATTACCAGGTGCTGTAGTGCAGCATGACTCCAACTCCCATCCTCAATATGCAAACGCATGAAATGGCACCTGTGAAAAAATAGAAGAGGAGCTGTGTGTAATCCAAAAGTAGAAAAAATATTTATTGATAGTCCTTAGACCGCTAAAAACATTGGAAGTCAGACATACATGATAGTGGGCCAGAGACTAGATGCTTGACGCGTTTTGCACACTAGGTGTTTACTTTTAAGCAGTCATGTCTCTTTGACTTCCAATGTTTTTATCGGTCTAAGGACTATCAATACATTTTTTTTTTCTTCTTTTGGATTACACAAAACTCTTCATCTATTTTTTCCAGTGTCCGCTGGTGCAATTTCTTGTTTTGTCTTTTTATTTTAATGGGCAGTTGTAAATTTAGCATTTTATTATGATAGTTTTCCATCAGATTTTCACTCTTGTAGTTAATCATCATGCCACTTTTCATTATGGTGTATTGTTTTTTTCAATGGCAAAGGGGGCACGTAATACAAAAAGACCAGAATTAGGGTTGCAAGTGTGCACATTTTTCTCCTGGGTGCACAAAACTATGCTCCTCATCAGGATTTGGAATTCATGATTTTCCAAAGGGAACTAATCACTTAGTCAAGTATGCGATACGTGAGGAATTGCCTTGACGCACTGATTTTCCTCAGTACTCCTTAATTACCTGAATTCTTCATTCTCCAGGCGTGTCCATGAAAAAAAAATGGCTAATCTGGTAAACCCGAATGCGTGAGAATAAATATTCTTTAATATCGAAACAACATAAGACAATTTACAGTGCATATATGTAAAAATAGAAAGTATTCCTTAAGTAAGAGGAAAGGTGCTGGGTCCTGAGCAATCTAATTCAATAGATATCATTGACAGACCTCCTCCCCTGGTACTTTTGTAAATTCCTCTAGAAAAAGTGTCCTTCGTGAAAGTGCTGATCCAATAAATGGATACTTGGGCACTATGACTGCATGTGCAACAATAGACACGCACATGGGATGTCCAGTATCTCTGTGGGGAAGCTTGGCTTGCACTTGGCTTCACATCCATGCAATGCTTCTTGCTCCATCCATTTAATAAATTGGAGAAACCCCTGGCATGTAGAGTTGAGTGTGCAGTTAACAGGTCTCAAAACTTGACCAGTTTAAAGGTACTCTATCACCTAAACTAGTGCTTGGCGAATCCTGGGAGACGGGGAGCCCTGGCTCCTAAATATAACCAGGCTAACCCTGAATATGTCTGCTTGGTTTAAAGGCTAAAAACATTTGTCAAGCCCTGACCTAAACTTTGTTTTACTGTGAATATATAGACAAAAAATTATCAAAAAGTGGTCTTTACACTGTGTTACCAAATTGCAAGAAAATGCCTAAATTAGAAGAAAAAATGTGTGTATATAGTCTAGATAAACGTCCCCCCCATGTAGGACTGAAACTTTATGAAATTAAACTCTGATACTTCATGAGATCAAGTCCCCTTAGTGCTCCTTTCTCCAACCACTATATATATCTAGTGGTTGGAGAAAGGAGACATTTTTTTCTTCTAATTTACATCATTATATAATATTATATATATATTAGAAGAAAAAAATGTCTGGTTTCTCCTGTATATCACATTATATGTGGCTTGATATGCAAACAATTTTTCACTGGGAAATGACTAATTTGCATATCAAGCTACAGGTGATGTCATAACAAATTTTTTTTGTAACTCCGTGGATAGACCATTAAATTACTTTTCTACCATAAATAATTATGTTTAGGTGATTCCCTTCAAGTTACAGAATTAAATGGCAAGGAACTCCAGATTTTATGAAATCTCAGTGATGACTTTTGTAACAGTATTTACAATATTTACAGTATTTACTCTTTCACATGATTACAGAGACAGTTTAGGTGGGTTAAAGTGAAATATCTAAATAGCTCATATGAAAATCCACCCAGTTAAGAGTATATAAATACTTCATTTCTTGGGAAATTCTCAGAAATCCATTGTTTGGAATAAAGGTGAAATGTTTCATCTACTCTCCCCCATGTCATCTTTTACTCAGTGATTCATGCTTTAACCCCTTAGTGACAAGACATTTTCACCTTGACTTTCCCTTGGAGACAATGGCTGTTTTGACATCTCTAGGGTGTTTGTGTTTAGTTGTAATTTTTTTCTTTCTCACATACAGTACCCACACAAATTATATGTTGTTTTTATAGTCATAAGAAGGGCTTTCATTAGATACCATTATGTTCATCATATCTTATAATTTACTACAAAAAAATCATAAAATATGATGAAAAATTAAACAAAAAAAAACTTTTTCTAACTTTGACCTAAAATATAATTTACACAAATAAAATCATTAAAAAAGACCCCGTCTAAATAGTTTCTAAATGTTCTCCCGAGTTCAAAAATATGCATGTTTCCATATTTTTCGGTATTTTTTTGCGAGTTATGGGGCAAAAACCAAAAATAGTGTTTTTTGTTTTTTTCCTATATTGATCTTTTGACCCCAACCCGAACCCAAAATTTAACCCTAACACTAAATTTAACCCCAACTCTAATCCTTATTATATCCCTTAATATTTTTTAACTTTAATTTAATTTTAACCCTATCCCTTATGCTAAAAAATATTTCATTTTAACCCTTTATGCTAATATAGCTAAATAACCTGTTTTTAATTAATTAAATATTTATTTTAAATATTTCCCATTGCAATGCTACTAAACTACCATTAGGGGTAGTCAAGTAGCATATTCAGAGCGACGGAAGTGAAGTTACTTTCACTTCCGAAGCTCAGACCGGCAGAGGACTTAGCCATATTGACGGAGCAGCATGCTCCGTCAATATGGCTCCCCACGATCGCTCCGTGGGGCGATCGTGGGGGTCCCGAAATAGAAATTTCGGTGCTGGCTATTGCCTCGATGTCGAGGCAATAGACCAGCACTGTTAAAGCGGTTTTTGCGATCGTTGATCGCGAAAACCGCTTCATTCAATGCAGGACGTGCCAGGCACGTCCTTTGTCGTTAAGGGAGTTTCTCCCAGGACGTGCCTGGCACGTCCTTTGTCGGCAAGGGGTTAATCTCTTATGCTTGGTGCAGAAGATATCTGATTGAAAGTATGATGCTTACTTTCTCCAGCCTGTTGGTCTGTTCAGGTGACCTCTGAAATATTTTAGATGGCATAGCATCCAATGTATACATTCCATTATTATAAACATTACTTCTACCAAGGCTTCCATGGATAGTGTTGTCTTTAAAGTAAACATATTGTATTATTTTACTACAGGTTGCGTATCCCTTTTCCAAAAATCCATTATCCAAAATGATCAGCTATTTTTTATATTGTGCTCAAAGTTGTAAATTCCACACACGATTTATTTACCGTATTTGCTTGATTATAAGACGAGGTTTTTTTCAGAAAAAAAATTCTGAAAAAGACCCCTCGTCTTATAATCGAAGTCGTCTTCTAGTCTGACCTCAAATCAAGGTCAGACTATAAGACAGGGATCCAGGTCCCCCACAGAGCTGCAGGGGACCTGGATCCCCCTCGCTAACAGCCGGTGGATGTCTGCGCAATGCGTGCAGACATCCTCCCCTGCTGCCCGGCACGACCGCAGGACTTATATGATGAAGCCGGGTCCTTCCGGCTTTATCATAAAAGTCCCGACGGTCGTGCCGGGTGGCAGCGGGGGAGGTCTGCGCTCATCGCGCAGACATCCTCCGCTGCCCCGCTAGCCACCAGGAGAATTGGGCAGCCGGGGGATGTCTGCATGATATGTGCAGACATCCTCCATGCTGCCCTACACTTCCGTCTATTATGACGGACTGGCTGTCTGTCATAATAGACGGAGGTGTCGGGCAGCATGGAGGATGTCTGCATGTATCGTGCAGACATCTCCCGGCTGCCCCCCTAGCCCTCAGGGAGAAACAAGGTGAGAGGGAGGTGGGAGGACATAGAAACAAGGGGAGGGGGGGAGGGAGAGAGAGACAAGGGGAGGGGGGGAGGGAGAGAGAGACAAGGGGAGGGGGGGAGGGAGAGAGAGACAAGGGGAGGGGGGAGGGAGAGAGAGACAAGGGGAGGGGGGAGGGAGAGAGAGACAAGGGGAGGGGGGAGGGAGAGAGAGACAAGGGGAGGGGGGAGGGAGAGAGAGAGGGGGGGAGGGGGGGAGAGAAATGTTTGGAGGGAGAGGGGGACATAGAAAAAAGTTTTGTGGAAAGAGAGTAAAGGTTGGGGGGAGGGGGAGAAAGACAGCGCTTGGGGGAAGGGGGAGAGAGGCTGCATTGGAAATAAAAACAAGAAATGCATTTTTTATATCATTTTTATTAAATATTAAAAAGCAATTTATATGTGAAAGGAATTTTTTCCTATAGGGTAGTCTTATATTCAGGCTTTTAGTTTTTTTTCTTGAAGGAATATTAAAAGGGGGTCGTCTTATATTCGAGCAAATACGGTAGTTTATTGGGTGTCCAGTCCCCTCAGGCTACAATATAGCGTTTCAATGCATGCTCCGATCCCCCCACGCCCACAGACGGTAAAACAATGGCATGTGTTCAAGCCTGACACACGAACGCCTCAAATCACAAAAATTAGTTATTTGCTCCGTACAGTGTGTTTGCATTAATACTACTGTATTTCATGAGTGCTGAGAGGCTATAATATATCTTATTGGTGAAAACGACATGTTATCTGAAATGACACATTATCCAAAATACTTAGTGTCCCAATCATTTTGGAAAAGGGATACACAACCTGTATAGCCTCTAATGACCCTGAAAGAACTCATGGCAGTTTCCTTGCTTGCCCACTTTGTACTTTTCTTGCCCAATATGAACATCTGAATTTTTATGAACCTGAATTTGGAAGTTAAAGAGTCTAATCCCTCCAACAACTTCTGTCTGATTAAAAGCGATATCATCTGACAAGCCAAACACACCTCTCTACCTGATATGCTCCTCTCCTCCCCTGTTATTAGACAATTATCTAATGTGTACCACATATTCAATAAAATGTTTCAGCGTAACAGGACTGTGTTATGCAAATAGAAAGCTTTGCCTTAATAATGAAAGAGCTAGCAAACTGACATCCAGGATGTTATCTAGTCACTACTCTTTGGAATTCAATGCAAAATTGAGCATCAGGAACAAAAATATTTATTTTTAATTTCATTTCTCTCTTCAGGTGGAGAACTTCACTTTCTGCAGATTGGAGGAGCTTGTGATGACCTTGATGAAACAGATATTCTTGTTGATGTATCCCTATCAAAGGGTGTGGAGCAATTGGTGGAAGGCATCAAACCTTTCTCAAATCCCTCCAGCCCTGGTATTACAGGTAACTTCTGCAAATGGATGGGATTTACATAGGAGCACAAAACTGTCAAAAATTTAAAAAAAATAAAAATGCAGCGACCATATTTAACAGAGATTTGCATTTTTTTCTCTGTGCATCCTGAGATTTTGCTCGCAGAGATTTTCAGTGCATTTTTCGGTGCACTTCTGCACTTTTTAATTAAAAAAAAAAAGTGTGCTACAGCAACCTGGCGGTTAGGGTCCAGCTCGGGAAGAAAAGGCTCAAAACATTGGCGCATACAGAGAGAGTATTTCTGCATGTGCCACTTGTGTAATCTCCCCCTTAGAATTTATAAAACTCAGATTATATATATATATATATATATATATATATATATATCTCTCAGGGCTCGACAAACCCCAGGCGCCAGGTCGCCATGGCGACCAGGAAATTAGACCTGGCGCCTGGGTGCTGTCAGCCTCATGGTCCCCTTGCCGCTGCCATCCAATTTTTCCGCAGCGCGAGGTGGTAAAGTCTTGTGCCAATGGCACAGACTGCAAGCTCCGCCCCCTCGCGCAACGCGTGTCTGAGTGCCGGGTGTCGTCACGTGTCATAGCAGACCGACCAACGGAGATCAGCTGCAGCATGAATGTCCCCCTCCCCTGCAGTGAGGTAAAGCAGCAGGGAGGGGGACACATCAAGAAGAAACCCCCAAGAAAAGACTGTGTGAGGTGGGTGTGTGTTTGTATGTATTGTAGTACAGTAGGTGTGTGTGAGGTGTTTAGCTATTTGTGCATATGTAAAGTAGGTGTGTGTGAGGTGTTTGTATATATGGGTGTGTGTGTGAGGTGTTTGAATATATGTGTATATGTAAAGTAGGTGTGTGTGAGGGGTTTGTATATATGGGTGGGTGTGTGTGTGAGGTGTTTGAATATATGTGTATATGTAAAGTAGGTGTGTGTGAGGGGTTTGTATATATGGGTGTGTGTGTGAGGGGTTTGTATATATGGGTGTGTGTGTGAGGGGTTTGAATATATGTGTATATGTAAAGTAGGTGTGTGTGAGGGGGTTTGTATATTTGTGTGTATGTAAAGTAGGTGTGTGTGAGGTGTTTGGATATATGTGTATATGTAAAGTAGGTGTGTGTGAGGTGTTTGGATATATGTGTATATGTAAAGTAGGTGTGTGTGAGGTGTTTGGATATATGTGTATATGTAAAGTACGTGTGTTTGTATATATGTGAAGTAGGCATGTGTGTTTACGAATTGCGTTTATGTTTGCGTGATTGTCTGGCTCCTAAAATAAAATAAAATTTGTCAATCCCTGATTATATAATTATAGTGTACTGTGAAATGGGAAATAAACTGTAAACAGAAAATAGAATAGGGAATGACACCTCTATATGAAGATTTTATTGTATGGTTACTTCGTCTTTAGCAAAGGTTAATGTACATGGAAAGCTAGAGTTAAAATAAAAGGTCTCCATTGTGTGTGTTTGGAATTTTTGTAATCAGCCGATTTGTCTTCATGTAACATTCATATAAAGGCAGGACGTGTTAATTTCTTTAAATACCTATTTCTTTAGGTGTTGATCTTTTGGTGGAACAAGCCTTCTCCCTGGAAATGCTGACCTGTTTAGTGGAACTTACACGTTTTGAGACTTTCATACCAAGGTTTTCTGCAACCGTTCCTCCATGCTGGGTTGAGGTGCAGCAGGAACAGCAGCAGCGGCGTCATCCACAGCACTTACACCAGCAGCACCATGGTGATGCAGCACAGCATACCCGTACATGGAAGCTGCAGAATGACAGGTATTTGATTCCTCAATATTTTGCAATTCAGTGATTACTAGAAGGTGATTCAAGGGGCATGTGCTCATTAGTGGGAAGTTGACAAACCCCCAGTACTTTCCTGTGATTTTACAATGTACATCAGTTCAATCACGTTTCCCACACGTCACCATACAGGATCTGCTGAATCACAGGCATTGACCCACAATGTCAGATGTATTACGGTCAGAAGAATGGTGGTGGGATAACATTTCATTTTCCATATGTTTTGGTGTTCTCGATGTTTTTATTTTTCTATCATTTCCAATTCCTTTGTTATGACCTCAGATCTTAAGATTTCCAGCTGTTGAAGTAGCTTTGCTACACTCAGCAGGAAGCATCTGGATTGTGAAGGAAGTTGAGCTGGGACTATAATCATTCACCCTTCTTTCTCAATAAAATTCACGTTTCTTACTTGCATTCACTTCATCAGAGCATTTAAATTGAATAAAGCTCAAGTTCTTTGTAGAGTTGTGAAAGGGAACCCTTTTTTGTGTTCAAATTATGCAGTGTTCTGATTGACTAGGGTGGGACATGTTTCAAACTGTGAAAAATAATGAAAAAATACTCGGCACTCCAATTCGTTTTTTTTATACAGAATTATGTAGATATACCTTTTTTCAGAGCTCCTAAATATATACTGTGTAGAAATGTTTGGTTTATATTGGAATGTAGCATTGTAAGACTATTAATTTATGTTTGCTGTTTCCAACTGATTTCCCTTAAACATTTGTTTGGATTTATGTTAATTTCCACTTTGTGTGTTCTCATTAGCACTAGTTGGGATGAACATGTGTTTGAGCTGGTCTTGCCTAAAGCCTGCATGGTGGGACATGTAGACTTCAAGTTTCTATTGAATTCAAACATCACAAACATTCCTCAAATCCAAGTTACGCTACTCAAGAACAAGGCCCCAGGCTTGGCCAAAGTTAATGGTAAGAAAAATAAGATTCTTTTTTTATACACTGTTGTCAACAACCTTGTTGATGTTTCTCAGATGCTTGATTTATGTTTTGTTTTATTGTGCTTTACCAAAGACATTGTAAGACACATTTGGCATTATCCTTGTATAATCCTTGCATTATCCTTGTATAGCATTCCCCATGGAAACCATTGGAATATTTCTGCTGCTTGTACCATGCGGTGCAAACAAGCCACTCTGGCGGTGCTGCTCTATTCCCTCGATATCGAGGCATTAGGCAGCACCGAAATTTGCAATCTGGGGCACCCATGATCACTCCATGGAGAACAGCATGCTCCTCCAATATGGCTGCTGCCCTCTTGTGGATAGAGTGTCTGAAGTGAAAACACAATTCAGTTCTGATGCTGTTGCTTGACTGCCCCTAGAGGCAGTTAGCAACATTGCAATAAAGAAAGTAATTTTTTTTTAAAAGACTTAATTAGCTAAAATCCAGGGTTAGGGTTAGAATAGTTGTTAGGGTTACAATTAAATTAGGGGTAGCATAAAGGATCGGGTTACAGTTAAATTTAAATTAGAATATATTAAGCGTTAGCATTAGGGTTAGAGTTGGGGTTAAATTTAGGGTTGGGGTCAAAAGATCACCGTAGGAAAAAACACTATTTTTGGTTTTTGCCCTATAACTTGCACAAAAACATGGAAACAAGAATATTTCTGAACTCGGGACAAAATGCTGAAACAATTTAGACAAGGTCTTTTTTAATGATTGTATTTGTGTAAATTATTTTTTAGGTCAACATTAGAAAGTATTTCTTATATATATATATGTATATGTGTGTATATATATATATATATATATATATATATATATATTTTTTTTTTTTTTTTTTTTACTTTTTCACCATATTTTATGATGTAAATGTTTGTAGTAAATTATAAGATATGATGAACATAATGGTATATAATGAAAGCCCTCTTTATGACGATAAAAACAATATATAATTTGTGTGGGTACAGTATGTGAGAGAGAAGAAAATTACAGCTAAACACAAACACTCCAGAAATGTCAAAACAGCCCTTGTCATCAAGGGAAAGACAAGATCAAAAGGGCTTAAACACAATAATGGTACTAAATTTCCTGATATTTGTCATGGTTTCCTTTTCTAGAGACACCTGTAGACCGGCATGTACCCTTCCCTCTGTTTCCAGCATTCAATGTTGAAATGCAGAGAAATGGAAAACCTGCCCTTGTGGATTTAAGTGAAGAGATGCAGAACATGGAAGTAGATGATTCTCAGTGTATGTATTAGTTTGTTTAGCTATTTTTGTGTGATCTAATTGTCTAATCTCTTACCATACATATGGTAATCGTATTGTCACAAGTAGAATGGATACAGCACTAAAGCATTACGTACTGGGCACTCCTATAATTTAATATAAAAAGTTTATGCGTATGTAATAATCTCTCCACCAGCCAGTACTCATTTCTAATGTCACTGTTTTCACATTTTAATCTACAAATAAAATGAATTTTTTACTTTTCTTGTTGTTGTAGGTCCTAGATTATGTCCATTTCTAGAGGATCACAAGGAAGATATTTTATGTGGTCCTGTGTGGTTGGCAAGTGGTCTTGATCTTTCAGGACATGCTGGAATGTTGACTTTAACAAGTCCAAAGCTAGTGAAAGGTTAGTCGCCATCTGTCTCCGGAAGATGTACTAATTTTTTTTGTGTGTATTTGGTTTAAATATATTAAAAATCCACTTCAACATTTTTTTTGTTTTTTTTCCACTGCATGGGGTAACATGCTGCATTAAGCAAGCTCAGTCATTATTAATAACGTATACTCTGCCATCAAATATGGAGATACCAAATTACACTTGCACAAAAGGCGTCCCTGGCCTAAACATTTTAGGCTCACAGTCTAAAATACCTAAATTGTAATACATTGGTCTTGCAGTGATCGCTGGAGCTTAGCAGGTCCTCTTACTGTTTACTGGTGTGAAAGTAATCTATGCTTAAAAAGCACAGACCTCCTCTTTCTTCACAACACACCAGGAATCAGACCACATTGATTGCTAACATTTAACTGTTTGTGGACTTCATTTCCATGAATCAGGATGATGATCACATGTGCAATGCAGGTCACAACAGCTGGTGTGCCAGAGGCTGTCCATCATGTCTTTGAAACGCCAGCCATTATAAAGATTTACATAAAAAGTCTGCTGACTGAGTTACGTGGGAAACTTATTCTACAACAGGTGCCAGAGATTACCCATCATTGCTTTTGACTTTCTTGCTGTTTTTTTACTTTTGATTAACAGAGTGCTCAGCCAGCCAGAACATTATGCTACCTTTAGAACATTGCATGAGACTTGGCCCTACACAAAACCCTGTCTTTCAAACATGTTAATTCTGCACAAAGCACTGCAAATGACCAGATTTGTACTTTCTTTTACTCTTCTTTTTTTTAATTTTTTTTATAAGGGATGGCAGGTGGTAAATATCGCTCCTTTTTAATTCACGTCAAAGCTGTAAATGACAGGGGGTCAGATGAGTTGTGCAATGGAGGAACAAGGCCAGTTGTGAGAATACCTTCCTTGAAGCCGCAGAGTGTTAAAGGACATTCACTTGCATCACTATTGGCTAAAGTTGTTCCTGGCAAGGTATGGAATGTTTACTGTATTTTGTAATGGAATGTTTTATGTGTATTTGGTAGTGCAAGGTATCGGTTCTTGTGCACAACATTCTATTTATAGTTGTATGCCATTTTTCCCCCCCAAACCCTATTTGCTTTGTTTAACCCCTTAACGCATGTGGACGTATATATACGTCCTGAAAAGCATGGTCCTTAAGGACCATGAGGACGTATATATACGTCCTCCGTTTTCAT
Source organism: Pelodytes ibericus (assembly GCA_036172795.1). Taxonomy (NCBI): domain Eukaryota; kingdom Metazoa; phylum Chordata; class Amphibia; order Anura; family Pelodytidae; genus Pelodytes; species Pelodytes ibericus. The sequence continues at coordinate 68,053,383 of CM069862.1, forward strand.
GTAGTGTTGCGCTCATTAGCGCAACACTACATGCCTGCAGCTACTCTCAGAGGCTGCTTCGGATCCGAAGCAGCCTCTGAGAGGGCTTTCAGCCCCCCCTCGACCCCCCCGCGCGCATACGATCACAGCGAATGTGATCGTATGCGCGCAAACACACATAGGCAGTGAAAGCTCATCACTGCCTATGTGTGTTAAAGTGTTGCATGATGCCTCTATCGAGGCATCATGCAACACAATCTGTGCCCTCCTGGGCACCGCGATCACACGGTGATCGCGGGTGTGTGCTGTATCGGAGGAGCATGCTCCTCCGATACAGCATGCCCAGAGGAGAGCGACGGAAGAGAGAAAAAAAAAATCTCTTCCGTCGCTCTGAAACCGCTACTTGACTGCCCCTACAGGCAGTTAGGCGGTATTACAGTTAAAAATGGAAAATTAATTAAATAAATAAATTAAATAAATAAATAAATGGAAAAAGCTAACCCTTGATCTACTGAACATAGATCTAGGGTTAGGGTCCAAATAGGGTAATAATTAGGGTTAAATGGGGGTTCGGATGATTACAAGGGTTAGATTAAGGTGTGGGGGTCAATTTAGGGTTAGATTAAATTTAGAGTTGGGGTAAATTTAGGGTTCGGGTTAAAAAAATCACTGTAGAAGAAAATGGTTAGAAAACAAAAAAAAAACACTAATATTGTTTATTGCCCTATTACGTGAAATAAAACATAGACAAACAAGGAAACATTGATATTACTAAACTCAGGACAAATAGTAGAAATATATAGACGGGGTCTTTTTTACCATTTGTAATTGTGTAAAAAAAAAAAAAATCAGGTCAAAGTTGGAAAAAGTGTTTTTTATGGCATATTTTCATCATATTTTCTATTTTTTTAATAGTAAATGATATCATATGATGAAAATAATAGTATCAAATGAAAGCCCTATCTGTCCTTTAAAAAATGATATATAATTTGTGTGGGTGGACTGAACACAAAGAAAGAAATTCACAGTTCAGTAAACGTATGACAAAAATAATGGAATTCTGGTCTTCAAGGCACGTCAAATGCAACATAGCACTCGGTCACTAAGGGGTTAAATAAATTGTTTTTTGGAGCACACAATTATTTTTTTATGCTTGATTTTTAATACTGCAACTAACATACATATGTATTTTTTTTCTTTTGTGTAAAGGATAAATCTGCCACGAAAATTGAGACCAGCAACTCTGCACGTAAAATTGATAATCTTCGAGGGTGTGATTTACTTCAGGAGGTCTCTGTCACCATCAGGCGCTTTAAGAAGACGTGTATACCGAAGGAAAGGTTAGTGCGCAAGTTATTCTTTCTGATGGTTGAAGGTTCAGTTATCTCATTGCTGTATTAGGTATGGAAATACAAATTAGTAGTGAATGAGAATATGGATTTACGTAAGCATGTGTGGATTCCTATTGCAGATCTAATGCACTTTCAATGTCAGAAGACTAAAGTTTCTCAGTCATAACATGGAAACTTTTTAAGTCTTTTGGTATCTTAACATTTCTGTCACTTGTCCAACAACCTGAGCAATGTTTGTCATGACATACTTTTTTCATTTTTTTTTTCTCTATAATGCACTATTTTTGAAATAAAGTTTTCTATTTCAGAGTTTTCTTCTACTTAGGAAAACTAGGGTTTCATTTGACAGATTTGTTTTGCAGAGATGGACAGCTCTCCAAGTGACCAGCTAAATGTGTCAAAATGAGTTACTTCAGCAGCAAGACATTTGCATCTCAAAGATGATGATCTTTTTGCATACTACATTGTCATTTTTTGAGATGCAACTGAATTGGTCATTGGAGGTTCAGCAACATCTTTGTAAGCAAGGATGCTTTTTGAAATGAAAATGTGATTCAGTAAAAGGTTAATATATTTGTAATGGTACATTACATAGCTAATTCAGTAATTTTAAAATGGTCATTCATTTAAGAGAAAATATTTTTTTTAATTCCACTTTAGCACTGGATCTTGGAAGCTTAAAACTGTTTAATTTACACACCTCCTGTGTGTTGTCTAAAGCAGACTTTGACTAATCTTGGAAGCCATGACTCCTAAAATTCCTACAGCTGACCTGTAACTTATTAAAATGTTTTACATAGAAGTTGTATGTTGGTGTACACAATTTTTACTATGCTATGCTATACTGGCCATTTTTCATTTTTTAAATTCTGCATATTAAGGAGTAAAGCGTCTTGTAAATATGTTTAGTCTTTATCAAAATATATGTTCTTATGGGACTGGAGGAGGTTTGTTGCAAGTTTTAAATCTAGAAGTAACTGTTTTGTAAATTCTTTTTCATTATGTTAGAGTTCAGCGGTGTGCTATGTTGCAGTTCTCTGAATTTCATGAGAAACTTCTCAACACTCTCTGTAAAAAGACAGAAGATGGGCTGGACACAGAGCATGCCCAAAGCTTGGCACTAGACATTCTCTGTTGGCTCGCTGGTGTACACTCCAACGGACCTGGCAGGTAAAAGAACTGTTATAATACAGCAGGCATTGAGATTACATAGTCGTCATTCATGTGCTTATCTGAAATTTAGCTCCGCTATTACAGTTTTAGAAAATGAAACCTTTATATGAGAGAGAGGCCTTAGAAAGGAGTTTGATAAATTCATACAAGTTAATTTCCAGTGGCACAAAAAACATGTGCATAAATCTTTATTAGGGTTGATTTGCGTCAAATGCCCTGTCTGTGTTTGTTTTTTTGTTTTTTTTTACAAGGCAGTTGGGAGTAAAAATGTATGTAAAATAAATTCGTCTAAATGGTGCTTTTAAGCATCAGCTATTATTTGCCTTGTTCAAAATACTTCTCCTGTGGTAAGTAACAAAGTTGGAGGATCTCTGCTTTTACCATGTCAATGATTCCTTGACCAACAATAACCTAGGCTTGGTAGGGTATTCCATGTAGAAAGAGCATCCATTCACTCACTATATCTGTAGTTTACACAGTGCACCATTCAAATGACAGTTGGGTTTTAGTCTTTGGATTTAAAAGATATAACGTTCAACTTGCTGAACTGAAAATCCACTCTAACTGCAGCTTTTGTTTTCTAGTTTGAGAGAGGGAAAAGAGAGTTTACTTTCTAAAACCAGGAAATGTCTTTCGGATATCGTGCGTGCTTGCTTTTTTGAAGCTGGAAGAAGTATCGCTCACAAGTGTTCGAGATTTTTGGCTCTCTGCATAAGGTTTGTGTATGTTTTCACATTTTAATACTTTTATGGTAAATGCTAATTGTCCTGTATGTACAAATGTTACTTAAAATACAAAAGCGCAACATTACATTTGTAAGCAACACCTAATGTTGTTTTCCTCACAGCAGGTCCTGCAATAGTTTTTCCCACTATTTATTTAAACACAACCTGTTTTACTTCTAAATGGGCCCTGCACATACTCTGCTGTTACATTACTCCCTTAATTTGGGAAAACTTTAGATGACGCTATGAGCAGCTGCTCACCAGACCATCTGTTCCACAGCTGAGACTATGTAGAGAAGCCATATATGTATGTGTATAATATATATATATATATATATATATTTTTTTTAACTTTTTGCATCTTCAATAGTAGCAATTATAAAACTGATACACATTTAATTAAACTTACCTATACCTCTGATTATGGAGGGAGAGATGTTCTGGGTGCACCAATGCTGACTGTGTGCTCATCCAATTTGCGACTGTCACTCACTGCTCGGAAACCTTTGTTTTTGCATGTAATCAGTAGAAGGAACCTAGCTAGGCTATGATCTGTTCCTACGTCAGGTCCCCTCTAATTATACACAGGTTTTTTCATTTGTGCTTTGTTAATGACAATTGAATGAAAAATTCATTCTTATTTTCATATACATAATCCTGTAATTTGCGACACTTGTTAAATGCATTGTTTTATTTTACATTTGAATGGTTGTGATTCTTTCTTTTTACCAGCAATGGAAAGTGTGATCCTAGTCAACAAGGCTTTGGATATGTCCTTTTGAAAGCATTATTGGAGAATATAACCTACCTGCCTTCTGCTGCGACTGGAGGCACGTATTTCTTTGGTCTTTTAGTGTGCTTGCTGTTTATTTCATATTGTGCTGTGTTGATCAGTGGTGATTTTCTTCCCATTTTGAAATTTCAGGGTCTGTGTACTGGTACTTTGTGTTGTTAAATTACGTGAAGGATGAAGATCTCCCAGGGTGCAGCACAGCGTGTGCTTCCCTTCTCACTGCTGTGTCCAGACAGTTACAAGACAGACTCACTCCCATGGAGGCATTGCTTCAAACAAGGTAAATAATAGAGCACACATAGATATTGTATGCAAAAGCATTTTGGGTTTCTTTGTTTCACACAGTAACTGATATAAAACCAAATGCAAATGTCCACTATGGGAAATATTGTAAATGTTTTAATGTACAATACAATTATAATAATGTTTAATGCCCATGCTGTAACCCCAAACTATATAACAAGTACTAATGTAATACTCCGCATTTGGAAAGATCCTTTATTTTCTTCATTGTCGTTTCCCAGATACGGACTGTACAGTTCTCCTTTTGATCCTGTACTCTTTGATTTGGAAGTAAGCGGCTCTTCATGTAAAAACATTTACAACAACAATTCTGGAATACAATCCGATGAAATTGACCTTTCAGATGTGCTTCTAGGTGAGTGATGGATTTAATTGTTGTAATTCAACAACTGGTAATGCGTTAAGTACCTGGTCCTTTGCCTTAAGATCCCCACATTTATATCCAAATCTTTGGGTAATGTAAACTAGCATTTTTTTTTCATATTGCTTCCAAAATCCACAGTTCTTTTTTTTTTTTTGTTATTCATGCTCTTTCCCTATTCATTTTACCTCTAGCTATGCACTGTGTTTTCTAATCTTCCCTTTTCCCTTTTCTCTTTGCAGGCAGTGGGAAGGTAAACAGCTGTGCAGCAGCAGAAGGCAGCTTTACCTCTCTGACAGGTTTGCTTGAAGTGGAGCCGTTACACTTTACCTGCGTATCTACCAGTGATGGCACTCGAATAGAGAGGGATGATGCAAGTACGTTTACTGGTATATACACTTTTTTTTTTACCTTCATTATATCTTAAAATGATCATTTATCATTGCATGTATTGTGTTGTGGAGTAGCCACATTCTCTGCCTTTCTTTGGCAGTTATATAATTAAATCTCCATTCATTTGTAAGAAGGCGTTAAGTTCAAGACAGGAGTGGGGATACCTGGGGAGAAAATGGTGAGATACAACGGCTGTAATAGTTCAAAAGAGAATACATATATTTTGTGACATGTTCTGGCGTAAATGTAATGGGACATAGTCTCAAAGGTGACAGATCCACTGTTGATTGTGGTAAGTGCGAGCTTTAAGAAACTGGATAAAATGAATTCACTGAATGGCATTTGATTTCATGAATGGGGGAGGTTTAGCAGTGTATTTTACGTTACTTGGTATCAAAATGTGGAGCAGAACGTGTTTAGTTATTTTGTTTCATAGGCTTACTGTAAATACATCTTAATCTTAAACTGCATATTGACATGTAACCCCGAAATCTTTAATACATGTATAACTGAGCGTCTTTACAGAGAGCTCTATATGTAATATAGAATAATAGTGTGTATATAATGCTCACTTTACACATGCTTTGGATCAGAAGATGCAGTGTGTGTGATGCAGTTCTTTTGATGACTGTTTTTAAGCCAAGTGAAAACTTTTAAAGGATAGAACGTTCATGTCAGAAATGGTTGAGGTTATGATGGTAACTATGTACTGCCTGTGAAATTCGACAATGGTTTCTTTTAAAGCTTCTCTTCATTTTTTGGTTGTTAATATCATGTTGATAAACCTTCTGTTTGGCTTGTTATTGTGACTTGAACTTCCTGATCTACATGCTTGTGTCCTTGTGTTTTGCTCCATGCCAGTAAGCACGTTTGGAGTTACTCCGGCTGTGGGCAGCCTGTCTGCGGGGTCAGTTGGAGAAGCCTCGACCGCTCTCAGCTCTGCCGCCCAAGTTGCTTTGCAGTCTCTCTCACATGCCATGGCCTCAGCCGAGCAGCAGCTCCAGGTACTGCAAGAGAAACAGCAGCAGCTTCTGAAGCTTCAGCAACAGGTGGGAGGACATTTCCCCACGTTCACCTTGAACCCCACATGCTGACAGCGCAGGCACTGAGGCCCTTGTCCAATGTGCTGCTAGTTCCTCCATGCAATTGCTTGAAAAAGGATGTTAATGCTGTATTCCAGGGCTTCTGGTAGTGAAAGTTTTATGGGTAGCAACACTAGGACATGTTGAAGAAAGATGTCTGTATCCTTGGGTTCCTTTAAGCACACTTATCTGTTAAATAGATTAGCACACATTTTCTACAGTGTTTGTCTGGGCTTTATGCTCTGGATCGATATACTGGATTATATTAAAATAAATGGTTCATGAATACAACCTTCCATTACATTAAGAGCCTAGAGTACTACGGTAACCACAGTGTCCATTATTTCTATACAGATATCCAGTGTGAAAACACCAATACATTTCACAATACAGTTGTAAAGGCTCACTCTGTAAATCAGTTTTTTTAAAACAGATTTTCTTTCAGCATTGGTCAGCCATATTAAGAAATTACACAGTACACTTTTAAACCATGTATTAGGTGGTCAGGGGTGTGTTAGATTAAAATTACAGGATTTCCTTCCTATGTTCAGAATCATACTGAGTTACGCCTATTTTTTGTAAAGCGAACAATGGTAAAATTTGATCCCACTATACATGTTAATGTCTCTGCATGGGTGTAGGAAGATAGTCTCCTTAAATACCAATCAACAGTTCCAGTCGTTTATCTAAAATAATTGCTAATGTGAATACTAATGAAACATAAGGATTTAGGTATGTTCTAACACAGGAGTACCAAACTTTGGTCCTCCAGTTGCTGATGAACTACTTCTCCCATAATGCACTGTCGGTTAAGAGGCTGACAGAGGGAGTATGGGAGACACCCATCAGCAAAAGGGAAAAGGGCTGCAGTTTGACACACTAACATGATTTCAAATTAGCCGTTCAGTACTTTCCTTTCATCAGGTTAGTAACATTTGTAATGACTAGTCTTATACACTTTTGTTCTTGAAGTTTCTGTTTTATCACTTTCATATTTTAATTTAGATTTTTCTTTTTTGTTGTTGTTGCATTATTTCCAGCGCTTGTAATTAAATGGTTTTCTATTTTCAGAAGGCGAAACTGGAAGCCAAACTCCACCAGACTACCGCAGCGGCAGCTGCAGCAGCCTCAGAAGTTGGTCCAGTCCACAACTCTGTGCCTTCCAACCCTGTGGCAGCACCCGGGTTTTTTATTCATCCTTCAGATGTCATCCCACCGACACCGAAAACGACCCCACTGTTCATGACCCCGCCGCTTACCCCTCCCAATGAGTCCGTGTCTGCCGTCATCAATGCAGAACTGGCTCAGCTTTTTCCTGGGGCAGTCATCGACTCTCCACCTGCCATTCTTGCTGCACATAGCAAAAATGCAAACAAGTCTAGAGCGGTAAATGTAAATTGTTTTCAACTGATAAGCATATTTGATAACTGTCAAAAAAAAGTTTCTTGTTTATAGTGATAACTTCTGTTGTGTGGCATTCATACCATACGCCAAGATACTTACATTTGTTTATTCAATATGCAAAACTGCAAAGCGGAAACTTCCCACTAGAATCCATTTCTTCTAAAATATCAAGTAATCAGTTTGTTTCTTATTATTAATCCAGATCCTCTCAAGCCTAAACTTTTTCTGAACTATTTAATTTGGAGAAGTTATCTTTGGAATTCCTCGCAGTAGTCAGTAGAGGTTGATTCACACGATTATAAACAAATAAGGATACTTTTAACATTCGGTTTTAATCTAAGTGCCATTGAACACCATGGATGGTTACGTACAGCAGACCCAAAACATGCAAAGCCACATGTGTTTTTTGTGGATGCTAAAATTGTATCTAGAATATTAATCATGTTATTACAAATCTATTGAACCCTTAAAAAAAAAAAAAATAGGCTTCCTTTTGTTTTTCTCTTGCTCCTCTTTAATTTTATTTTATTGCTATTTGTTTTATTTAGTTTTTTACTCTTTCTGTCCCTAACCACTATATAATTTTTCATCCCTTTTCCATATTTTTGTCTTACCAGCTTTCCCTTTATTTTGTTCCCCCTTGCCAACATAGTATTCCATGATTCTGTATGCCTCTCCCTAATTTTTTTTACATTTCTTCTATGAAATATCACCATTTCAACCTTCTTATTAATTTTCTTCCTTGGTCATGGCTGAGTTGATATCTGGGAAGAGAATGACATGAAAGGTTCCAGACAGTATCGGTCTGTTGTAATACAATTCTGAAAATATTTTAGTTTTTTGTCTTCGCTTTGTGTTCTTGAGTTCTTAATATCTCTCTCTTGTTTCAGAATCAGCTGGGTTCTGGTCTTGCATTGGCTATCTCTCATGCTTCTCATTTTCTGCAGCCACCTCCTCACCAGTCGATTATTATCGAGAGAATGCATTCTGGTAAGATACATGATTGTTTGGATCCATAATCACTCTCACTGTCACGCATAATCTCAGGATCATGGGTAACATGGACAGATTTTAGAAATGTAATTTCCCCCCCTAATTTGTGACACAATATAGGTGTTTGGACAAATGAACCTCTTCTTGCTTGTCGGACATTATATGCCGTCCTAACGTCTACAACTCTTCGCAGCCCCCCGGCAATGAGCCGTGCTGCGGATTATGCTGAAGGAACCTGCAGCGGGTTCCCCTATGTGATATGAGGCCACTTTGAGCGGCCACGGTCTCACATGGAAAATAGCGGACGCTCAGTGAGCATCACTGCAGTTTACCAAAATACAGCGTGCCAGAACTTTCGGGATCGGACATGCTTCTGAAACGTCACACATGACGTAAAGTCTTACATTATTTCAGCATGGTCTGAAAAGACCCTGATTGGCTCTCTGCCTAGATGTCCCTGTCTACTGATCGGGGGCAAGGAGCAAAAGATAATGTTTTTTTTCGCAATGCTCCTTATGGAAGGGATTAAAAAAATGTAGAAAGTGAAATCTAGTTTTATGTGTTCAAAGGGGTATTTAATTTTTGAGTTTTTACCGTGTTATTTCTTTGCAAAGTCATGTCATGTAAATATGATCTACGTTACAGTGTAGCATTTTGTCAACTCAAAAACACTCTGCACAAAGCCCATGCCAATGTTACGGTCACTGTATTTGTGTTGTGAAGCTTACGTAAACTAAAATTATAAACATAATAGGCAATTATTTCATTCTGTGACTTCCCTGACTGTGATTTGTCCTCTTTTCATAGGCGCCAGAAGGTTTGTGACACTAGACTTCGGCAGACCCATTCTTCTTACTGATATACTCATTCCCACATGTGGTGATCTGGCATCATTGTCCATTGACATCTGGAGTTTAGGTGAAGAAGTGGATGGTCGTAGATTGGTGGTCGCAACAGATATCAGCACCCATTCACTAATACTGCATGACTTGATACCACCCCCAGTTTGCAGATTCATGAAGGTAATAAAGACTGCAACTGGAAAAAGATTTTACTAAAAATAGTTTCTCTGATGGCTAGTATTTTTTTTTTATTCTTTATTTTTATGCTCATTTAGATCACTGTGATTGGACGTTATGGGAGTACAAATGCCAGAGCCAAGATCCCACTAGGATTTTATTATGGCCACACTTACATCTTGCCTTGGGAGAGTGAACTAAAGCTCATGCATGACCCACTCAGAGGGGAAAGTGAATCTGCAAGTCAACCAGAGATTGATCAGCATTTAACTATGATGGTGGCACTTCAAGAAGATATCCAGTGCAGGTCAGCCTCGCATGCTATCTGAAAAACACTGGATCATTGGTGTTTAGCTGCACACCATAAAGTTTTTCATAATCCTTATGTTGAGCGGTTTAATTACTAAACCGAATTATGATGAATTGATAATTGAGTTGTCAAATCCAAACCAAACTTGCCAAGTTGTAAGTTTTTTTTTAATTTTTTGGCTTAAGTTTAACAAATCATTTGTCAGTCAGTCACATTTCAGTATTTAGTGACTAAATCCATCAGTGTTTGTAATTGACTCTTGGTAACTGTTTTATTAGTTTTGTCTTTAATGTTCTGTTTCCTACTGGTATATAAATAAACAAAGTTGCTTTACAGATATATACCCTACAGCAGGGCTTGACAAATTTATTTTATTCTAGGAGCCAGCAAAATTTTTTAGGAGCCAGACAATCACGCAAACATACACGCAATTCATAAACACACACACCAACCCACGTCACATATACACCCCACACACACCAACCCACGTCACATATACACCCCACACACACCAACCCACGTCACATATACAGCCCACACACACCAACCCACGTCACATATACAAACCCCACACACCAACCCACTTCACAAATACACACACACACTTCACATATACACCTCCCCCTACACCTCACATATATACCCCCCTTCACATATACACCTCCCCCCACACTTCACATATATACCCCCCCTTCACATATACACCTCCCCCCACACATATACACCTCCCCCCACACTTCACACATATATACCCCCCCTTCACATATACACCTCCCCCCACACTTCACATATATACCCCCCCTTCACATATACATCCCTCCCCCCCTTCACATATACACCTGCCCCCACACTTCACACATATATACCTCCCCTTCACATATACACCTCCCCCCCACACTTCACATATATACCCCCCCTTCACATATACATCCCTCCCCCCCACTTCACATATACAACTCAAACATACACAAGTTTTTTTTTTTCCCTTCTTAACTTCTGAGTGCTGGGTTGACAACCCAGCACTTAGCCGAAAGAGCCATGAAGATCGGCTGCGGCACGAATGTTTCCCCTCCCTGCTGCCTTACCTCATTGCTGGGGAGGGTGAACATTCGTGCCGCAGCCGATCCTCAAGGCTCTTTCGGCTGAACACTAACACACGTGTAGCGCGAGGGGGCGGAGCTTGCTGTCTGTCCCCTCGCGCTGCAAAAGACGGATGGCAGCGGCAAGGGGAACGGCACCCGGGCGCCAGGCTCCATTTCCAGGTCGCCATGGCGACCTGGCGCCCGGGGTTTGTCGAGCCCTGCCCTACAGATGATACTGACCTATACACTGTAAGGACACTTGACCATTACACCAGCAAGGACGTTTAAGACTTTGCATTCTAAATACATAGACATTAATATGTAGTTGCCCCCCCCCCCGCCATCCTTTGCAGCTATAACAGCTTTCATTCTTAAGGAAAGGCGTTCTACAAGATTTCAAAGTGTTTCTGTGCTTCTTTTAAGCTCCTGTCGCACAATTTTTGTGCTGATATTAATGCCAGTGGAAGTTTGGAACTCTTCAGCTATGGAATCAGCAGAGCACTGGCTAAGTTGTTGCTGTTGCTAAACTCTTCCACTTTCCAATAATACCTTTTACAGTTGACCGTGGTAAAATATAGCAGGGATGAAATTACACGAACTGACTTATTGCAAAGATGGCATCCTATCACATTACGATGCCACCAGGGAGGACCAGGGGCAGCCTTCCAGCACTATACTTAGTCTCTCCCTGCCCCGTGACCGCTGTGGAGCAGGGAGAGACTATAGCTGTCTAAGAAGGCACCTACTTTTGACAGTTATTAATATCTGGGCGATGTGATTGGCTGTCATGGTTCTCAGCCGACATGGTTGAAGTGTCTCGCTATCAAGACACTTAGCCATGTTGTTTTTATCGTGATCGCTGTATGCCAGCGCACATACAGCGATCTTGGACCGTCATCGGTCACCAATGGAGTTTTACCACATGACAGGCCAGGACTGTCATTGGTCACTAGGGTTGCCACCATTTGTTCAGAAAAGACTTAACATTGGCCCGATGCCAATTTTTTACCGGCCTGCCTGTAAAATACTGGCTAGGTGTCAACCCTATCGGTAACGAAGGGGTTAAATGGTTGTAAATGAAAACTGGTGTTTAATTTTATATACCTGTGGCAATGGGCCTGATTTGAAATGCCTGAATTCATTGTGTCTCAATACTTTTTTAGTGTATGTGCAGTGTAATTTGTAGCCATAGTTTTTTATTTGGGACAAAAAGATGAACAACATTTTATATTTAGGAATTCAATATATTATCTTAGTATACAATTGGGGGATTTATATATCCTTTATCCTACCTCACGGGTGTTTACAAACGTATCTTTATTCCATAGGTACAACCTTGCTTGCCATCGTTTAGAAACTCTGCTTCAGAGCATTGATCTCCCCCCACTGAACAGTGCCAACAATGCACAATATTTTCTGCGAAAGCCGGACAAGGCTGTAGAAGAGGATTGCAGAGTTTTCTCTGCGTACCAGGACTGCATTCAACTGCAGCTCCAACTGAACCTGGCTCATCATGCTGTGCAGAGGCTTAAAGTGGCTCTTGGGATGAGCAGAAAAACCCTGTGTGAACAGTTTGATTCCAGAGAACTGATCCACACATCTTCAACTGAGCAACTACGCACAATCATCAGATACCTTCTGGACACTTTGTTAAGCCTTCTGCACTCCTCTAATGGTTGGTGGCATCTTGCTAAAGATGATAACATATGTTGTGTTTTGTTTCTGTTAATCTAGGGATGTGCGGCTGAAAAATACTGGACCAATTGGTTTTTTGAAAGTCTGATTTAATCAAATTAGAGTTGAACTTCTTTTACTCAAACTATACGTATAATATGTCTGTGAAATGTTAACATGTCATTGTGTTATGCACTATTGACTTATGCTCATTTGTCATTACTTATTGAGCCACTGTGAAGTTCAATAACACATTCATTTAACTGAGCATTAATGAGGGTGATAAATTAGTGTGATTATGTGGCTGCTACTCATTACTATCTAACATTGGCCTTGTATTAGTTTGTATATATTAGACTATAAACCATAATATTTGCATAAACAGTTTAACATATTTGCCTAGGAAAAAGGTGTAACTTGAAATAGTTTTCCCCCATAAATAGTTTTCTATAGCAGGTTCCCTTTTGTTTCTGACCCATTCTTTACACTCTGAATCCTTGGCACTCTTATACTAGGTTGTTCAGGTTTCCAAAAATATTAGGAATCTTTGGTTAATATTTCATATGATTTACATTCAAGCCTAATATTATGCTTTATTTTTACTCCATGCTATATAGGGCACTCAGTTCCTGCTGTTCTTCAGAACACTTTTCATGCACAGGCCTGTGAAGAACTATTTAAACACCTGTGCATAAGTGGAACTCCAAAGATAAGACTGCACACAGGCCTTCTGCTTGTGCAGCTTTGCGGTGCCGAGAGATGGTGGGGACAGTTTCTCTCCAATGTCCTGCAAGAGCTGTACAACTCTGAGCAACTCTTGATCTTTCCTCAGGATAGGTATGGATTAATCATTTTTAACTAAACCATAGGGGAGTGCATGTGTCTTTAATAACGGTGCAACCGTGGAATGTCTCTGAAATCTTTACACAACATTATAATCTGATGTTCTATCCCATTTTGAAGAGGATACTTACCACGTCTGTCTTTTCCGACCAAAAGTGTCCAGATAAAAACGAGTGGAAAAGAGGAGGATGTGAATATATATTATATTCTCTCTCTCTGTCTCTCTATCTCGTGTGTATATCTTATATAGAATTATGGAAGCCTTTATGTTAATCAACAGAGCATAAAAACTAAATGTTCATTTTTTTTTTTTTTTTTTAAATTGTACACATGCCTTATCCCATGATACTGATCGGCATGCACCTGGTATCCTCTCTGGCTGATTGCTCATTTTGTATTAGATAGGTGCGTTGACTTAGATAGGTGCTCCATCACCTAAACATTGTTTATAGTGTTAACGTAGTGAATGGAAAAAGATCAGAAATGATCTATACATTGTATTGGTAAATTGCATGCAAATGCATAAATAAAGACTTGATTATACTAATTAACTGCTTTACAGTGGGAAAAGTGTCATTTGCATATCAGCCACAGGTGATGTCATAAACAGGAGACACCAGACAGTGAAAACACATTTTCTAGCAATTCTGATAAAACAATGTATAGATTATTTTTGGTGTTTTTATTCTCTACATTAAAAGTATAAACAATATTTAGGTCACTGAGACCCTGTATGCATCATGGAGGGAAAAGGCTGAGTTCCTCCTGCTACAAGAGCTCAATTGGCCCTGGACAATGGATTGATGCTTAAACATTTAAGTAGCTATTCATGGCCACCTGAACTCTTCTAACAGGAGAAGCTGAAATATGGTATTGCACAACATTGTCACCTCACTTTACCTGCATCTCACCTTTTTAATGAGTTCTACATCTTAATGCTTGTCTAATCATTGTGACAGATACAATGTGTTTTTTTTAACTGTAATAAGTTTATCTCCTGTTTTGTATTATAGGGTATTCGTGCTTCTCTCTTGCATAGGCCAAAGATCACTTAGTAACAGTGGAGTGTTGGAAAGTTTGCTTAATCTGTTAGACAGCCTTCTGACACCTCTGCAGCCGCACTTACCTGTATATAGACGTGTTGAAGGTAGGTATTCGTTTCATTGTTTAACACAATTTGATGTGGTTTTCTGTTTTGTAAGGATAAGGAAAATATCTATCTGAGCATTGCTTGTAGTGCGCACCATTTAAAAGCACACTTTGCAAAACTCTGCCAAGATGGCATTAGGATGAGATGCTGATCTCCTCACGTTATTGATAGCGATTGCACACATGTATAACTGAGAAAGTTGGTTTCTCCATTGACTCTCTCTGCTGCCTCTGAAGCTGTTCTAGCTGTTCAATTTCAGAGTGTACGATGTTTTATATGATGTATATTGTTGCAGGTGTTTTGGACATTCCAATGATTAGCTGGGTGGTCATGTTGGTGTCTCGTTTATTGGACTATGTTGCTACAGTAGAAGATGAAGCTGCAGCCTCAAAAAAAACATTAAATGGAAAAGAAAGGGAGCGCTTCCTTTCAGGTACATGTTAAGTCTGTTTTCCTGATTTATTTTGATGGTACCCTGTTGCTGGTATTTTAAAGGGACACTACTTTGATATTTTTGTGATCCATCTTTAAGTACATAGAAAAATTGCCAGAGCTGTTGATGCTTACATTTAATGCGGATATAGTGCATATCAGGTGGAGAAATGTAAAAACCCAAGGGCAGTTAATAGAATATTTGACAGTCCTATACTTAACCTCTGAGGAAAGCGATTTAAAAATAATTATTTCAGAGAACTTAAAAGTAGGTCGACAATGTAACAGAACAGCAGAAAATGCTAGCAGAATGCTTGTTTGTATTGGGAGAAGTATTAGCAGTAGAAAGAGTGAAGTGCTCATGTTATTGTACAGAGCACTGGTGAGACCTCACTTGGAGTATTGTACGCACTACTGGAGACCGTATCTCCAGAAGGATATTGATACTTAGGAGAACGTTGAGAGAAGGGCTACTAAACTGGTTCATGGATTGCAGGATAAAACTTACCAGGAAAGGTTAAAGGATCTTGGACGAAAGACGAGACAGGGGATGTGATTGGAAATTTTAAATGCATAAAGGGAATCAACACAGTAAAGGAGGAGAGGATATCTAAAAGACGAAAAACTACAACAACAAAAAAGGGGACATTTTTAAATTAGAGGGGCAAAGGTTTAAAAGTAATATCAGGAAGTATTACTTTATTGAGTAGGTAGTGGATGCATGGAATAACATTACAGCAGAAGTGGTAGAAGTTAACAAAGTGCAGGAGTTTAAGCTTGCATGGGATAGGCATAACGTTATCCGAGATATAAGATAAGGCGAGGGACTAATGAAAGTATTTAAAAATGTTATTCTTCTCTGCCGAAACAAGTTATAGTCTGAATCATTGTGAAACAGTTTTTTTTTTTTTTAAATATAAATGTCGAATTTTATAAAATTTGTATTGGGATTTTATACAAACTATTTCCACAGGCAACCAGTGGAGTTTTATTAATAATAGTCTGCATACGCACAGCCTGAGCAGGTCAACCAAAGCCAACAGTAGTTTGGATAGGCTGTACTCCAGGAAGATCAGGAAGCAGCTGGTTCATCATAAACAGGTAATCTGTATGGTGTAGAGTAAACTGGTACTTTCATTCAAGTAAATGTTCAAATAAATGTCAGTGTCTTGTAAAGAAATAATGTTTAAATCTGTAAACTCATGGCTATTGCTGCATGAGCTATTTTGTTCATCACACTGTATACATTGTGCTCTTCGATATTTGTCTCATTTGTTTGCATGTCCTCTGATAGACCAGAGTTTCATCTAAATATCTGCATCCCTTACACAGTTATTGATTTCCCAGTAGACTACTGAAATCATTGGTCTCCTGCATTACAAATTGCCCCTTGTATGTAATGTGCCTTTAATGCTGCTACATGAGGAGGCATCCAGCAACACCAAAAAAAAAACCTACTCCGGTGCACATACGCTCACTCTCCGGAGCAAAAGTATGCGCCATACCGGAAATGCCGCAGCACTGTTCGGTCACCGCTTCCGTCGCTCTGTTGTATTTGCTAGACTTCCCCTAGCGGCAGTCTGCAATATTACAACAAAAAAAGCAACAGTTACGGTTGAGGTCTAGGGTTAGTGTTACCGTAATAATTAGGGTTAGAGTAAAGTTTGGGTTATAGCTAGAGTTTTAGAGTAAGGTCAGAGTTGGTATTAGGTTTATGTTTAGGATTAGGGTTCAGTTGATCATCAGTGTTGGGGTCAAAAGATCATGGTAGTGCGGAATTGTTAGGGGGAAAAAAAACTACTTTTGGTTGTTCTGTAACTTGCAAAAAACAAACATGTAACATAGTATATTTCTAAACTCAGGACAAATAGTATTAGAAATTATTTAGACGTGGCCTATTTTACTGATTTGTGATTGTGTAAAATATTTTTCAGGTCAAAGTTATAAAAGCTGTGTTTTTTTTCCTTTAAATTTGTCATCATATTTTATGATTTGTTTTATTGTAACTTGTAAGATATGAAGAAAATAATGGTATCTTAGAAAAGCCCAACTTATGGTGAAAACCGTATATAATATGTGTGGGTACATTAAACAATAAAAATGAAAATTACAGCTAAACACAAAAACCACAGAAGTGTAAAAACAGCCTCAGCCCTTAAGGGTTTAAATGTTGTGTCTCATTGTGGATGGCACCAATGCATATCAGTCCACAGCTCCAGATTATTTTGGTAGAGAAGTTACTGGCTATTTAACAAACAGCAAAAAAGCTGTTAGTTTCTCTGTGAGAAAACATTAGTAGTCTTCTTGATCAGAGGATGTAACTATAATCAGCTTCAAGCAGACAGATTTAAGGGTAAAATGTAGATTGTAAGCTTTCGAGCAGGGCTGTCTACCTCATGTAACAGTCTGTTCTTGCTTGTGTAACTTGGTATATGTTCAGTACCTTGCAGTGTAAATTGTTGGCGCTGTATAAATCAATGTTAATGTAATATAAACATTTTCTTACACAAAATGTAAAATCTAGTTTTTAAAATGGCTTCTTTTTCCATCAAAAAATAAGCAACATTTGAATGTGTAGTCACTCTTTGGCACATTATGGGAGCACCAACTTCAATAGAAGGGGGTTATTTTTTTCAATTAATAAATTAACTTTTCTTCTAGCAACTCAACCTACTAAAGGCAAAACAGAAGGCTTTAGTAGAACAAATTGAGAAAGAGAAAATACAGAGCAACAAGGGATCTTCTTACAAGCTGCTGGTTGAACAAGCCAAGCTTAAACAGGCCACGTCTAAGGTGAGAGGTTAATATAGCAAGCTTTACTCTTTGTCCAAATACTTTAGCTTCTGTGTTAATATATGTAGAACCACCTGGTTTGGGTCCTGCCCAGAGCCTTAAATGAAAAAAACATTTCAAAGATAAAACCAAAGTTAGTCACATCAGAATCCACTGATCTATATAGTCTGTCCATTTTATCAGAATCCACTGATCTATATGGTCTGGCCATTTATATCAAAATCCACTGAGCTTAGTCTGCCCATTTTATCAGAATCCACTGAGCTTATATAGTCTGCCCATTGTATTCGAATCCACTGAGCTTATATAGTCTGCCCATTGTATCCGAATCCACTGAGCTTATATAGTCTGCCCATTGTATCAGAATCCACTGAGCTTATATAGTCTGCCCATTGTATCAGAATCCACTGAGCTTATATAGTCTGCCCATTGTATCAGAATCCACTGAGCTATATCCTTGTAATATTACTTAGGGTTACCAGGTAAGTAAATCCATATTCTATAATCTGTTTGATTTATTACTTAATATGAGATAAATATTATATAAGATTTTATCCTATAAAGGATCTGAACCTTTTCTTTGATCTACTTAGCACTTTAAAGACCTGATACGTCTGCGTCGGATGGCAGAATGGCCCCGCTCTGGCCAGGACACTGAAGTGTCTGCAACAAAAGAGAGTCCAGAAATAGAGCCTCTTCCTTTCACACTGGCACATGAGCGCTGCATTTCTGTTGTGCAGAAGCTGGCCCTCTTCATCTTATCAATGGACTTCACCTGCCATGCCGATTTACTCCTGTTTGTTTGCAAGGTGCTTTTTAAAGTTTGTTTAAAAAGAGAAATCTGGTGCCATAATAAGTAAACACATTTGTACATTGTTTGTAACTCCACATTTAAAATGCTAATGTCCTTTTGTATGACATATATGCACCAAGCTAAAGGCTTTGTTTTTCACTCCAATCAACCCCCTCATGCCGGATGGTACTTTGGTCCTTAACGAGCAAAGCATCAAACAGACGTCTTCTTGTTCCTGGGCGCCAATCACATCATGATCAGCAGCCAGGAACATCCAAGCAGGGACCCGATCAGGGTCTTTATAGACCATGTCGGTCCCTGCCGACATCCCGCAATACTTTGTGACGTCACGGAAGTTCGGGCATGCAGGGATGCCAGAAATGTAGCAGACGCTCTGAGCGTTCGCTACATTTCTTATGTCAGACTGAGGCCACGCTCCTGCAGCGGGATCTGCACACAACTCATCGTGGGGGGCCGCGATGAGCTGTTTAATGCTGGACGTTCTATGCTGTCCACCAAGCCTCCAGGCACTAAAAAGTAGGACGGCATAGAACAGCCTACAAGCGGGAATGGGTTAAAGCAATCTGCATTTTCAACACATTTTTATTTATGGTTTTGTAGTTCCCAGTTAGAGATGGGATCCATGCCAAGCAAAAAATGTCTTCCCACCAGTTAACATTAGCACCCAAAATAAGTTGGCTGTAGTTCCAGTATTGCATATTGTTTACGTCACCTTTACTTGTAGTTATTTGTGTATTTATAACCAGTAGACGAGACCCTATCTAAGTTCCCTCGAGTCTGCATTTTCTAATGTATATCTTAGCCAAGGAGTATTTATTTTTATGAATATCTAACCAATATATTTCTACCACTTTTTAAAAAAAAAAAATGTAAAACTATTTTCAGGTTCTGGCTAGGATAGCGAATGCTACACGTCCAACAATACATTTGTGTGAAGTTGTAAATGAGCATCAGTTGGAAAGGCTTCTGTTGCTGCTGGTAGGAACAGATTTTAACCGAGGAGACATCTCCTGGGGTGGAGCTTGGGCACAGTATTCACTTACTTGCATGCTTCAGGATATCTTAGCAGGTATGTAGGAAACGTTTCTCTTGATTGTGTTATTTTTCTTTCTCAATGCTTGCATGATGAATTTGGGCTTTTGGATATCACACATCCTGCCATGTTTATAATACAGTATACTTAATGTTTGCTTAATAGGGGCTAGATATCGTCGCTGGAGAAGCAAGAATTGATGTGTCCACAGAATAGAAACATTTACATAAACAATAAACACTTGAGATACCAAAATTTGAGGAATATTTAAATGCCATTTAATTTATTTTTTGGGGCTTGGTTCAATGATACCAAAAATATGCCTGACAATTTAAAAATATATGGAAAATTTTGCAATCTCTGCCAGATCGCTTACATACATTACCCCATTGAGAATGGGGTAATGTACAATCACAAGGAACATTCATTAATGTGCTTCCAGAGAATTATCCATAAAGGTAGTGTTCCACAGTCCATATGGTCGTCACAGAAGCTTGTTAAGTTAACTAGAGTATCTCTTCTTTTGTAGAAAGGCAGGGAATCATCTTGATTTTTTCTTAGAGCACCTAAACACCACCATACAAGCTTTAATCCGACAGAGGCTCACTTCTGTCATGTTAAAATATTGGACATGTGTATCTCCTTTTGATTGGTAGTGCCCACACATCTGTGATTTAGCGAGCCAGTCATTCAACTTGCTCTCTTATGCCTTCCAGAGCTGCTCTGTCAAATGGCAGTCTTTGCTCTTGCAGAAAGACTGAGGAGGCATACCTTTTGAGAAGTTCAATGTGGCTTTTGCCTTCTTTAAAACAAATTTTAAGGCTTAGTCCCTCTTAAATTTAAGAAGCAGTTCTAAATAAATGTAATACAAAAGTCAGGCATTATCACAGTATGGATATTAAATTGCCTAACTGATGGACACATTTCTGCCACACCTTTGTGAAAAACAGGTCCATATTAAGGCAAATTGATTCTTGATGTTACATTTTTAATATCTTTTTGACTAATTTTAATTTGTTTGCGCTCTTTATTAACACTGCAAATGGCTTCAGTGGTTTTTAGTGCTACATTCCCCTTCCACAGCATGCGTATCTTTGTGGTAGAATAAACATAATTGCTTAAGTCACAAAAACATTTTATAGTTCCTTATTCCAATAGGCGGCCTAGATTCTTTCATGATTTATATACTGACCACGTTAACATTTTTATTCATGGAAGGGTACCATGGTGGTTCTTCAATCTGGGGTCTAGATGACCAACGTGTCTTTTGTGCATGTGGGTTCAGAGCAGAGCACAATTTCTTCCATTTTAACCAGTTTTCATCTCACCACTAATATACAACTAAGGGTCAACTATATTTTTGATGACAGGAGAGCTGCTGGCTCCTACAGCAGCTGACGCGCTTGATGATGCGGCATTGGCAGAAGAGGCAGGTGCTTCCGCAGCAGACTCTGATGATGCTTTGCAGCAGTCCTCTTTGTTGCCATTAGTAGAGAATGTTGATGAGCCTTTGACTCCAGACATTACAGGTAAATGTTAGATCTGTCAAGCAAACAAACCTACTTAATGGCAAGATGTGGATCCCAATAAATGTGTTGGCATTAATTAGAATTTCAAATTAAACCCTGCTTGTTCGCCACATATTCAGGTTTTAAGTGAATCTAACATATTACACATATTACATTGACACCGTTGTGTAGTGATTTTCAACTTTATTCAGGCATATTCATATTATTAGTTTGTAATAATAGAAAAGACACACATTGGCCCTATTTTAAAAACAAACTAACCTGTTTCTATATCAGAGGGCCGAATATTTACAGCATTGATAGCTTGTTAATTGCTATTGTAG
The DNA here is from genome assembly GCA_036172795.1 of Pelodytes ibericus. Lineage (NCBI taxonomy): Eukaryota > Metazoa > Chordata > Amphibia > Anura > Pelodytidae > Pelodytes > Pelodytes ibericus. Next base: position 68,074,943 of record CM069862.1, read on the forward strand.
GGAAGGACGAGTATCTCTACTTTTAAATTATTATGATGTTTTGTGTTTTAATTGTGCAGTTCTATAATTAACCTGTGCTGAAGATTTTAGTTATTTTGCTCACTCCAAAATGGTTTTAATTGTAGCATTATATACTGTAATTTGAGTCTATAAATGACCCTTCATTCTTATGTTGTCACTGATTATTATCTGACCTCTGGCTTTGATAATCCTGTATAAAACCAGAAAAGTAATGCCCTATGTATTTGATAAACATGGTGAATTTACAGGAAATAGTTTGCATGAAACGCTCAGGTGCACAGCCTAAAAATTGCCCAGTGATCCTCCACATGGCCCAGATATCTAGGTGGCAGTCCTTGCTACTTGGCAGTATTAAAGCTTTTTTCATCACCCAAAGGTGCTCCTCCTCTGTCACTGGATAAAGATAAAGAAATTGACCTTGAATTACTGCAAGACCTGATGGAAGTTGATATTGATCCTTTAGATATTGATTTGGAAAAAGATCCCCTCGCAGCCAAAGTCTTCAAGGTATGGCACGTGAGTTTTTATGACTTTATGTATACACTTGTTACCAAATTGGCTTGGGGGTACTGCTGTTCAGCACAAGTATAACTGTGGTACCCACCTTGACTTTGCGATTAGCATAGTACAGGAGGAGTATCGTTTATCTGAATGACCCAAAATCACATTACATTATGTAGCGAAATACTTCTTATTTTGGTTTAGTTTACTATATTTTGTTTTGTTTTAAAAGTGATTGTCTAAACTTTGTTTTGTTTCCTTTCTTTTTATAAAATGAAAGCCAATTAGCAGCACTTGGTATGACTACTGGGGTGCTGATTATGGCACTTATAATTACAACCCATACATTGGAGGTGTTGGAATACCTGTTGCAAAGCCACCTGCCACCACTGAAAAGAATGGCACACAAACTGTTACTGTATCAGTGTCTCAAGGTAGGTGTTTTTTTTTGTAAACTGTTCTTCACTGTATAAGGACTTCTTTATGTCCTTAACCACAAGAGTTTTCTTGGGTTTTGTTTAACTTTAATCTCTCTTTCTCATTTAGTCTACTCCATATAAAAAAATTTTTTTAAAGGAAACGTGGCATATTTAAACTTATAAAACTTATTAAAAAAGCCATTAACAGTATGCAATTTGAATGGGATAACTGCAGAAAAGCTGTGTTTTAATCCCATAAATGCTTGTCCCAGAGAGTACCAAAATTCAATGAAATTAATTTCAGCACACCCAAGTTTAAAGGGATGAAAATATAAACATTATTTAGTAATATACATATTTTTTCCCCCTTTTAAAGTAGTGTTTTTGTCTAGGTGTTATATACAGGTGAATACATATTCATGTGAAAATATTATGCCTGAAACTTAGAAACATATTGTTTTTGTGTCAGAACTTTGTGTGTTTTTTTTTTCCCGTATTCTTCATACATTTCCATTTGTAGCTCTAGATGCTCGTTTGGAAGTTGGCCTTGAACAGCAGGCTGAGTTGATGTTGAAAATGATGTCTACACTGGAGGCAGATTCCATTCTACAAGCATTAACAAACTCGTCTCCAACATGTATGTACCCAGGAGGCAAAACCTAACACACAATTGCAGTTCACTGATCTTTAGATAATTTTATTTTTTCAAGGCTGAAAATAACCAGTCATTATTTGTCTTGTTTGTCAGTGTCACAGCCTTCCAGCGGGACAGATGATTCTCTCCTACGGGGGCTGCATGCAGCCGGTCAGTCAAATCAACTAATTATACAGTCGTCTTCCATACCCATGCTGAGTGCCTGCTTCAACAAGCTCTTCTCCATGCTGCAAGTGCATCATGTTCAGGTATATCTCTGCAGGAAACTGCTGGAAATTATCTGCAAAGCTGTTTACAAAGGAATAAATAATATATATTTTTTGGTCTTTCCAAGTCACCTGTTGGTCTATAGCTCTGAAAGATTTTACAGAGCTCTCTTCAAGATGTTAAGGACACGTGTTTAAAGTTCTTGCAAGACAAATGTATTTTATGTTTTTAGTGAGACCTTCATAATTCTATAGTAATCATAGTTTCCCAGCCATTTCATAATACAGATTTTCTAGCTATTGCTAAATTATCGCTGTGAAAATCATAGACTAGCCCAGAGCACGACAAATCCCAGTCACAAGGTTATGGCTTCTAAATTTCCTGTAGCGACTCCTAACCTGCTTCGTTGCTTTGCATTGAACTCTATAAAAGTACTATTTCCCTGGCTCCTGAATTTGTCTGTAAATATTTGTTGAGCACTGGGTAAGTCCTGATTAGTCAATACTCATTACAGAGTTTGTGGTGCCATGCCTTCCCCACTGGTAGTTTTTGAGAGCTATTCTTTTATCTTGTTTCTCAATTGAGGGCAAGGGACTAATATTTAATTGGCAGTATTAAATGTTTAATGTCCAGTAATTTGCAGATGCTTCTGTTCACGAATAACAATATACTATGTATCTGTGGCATATCTTCTAGCTTGAGTCTCTTCTACAATTATGGCTCACATTGAGTCTGAACTCTAGCTCGTGTGGAGGCAAGGAGAATGGAGGTGATCTATTCTTGTACAATGCTAACCGGCTACCGGTCATCTCAATCAACCAAGGTAACATTCTTTGCCAGTCCAGGTTGTACATGCTAAAAAGCTTAATATCATGAATTTGTTTTAAATTCTAGTTAATTTTTTGTTCCATGTTCAGTCAGGCCAGTGCATTAATTATCCCTGTGTGCTTAAAGGATACCTGCCAGTTTATCCTCTGATGGGCCCTGTTAGGCCCTTGTTTTCAAAGGGGATCGACAGGTTGACATTAATTAGGTCCTCTCTGATGATCCCCTTCAAAAACAAGGGGCTCTCTCTGCACTAGGCCTGAGGCAGCTTTGAGAGTAAGCACGGTGTATATCTCTAAAGATACATGTCCTTAGACACTTGGAAATATATACAGAATTATTTTGAAAATGTGATCTGGTGGTCCTGAGTGCAACCAATTTGAGGAGAATCTTTTCCTTGCTTGCATCCCATTGGCTGCTGATAGTTTTACTAAAAAGTATAAAACCGCACACTGTAGAATCAGCTACAACCCACATTATATGCTAATACAGTGGTTTCAGCAGTGCCTTTTAATATCAACAGGCTATTGTATTTCTGTTTATTGTGCAAGTAATAACTTTTGTAATGTAAATTTCAGCCTCTATAACAAGCTTTTTAACCGTCCTGGCCTGGCATCCGAATACCTTGCTGCGGACATGGTGCCTTGTGCTTCACAGCCTCACCCTGATGACAAACATGCAACTCAGCTGTAAGTGACTGACTGACTGTTTTTGTGCTTTATTGAAACACATCTTATTGTTTATTTATTTTTAGAACTCATACCTGAATGGGTACGTGGTGTTTCTTAACAGTGTTTGTGTATTTTATTTTAGCTGGACCCACAAGTAACATTGCAGCTCAGGAAAACACTGCCCAGCTGCTGGTATCTGACCCAAACCTTCTCCACGTGCTCGTAAAATTCCTCTCAGGAACAAACCCTCATGGGACCAACCAGCACAGTTCCCAGGTACATGGTGGCAATAGAACCTAGCCTTAATGTTATTTTCAAACCTTGTAGGATCCCTCCATTTAAATAAAATGTGTTTGTTCCAGGGATATTTTATAGTTTTGATGCATATCCAACTGTTTCATGCAGAACTGCAAAAATAAGTGAAGGTACATACTGATATCTTATGTTCTGGTATATAGACCTGATCCTCTAAGGAAGATTGATGTCATATTTGCTGGGCATATTTCCAGGTATCAAAAAAACTATGGTTTGATTTTCTATATATGCACTACCAGGCATATTGCATTCCCTTCAGAGTCTCAATTTTCATTAAGTATTTCCATTTACTGATCAATTAGTCTTACTGCAATGCAGACCAGTCATCTAGATGGGAGTCAAACAGAGCTTTAATAATGCTATAATAAGGTTTTGGAATGTTCTAACACAGGAGTGTCAAACTGCAGCCCACCAGATGCTGATGGTGTACATCTCCCATTATATCTTATCAGATACGAGGCTAGCAGGGTAGTATGGGAGATATAGTTATCCAGCAGCTTAAAGGAACAATATTTTTTTCCCCACTTGGGCTTTTAATGTAGACGTACAAGTGAAAATCTCACTTCCATGAGTATGAGCATAAACTGACATGTACTTTTGATAGTAGTATATGACCATTTATCCTCTCACTGACAGCTGCCACACTGACCAGTTAAGTCGGCGACTGTCTCTCTCAAATGAGTCTAATATATATGCGGTGTCACTACTGTGATTGGCTGTAAAGCTGCACCAAGAGTAAAACTGTGTGCAATTAAAGATAAACACTTGGTTTACTAGCTATAAGGCCACAGTTTTTTAAAGAAAGAAAGGGCTAAAAAAGACATTAACTGCTAATCTTCAGGACAACTACACACCCCTGTCCTAGAGGTTCTTCATATGATGCTTTTTTAAAATTGTGTCTGCATATGTTAAAGGCATTACTTTGCAAAAACAAATGCCAAAAACACACTCTATTAGAAATGTAAGTATATTATATTTTTTTTTACTATGCAAACATATTCTTTTTCAGATGAATAGGTACCAACTGGAGGTCTCCTGAGACATGAGTGGACACATAAAAGTGACTAAAAAAGGCAAAAATAAATCCGTACAGTTTAAAAAGTTACAAATAATTTATTCGTTTCCATTCACTTAAAACCAGTGCACTAAGAGTGGGCTTCCCCATGTCCTCTGTGCTTCTTTTTTTATTCTCTGTTATGTGCCCGCCCATGTCTCTGGACAGACCTCCATTTGCTTCCTATTCTTCTGAAAAGATCAAAGAATTTCTGTATTTGCTTGCTGCTTTTTTTTATTGTACGTTTCCCAGGAAATTTTCTTATATGGGGAGTACTATTTTCCTTTATATACTCTGTATGTTGTACTTTACTTTCGTTATCCACTCAAATATATGTACAGAAACTGGTCTCTAACACCGTTCTTGTTTGTTTAGGTTGGGCCAACAGCGACTCAGGCAATGCAAGAGTTCCTGACACGACTACAAGTACATCTGTCTTCTACTAGTCCTCAGATGTTCAGTGAATTCTTACTGAAGCTTATACATATTCTTTCAACAGAAAGGTAGGCATTGAATGGCTACACACAAGTTCCTAGTTACAGTCCGTTTATTCTCTTTAGCTCCGTTTTCCCTGCAGAGTACTTCTCCATTTTTGCTGAATCTGGGGCAACAGTGTAAGGAGATTCTTGTTGCCCCTCACTCCCAATCAGGAGCCAGTATTTTGGTACCTCATCTGCGTGATGCTCGGCTGCCTGTAAACCTGGTGCTCATCAAGGGATGTGTAGTTCAGCTGGGTATTTCAGCTGTGTGCACTACATGTGACGTCACATACCTGGTGTACCCTCATTATTTAAAGAAGTATTACCATGGGGACCTGAGCCACAGTAGATCCACTTTACGTCTACATTATGATGGTATTTGAGAGCAATGAGCAGGGAGAAAATAGATTCTCCCTCATCATTAACGGCTAATAAACTGTGTCAAGTGAAAATTCCCATGGAAGTACAATATTCGGTTCAAAATAAAATTACCATTTTCTAGTATTAAGTCTTTCAGTTCGTTTTTGCTCTCAAGGTTAAAGCTTTGTAAAGGGTCTATATCGAGCATGACAAATCCCCCACTGTTGGCTCCTTATTTTTTTAGATTATTTTAATCAGAAGTCTGTGGAAGTACCATTTCCCAGCTTCCTAAAAATAACCAGGCGGTCTCTAAATGGTCTCCAGAATTTTTTCAAGTTCTTCTCTATGCCACCACAATAATGTTTGCAGTGGGAATTCAAGGTATAAACGTTAGTTATACAGTGTTTGCTGAATTAAAAGAGGTTTAATCAGACTGCCTAATAGTTTAGAACATTTTTTTCTCTTTGAGATGACATTAATAGTCTGTGATTTTTATTTTCCTTCTTCTGGAACAGCATATATGGATGTATGAAAGGGTTGAACTTTATCTACTACATGTGTTTTTTCTCAACCTGTTCAACTATGTAAAATTTAACGCATAGATTAAAAAGTGTTTCACATGTCTATTTCCTGTTTAACTTTTCCTTGCAAACACATTTTTCATTGTTGATGCATAAATGTGTATTTGATTGCAATTGTTCTAACACAATATATACTTAATCTTTTCTTCTATACATTCACAGTATCTGTGACTGAATCCCTCTTTATAAATCAACCCATAAATATTCACACTTATTTGTTGTGCATTTTAGACAGTTTTTGAGTTAAGTTGTATAATTGCTTTTAACAAATTAATAAGTATACAAAGTTCACAAACATTTTTTTCTTTCCAACCTCAGGGGTGCTTTTCAAACGGGTCAAGGACCTCTGGACGCACAAGTAAAGCTTCTAGAGTTTACTTTGGAACAGAATTTTGAGGTGGTCTCTGTCAGTACAATCTCTGCAGTAATTGAGTCTGTCACCTTTTTGGTTCATCACTACATCACATGCTCAGACAAAGTGGTGTCTCGTAGTGGATCTGACAGTTCAGTGGGTGCAAGGGCTTGCTTTGGCGGCCTTTTTGCCAATATAATCCGACCTGGTGATGCCAAGGCAGTTTGTGGAGAAATGACAAGGGATCAGCTGATGTTTGATTTGCTAAAGCTGGTTAACATTTTGGTGCAGCTCCCCCTGTCAAGTAACAAAGAGTTTAGCGCCCGTGCTACAGTCGTTACTAGCACATCGGACAGTGTGTCAGATGAAGAGAAAGTCTATGGTGGAAAGGACTCCAACAGCAACTCTTCCTCTACACAAAGCTCCACCGCATTTGTTGCAGATTTGGTACTCGCCAACCAGCAAATTATGAGTCAGATTCTTTCTGCTCTGGGCCAATGTAACAGCAGTGCAATGGCCATGATTATAGGTAAGTGGTTGTCTGAGCAAGGGTATTCCTATTGTAAAGTTGTATCATACCATTCTTTTATTATACCGGTAATCCCATTTTGAATTTAAAGTCATGTTGCTTGGCGCTTTCAGCCAAGTTATGTTTTCGTGGCTTACATTGACTTAATCAGAGAAACCATTACTTTAAGGCACATGTGAATTTTGCAAGAGACGAAAAACTGTAATGCAGGGTATTCCAATTTGGCAATTACTGAGATATCTGACAAACACTTCTTACCGTTTTATGAAGCTTTAAAACATAAATGAAGCAGAGATTTACTACATGTGGGGTGAACCCTTACTGCTATTTGTTGTTCATTAAATCCAGTGGAGATTTGAGCTAAAACTTTACTGTGCAAAAAAAAGCTACAAACCAGCTAATGCCATATTGATGTAAAGTCTGAAGTCTTCTCTCTTCCTGCAGGTGCAAGTGGTTTACATTTAACTAAACATGAGAACTTTCATGGAGGCCTCGATGCCATTTCTGTCGGTGATGGCTTGTTCACCATTTTAACGACTCTCAGTAAAAAGGCAACCACAGTGCAAGTGATGCTTCAGCCAATTCTTACTTACATGGCATGTGGCTATATGGGCAGACAGGTAAGTCCAAAACGATAAATGATATTCCATTCTTTCATGAAAATATTTGCATGATATTTCACTTGCTATAGTAATTTAGCATGGGACAAACCCATTAATATGACCAATATATGGATGAGGCAAGCTTTTCTTTAATTGAAATGTAAATGTGGTCTTCTCTTCATTCAGGGCTCACTCTCTACATGCCAGCTATCTGAGCCATTGCTGTGGTTCATTCTGAGAGTTTTAGACACAAGTGATGCCTTGAAGGCGTTCCATGAAATGGGTAAGACGTGTATAAAAGTAAATTGTAGTTGAAGCTAAGAATATATATTTTAGCATTGGAACATTTTCATAACATATCTTCACATATAGCATGTATGTGTTTTCTTTTTCTTCATTTTGTGAGAAGCAGTAATCACTTGGAACCAGTCTGTTTTTCCCATTAGCTTTGAGGCAATGTTCTTGGTAATCTGGGATATACTGCCTCTTTGAAAGCTCTTTTATGTCATTTTTTTAGGTGGTGTTCAGCTTATCTGCAACAACATGGTGACCAGCACAAGAGCCATTGTTAACACTGCCAGGAGTATGGTGTCAACAATTATGAAGTTCCTTGATTCTGGGCCCAGCAAGACCACGGATAGCAGCTTGAAGGCGAGGGTTCTAGCTTCTGAGCCTGATAATGCCGAGGGTATCCACAACTTTGCTCCTTTAGGTTTGTTGGTCTAAAGCTTTTCTTCTAACTCAATGTGCAGATGGTGCCGGCTTTGCTCATAGGCTGTGTAAATAATCAGAATACATTATCCTAATGCTTATGTAGTCCATCAGCAGCTTTAGTCCACAGTGTTAGACCCCTTCTAATGCTTTGCAATGCACTTTGCAATTCTGGTCTCAGTGTAGTATCAATCTTTGATATATTACATCACACCCTCGATTATCTCCTATCCTCCATCAATTCACATGTTATCCAAAAGTGACTGGAGCAGACTTTTTAACTGACGTCTTGTGTTTTCCTTCATGAAAACAAACACTGGTTTGTGCTGTGTTACTATGAGACATACATAACATTTTCCATGTTTTTTCTATTTATACTCTGTATAGTCCTTTTATTTAATTATAACTTAATGTTAAAACAGTCTCTTAATATAAGCAATGAGTTCTTGTAGTTAGTGTTACTTTCCATATTTGTAATTATGATGTCACAAAGTGGGCAATGTAGACCTGTGTTTTAAAACTGCGCACCTCTATTTTTCACCAGTCCCTAAACACAGTTTAATCCCATGTCTGTAGGTACAATTACATCAAGCAGCCCTACTGCGCAGCCTGCTGAAGTTTTACTACAGGCCACCCCACCCCATCGGAGAGCAAGATCTGCAGCGTGGTCATACATCTTCCTACCAGAGGAAGCCTGGTGTGACCTTACCATTCATCTCCCGGCAGCAGTGCTGTTGAAAGAAATACATATTCAACCCCATCTTGCATCTCTTGCAAGTAAGCAGCTTTATAGCGTGGACAAGTGCTCAGGAGTATATTTAGTAAGAGGTGAAAAGTTGGAGAATTTTATTGTATGGATTTTCTTAATTTGTCATGGATTTCGTTGACGCTCCTCATACTGTATGGTATAATGTATGTGTAACGTCACCTGTATTGAAATCAAAGGCTATACCCATGTCCAGTGCTCTGGAAGGGTTACAATTATTTCTATCGTTTCCATATAATTTGTATTCTTTGATGTTTCTTTTATATTTCCGTTAATTATTTTGGAATATTTGCATGATTTTATGTCCATAAAAATATATATATTTTTTTCTGTTCCAATGATTACCTCAAGACTCTTACATTATTCTTATATCTAACTGTTTTAGCTTGTCCTTCTTCGGTGTCCGTGGAAATAAGTGCCGACGGGGTGAACATGCTGCCTTTATCCACCCCAGTCATCACAAGTGGGCTCACCTATATAAAGATACAGCTTGTAAAGGCAGAAGTGGCTTCAGCAGTCTGCCTGAGACTGCACCGTCCCCGTGATGCGAGCACTCTTGGCCTTTCACAGATAAAATTACTTGGCCTGACTGCTTTTGGAAACACGTCTTCAGCCACTGTTAATAACCCATTCCTTCCCTCTGAGGATCAGGTGTCGAAGACCAGGTAAAAAGCAAATGAACAGAATATCAAATAATGTTCTTGTTTTTTTTGTTCATGCACACTACATTTAGCTTTTTTGTCAAGTGATGCTACATTGTGTAACACCTATGGGGGGGGTGATCAAATATATGAAACACCGTGATCAGGAGACCATATTTTGCTAGCCAAGGTCAGCATGTGACTTTAAATAAACTCCATGTCAGCAGCATTCCTACTAAGGTGAGAAATCCATTATTGAAATGGTCAAGGGAGCTTCTGTAAAAAGGTTTACTATAGAATAGCACTGAGCACATATTGTTCCTGTGTAAACTTTATAAGAGTGATTTTGGTTTAGGAGAATTAGTGCATGCAAGTGCAGTCTAGGTAAAGAAATTGAATTACATCTGGTCTAGTAAATAATCGCCTAAATCTAGATATTTGTTAGCAATATTCCTAAAGCTCATTAGCCAATTTTTTTATGTGTATTCAATGCAAGATAATGCTAATACATCTTCATAGTTAGCAACTTTCTGGATCCACTTCCCACGGCAGAGTGGGGGCAGAGCCGACTGTAATGTTACGTCATCTCGCAAGAGTCCGCTTCGGTTTCCCCTGCCCCCTGGTTGTTTTGAGCTCAGTTCTAATCGATAGACATGTAGTTAAATTGCAACACGCTGCTCACAAGCAGCAGTAATGTTGGAAGAAACCTAAATTTCACTGGACTGCAGTCAGGACTGCATCGTCAAATCAGAAACTTGCTGGCAACTATGTTCTTGTCCTAGACATTTCCCAGCATATTTCAGAATGCCATATGTCCTACTGTCTACTTTTTCTTCGTTTTTTGTATGTGTGCTTTTTTTGTTTTTATTCATTACACACAGTCTGCATTCTACCTTGACTGTATATTAATGTACTTTCCTCTCTCTTTGTTCTAGCATTGGTTGGCTAAGACTGTTGCATCACTGCCTTACCCATATCAGCGAACTGGAAGCAATGATGGCAAGTGCTGCAGCACCTACAGCTAATCTCCTGCAGACCTGTGCAGCTTTATTGATGTCTCCATATTGTGGGATGCACTCGCCAAACATTGAAGCTGTTCTGGTCAAGATTGGGCTCCAGTCTACAAGAATAGGTCTCAGACTTATTGACATATTACTTCGCAACTGTGCAGCATCTGGAAGTGATCCTGGTGGTAAGTTCTCCTAAAAGTCTTTACTTTGGTTTTCAGTCTATTGGTGTTAAATTTGCTAAATGCCTAGACAATAGCGAGGTAAAAAGAAGTAAACGATTATTAGATATTAGTTACTTTTAGGCTGGTCCAGGGCCTGACAAATATTTGTAGACTGTATTAGTTATTTGTAGGCACCAGGTGATGCCAGAGTTAGGAATAGGGTATTTCAGAGCCATGGTTCCTGGTAAGTCATGCTGTACCACTGTGCTCAAGGTTAACAGAATTATATCGCCATCTATGTGCGATCACAATTTGATCATCTGGGTTCCAAGCACCATCACAAACCTTTTTTTAAGCAGAAGGCACATCAGATATATTGCCAACCATCAGGTCATGGTACGGCATCTGTGCTCTTAAGACAATTCCAAGTTTTTAAGTAAGTTGTCGAGATTCATAGATTTGTAAATGCTTCTTAAATGTGGTTGAAAAACAATAATTATCTTCTTTTTTTGCAGATTTAAATAGCCCCCTTCTTTTTGGAAGGCTAAATGGGTTGTCCTCAGATTCAACAATTGATATTCTGTACCAGCTTGGGACAACACAAGATCCTGGAACTAAGGATAGGTATGTAAAGGTCTATTTTTCTACATATGAATGCATAGTCACAGCCTTGATTCATACACCTCTAAAATAGTTCTTCATATGTGAATATTCCCTACAAATGAGGTAGAAACTAGTCCCTACGTATGGGGCGAAGAGTAATAAATATCATGTATTCATACCCCCAAAAAACATAATATTGATGAACCTTTCCTGCCTAATAACATTACGCCTCTGTGTGTAACTGTTTTTGGCAAATTAAGATTCCTAGCATTGTAGAGCAAAAAAAAAAAAGCCTTGATGGCATATAAATTATAAATACTATCCGGACAAATTGTTGCTCACAAGATCATGTTTAGGCAGTTTTTAAATTTTATTTGGTTAATTAATTTTCATAACTTTGTATATATGAAATATAATTAAGTGTTTATATATATATATATATATATATATATATATATATATATATATATATATATATATATATATATATATATATATTCCATGGAAAAAATATTTCAGATTTTTTTTTATTTTTTCGGGGGTGGCAGAGGAATTTTACCATCTAGCAACCATACTGCTACAACTTTACAAAACGGTCTCTTACATGCAACGTTAATATCCATGGCAAAGATTTTTAATACAATTCTAGGTTTTTAAGTTTGCCCAAAGTTTAGATAATGAATTGTGCATAGAGTTTTCATTAATCATTTTCTTTGTGTGTTGTAGGATTCAGGCTTTGCTGAAGTGGGTCAGTGATTCTGCTCGAGTCGCCTCACTGAAAAGGAGTGCACGGAACAGCTACATTTCCCCTAACAGCTCACCCAGGGAGTTTGGCCTTTTGATGCCATCACCATCTCATTTGCACTGCGTAGCTGCCATTTTGTGGCACAGCTATGAACTTCCTGTAGATTATGACCTGCCAGGGTTACTGAACCGAGATCTATTTGAGTAAGTAAGAAGAATAAATACACTGCAATCAAGCTGTACTTGAAATGGTCTCAACCTGTTTAAACCTCTTTTAAATCTATAGCTTTAAGCTGTTTTAAGATTTTGGCACATTCTGTGATTTTATTGTCATGTTCTCTGACCTATGTGTGCTTTCCATCCATTAGGTCATTGTACAAGTGGTCAATGTCACTGGCCTGCAACATGGTCTTAAAGAAGGCAGTTGATGGCCTGCTTTGCTCAATGTGTCATATCCATCCCAACTACTTCTCTTTGCTCATGGGATGGATGGGAATCACCCCTCCTCCAATACAGAGCCAGCACAGACTGTCTATAACGGATGACAGCAAAAAGCAAGACCTTAATGCATCTCTGACTGATGATTCTAAAAACGCACAAGCACCCCTTGCACTAACTGAGTCTCACTTGGCCACCCTTGCCGCCTCGTCGCAATCTCCAGAAGCCATCAAGCAATTACTGGACTCTGGTTTGCCCTCACTTCTTGTAAGAAGCTTGGTGAATTTTTGCTTCAATCACATATCCAGTTCAGACTGTGCTGCTACTTCTACAGATTCCACCCATGACAGACTCAGGAGGCAGCACACATCACAGCACTTTAACAGGATGCCAGTCACAGCAGACTTGGTGGCACCAATTCTCAGGTTCCTGACTGAGGTCGGCAACAGTCATGTCATGAAGGATTGGCTTGGAGGCTCAGAAGTTAATCCTCTGTGGACAGCACTTCTCTTTTTACTCTGCCATTCTGGTGCCAGCTCAGCAGGTCACGTAAGCGGGGCACAACAAGCCAGTGCCAGGGGCTCTTTCCTGACAGCGACTGCTGGAAATGGCCTTACTACTCAACAAAGGACTGCAGTGGAAAATGCAACAGTGGCCTTTTTCTTGCAGTGCATATCCTGTCATCCCAATAACCAGAGACTAATGGCACAGGTATGTTAAGTGGGCAAAGAGTGCATTTTTGATTTCTTAAATGTTGCACATACATTGAAAACAATACAAAGTTTTTGTTTTTTTAAGTTTGCACTTAAACCATTATTAGTTTGTGACTGTTTCTATTGTTATGGGACAGTGAAGAGCTGTGGCGCTAGACTGGATATTTCTAGAAAAAGATGGTCTCTATGGTCAGGGTGTAACTTTGATATGCACTCTGTAGTCTATTCAATGCAAATTAAACATTTTCCATTGAAGGAAGTTCATATGCATACCAAACCATTGTGTTGTCATGAACAAGAGATATTTTCTCTCTGTTTTTACTTGCAATTCTTTTAATATAACTTATAAATCGCTTTCGTCTCCACATTCACAGTTCGTGCAATGTTTAGATAACTGTACCTTTTTAAAGCAAATAAAATACTGACTAAGGAACACTTTGCTGGAGCAGGAAGTAATTCCAACCATTGGTGTGTGCCATCGAGAAGATGTTGCAGATATTATTTGGCACATTTTCCATGTGGAGAACACCAGGTGTTCAGACAATACTTTCATTACTGGCACGTCAAGCAGAAAAGAGTTTTCTTTCTCCCAACAGGTCCTTTGTGAGTTGTTCCAGTCTTCTCCACAGCGTGGCAATCTCCCAGCCTCAGGCAATATTTCCGGTTTTATCCGAAGACTATTTCTGCAGTTAATGCTGGAGGATGAGAAAGTGACAATGTTCCTTCAGTCTCCTTGTCCTGTATGTATTTTGTCTAATTTATTTATAGATTTTATCATAGTCTGTGGTGGATCTTGTGACCCTGCTTTCCTTAAATAATGGACTTTCAACCTAAACATACATGGTAAATTATCTATACATTAATTTAGAAAAGTATGCCAATGTGGCTTAATGTGCAAAATACGCATTTTCCCTTTGAATTAATTTAAATCAAGCCACAGGTGATATGAGCATGAAAGCCACACACATTTAGAACATACCGATATATTTCTCTTATTAAAGCATTTGATTTCCCGTTCTGCTTACTATGTATAGATCATTGATCGTGTTTTATTCTCTACATTCACCATATATGCCGTGTTTAGGTTGACCGTCCCTTTATTGTACCCTGGTACAGTCTTTCCCAAAATCCAAACCTTTTAAATAAACTTTGATAAATAAAAGTATTATTACATTTATTGCATGTATTTGCATAAAAAATATTGTACATTATATTATTTAAATAAGGAAAGATATATATATATATATATATATATATATATATATATATTTTCATGTTGTAGAATGACTTCTGTTATTTTATCGTGTAGCTTACTGTGCATCCATTAAAAATGATTGGCACGCACTGTAGAACACACTGCTTTAAGATGCAGATTGACAGTAGGGCCAATTTAAATGTTAACTTTTAGTCTGACTGGATTGCCATTTGGCTGCATGTAGCGTTAAGTGCTGTTTTAGAAAGATTCCACCAGATGGCAGCCTTAAACTGCAGAGTAGTTGTAGTGAGCGCTGCAAAAAAAAAAAAAAAAGTGACATTAGGTATTGTAATCTCTCTTCCTACAATTAAGAAAAATGAAATGCCCTGTGCAGTTTAAAAGGGAAGAAATGAGTTGTAGGAAAAATGAAAACTGCCAACTTTGCATGCCAAAGTAAATGTATTAGAAAAAGACAAGTCCATAAAAATGCAATCCAGAAGAGTGAGAGATTCCAATCCGAGAACACAAAACGGTAAAGGGCTATTATATATATTTTTTAAATGGGAATGCTGTGATTAACTGATTTAATCAGTGTTGTGCATCTCCTTGGTTAATTAGTGGACGGCAGTTTGCATGTCTATTCACCCAAATCTGCACAGTAGACGGCCATGCCCCCTGTTTAATCCCTGGGCTTGAAATATAATGGACCTCTTACTGATAGAGATGATTGTATCACACATCTGTCACAGGCTCTAGGTTCTGCACTGACCTGTCCAAATAATTCAGTGTTTGCATTAAATCCTTTTAATGCTTCAAAACAAGCATTTCCTATAATGTAATTAGCATTGTAAAAAGTAAATGTGTGTATATCTATCTAGATGGATGGATAGATAAAAGACTGCAATAGTGATTGAATATGAAGTCTAGGGTCTATTGTGCCCACACAACCTACAGTATTGATACTTGATCAAGTTGAATCTGCTTTGGATTTTCTTAACTCTATGTAAAGACAAAACTAATACACAATTTTTTATTTGTGCAGTTATACAAGGGCAGGATCAATGCCACCAGTCACATCATCCAGCATCCAATGTATGGTGCAGGCCACAAGTTTCGCACTCTTCACTTACCCATCTCCACTACGCTGGCAGAACTTCTAGACCGTGTCTCAGGTAAGTTTACCTTCATTCTAATACCTGCAGTAGGTAGGTCAAGGAGAAATTAAGGACAAATGTAGTAAATCAATATATATAGAGTCCATTAAAACAATGCTTTGTTATACCATAAACTGACACAAACAAATGTAGGAAACAGACAAGGTTTTTCTAGCATGGCCTAAACTATAGTAATGCCATTCGCAATGCGTCAACTTGCTTGTGCTTTTGAGGGACTTGATTCCACATATCAGTCCAGAGTGGAAATTCCAGCCAAGTTTCCTATATACTATATTGCATGGTTATTAACCCTTGTCGGTTCTCAGTAAGGGCCTCTTGCATTTTGTTTACTCTTGGGTGTTCTCTCTTGGAGCAAAGGGTAATAAAGATTTCCTTTTGCTCGCTGTACCCAGGCTATCAGCCTTTTTCCCTGACATTGCCTATTAGTTGCTGTCAACTGATTTATTTTACTTGTATTTTTTAATATTCTTTAACTTGCAGTCCAAAGAACGATTATGTAAGCATGTAAATCTTGTGACTGTAAAATTCATTGGGATTTGTTAATGGGTAATGGAAGTTGGATTGTTTTTCAGCTAAATCATTGAATACGCTATATGTTTACATGTTTTGTGCTATATTTGTCTTGTTCCTGCATTCATTGTCTGTGCTAGCTCACAGTTGTAATTCCCCAAAGCTCTAGGACTTGCCAAATTGCTCACAGACACAAAACATGTCGGTCAAGTACAATTTAGCTTAGTTGCTGGCATCCCTTTAAAAGTAAATGTCCAAAGCTTAATTAAAAGAATACATTGAAAGCAATTATTGTTAAAGAAAATTAATGGTATGAACAAGGAGCAAGTCTGGTCTTAGAAACAAGAAATCAGTTATAATATATGTTTCCACCCCCTTCTGTAAAAGTTCACGAACCTGTATGTTCATCCTTTTTTGTCTGCAATGAATAAGTAGCCATAATTACTACTCTCAGGCTTCAAGAAGAAAGTCCTTGTGTAGGGCCCGTCTGTGGGGCATGTTAAATCAGTCTGGCTCCCGGAAATTAATAATTTGACTGGGAAAAACCTCATACATTCTGGATGAAAAATATACATTTTTCCCCCCTACAATAGTAGTACAATAGTAAGTATAAGCTGCAGATGAAATGTTACAGGAAAAGTTTAATCTCTGGAGTAAATTAAGGAAATAACCTTTACATGGTTTGTGCCCAGACTCAGAATGCATATGAATGCATTTGGGGCCTTGGTGCTATATATTCAGTACATAGTCACTTACAAAAGATGGACCTGCTTTCATGTTTTTGAATTTGTTTGCTAAATCACTGTTTTCAGGCTCCTCTAATAAGTTTTATTCAGAAAGGAGCTCCTAAACTCATCACTGCTTGCATATTGTCACTAGAACATTACCTTGTGAATTGTGTTCTAGGCACGGTATATAGGTTAACGTAGGAGGTTTGGTATGCAGTAACTTAATGAATTATATTACTCAAGCTATATTTTTCATGTGCAGAAAAATAAGAACTCAAAAGTTCTAAATAAATGGTAGCTTAAAAAGAAAATATATGTACTCTGGAAAGTGTGTGTATATAGTTAAATAGCTTGTAAAAAAAAAAAATCTCTTGATTGGATTTTTGTATTGGATATCTGCAGATACAGTCATTGTAGGCTTCTGTTAGTGGTCTTGTTCCTTAGGAAATTACATAAATTTTTGATCTTTGCTTGTGCCGTCTAGATGTTTTTTTTTTTTTCCCTGTTTCCACTGCTGTATGGCAGAATACAAATCAGCATTCTGAATAGCAAACATGCACACTGACACACTGTCCTCTGATTCTATTGCAAGCCAGCCATGCATTGTCTGCTTCAACCCTCTCATCCCAATTCAACAGGAGCGCCAGTCGATGTTTGATAACGGTCTCATACAGAGGAGTTCTGCGTCTAAATTGTTACGATGCATTCTGTTATTTGCTTCAATTAATAGTTGTTTCTGCTTTATGACATGCACTTGAATAATTATTGCAGTACACATAACTACCGCCCCCTATGTTTACCGGTAATATTAGACTATATTTGCTGTGATTTTCACCTTGCCCCACCCCCTCCTTTTTTTTTTTTTTTTTTTACAAACATACAATTTTCATGTGGATTTTCAGTTTGGAATAGTAAATTCCTTTTTCCATATTTACCATGCCATGATTGCCCAACTGTATACTGATAATAGGATGAAAGTCAAGTGGCTTTTGTTATTGAATTCTATGAGAAATGTGTCCTGTGCTGGCTCCATTCGACTTCTGAGTCATGCCCA
Source organism: Pelodytes ibericus (assembly GCA_036172795.1). NCBI lineage: Eukaryota > Metazoa > Chordata > Amphibia > Anura > Pelodytidae > Pelodytes > Pelodytes ibericus. The sequence goes on from CM069862.1 coordinate 68,092,963, forward strand.
TGAATGTGTCAATGAAAACAAAGTGCCTGTTAGGGAGCTAAAATATATGTTTAGAAAAGCATGATTATGGGCCCAAAATATGTGAATTCCTAAATCTATTCAAAGTCAAGGACAGTGCGCTCTTGGACAAGTGCGCTGTGTGCGACAAGTGTGTGTATGTAAGTGATTTAGCATTAGAGAGGTACAGTGATATTGCAAGCAGTCATTCTGCATTGATAAATTGTTCTCCTTTTAAGACCTTGAATAGCTAAATTCTGTCTTACTGCTTTGGTTAATACGTGCATTGTCTCTTTAATGAAATGGATTTTTTTTTTGTCAAGCAGGAGCCCATGTCCTATTTTCTTTACTGTTGTAGTCACTGTAGGTTTACATTCGGTGTACCCTATTATTACCTCTGGGTATTTTATTAATTTCAGATGTTTATTGGTATTGGTTTATTCGTATTTGATATGCAATGTTGATATTACCTAAGTTAAAACATAATCTCCAATGTTCAAGGTCCAGGTCTAATGGCCATGCATGAGTACGTAGTGGGCCCCCAAAGTACATATTTAGTAATGTCTCCAGACTGATGTGCATTAAGGTGATGTGCCATTTTTTAAACAGACTTTAATGTGTCATTTCATTTCTGATTGCAGACACGCCAAGTATCACTGCTAAACTGATTAGCGAGCAGAAAGATGACAAGGAGAAGAAGAACCACGAGGAGAAGGAGAAAGTGAAGGCAGAAAATGGCTTTCAGGACAACTACAGTGTTGTGGTAGCTTCAGGTAAGATTTCATTATCTGGATATCTCGTTGGCAACTGTTTTATAAAAGCTTTAGAATTCAGCATTAGAAAAGCATCAAGGTGTTTCTGAAGTGTCACATTTGACATGAAGGATGTCATAAATATTAGATTATATAATTATATTGTAGTGTGTTTAGATGTAAACAAACATCAACAAACCCTGGAAGTGCTTCTGATATACAGACTGCTAAATAAACACATCACTCTTAAAGCTTACAAATAGCCAATAGTATATGGCTGTGCATGTATAAATAGTCTGATTAGCAGGTGCATTCGAGGCTTTTTAATCGTGGCAAAAGTCCTATTGAATTACACAAACCTAAATGTGCTTTACATTTCAGTTCAGGTTGTGGACTACTATTCAGATAGTGGTCAGAAAACAATTGAAACTCTTACACCCCCCCTCCCTTAATATATATGTTCATTAAATTCTGATAGCACAGAAGTGCAGCTGAGCACCACAGCTGTTGTAATGAAAGGTTGCTAAATTCACACCATTAATGTTCGGTTGCATAGTCCCTTTCCCTTGTAGAGAGAGAAAAAGAGAGCCCAGTTTTGGGCTCAATTTATTATTCCTGTTCCCTAGCGGAGGTAATGAAAACCTAGTTTGTGTATCAACTGCTTGTGTGGGACCTGGGTATTAAAAATTAACTTTTAATCGATATTAAAATGCCAGTGGGTAGTTTTCAACTTTACCCAGTAGTATGTACTTATTGCCAAAAGTGAGGAAAGATAGAGAAAATGTCCTTATTAAATTTCCTCATACAGAGGTATGTGAGAGATTTATTCAGGGGTTAGTGCCACTTGAATTACCTAACATGCTATTGTTGTTTATTTTATTTCGTGGCACGTACCCTGTGTATATTGTGGGGGGTAGTACAGGAGGGTTCTATGAATCATAAGAGCCTTTTAAATCGGCTCTTATCTCTATGTACCACCACTTTATTTGCAGGAGTGTTATTAACTTTTATGTCTCTCCTTGAATGAACAGTCTACAAAATAATGTATTTAGACTGACGTGTCATTCTATTTTGATGGAAACAACTGCTCCAGCCCACCTCGCCCTTTTATTTAGTTCTTTCAATTAGTTTGCTGCAGGGTTCAGTAATGGTGGTTTTAAGAACATACAAATAGTGACAGTCCGTACCCGCAGGCTTATCTCTAAGTAGCCTGCTGTCTTTGGCTACACCGCCGGTCAGTATAAACGTCCATCACCCATACCTTCCCTTTTCTGCCTGATTTTGAGGGTAGAGTATAAGTTTGTTGCCATCGATAAAATTGCCCCACGCGCATTTCGTCGCAGCTCCAACTCTGGGGGAAAAAATCCCTTGACTAAGCCGCACGCTCCAGAGTTGGAGCTGCGGCGAAATGCGCGCTAATGATTATTAGAACCCTTCTGTACTACCCCAACAAAATACACAGGGTACGTGCCAGGAAATCAAATTGAAAACAACAATAGCATGTTAGTTAATTCAAGTGGCACTTGAGAAAGCTCTGGTTTATTTAATGTGGCTATTTTGTAAGCTTTAAGAGTGATGGCGTTTGCCATATGTTTGCAAGTCCACCTATAATTGTTACATTTGTATTCCTTGTGTATTTGTAACACAGATAATATCCATTGCGTTTTTGTACTTTTAATATTTTATGGAAAATGATGGAATTAGAGCATCTGAGGTGCCCCAAACTGCTCACAAAGCAAACCAGGCCAGCCTAAGAAGTAGTATCTTTCGGTCTCTACAAAAACTAAAGCAGCAGCTTTTTATGTCATAATCTAGCGTAATAGAGAGTACAGTGGGTAGTTTCTTACTAATCTGTATTGCACCTTCCTGAATACTTGTACAGTACACAGATACCTATGATTACATAACAAATAAGACACTTAATTTTCTGTTTTAAGGTTTAAAATCCCAGTCAAAAAGAGCTGTATCCTCCACACCACCTCGCCCACCATCTAGGAGGGGCAGAGTAATGACTGATAAAGTAGGTTCTTCATCAGGAGTGGAATCATCCAGCAAGACTATCAGCATTCCAGTCTTTCATCTATACCATAAGCTATTGCCAGGTACATTTCCAGTGATTAATATTTAATCTGTTAAAATTCCAGCACTGTGACATTATTCAGTTTAGGTATTTACTTACTGCTTTATTAAAGTGGGCCTGTCATTCACAAATGTATTTATGACCATTGCTTTTTATTGCTTATTTCTACAGATATCCAAATTGGTAGCAATCAATTTCTTTAGCAATGCAGCAGATTATACAGGCTTTCTGTAGCATGAATTAATGTCGAGATTTATATGGTTATGTGGCTTTATTTTTTAAGTTATACTTAATTGTTAACCATGGGCCTTGTTTTGTAATTTTTTTTTTATTTTATTTTTTTAGCAATTGTTATCTTTACAGTGAAACCAGTTGTTATCTAATAAATGTACATCTTGTTTTCTCACTGTATAGTGCTGCAGGTTTTCCAGATTCATATAATATTAGGATATTATCAAGTCAAATGGTTATTTTCTTTCCTCCTGCTGATATGATGTAGTGTCTGAGACTTACCTGTCCTTTTGATTCTTTTTGCATAGGACAACCATTACCACCTGAGATGACTCTTGCACAGCTACTTACTCTGCTCTATGATAGGAAACTCCCTCAGGGTTTCCGCTCCGTAGACCTCACGGTCAAACTTGGTTCCAAAGTGATATCTGACCCAAGCCTGTCAAAAACAGACTCCTTTAAACGTCTTCACACAGAAAAAGGTATGCTTGGGGAGCGCTGGAGCAATATTTGCTTGCTCATTATAGAAGCAGCATAATTAATAATAAGACTTGAGAACTGGTAAAGCCATAGAATGGATCATTCAAATTTAAAGTAGTTTTTGTGAAATATTACTGGCTTATTTGTGCAGTGTTATTTATGATGGCCAGAGGGCTTGGCACTATGGTGAAGGGATTTAATATTTAACTGCTAAACAACAAAAATGTCTAAAGAATTATGAGTCCAGCATTCATATGTTAATTCCCCTATAAAACCGAAAGTGTTATTTTACAGAACCCACTAGATTTTATTGCCATTTAGTTCAGAACAATACGATGTAATATCATATTCATGTCCCTCAGGCCATCATATATATATATATTAGGGATGGTTCATTAAGATGGGTTAGGGCAGATTCATCTCCAATATAATATTGAATGAATAAAAAAAAAATCTCTCTTAGGCTGAATGTGGGTGGATGTGTATAGAAACAGCACATCTTAAATAACAAGCTTTGAAATACAAATGAATATTCCTAACTATGTGATTATCTCTTTCTTGATTTTAAAGAGTTTTTAATTTTTGTCAGTGATATTACTGGGAACAGAGTTGGCTTCAAAAGGTTATAATGTTCAATCTATGATCAAAACTGGAGCGTGGTAAATTTGTATAGATTGATATAAATTCTTGACTGTTGTTTTTTTTTGGTTCTTGTTTGCTTTTTTTATCTTTTATTTTTAAATGTGCCGAAAATATGCATTTGCATAGGGTGGTAAAAATTTGTTCTACTTCCCTATCAGTACAAACTCAATAGCTTACCAGTATCTAGGAAAATATACAATATTCCTGATGAGCTAATTAGCTTTTCACCATAATTCTGATTATTAACGAAGTTCAGTTTGTAACGCTCAAACAGTAGTTATTTAAAGCTATTTGGTTAAGCCTAATCTATTCATATTTTTTCTACTTTCATGGGTTTGGTGTTGCATTGATTCAAAGCAATCTGGTGTGCCTATGTTGTTACTTTAATGACCCCTTACTTTTACACATGATTGCTTTGTTAATAAACAATGATTAGTTTCAAGGCAAATTGGCTTTACTTATAAGGCAAGCTGATCTGTTGACTAAAAACTAAAACATGCATATTACATATATTTATAAAATTTGGAGTTTAAGCTGGGGTTTATTTAAAAATTGCGTTTGTTCAGCTCTGGAAAAGTGGAAATAAAGTGTACTTTGTTGTCCTAAATGGAAAATAAATGACTTGCTCTTCATTTGTGTATTTTGTGTATTTTCCTGTCATCATATATGATTCTTTTACAAATTCTGTAGTAGCATCGTACCCTAATAAATAAAGTTCAGAGCACCAGCAAATGCAATGTGCACATGTTGCTTAATTAGTCTTAATGTGTTGTTCATTCTTATTCCACATACAGAACATGGGGACTTGTTGGGTTCCTGTCCTGAAGACGAAGTGATCAGCCCGAGCGATGAGTGTATGGAATCTGTTTTGGATGATTCCTTCCTGGAAACATGTCCCATTCAGTCACCTCTTCAGGTTTTTGCTGGAATGGGTGGCCTGGCTCTCATAGCAGAACGTCTTCCTATGCTTTACCCTGATGTCATTCAGCAAGTAAGATCTGCCAGTTATTTGTCTGCTTTCTGTTATTTTGGTTTTTGGTAAAACTACTATTTGTGTGTTTCATTTTTAAAATCATTTTTTACGGGTTTGTAGGTTACGAAACCAGCAACACAATTTTTCTCTTGTATTTATAGATTTTTCTTTTCTTCCATAATAAAGATTAACATCGTACATGGCATATGTAAATAGATTAATTTTAAGATACAAAAGGAAAATATAAACAGAATATTAATATACATTTATACAAGAAAAAAAACATCTTAAAAATGGATATTTAGAAAAATATTCAGTACTGGAACTTTTTTTCTTTATGATTTTAGGCTGCAGTGGCATGATACTATCAATCCAGTCTAGAAGGAATGTTTGCAGAGAAGCTATTCTTGTTTAAAGGACAGCTAAACCTTTTTTTTGACTCCCGAGTTTTTCAACACGGAGTCAATAATTAACTTAATTAAACTTCTTTATTTTTGGGGTGGCTTACGTTACTTTATTTGCTTGATAGAGTCCCCAGGCTTTTCTACTTTCATGCTTGACCCCTTGGCTTAGTTATGTTGTTGACCCGAATCAAGGGGCCGTATGTGGCATCCAAATTGCATTTCTGACACAGCCTGTGTAGGGAATGCAATTCTGTAAGATACCCGAACTATGCGTGATCAGGACCGCGGCTTTTAAACGAAAGCAGAATCGATGGGAATGATTCTGTGGTGGAAGAAGCCAAAATCACAGTAAACCAGTCTGAATGAAATAAAGTAAGTCTATATAATAATAGTAAACAAGTTATTTATTGACTCTGTGTTGAAAAACACAGTAAAAAAAATAAATAAAAAAAGGTTTAATTGTCTTTTAATTGTTTTTCAATATCTGATCATTGAAGTGGGGACACATTCTTCCACGAGTGTGTTTTTGGAGATGGCCAAGGAATGGTTACAATGTATATTAAGTGTGATACATGGTAGTTCTTGGAAAAAGGGATTTACTGTTATGAAGGAAATTAATCTAGTTCACAATTATCTCCAGTAATCGGAGACCAGTAATTAGAGCTAAACTGTTGCAATGCAAATCCCAAATAACCAGAATAATATGGTCACATGACTTCTAAGTTGAGGAACATGAACAGCTGTAGATGACAGATACAATTTTAAAGTCCACTTAGAGACTGGTATTTATTTTCAAGCAAGGATAGTAACAGAACCATCTATAATTGTAATAGAAACAACTATGCTCAAGCAGGAATGGCCTAATTCCATTTGTTAAACTCTATTTATGGCTGAATAGGCTAACGAGTCCAGTAAGTTCCATATTTACAACTGACCATTCACGGTTGGTCCAGAGAAAAAACTTTATTATGCAAAACACAAAAGATTGTTTTGCCAACTTTGTCCTGATGAAAAACAATGTTATCCAATTCATACAAACCTTGATACAAGAATGCATATTGTCTGAATTCGCCAAAACAACTTACTTTGCTATAGTGTAGCTAAACCTTTAGAGATTACTTTCAGAGTTGTTTGGGAGGCTGCTATAGTGTCAGCTCAGCAGCTTGTTCCACACAACTGGTCGGGGTCTTTCAGGTTGTGAATGTCTCCCTCTGCTGTAGCACAGATAGACCCTTGTTTTTACAGGGGATCAGCAGAGGTGACCTATGTACGGTTGCCTGGGGACGTAGACTGTTCCCAACCAGACCTAGCTGCATGTTTCACAGAGAAGCATGGCGTCTGCCAGGCAGACAATAGACTGGCATATACTATTAAGGGTACATGCCAGTTTATACTAGGCACACTAAACTTGTCACTATGTTAGAATTACAAGTGGGAAAAAAAAGTGTGTCCTTTTTACTACTATCTGTTTTGTGCTTTTGTCATTAGCGATTCTTTTAAGTAGGTTGTGAGCACTTTACCGTCTCCTTTCTGTACATTTTAGAAAATAATGAACATTCATAGAGAAGTTGACACCATATGTGTTTTGTTACCATCATATCTGCCCAGTTGGCACCCAAACTCTTTACTGTGCCACAAGTTGTAAAGTTCCATTTATATAAGTTGACTTGATGGCTATATGAGTGGAATTGTAGAACATTAGGAGAGACAAGCCTGGCCATACACTGAGGTGTAATTCAGATACACCACTGACTATTAAATGACTGACTGTTCTAGCTAGGCTGAATGTTGGCTACAAAAACACTATGCACTAAAGATAATTTAAAACACAAAATATTCAAATAATGTAGCCTTTATTCCATAAAGTTAGTGAACTCTAACTATCCCTGGCTATTTGTGATAAATACACATTAGCTCATGTTGATTTTGCTGTAGTGTGTTGTCATGGATATTCCACATCTATTTAATTGTATTGGTAGTAAGAAGAAATTCTATATTATGTATAAAGACCCATACTTATTATAATTAATTATTTGCTTTATTTAAGGTGAGTGCTCCTGTTGTTACGTCCACCACTCAAGAAAAGCCAAAGGACAGCGATCAGTTTGAATGGGTCACAATTGAACAGTCTGGTGAGCTGGTATACGAAGCCCCAGAAACCATTGCTGCAGAGCCTCCTCCAATCAAGTCTGCTGTGCAGACCATGTCCCCCATTCCTGCGCACTCCTTGGCTGCATTTGGTCTTTTTCTTCGTCTCCCAGGATATGCTGAAGTTCTGTTGAAAGAGAGGAAACATGCCCAGTGTTTACTTCGTCTGGTTCTCGGAGTAACAGATGACGGAGAAGGAAGTAAGTGGACTGTAGATAATTTGTGACATGCAACAATGTATTGCAAGATCTGTGACCTGTTTGATGTATGTTTTATGGAAATCCAGATATCACAAATAACTTGGACGTTATATATCAGGTACTACAAATTACTAGTAGGAAAGCAGTGTCGCTTGGTATGTCCTCACCGAATGGTTGTGGAGGCCATTATGAAGCATTAAGGCTCAATAGTGATTGTAGACATTACATAATCACTCCTAATTTCTCTGTGCTAATTCATGCACTCTGGGGCTTCAATGACTTTACAATTAGAGTGAATCCAAATGAATTCCTGTACTTTAAGTTTATTAAACCCCAAGGCAGAGTTGATTTAAACTAGCCTATTTTTTTCTTTCTAGTAATACGTATATGTGATGTATAAGCAGTTTATATTTTATGATGCACTTTTTCCATAAATACACGGGATAGCATCTTATCCTAACTTTCACAGATGTCCTATGTTATGGCATAAAACCACAGAGAGTATAAGTGTATTTCACCAAGTACAAGTGTGTTTAGTGAAAATGTATAAAAAACTGATTATTATAGCTACTTATTAAATTTGTTTTGTCTTCATCATATTTCCATATGGAATGTAAAATTATATGTATATTTTACAGTCTCTTTATTCAAATAAAGGCTAAAAATACCAAAGATGAAGCAATTTAAACTTTTCTAATCTGTATCAAGATGAAACTTGAAATGTAAAAAACAACCATGTACTTCACTGACTGACACCTATTTCTTTCGTTCCTAGGTCACATTTTACAGTCTCCATCAGCAAATGTTTTGCCTACTCTTCCGTTTCATGTTCTGCGCTCTTTGTTCAGCACTATGCCACTGACCACAGATGACGGAGTACTCTTAAGGCGCATGGCACTGGAAATTGGGGCAATTCATCTCATCCTTGCCTGCCTCTCTGCTTTAAGCCACCATGCTCCCAGAATACCAAATGCTAGCTCCAGTCAGACAGAGGTAGGCTAAGTGGTGCAAGTGGATCAAGATTTTTGCATGTTTCATTGTTACAATATAACTTTGTTTACACACTGACATGACTTATCATTGCTCCTATACATGCCTTTGCTGGACCCTTGTTTTAGCAGTGTAATCATTTTTGTAATCATCCACGGGCCAACATTTTACAAATTTTCCCAATTATAAAGAGTAATCTACTAAATACTTTTTGATGGTTAGTGTACTGTAAACACTGCTCATTGGCAGTATTTAACGTCATAGTGTGAATGTTTTAATTTTGCGCCGTACATTTACTTTTCTCTCCCGTCCCCAATGTTTTTTCCCCACTTGCCCATTTCTATTTTGTTTTGTAAGGTAATACAGGTAGTACTTGGTTGATTTGGGCATGGCTACTGTATAACTTCCTTGGCATCTTTACTGGGATTTGATAAAATGGTTTTCTAATGCTGGAAAAAAAAAAAAGACTGTTACACTTATGCCTCAGCTACAGAAACCATAAATGTTTTATTATCTAAAACATGCTATATATACCAGTAAAATACATTTTTTTGCAATATTTTCTAGTATATGTGAGCAAAAAAAGTTGTTAATTAATATTAATTGTGAACATATCCGAACTGCTTCTTTTTGAACTTTATACAAATCACCAGAATAAGTAGAAACTTAATTTGTAACCATAACAGTCAGTCAACCTCATCTGTAGTTTTCATTCTGGTATCATATCTGATTTATATTCATTGCACCTTTTTGCACAGGTCAGTGCATGATGAATGAGGAACACTGTAATCTTTAAAAATGTGACCATGTTTTCTCTCAATATGTTTGTGTAATCCAAATTTTGTTTAATTGACAGGTTTCTAGCACACACAGCACAGGCACTTGTGAAGAGCAGCAACTATATTGGGCCAAAGGTACTGGCTTTGGGACCGGATCTACTGCTTCAGGCTGGGATGTTGAGCAGGCACTCACAAAGCAAAGACTGGAGGAAGAGCATGTTACCTGCCTGTTGTTGGTATGTATACAAGTGTTTTTACCATTTAACCATACAATCCGATAAGGGTATTTCTCTAGAAATGTCGTGTCCAGCCGAGGACCCATTTGGCCTTATCAGCCTACAAGTTATTATTACATAAGTCTTTTTTATCATTGTCCTGACCTGCAACCTATTGGTAAACGATCTCCTTCCTAACGGTTCACATCAACTGTTTGCAATTCATTCACGTTTCCATTGTCATTCGCATTGCCATTCACAGATCCTATCCTCCACTCCATCTTACATGATTGACACACCACTAGGATCAACCAACGGTCGCAGAACTGTCCACCTTTGTAAAATGATTTCTCTCAAGTCTGTTTTGTTTTTCTTTTTGGACAAAGAATATGGGAGATCTTTTGAATGATACTTGGCAGAAGTACCATTCAAAATGTATATAAAATAGGGAGAAATGACCTTTCAGATAAAAAAAAAATACATTCTTGGGATTACTCTTTAACATTCAACATGTTACAAAGCTACAATAATACATACCTGATCTATACAGTCATAACATGGACGATCAATTTCAGTGATTGAGTATTGTGGGTAAATAGCCCATATTGCTACATGTAGGTATGTGCTTTGCACACATAACACTGAGATTTTTTTCACTCCGTTATTGTCCAGTGTGTCTGAGCCAGTAAGGAACATTTTCAATATGTTCTTGAGAAGCACCAGCTTCTCCTAGATGATATTCTTGATAACACATTATTCTGCTGAACTTCGTTCCCATCTGTTTTGTACAGCCTATCAGTGCATAGAGTGTCTTGCACTTTTAAAGGGACACTACCACTTACATAAGATATAACTAGATAACCTGGTCATTTAACACAAACCCATATATAAATCATATGCCTCTGTTTTTTTATGATTAAATTAATTGCAAGAAGAAATAATAAAATTAGGTGTTTATCTCCAGTATCCATTTTGAGAATATTTCCCATGATTCAACATCATCCAAAATCTTCCAGCCGGTCTCACTTTACAACTGTTGCTAAAGTCTGCATGATGATGTCAGAAGATACTCCCATGCTCTCTTACTGACTCCTGAGTATCAGAGAGGACAGGTCTAGGTGGCTTTGTACAACTTTTTTTTACCTGCCTTCCAACACAGAGAGGAGATTAACCTGATCAAACAGGATCATAACGCTGCCCCCTTGTGATGTAATAGTTACATTACGCTCCCAATCAATGCAAGTCTTTGGTCATATTTCTGACTTATAGACTGTGTTATGGGTCCCAAGCCCCAAAGTGAGAAATTTGTGCTGTAAAGTATCTAAGGGATGGCACCCAAAAACACTTTCACAAAATGGTGGCGCCCAGTCACTCTTGTTTAGTTACATATTTTATTAAATACAGTTGCATAAGAAAAACAAGACATATCTGAAATCAACAATACAAAATAAAAAAAGTAAAACCTTTTTGGCAGGAGTGTCCCTTTAAACTTTATTTTTTTTTGCTACTTTGCAGGTTCTTGCCAGTTATATAAATCCATCTGGATGTGCAGTGAATGGAGAAACCCAGGCTAGTGAGAGCAGAGGACAAAACAGTAATGCACTGCCTTCTGTGTTACAAGAGCTCCTCAGTCAGTCTTGCCTCATCCCAGCAATGTCCTCTTACCTTCGTAACGACTCAGGTACTGTGCAAGCAATATGGTTCTTTACTCAAAAATATTCTTGGATACTACACTGTGTGTTGCTATTGGTAATCGGTCTCTGGTGTTATGTCATTTATTCTTCCTGGGAATACAATTTGTGATTGGTGATACTGTGTTGGCCAGTGCAGCTAGCATATGCTGGGGGTATGTGCCCAAAAACATATGCTTAGCTGGCAAATATAATTCAATACAAGACATATGTGACCCCATTGGTTGGAAAAACTCTGGCCTCACAAATTAGTATGCCTGGCTGAGCATCAACCAGGTTTGTTTTAGAGCAAATCTGCCCCATGCTGCATCATTATATAAACATATAAATGTGAGTTCCATCTGTGGAATCATATGTAGACACTATTTAACCAAGTAACAGAACAATTGTATTTGTTATAAATATATTTATATATTCTTGTAACTCTGGAGCACCAAATGTCTTTGGATGACAACCTCAAACTCTTCTCTTACGATATTACACTAAACAATGTAATGTTAGGATTGACACGCATCTCTTTAATAGTTATGTCAAATGTGAGTCTGATTTTTACACAGGAATAAGTGGGATTTTGTTCCTAACCAAGAGTTTGATCCTCTGTATAGAAGATGCATAGCAGGCATAGCAATACACGGAGGGTTTCCACTAGTGTATACAGTCATTTTAGAAGTGACAATGTAAGTGTAAATTCATAATAACCCAGTGAAGGGGAATGGCAGTTTTCTTTAGATGCCCTGTCGTTAAGCCTTGCTGTAACACTAAAATAAAGGCATCATTATCTTGGTAAGTATTATTCCCAGTGGGATCTGCAACCAAATGCATAGAGTTTTACATGTTTGACATCACACTGTGTAATTTGCCAAATTCTCTATTTACATCTTAAAACGCTAGGTGATGTTATAAACAGGCGGTTAGGCTAAATATATTTAAAATATCACTTTCTGTTAATCTGTGCTTGTCTTTGCAGTTTTGGTCATTTTTTTTTATTCTGCTTACATGCTTAGTTTGAGTAATGTTTAGTTGATCTCGGGCAGTATACACACTTCATTTTTGAATAGAAAAAAAATATCACAGACAATTAGGTGTTGCAGAAAAGAAACCAATTCAAGTCGTGTTATTCACTAGCAGCAAATAAAACTATGTAAAGTTACTATATATATATATATATATATATATATATATATATATATATATAATATATATATAATATATATTTTTTTTTTAAATTGATACTAAAAAAAATGTTTGAAAGCAGAGACAAATAAAAAATGAAGCAGAAAAGGATGTTGACCGTAAAATACCTGATAAGGGTGTGTGCAGTAGCTAAGCTAGATGAATATATATCAATCTGTTACGAGCCATTTATAAAGAGAACAGTATAAATGTGGTGGGAGTTTCACGCTAAATCCACAGTATTATTTGTTTCTCAAAGGAACCTCTAGTGCAAGTGCTGACACTAAAAAATGAGTTCTGTGTTCACAGAATTGCAGGCAAATGCATGAATTAAGAGGAAAATGTGTTTTAAATGTCTGTGGTGTTTGTGGCTATTGGAATGTAAACTTGGCATCACATGTCCCATAACTGACATTGGCTTGACAGGTCAGAACCTTAAAGTATAATATATGTTCGGTATGCCACGCAGGATTATTAACTGTTTTTATGCCATGATTCTACTATGCCTAGATTGTTTTTGTAATAAGATGCTAGTGACCAACTCTGAAGCCTTGAGTTTTTTCTTCTTCTTTTAACATGTCCATGAGTCAGGGGTGGCTAGTAGTGATGCTGAAAAATGTTGTGTCAACATATCTCAATAAGAGTCCTTATTTTTCATACATTACTCAAGTAGTATTGTTTGCAATTCATTCACGTTTGTACAATGTTTGTATTCTCGCATCGAAGTTCCCCATGTGACTTTGTATAGGTAGTTCGTTAACAATGTCAATGCCATGAATCAGCTTTTTTTTGTCCCCAATCAGCCCATGTTTGGTTTGCTAGTATCTTTTCTTGCCTCTGCTGATATATTCTTGGTCTTGATTTTGTGGTAAACATATATTCTCCAGACTGGTTGTTTGTAGAGATTGACACCTAAGTGACTGGATGTTCAGAAATTCTATATGTAAAAATGTGTTAATATATTTTATAGCATTCCTTGTGTGTAAACAGTTCTGTACTTTTTCATAGTTTTATCAAAATACAATTTTATCAGTTATTCCATTCACCTGGCAAGATCAATACGCAACACTTTTGTATCACTCTGCAATACTTAGAGTGCTATTGCTTTATGCAATTTAGTGTTCATTTTTTGTATATACATTGTATCATTTAATTAAATATATAAATTACTTCTTCATTCTAACAGTCACAAGAATGAATATATATTTAGGACATGGTAAAAGGATAAAAGATAAAATGGTAGAAAGGATGCACTTCTGCCTATATTATTCTTGATTTGATTATAGTACTTTCCCTCAAAACTTAAATCCTGAAAACCCCATCTAAAGTGAGTTATTCCCTTTGCTACCAGTCTCCCCAAGCAATGTTGCCTGCAAACACCCCCTTCCAGACATTGAAAGATGCTGAGTTCAAGAGCGAAAAGCTGATTTTGACTTTAGGGCCTAACATTACCACTTGTACACAGAAAGCCACCCGGCTCCCATTATTATTTCCTCTCACCGCTGTCATTGATTGTTGTGGCCCCCATAAAATCATTTTCATTGTAAAACTACAGAACTGTTATTTGTATTTCACATATATTAAAAACAACAATATACAGAAAATAAGCATGGCGGAACGGCGATTTTTAAATCATGACAAGATTCAAAGCCTTGTTTTGCTTTTGTATTCTGTTCTGTCGATTGGTTGTTTCTTTTCCCATAAAGGCCTCCCTTTATTCATTCATTATTCTTGACTTATGATAGAACAGTCGGTAAGGACGGCAATTTATCTTACAAACTGTGGTTGCATTGAAAGTAAAGTGTGATAAGCATTATGTCAATCTATAAGAATTTTGGTTTCTCTAAGCACATTTCTTGTGGACTTGTTCAATCAGTCGAGAACACAACTTAAAGATTTTGCAAATGTTTTATTGAAAAACAGCATTTTTACCACTTTCCTTGATGCGTTAGGAAACCATTTACTTTTTATTCATGAAGTCATTTTCATTAGTTGTAACTTCAGCTGATTGTAGAGAAAAAGGACAAAAGGTTTGAATTTTACCAGCCCCTCTTACATCTCAATAGAACAGAGGCCATGAAAATACAGGGCAGCATTGCACAAAGGAGGGGGAGATCCCTGTCATTAAAAGTGAACGGTTCATTTGAATCACAAACCTGAAGGTTTGCAAAATCTTTAATATTTGGATCTATGGCTTGTTGTACATGAAAATCTTATTAAACATTTCATGGTTAATTTGACAGAATAATTCAAAAGATATTGATGACATGACATTGATTTGACTGTATAATTCAAAAGATACAGATGACATTGAATTCACAGCCATCTATAATCCCCAAATATTAATAGTGTTAATAAGTGCTTAGTTACAGCAGGTATGTCTATTGGTACACGCCAGTGCTTGGCGAATCCCAGTAGCCAAGGAACCATTGCTCCTATAATCCCTATTGATGACTCCTTTCCATTTCCCTGGCTCCTACACAAATATGTCAAGCCCTGGTGCATCCCCACTTTGCTATTCAAAATGTATGGTGCATCAGCCATGCTCATTTGATGTCATGTTCTGCTTCCTTTATGTATACCCTCAGTATGGGCCAAGATTACCATGATACTGGGCACACTGACTGGCTGCTTTTATCTAGCTCTGTTAAATGTCCACCCTACTAGTAAGCTGCAGCAAGTATATCTACCATTATATTACAGAATATTATGTATAGCTGTCATAATGAAAATGGGTGGGGAGGTTTTGTTTTTAAGGAGATTTTAATAATTTGTATTACTGTGTTGTGAAGGCAGTCATGTTGGTCTTACCATGGGAAAATACTACAAATTAGGGCTTGGCTTGTCTTAATTCACTATTTAGCTTGTAATACCTTCCCCAGTGGAGAACCAAATCTGGGCATGGTAGAACACTATTCACTATCAAAATTGTGGGGTGGTGTTATAAACACATTTACATTTTGCCATACTGTAAGACTACCGTTAGATTTTGACACTACAAAGAAAATACAAAATTGAATAATTTAAGTGTGAATAATCTTTTTTTTTAAATGATGTAGAGTACCACATTTAAAATATTATAAATTAGCACTGAAACATATTTTAGTTGGTAAATATTCTATAAATTATGTCTCTGGTTATTCAGTATAATGAAAACATGACTGACATTTTTTTGGTAAGCTAAAACCCTGTGGCGTATCCTCCAGATCCTAAATCTGTGGACGGAGGGCTGTCAGATCACGATGTGATGTACTATGTCTGTTCGCCAGTGGTTGCTTCCACTCTTCTCATGTGGCAGCTGTAGCCACTTCCCCACGTGAGAACAAAAGGCTTAGTGCATGCATATAACTTCTTGGTTTTGAGGGTAAACATTACTCAGCATAATGGCTTGGTTGTTGATGATATGCAACATATGCCGATTTATTATAGTGTTTCATGTTAAAAGTATAAAAATGGATATATGGTAACTCCAAAAAGTTATTGGAAGTATACTGTACTCTTTTTCATCAAATAACTCTTAACTTTTGATTGGTAAGCTTAAGAATAAAACCCAATAATAGAGGAACCAAAAATGTCTGTCACGTTACTTTTACCTTGTATCTCCTCAGTACTATACAATTCCTTAGTATTAAATTGTTTTTAAATAGCTGAAAACACCTTATAAATAATAATAATAATAATGTTGGTATGTTGCAAATGTCAGATATATGAGCAATCCACAAAAGATTCATCACCCAGTCCATTTCATTTCCATAGGATACACAACATCCCCCCCCCCCCATACCTTAAGTAATTGAGTAATCTGTATCTAAAGGAGATATTCTTCAGCAACTAAGACAATTCATATTGCAAAATACCCCTATTCCTTCATAATGTAAAATAGCATGATTCCCACACCTCTGTAGACTATTAGTCCTAAGTACCCAATTACGTCTTTAAATTCCGTATACAGAACTGCTTGTATAGTACAAACTAGTTCTTTATCTCTAAAGTATAAAAAGGATTAATTAAACCAGTTTATTATAATGTATATTGTAATTCACAGTTATTAGTAAGAGCAGTGTGGTCTTTGACAAATTTAGTTAATAAAATATATTGGGGATAAACATTAAACCAAATTACAATGAAGTCCATCCTGAAATGTACCTGCATGGACGCATACATTAGGAACGTGTTCTGGAGATGATGGCAATGCCTATTTATGCCCATGGCATGGTGATATGCCGGAAGACATATCTAGAGAGATGATTTCCTGTACTGTGGATATCATATGGCAGTAACACAGCCCTCATCTTGGCTTCATTAAAAACGACGCACAGATGCGTCTCTGCACTTCCTTTGTACATATGGCCTCTTGGTGGAGCCAGAATGAGGGTCTGTTGCTCATGTTGGCTGGCTTGGTCTCATTGTCCTATCTACATTGATAAATGTGCCTCATTGTCCACGATCCACCTAGGCACTTAGCACTGGAATGTATTGGATAGTTTTTTGAGGAACTCTCTTGTAGTTTTTCAGTCAACACCATTTTGTCCCCAAATATGTAACTCCTGTGGGATTTTAACACCCACACCGGTAACACACCCAGGGCAGTTCAAGACCGTCAAAGGGTGGTATAAATGTACACAAAAACAATCACAAAAAGATTAAGCACAGTTCCCATAATTCCCAGCATGGCCAAAATGGACTCTTCTTTTTCCTCTTTCTCCTCTTGCCTCCTCACTTCTGCTGCTGCTGCTACTGTTATAGCAGACGTGACCATTTTCCCCAGAAATGTCTTCAGCACTCCTCTGAAGACTATCTAGAAAAAAAGGGAGAGGATCATAAAGATATGTTTAGCATATATTCCACTTATTGACATTATTACTTGAATTCATTCTAAACTTCTACAGAGCAGTGGTACAAAAGCAAAACCATTTCATCAAAGTACAGTTTTAAATTATTGTATTCCATTTGTAATGGTGTGTCGCTTGGCACCACCAAAAATGAGGCCAAACAAATTGAAATGGAGGGGGTTAATGAAGGCATAGCAGGTCAGAGGCAGTTACATCGTCCTGTATACAAGATGGCAAGCATCACCATTTAAAATGTCCATCCATTCAAACAGCCTTTGTGTATTTGTCTTTAATATATCTTCATATGCCTTGTAATGGACCTGACTATTGACAAACTGATAAATTGAGTGCTCTGTAATCCATTTGTATACTTGGAGCTGAATTGGCAATTAACCCTCTTCAGTGCTGGAGTGCCTAGTTCGAAAAGGGCCCTTCAGATAATGAATGCAGCGTTTTTTTTATGCTATAGAAGTCATTTTCAATAAATCAACTTGTTGATGAATAACAATCTGTAGGTATAAACAAAATCCCACCAACCTCTATTCACAATGGTTTGTTCAATCAAGAACCTTGTGTACAAAAAGTGTGGAATAATACTCACCAGTGTATATATTTAGATATATCATGACTGTGTATACTATTTAATTCTTTGTTCCCAGGCATTTCACACTTGCAGTCATATATCCAGGCTATTTATTCATATCATAACATGTGCAAGCTTGTCTTTCTGCGACACCCTTTATAAATTCTAAATTAGAATACCAAACGTCCATAGGTCCTTTGCTGTTGTACTGACAATTTAGTGCATTTTTAATGACCCGTGATGCTTATTGTGCTCTGGAATAGATCATCCGTTCCACCTAGTGTCTGCTCTGACAATTCAGATGGATTTGAACAGCCTTGTGTTGCCATTGTTCTAACACAAGACTCCCTGTTAAGACTCCATTTTCATGCATATAGTGAGTTAAATGAGAGCATCTTGACTGATCTTTACCCTCACCATACAAACATCCCATGGCTATCGCTGTCTCTAATATGCATAGCTCCATTTGGGGGGGGGGGGGGGGGGGGTTGTTTCTTTTGTTGCTGTATTAATAATTAATAGTGACAATCAGAACTAAAGCTTTCCAATGGGAGGTGTAAATTGCATACAATTCTATTGTCTCCAGGTCTGAGGTTATTCTTGTTCAAGCAACTAAAATGGAACACAAGCTTTTCATTGCAAACTAATTAAGCTTGGGTTGCCCGTAGTCATTTAGCATGCACAATTAAAATATGAAATTGATGATTAATAGGAATCGTTCCTTACCCTACTCTGCATCAGGAGTACAGTGACATCAGTCATGCTTCTGTGTCCCCAGCACAAAGGGAAATCAAGCTTTTATCTTCCAGCACAAGTGCTCTGCGAACTGATGGGATGGATAACACACATGAATACATGCACTATTTCTCGCTTTCCTTCCCCGGTTAATAATGAATGGCAAGGAGCAGCAAAATTCACAGATCCTCGATCTATCATTTATCCAATGAATCCAGGCGATGTGAAAAAGACGTTCCTCTCAATACTGATCCAAAGCGTGAGAATCCTTTTCCACGAGTCTAGTCTTCTATAAAGATCCAAGTTGTATTTTGTTTGTTTTTTATCGGCCGCTTTTACCCCATCCAGAAATGTTTTTTGTTGTTGTTTTTTTTTTTTTTTTTTTACAGTTTAATAGGTTGATTTATTGTTCCATCATATACAATGTGTACATTTTTATTCATTTGCCTGACAGTCTTCATTTTGTGAATTTTCCCTCCAAATAAGACTGGAAGTCACCTTTTCTTCTCATAGACCTGATTCCTGGTAACATGGTGTAGTTCCAGTAGTGCAAGGCGCTGCTCTCAGGTACAGTTTACTCTGAAGAGGCGTAATTAATGTGAGCAGTGCGAGGATTTCCCATCACCAGGCTTGCTTCACACCTAAGCAAGTCTCACTGGCAAATCATTCCAAGGCATCTTCTTAAACATTGCATAACTCAGCAGCCAACCCCACCAGACACACAAAGTGGCCGTGCTTGGAGTTGCATTACAGTAGCGATCTGTGACATTGACTAAACACGCACCTGGCACTTGCAGAATAAAGGAGCTACAAGCTGCCCTCCCAGACAGCGAGTTGCATAACAATGCGCAGCAGCACCATTGTCAGGCCAGGCACATTTGAATCCTGCAACCATTCCAGCGAGTAGCTTGTGCGTGTAGGAGGAGGAGGGGTTGGAGGGGAGTAGTGAGAGAGTTAACCCTATTCCTGGATGTTGTGAGGGAAGGCTGCATGACAAATTGTGACATTAAGGCACTGGAGCTGAAAAGCTGCTCCTACCTTTTTTGTTTTTGCTTTTCCCCTGTTTTATGACAGGCATATTGTTTTAGGGACGGCACTGCCTCTTTTCATAGTCGCTCCTCACAAGCTCACCACCCAAATCAGATGGGTCACAGTGCGTGCGTCATCAAGCTGTAACCAATGATGTTGGCTACAGGGTAATGTCCCCTGGGCATCTGTTTATAGAAAGCAATTATATGAGCTAACCTTCTGAAAATTAGAAAGTATATGTGTACGTGTGCATTTATGCATGTGTGTGTCCATGTATAAGGAATTGTCTGTGACATGTATATCTCCTGTTTTTACACATTCATTGCCATGTAGAATATAGATGCCTGGTGAACATGTTCTATCTCGGTGAGTTAGTGTTATATTCAAGTCTCCAGTAATTGAAATCTGGAGTTGTATCATTGACCTTCCATAAAAAGGTTAGATGAAGATTTTGAATGTTGCATTTGGTAAAAATGGCTTTATTATATCTCCCATGCATGTGTTAAAGTGTCTGTTTAGAGGATAGTATAGATCATCTCAATAAGAAACGTATATTTGTGTGTATATATTTAACATATAATGTGTGTGTACATACATACTTAGATATACACTTATTTGTGTATCTGTGTCTGATATACACATACAGATATATTTATTTTAAGCGACAACCCTAACAGTCACAAATATG
This sequence comes from Pelodytes ibericus, assembly GCA_036172795.1. Lineage (NCBI taxonomy): Eukaryota > Metazoa > Chordata > Amphibia > Anura > Pelodytidae > Pelodytes > Pelodytes ibericus. The sequence continues at coordinate 68,113,585 of CM069862.1, forward strand.
CAAAGCAGGTGTTGCAGTGCACTAGGAGATCTAAATAAGACTATTTTTTTAAAAATAATCCCCAACAAAATAGTTTCTGGAGTATTTTGCACAGGTTCTGTTCGTATATTGTACTGATTTGATGTTCTGTGGGTATCGTCAGTAAGATGGTATGGCAATAAACATTTAATAAAAATCGAATCCATACATTAGAGTTGGCAGCAGTGAGTAAATCTGCAGGCCGTCCACACGTGTAACAAACAGAATCTGTTATGCAGAGTAACCACTTCAATATCCACATAGGCAATGCACTTCTCCCCACAAATACCGGCCTTCCTCATGCAGCATATTTTAGGCAAACGCTCACTAAAGTTAAATAGTGCAGGTGTTCTGACTTTTCCTCTGGGAATCCAGATCTTCCCATTGAGAGAACTGCGCATGTGTGCATTCACTCACATTAGCGATTAGACGGCTCAGAAGAATTGCGCATGCTTGAGCAGCTCGGCGGTCTCGGATGCCAACAAATACACTTCCAATCATGCCTCCTGACTCAATGCAATCTGAGCGATTAGACCAAAGGATTAAGGTAAGAGGGGCGGTAAGGATTATGGTTAACTCTAATGTGGTTTTAAACCCAGGTACATAGATTAAATCAGGGGTGTTAGTGTTTGGGGGCAGATGTTAGCCCCCCGGTCTAATCGCTCAGATTGCATATCCTTGGAGGCCGGAGGCATCACAGGAAATGTAGTTGTTGACATCGGAGGCTTTGCTGAACTGATTGCACATGTGTGGATCATGCTAGTGTTCATTTACTCATCAATTTGATAGTGAATTGAGTGATTGCATGCATGTGTAGCTGAGCGATATCGTTCTCTAAAACTAGCTGGACTATTTCATGCAGACCTATAAAACAAAGACAGCATTGCTAAATAAACACACACATACATATTATTAGTGTTCCTTGTTCTGTCTGAAAAGGAAATAACTAAACTATGCTTAGGAAGTGTGTGTCAAAATATTTTGGTTAAATTAATACACACGGTCATCCTTTTCAGTTGCATTATTGTTTGATTGATTGGATGCGTGTTAGAGTTCAGTTGTTTTTCTGGCTATTCGTCAAAGTGGCAGCTTTAGCCTTTTTGGAGAGTAAGGGAGTTGAAATAAAGTTGTCAAAAGCCAACCTGACCCATATGCAACATTTATTTAGTTCTATTAAGGAAATTCATATAAGTGATTGAAAAAAAATAGTTACAGAACTTGGCAAAACGATATGAAAGTATCCTTTTAATATGGGTAAGCATCAAAACAAGTGATACAGCTAGTAGTATGCTGTACCGGGAGGGTGTTACCAGCTTGTTAATGAAGTTGCCTCTTATAGTATAACCAAAAACACATGTAGCCAAGAGGGCTAGAATCTGAAACTTTGAAAGACACCTTCCAAAGGGTCACCTGGAAAAAAAAAAGGAATGTACATGTTAAGGATAATGAACCTGGTAATATTTATTACAGTGTTCCATTTAAACAGGACTTTTAGAAAATGTACTTATCCAAATTAAGTTGATGATTTCTGATGTCGTCGATTTTGTTCATACATATGTAAATCTGACTATTAGTTAGGTATCCCTTTAATGTACAAACGTGGAACAGTCAGAATAACCTTTCATCTATTGTTTGACTACTTTTGCTGTGTGTGGTGTGCTTACAGCTCTATCTTCAGTCAGAATATTTCCTCATCATTTTAATGACAAAATAACAGCAGCGTGTCAGAGTAATTGCACAAATATCATGTATGGTTTGCTTATTCTGTGCGCTGCATCCTGATTATCCATCCACACCTTGGCTGGCAGAGCTATGTGTCAGGTTCCAAAAAGAAATCTTGGTCCTCCATAGATTGGAGATGGAGAACTCCCCATTAAATGCCAGCTCTGCTTAATTAAGCAGACCTAAATGCTCTGGTATGTAGAACTCTCTGTAAACATGTTTGTACTGAGTCTGCATGGATTGCATACTCTGTATGTTTTCAGGTCAACAACACCGAAGGGGTTCTTCCCCAAGAGAATACGGTGTTTAACAAGAGAGATATTGGCATATGCCAAGATGAAAAGCATTTATTAGTTCAGTCAATATGTTCTGAAAAAGGATAATGCATCTTGATTGTTATGACCAGTGCATATCATTGCAATGCTATATGTTTCCATCCCTTCAAACTCATTATACTAGTACCCATGCATGGTAGGATTTGTGGTATATTTCATCATTCCTCAATACTACTAATTCTGTGGGTCCTACTATATGTCTGTAACATTTCATTTGGGCCTTTGCAAAGACCTCCATATGATTATAGAAACACTGACCTATTTCTTCTTTATTTTATAGCAATGTCAATATATTATCCAACTATTACTTGCAATACATTATTTATTTTTTTTTGCACTTGTAAAATTACTGTAGACAGAGTTCCAAATAATGAGAGAGTGGCTACATTTACAGCTTATATGAAGACCTGTTTACACCATTATTCATCTTGCATAGCAAAAGTGTGCACATGATTGCAATTAAATAAAAAGTGAACATGCAGCACACTGCTCTTTTAAAGAAAGTATAGATTGATTATTTTTGGCCTTTACTTGTCTGACATGTGGAATCAAACAAAAAATATAAAACACAACATAAATAGTTTTCGTAAAATATTTTTGTAGGCACCGCCACATCTCTTAATTTGTGTATTTTTTCTACGTGTCTTATTGTATGGAGTTTAATTTTGAAGGGACATGGTAAAAAAGAAAAGGCTTGTGAGATGATGACTTTAATAGAAGCTAAAATATATGCTTGTTAACACAGACATGCAGTCTGATATTTTAGAGCATTTAAGAGTGATAGTTATTTTAATTTTTTATATTTAGAATCCTGGATAAAATTGTTGTTCTTCTTTACAATCACTCTTAAACTGTTTAACCCCTTAATGACCAGACTGTTTTTGGAATGTTGTGCATTAATGACCATGGCTGTTTTTACACTTCTGAGGTGTTTGTGTTTAGCTGTAATTTTCTTCTTTGTAATTTGCTGTACCAACACATATTATATATTGGGTTTTTTTTCAGGATAAGAAGGGCTTTCTTTTGATGCCATTATTTTGTTCATATCATTTATATTATTATGAAAAAAATATGGTAAAATGTATAAAAACACTTTTCCTGACTTTTATTTGTTAAATCTTTTACTAAGCTACTAAATCAAATTTTAAAAAAAAACTGCTAAAAATATTCGAATATTGGTCCTGAGTTTAAAAATACCCAATGTTTTTTTTTTATTTTTTTATAATTCACTTTTATAAATACATACCATATAATCACATTTTAGACATAGAAATAAATATATACCCGTTACATATCTTGATTTCTGAAAAAAATAAAAAGATAAGTCCAGATAAAAAAAAAACATACATACCATTCATATTTCACATTCATTCTTGGTCATGTCCCCCTCCCCTGTACCCTTGGTGTTTTTTGCTTTATGATTGCGTTGCTTGGTCTCTGGTGAGAAGATCCCATGTAGGGTAATTTGTCTGTTAGTTATTGATTTGTTTTGTGTTTTTCCTTTCATCTTTCACCCTATCCCTTCCTTTTATCATCTTTCCTTTATTTTATTTCCCTTTCCTTTTCTCCCATTTTTCTTTGTTTTTCCTATAGTCTTCCCATGGTTGCCATATGTTTTGATATTTGTTATATAGGCCTTTGGATTTATAAAATCCTTCTTCCATGATATGTTGGTGATCATTCTGGGAGATAATATCTATCCATTTTTCCATTTTATCAAGTCTTCTGCTTTCCATTTTTTTTGCTATACAGAGTTGTGTGGCTAAGAGTATGTTGTTGTTTTTTTTTTGGTTTTTTTTTTTATCAATATTCTTTATTTTCTTTACACGTATATAATAAAGGACAAACATTACATATATATTTAAAGACGTAAAAATCCATAGACCTTAATACTCTGCATTATTATAAAGTATAATTTGGCTCTCCTCCTCTCTTTATCTCTTTTAAGCACTAATTGTAAGTAGGGAGATTATTCCTGTCTATTAGTATACAAGACGTATTGTATATGTATTATACAATTACTTAGGTCGGGCCGGCCTCAGAGGTGCAATCTAGTCCCAAATTTCTATATTCTTCAATATCTCAATCCATTCCTCATATTTTTTTTTTACTTTTATAGCTGCACTTTTACTCATCCAATATAGGCCCTGTTCCATTTTTAATTGGTATATCAGTTGTCTTTTTAATTCCATCCCTGTTATTCGTTTTGGGAGTTTCCAGTTCCTAGTAATTAGTATTTTAGTTTCTGTGGCTAAGTGCATCGTTAGAAGTTTACAGTCCCCTTCTGTTTCTTCAGAAAACAAGTGTAATAGGATGGTTTCTGGTTGTGTTCTCACATTGGGGATTAGTAATATATTACTTATTTTACCTAACATTTGCCAGAGATTTTTTAGCCTCTCGCATTCCCACCATATATGTAAAAAATGTCCCCTTGCTTTACCACATCGCCAGCATGCGTCACTTGCTGATGCGTACATTTTTTTTAAATCTTGCTGGGACCAGATACCACTGATTCATAACCTTAAATTGATTTTCTATTATTGCTATGTTATGTATAGTTTTCAGTTGTATTGCATTCAGCCAATCTTTACCCTGGGTTTGGAATTTCAGCATATCAGCCCATTTTGCTATTATTGGAGTTAATGCCTCCTATTCACTTATTTTATGGATGATCTATCCAGCTGCTGTGGGGGCCAGTGCAAAGCACCAACAGTATTTTTTAAAATTTATATTTAACTCTAACTTTATCCCTTGGGTTAGTACAAACCCTAATTATAACACTAGGATTATGGTTTTGATGATCTCAACCCTAACCCAAGGGTTAAGGTTAGCACAATAAAAAAAATGTTTTAAAAACTTGGGTGCGCAGGATGTGTCGACCAGGGTGGGCCCCAGCCGACATGGCTGAAGTGTCTTGGTATCAAGACACTTGGCCGTGTAGTTTAAATCGCGATCGCAGTATGCCACTGTGCATACCGCGATCGGATCAGCATGACGGTCCTGGACTGTCATCGGTCACTAAGGGAATTTAGGGGTTAACAATTATCGGTCACTTAGGGGTTAACAATTATCACAATTTGACAAAACTATGTTCTCTAAATACTGCAAAGGAAAGGATATTGGAACATTTTGCAGTGCTTGTTCTAGTTTTGCAATGCTGAAGAGGGTTTATTTTCTTACCAGGCCATAAAATTCTAATATTGCCCACAGCACAAGAAATGCTATTTTAATATCAGCATATTAAGTGCTAACTGAACCCTCCGTCAAGTCCATAGACTTGGGTAATTAAAGAGATCAATGAGGCAAGTGTGAGTTTTCATTACGCGTTTAGAAAGGAGTTGTAAATAAAATGTAGTATTTCCACTTCCCCTACCCTCTCCCCACCCAATTTTCAAAAGCGCTTCCCTCTGATTGATTCCACATAAAACTGGTAATTTAGTATGGATAGTGAGAAAATCTGGTAACGAAAGGCAGAATGTGCAGCTGCATTTATGCAGGCCACATGACAAGACTATGTTCATGTTGCCTTAAAGTGGAAAAAATATATATATTTTTTCCATATTTAAATTGGATTTTCTCCACCATTTTAAATTAAAGCTTAAAGGATTATATAACCATAAGCTTTACAGTACTATATTTATTGCTTGCATAACAAAAGTTGTTCAGTGCCAACCTACAATTCTCAAATAGTATTTTTAAATAACGCATTTAACACCATAGCTTTAAAAGAAACCTTAACAAGGGAAATGAATAAATGAATGGGTATTCTGCAAAAAATTATTAGGAATGTGGACCGCGTCTTACAGTTTTGTGCACAGCTGTAGAAATAAAATACATCAGTAGCTGCAACGCTGCATGTGTATACATAGAAAATGCTCACAAACAAATGGAACTACTCAAATATTTTGAGATTTGGCTTGATAACTACAAAGCCTTTTTAACCAATCAGCATCCACATACATATGTCATAAAACTGCAGCTCCCAATTGGTCTTGTCTTGGAAAAAAAAACTGTTAATAAATGACCTGCTGCAATAGTTGTGGTAGGGTTGGTGGAACAGTGCTTTTGGAAATAGACTTAGTAGTTTCCTAAATTATGGGAGACAGTAGTGTAGAGGGCTTGGTTGATATTCTGAATTGGATACTGGCTTTACTAATTGAATTGGGAGAATTAATCTAAAATCCATTTTGTCAATGCGCACCTGACAGTCTATGGCAATGATAGCTAACCTTGGCACTTCCTTTGGGAACTCTATATCATATCAGAGTTAGCCACTACTTCCTATGGTGAAGGTACTTGACAGCATAGAGGGGAACTACATACTATGTTAGAAGAACAGAAACAGATGGAGGTAGAGTCCCGCTCAGGGCTGCCATCGGAAGTGTAATAGCCCACTGATAATTTGCTTACTAATAGCCCACTGATAATTTGCTTACTAATAGCCCACTGATAATTTGCTTACTAATAGCCCACTGATAATTTGCTTACTAATAGCCCACTGATAATTTGCTTACTAATAGCCCACTGATAATTTGCTTACTAATAGCCCACTGATAATTTGCTTACTAATAGCCCACTGATAATTTGCTCAGTAATAGCCCACTGATAATTTATCCATTAATATGCCACTCATACTTTTGTCCATTAATAGCCCACAATCCCCCTCTCCTCCCCCTTTCCCCAGTACTTACACACACACACCCACACTTACAGAGTAACACATGCACACTGTCACACACAGACACACTTGCATATACACACAGATTTCTTTTTAAAAATGTTTAAAAAACAAAACAAAACACTGCAGTGATGAAATGGTGTCCTCCTCAGTGCCGTCCCGAGGGGGGTGCGGACCGTACCGGGTGACACCACCAGCAGGGGTGACACCCGTGCTGCCGCCATCCCCCCACAACACATCGCGGTCCTGTGCTTTTATTTTTTTCTCTGGCTGCCTCATCTGCTGGATTCGGCCGGTGGGAAAATAAGTCCCTGCGACCGGATGTGACGTAACTTCACATCCGGTGTCTGTGTTACCCTCCTTCGTGCAGGAGGGAAGACTGCATGGAGGAGGCATCCGGGGACACGGAGCATCAACCAGGTGGTAAGTACTGGGAAAGGGGTGTGGAGGGAGGAATAAAACGAGCACTGTAACCACACAATACTGGCATCTGCATGGCACAATATTACTGGCATTTGAATGGCACAATATTACTGGCATTTGAATGCCACAATATTCATGGTATCTGAATGGCACAATATTACAGGCATTTAAATGGTGCAATATTACTTGTATCTGAATGGCACAATAATACAGGAATGGCACAATATTACTGGCAACTGAATGGCACAATATTACTGGCATCTGAATGGCACAATAATTATGGCGTTTGGCACAATAATACAGGCATCTTGATGGCACAATATTACTGGCATCTTGATGGCACAATATTACTGGCATCTTGATGGCACAACATTACTGGCATCTTGATGGCACAATATTACTGGCATCTTGATGGCACAATATTACTGGCATCTTGATGGGCAAATTGGCTGGGGCATCTTAATGGCACAATATTACTGGCAACTGAATGGCACAATATTACTGGCAACTGAATGGCACAATATTACTGGCATCTGAATGGCACAATAATTATGGCGTTTGGCACAATAATACAGGCATCTTGATGGCACAATATTACTGGCATCTTAATGGCACAATATTACTGGCATCTGAATGGCACAATATTACTGGCATATTAGGCAAATTGTCTGGCTTATTAACAGCAAAATAATACTGGCATATTATTATTGTGTGTGACATAATTTGTGGGGCTCCTGTATGTGGCATATTTAATGGGCCATCTGACTGGCATTACTAAGGAATCTGTTTGGCATGGTATTGGAGGAAATCAAGGGGGGTGAAACCATGAGTTACCGCACCGGGTGACACCAACCCTAGTGACGCCTCTGGTCTGCCTTGTATAACTGCAGAGGCAGGACACAGTTATTCAGGTTTTTTTTCCCTGAGTGTCTGTTGTCACCTCCATCCAGCACTCAGTCTCGAGGGAAGTTGGGGGGCGGAGCATACCCGGCAGCCAAGTTCTATTTAAAATGTCTACACTTGAATCAATCTTTCAATTAAACTGAACTTTTTTTGTGGACAGTTGTCCTTTTAAGTGGTATTGCTTCATGGGAACATGTGAGATTAGGTCTTAAACCTTGATATTTATTCACTTTATTTGAGAACAACAACTGTTTGCCAAGGTTCATACCTCAGTGGGTTAACCATTTGCTTTATATCTTTAAAAAAAGGTGTGGGTTTTTTTTTGGGTGAAGCAGGGGCTGTTTAAATAGGCATCGCGTAACTGAAAGCTGATGTGCACTTTCTTAGTCTATTGAAGTACAAATTAACAGCTAATCGGGATCCATCAAGAAAAAGCTTCACCTGATTACAAAGCAGGCTGCTTAACATTCTGCAAACCACATTCTGCATACCACAGTGCTTCACATTAATTTAAAAGCCTTGCTGCAAAAGAGCCTATATTTGTGTTTCGTCTTTTGCTCTAAAGTAGATAAATTGGGGAAGCTAGCAGGGAATAGTAGAACACCTCATTGTTAGGCTCAAGGAGCTCCATTAATACTTATAAAAATCAACCAACCCACATTGTTTTATACTAGTTATCTCCAATTTGTGGAGAAGCATATTTACTTTTGGTCTGTTTTGACTTTAAGGAAAATGCATTGTCTTTGCAATACAAGTCTAGCTTTGCTGTTCCAATTGTTTTTCTAACCAATAACATGATAATTATGTATTTTCAGTTTATAGTTTGGCATTGAATCATCTGCTGTATTCACGAACTTCAGTAATCAGGGCTAAGGTTTGACATTCTGTTAATTTTGCAGCACAAAGAATGCCAATATACCAATCTTATGATGTGCCATGAATGCCTGAATAGAAATATAATGCTTACAAATACAATAACTGTGTTTGCTTTTCCCACAATTTAGATTTTTCTTAAAAAAAAAATGAAAAATCTAATTTGATGTATACCTTACTATGTTGAACTTTGCTATGAATTGCCGTCTGCTTTCACATGAGTGGATTGTTTTATAGGATATCCCGTTGATCAGAGGTCATCCTTTTCATTATGGCTGACATTTCAGCATTTTTGGCACAGGGAAATAGATGTAATAAAAACAGCAGATATTGCTGGGTCCTCTATAGATACATCTGCCTTTTGCTTCAGGAGATTGAAAACCAAAGTGTATTGTATATATCTGTATATATTATGTACAGCTGACTGAATTTGTTGCAGCATGGACTCAAGAAAGTGATGGAAACATTTCTTGGAGGTAGTGGTCATGCTGACTTAACAGTTCCTGTATATTTTAGACCACTAGTTCCCATTCTCCCAAAGGTGTTCTACTGGATTGACATCTCGCACTTTACAGGCCATTGTATTCATCAGAATATACAGTCAGTTTCTTTCAAGTATGGTGTGGAATCCAGTGTGGTCATCTGTTGCTGTAGACAGTCATTTTCAACAGTATGTTTAGATGTAGCTCTTCTGCCCACTCTTGTTGAGTGGCTATGTGAGTATTTGTGGCTTTTCAGTCTGCTCAAACAGGCCTAGCTATTCTCTTTTGACGTCTCACATACCACTTAATGGATGTTTTTTTGTTTCTCACTGGATTATATGGAAGCTCTAGCTAAAAATGTAAGACATATTGGGGATGTGTATCGGAGTTGGTCAATAATTTGCTGTTTATGCATAATGTATCTCCCCCGTAAATTAGATATATACATGTTCATAACTAGCTGCTCCTAATATAGTTGACATTGATGGTCCTGGAAAAAAAGTTGAACGAACAATACATGCAGCGCGGAAAACCTGTGGCAGAAAGTCGTGACTTATGAGTTTAAAATGCAGCCGAGCATAGAACGTGTGGAACTGACTTGAAAGCCAGGAGCACGCTTACTATATTCATGTGTGGAAGGTGCAGTGAAGAGGATTGGGAAAGCCTGCAGTGTTGAATTATTTAGCAATGGTGGGAGAAAAAGCAGAGCCCTTCAGGAAATGTACTACCTGAGCTATCTGGTGTGTCTATAGCAACTGTGCAGAGTTTAAAGCTTTTAATTAGAAATGAGCAGGCTCTGTGTTCTGTGCTTTTAGCCTGTGGTTTCACAGGCTACTGTAGCGGCTATATGTTTCTCTTACTCGTTGAACTGTTCCTGCTGTGTCCACCTATTGCACATCTCAAAAATGTTAATGAGTTCCTTAAAATGAACAACAGAGCAATACTGTGTTTAAGCTGGCCTGCAAGATAGCTCCTCGTTTGGGAAAAGCCTGTGTAGCAGCACAAAAATATCAATAAACGCAAAAAGGTTATATTCACATCCTCAATCTTCAGTACTATTTAAGATTACTCTTAAGCTATAACTGGCACGTCAGATGTAACTTTTATTACTACACTGGCATTGGGGAGTCCTCTTTTGTGTGGCTTGAATGTTACCAGATTGCGTTCTCATCCAATTAAGCTGTATTCAAAATGTTAAACGATTTGGAAAAAGAAGTTAGTGCTGCTCAATATTATCTATTTAATGGCCCATTACGTTTTGGCTCAACTTTTTTTTTTTTTTTTTTCCCCCTCTTCTTCTTTCCTTTCTCTCCCTTTAATGCGTTCTGAAACCTTTCAGGGGGAGGTGAAGTTAGGGGATATAAATATCATTGCTTTTGAGGGTTTTTTTTTTTTTAAGCTTTGCCAATGTATTACAGTAATCATGCCCAAAAAGGCAGACTTCATGTGGCCTAATATACAACCATCCAAATTCTACTTTTGTTTGTAGTTTTGATAAAGTATATATATATAATACAAAATAAATAACTTAAAATAAAGTAATACAGGATAAAGAATATTCTTAAAGAAAAAATTACATTTTTTTTTTATTTTTTTTAAACTTGCTTTCTTAGAGGAAGCACAGGTTACAAAAGTGTTTTACTTTCCCCAATTAAACCCCTTGTGTATCTTTACAGATACACACTGGTTTACTTTTACCTCCACTCTGAGGTGTCAGCGCAAGCACAGCCAATCTGAGCTAGGGCTTGAACTCCTAGCCTGGTTGGCATCTGAATGTAGTGGGGGTCTCTCTAGGGGCATTAAGCTTTTCACTTCTATGCTAGAAGCGCAAGTGGGAAAATAAAAGTTTACTTTAAAAGACTTAGGTGCCAAACAAAAAAAAAACCCAGCTGGGGTTGAAATGTTGCCGCTTTTTCACTGTAGTGCTGGTCATTTGGTTATTTTTTTAGGTGCCAAAAAAAGCAGAGGAGCCATTTATATTAAGGAACCAGAGAAATGGTACTTCCATAGTATTCTGTATAAAACAATCATAAAAGCTAGGATACTGCAGTTGGGATTTTAGCTGCCAATTTACACACATGCACACACACTGTTTCAGATTGAAGGAGTCCAGGACGCCTCTGAGAACTCACCATCCTTAATTTTGCTTAGTATTTTATGGAAGACTGCTTTAATGTTATAAATGAGTATGCTTATAATTTGCTGCGTTAAACCGTGATAATAAAGACGTCCTTTTGAAACACACCATTTAGATGTTTATTGCTACCACAGTAAATTGATGTGCAATATTTAAGTATTGCATCAAATTTATAAAAATAGCATACTGGTTATAGCCATTTCAGAGAAGAAAAGTGGTTTCTTATTCATTCTGGATTAAAGTGAAGGTATACTCTGGTGTGGTCAGATATACCTGTTGTCTTCATCACAGCCAGGAGAGTTTACATGGCCATAGTATACATCACGCTATATTGCTTTAATGACACTTACCACAGACTGTGAATAGCATATGGAACATTTGAAGAAATTAAATACATTGATACTGAGTACATTTTTACACCCCATTTCCTTAAGAAAGAGATTTTACTGATTTCTCTCCTAGAAATAATTCACATAGCTTTCATACAGAATTATGATGAGACCATCAGCGTGGTTTCACATAGATGACTTCCTTATTCCACCATGCCGTAATGCACATTGTCGCCTCTTAGTGTTTGCAAAGAGCTCCCTGCTGCTGCTTGGCACGCATTACTGGGAAATATACCACAATATTTGTGACATTTATTGCTCTTGAAAGGCCATTTTTACAAACACATTTTTGTTTATGCTTTTCACAAATAAAATGCCTTGTGTTATGGTGGTTTTCTTTATTTTTATGAGGTAACACTTGGATATTTTCTTCCGTTAGAGAATTTTGTCGGGTTGTAAAATGGCTGCCTAGTTTTCTGATAAAGATGGCTTTTTATTGGATGGGGCAATATGTATGCCAACATTTTCAAAATGCCTTATTTTATTAATAATGTTTTAATATCTACTGACCAATGAAATGTTTTTAAGCCAGCAATGAAATTGTAACTTGTGTATTTAAACTTTGATAGGGTTAACATGTTCATTAATGGCCACTAATGAGGGTAGGCAAGGTGAAAAGAGCTTTCAATTTTTGCATAGGTAATTTTCTGTCCTGTCACCCTCTACTGCAGAAAGAACGAGCTGCTAATGGCTAAATCAATTTGTATTAGGTATCAGGAATAAAATATGAACATGGCGTGCCTCATTTATAGGGTTCTGTTAACATGAGTGATCACTTACTTTTAATCTCTCCCGCTTTGTAGAGCGGACGCTGCTATCCTTTGCTCACATTGCACTAGAGAAAAAAATATGGGAAGGCATTACAGTTGTCAAATTCCCTGATGAGAAAATAAAACTATTTCAGTACTTCTACAGACTATCTGGCTGGTTAACTTCTCTGGGCACTAGTGCGTTATGTACTTTAAATGATGCATTCTTTTTGTCTATTAGTCGTTCACACTGTAGGTTTTGAAAGTGCTGCACATGGGTTATACATGCTATAAAGATTTGGACTTGTATATTGGTTATTAAATAACCAAAGTATTATTAAAGGTTGGGTGCTCAAATACAGTTTTCAGTTCAGCGCCCCCTTTTTCTGCTCGCTCTCTTTCGCAGTCTTCCTTTCCCGCTAACTCTCTCATCCAGTGTCACCCTTTCTCTGGCTTACTGAACTAACGTTAGATAGTTCTCTTGCAGTTCACCCAGGTTAGTTGGCCAGGTGAGCGCTCTGAATCTCACCAGCTGTGGCTTATCATGGCATGCCTTCAATATGCTGCTGCCCACCAAGAAATAAACAAGTGATGTGACGTAAATCAATGTGTTTAATATCATAATAAAAGAATCAACTTTACATACATATTCAGAACTAATAAATATGTGCGCTTGAGCATCCTCACCATTAGAAGAGTTCATACATACATAAACCTGCTCTTCACCACAAGTTACATTTCCATTTGACTTAAAGCAAACTCGGTCAATCAGGAACAAATGGGTATGAGCGCTAGATATGACAATCAAAAAAGGTATGTTAGTTCCTGTCATTATGTGTTCTGAAAATCAAAGTTCATTAGTATTTCATAAAGAAACAGTAGTACAGCAGAGCAGATCATTGTTATATGTAACGGAATATAGACATATGACTGTGGATGCTGCTCAGGTTACCCTTATACATATACAGTGTACACATCTACTAGTTTATTATTAATATTGAAGTGTGTTTAGGTATTTGTAGCAGTTACGTTTTGGGGGACATTACTTGTTTTCAGCTGTATCAATCAGCTTGTTCCTCTGATCACTGAAGAAACTCCCAATAACCCTTTACTGGCAAAACGTTAACACTACTGAAAAATCATGGTATACAGTATAGCTGGAACACTTTTATATGCTTTTCAAAACTGGCCCACCAACCAGTTGGCCAGTGCCAATTATTATCCCATGGATGTAATGATAGTATTCATCAGCCAATATAGTCTTTTTATTTTTTAATTAATGTTTTTTTTAATATTTATTGATTTTGAGAATTTGTTCAGAAAAAGAGAAATTGGGGAGAAGAGGAGAAAGCATCAGAGAAAGAGAGAGGGGTAGGGATGTGGGAGAGCGTAGAAAAGGATTAATACAGATTTACAGTTATGCAGTGAGTAAGTATTGTCAATGAACAATAAGTTTAAAATAAAAATAAAATTAATTATTTTCTTTGTAAATTAATGATTCTGTAAATATGATGCTAGAAATGTGTAATAGTTTTTTTTGTTTTTTGTTTCAGCAGCAATGGTTTTTCATGTTGCCAAACACTTGCTGTAATTATGATTTTTCTATCTAATCTTGGCTGTTTGTTTATAATACACCAAAAATGACCCTTGCAGTCCGATGCAATTGGTGAAATTGTGGGCAGTTTAACAACGAGTAATAAAACCATCCAGCATTGTGTAGTCTTTTGTGCTAGTAGTCACCATGCCTGTAATCTACACAAGTTTATTCCTTGCAATGTAATATGTGAAGCAGATATAGAGGATGACTTACACAAGGTGAGAACTTGTACTGGCATCTTAAATTGTTACCCGTTACTACCAAATGCCGATGACGTTAGATGACGTAGTATGAATTCAACCTATGAAAGCAGTCATCTGGCATGATGTCATCATTAAAAACATTTTTTTTGCAAGCTACTGTAAAATAATAACTTTTTTTCGCAGAGTTTTTTTGTAGCATCTAATGGTAAAGCATTTGTACTTTTTGTAAGTCCAAATGTGCAATAATTGGGCGATCACATTATTACTAAACCTTTCACTTACCACCAAAATCTTAAAGGGCAGTTGTGAAGAAAAGAAATCGGTTTATTTGAGGTTTGCATCAAGTGTAGGCCATTTTAAATACAAATCAAGTAAATTAAGGCACGTGTGGATAGTCAAAAGTACAAATGGTACAGCAATCTTTAAATTAAACAGAACACGGCCGTTGTCCTTGAACAAGTGTTTTGGCTGTGCCATGTGATAAAGTAAACAATTCAGCTATGAATGACTCATATATAGCATATAAATGTGTGTTATAATTGTAATCCTGAATGTGCTGTGGGCCTGTGAGTTCTAAAGCTACTTATATTTAACGTAAACATGCCTAAAGCAGTGCTCATTTGAGGTAGAGAGTGGTCAACAGGGAAACAAGGAAAATAAAGAAAATGACTGCAATGTAAAATTGAAGGATGCCTTTTAAAGAATAATTCTGGTAGAACTGGTGTAGTTACATTTTCAGTTGAGTTTTAAGATGTGCGTATTGAGTACAGTGTTTAATGTGCACCTTCAAACACCAGAATTACTTTTTGTTAATAATTGCTTTTTCTTTGTTTTCACAGTGCTGGATATGGCCAGACATGTTCCATTATACCGAGCACTCTTGGAGTTACTCCGGGCCATTGCTTCATGTGTAGCCCTGGTTCCTCTGCTCCTGCCCTTGTCTGGAAGTAATGGAGAAGAAGAGGAGGAGCAGTCTGAGTCGCAAGCTTCTGTGGGCACATTATTGGCGAAAATGAAAACATGTGTTGACACGTACACTAACCGACTAAGGTGCAGTATACCAACCATTTAATATTGCATTTTTTGCTTTATTGTGGGTATTACATTTATTATTGGGAGCATAATACAATGCGTGAACCAAGGTAGGCGGATTGCCAGGTAATTGTTCCACATTATGATTGTGTAAGAAATGGTACTGTTATCACATCAGCAGTACAAAAGATGTGAAAAAACAGGACCTAACAAAGAAGCCTTTTGGCATCCATTAGAGAGCCCCAATTGAACCTTCATTATATGTATTTAGCAAAATATAAATTTTTTATTTTACAAAAATAGGGTAGAGCTTGAACAGTCAGTGATTTGATTGATGACACAGATCAGCTGGCAAGCATGCAACGGTTCATGCTTACCAGTAACTTAACTCCATCACTGTTCTGGCTAAGCAAGAAACAACCACACCCAACCCAAATTCAACACACTCTGTAACCATAAAGTTATTTTTAAATCTTTTGTATCTGTCCTGTAATAGAGCTTAAATGGAGCAAAAAGCTAATGAACTGTTTTTGTAACCTGGAGCGATAAGTAGAGATTGGCAACAAAATTGTGATTCTTTAGAAATATATCCTCTATCAATCATGTGGCTTGGTTTTAAAACAAAGATGTGCGTATATCCAACAAGTTAGATTAAGAGCAAATTTGGATTCATTAGAATGGGAATGATGTGATCTAAGTGACTCATTATGGTATAATATGCTGGTGTCATACTTGGTCGTCCCAACATCTCGGAAAGGACGGACCTGGGACTTTCACATGCTTCTGTGACTGACTGGAGTTTACAGAGAATGGAGCAATAAGCTAGACCATGTCCAATGGCATCCAATTTATTTTTTTTAATCTCACAAAATGAATGTACTTTCCATTTTGCTGATGAGAATCTGTAAATGAGAAAATAACATGTTATTCTCTGAGGTTTATACTGTAATGACGCCATGTTATTGACAATGTAACAACTAAATTTAAGATTGAGACATCTTTAAAAAATGTCTATGCTTTATCTTTGAACTCTTATTGGATATTGCTGATCTGGGACTGCAAAGCTATGAAACTATTAGCATTTGACATGTATGCAGCTAGTATGGCATGAAGCAGCCCAAAATATACATAGACTATTGATATCTTGGATTGATATTAGTATACATATTGTTGCTTCGCTAGTTCCTTGACAGCATCTATTCAATTCTCCTTCTTATATAGCCCATCTATTGATTTCTGGAAAGACACTGTCTATTGAAAACTAGTTTTAAAAGCCATTTTCACAGGACCTGAACGTATCATCCTCAAATTTATGACACTATGCAAATATAAAATTGTTAGGTCTAAACCTCTGGTTAAGATTAACAGCAGCTTCAGCAACATGACAATATATTTGGCAGTCTTACAACTTGTCTGGGGGTAAATAAGAAAACAAAACAAGATCTATTACCTTTCACAAGCATATAACTGAAACCCAGGGAAAATTGTGTCTTTTGAAGTCTCAGTTCTTAGAAACCAGAAATGATTATATAATGTATCCCATAAGTCAGACAATTTCCCGTATTTACATTTTGCACATCCTATGCTACATCCAGTGCGTAAATAACTAATTAACATATTCTTTGGAAAATCTCTGCACGGCATCCATTGAGCAATACATTTTGTATGTGCGTTTTTTGTTTGTTTTTTTGGTTGTTGCTACCTACAGTTGCATAACCTGGTTTAATTGTTTCCTAAAAATCTGCATTTATATCTTCCGCAGTTAGCATTTTTCATGCACTATGTCTCATCCCTTCATTACAAATGTTTAGCCCTGGGTGTCTGCAGGGGAGTTAAGAGGGAGCACTTGCACGTTGCCCCATCTGGGAAGTTCAAACAGGGCCACTGGAGTTCTGCTTGCCATAGGCGCAGAGAAGACACTTAATCGGCTTCCCTGAGGCTATCTCAGTCTTAAATTTTCACCCAGAGTACTCCCAAGCCATCTTAAATTATGCTCCTTCAAGTCTGCTGAAGTTTCATATACTGGCTTCTAATCAGTCTTTCAACATCACAAATGGATCTAGACAGGGATGTCCACTCTCCCCAAGAGGCACAACAAGATATTTATAAATATATACATGACCCATACTACAAACAGAGATTTATGCCATTACTACAAGACAGCTAGAATGGCACAAAACGTGCTATACCATTACCTTTTTTTGAATTCATATTAATTACGGAGCACCGCCTGCAAGTTTTATGCTGCAATCAGATTATTCCTTTAAAGCGGCACTACTTAATTTACCCAATGGATCCCTAGAGAAAAGGTTTTTGCTCAGACCCACGTGAGTGTGTTAAACACTATCCCTTTGAACCACCATTTCCATTCAACACAGCAGGAAATCCTTATCTTTTTTTCCCTCATACATGTTCTGCCCATCGTTTTTAAAGCTACAGAAATATAAGTATTTTATTGACCAGTAAAAGCTCTCTGATTTTCCTTTAAAGTGTAAATTTTGTTGGTGCACTCATAAGTGAGCAGCTGGATACTTGTGTGCTACTACATATAGAAAACAAAGCACTGTTTTTCACCTCACCTCTTTCACTTAAAGTTCACATGATGCACAGGTTCGCTGGTCTGTTACCTATTACTTCCACGGTCATATAGTTTTAAGTGGTTAACTAACATGCCTCCCACCAGGAAACCCCTCTTCTGAGCCAACAAAGGTAAGTAATGGAGATGGGAAGTAAGAAGGTATTGGGGTGAGAGAGGGGAAAAATCCTGATGATGCCCTTTCCTGTAACAGAACTACAGAGGCAGGGTTTGGCTTGAATTTATAAATCTTAACATTTCTTCGTATGACCTGCAAGCCATGACACATCTCTAACTGATGTACTGAGCCAAACTCAAATTCATGTGGTGCTTTGAAACAAATCCTAAAGTTGCAGGCATTTTGTAAAAGATGGAAATAAATCATGCACCTCATAGTTGTTAAACTTTCTTTTTGTACAGATGACACACTTTAAGATTAGCTTACACTGGCCCACTAGTGTTTGAACCCATTTTTTTACTGGTTTGAAGGTATTGAAGGTTTGGTACTGGCCATTTGTGACAACAGAAAGATTTACTGGTAAGGAGTGGAATTTAGAAATATTCAATGTTTTACCACAAAAACACTATTTGTTTATTTACACGGTGGACATGTCTTGTTCTCAAACACTTTCTTGGAACCGCAAGACTTTAATCAATATCTTCTGATTTACTCTGATCTCATTCATCTAAAAAATTTCAAGGGTTGGAAAACACTACAATTTTTATTCATTGCAAAGACAAAAACCATCGTCTGTAGGCCAAGACTCCCTCATTGGCAGGTGTACAATGCTTCATTAGAGTCAGAGGGTGAACATCTTGGGTCAGATGGGCCTTCATCGAACTTAAGATTCTCAGCAACATGTCCACCCCTGATAGAGCTATGAACAAGGAAAGAGGACTCTGTAATTAAAGCATTTGTATTTAAAATGTGTGCACTTGAGGCAATTTTTCAATTGCATCAATAGTTTTTTGTTGAAAACTGTCCTTCAATTCTAATTTTGCCTCAACATACATGAATATCTATTCTTCAAAACATTTACAGTTTAACTTTTATTTTTTTATTGGTGATCATGCTAAACATTGTTTAATTGACTAAGCTGATCGCTTTTTAAATCTGTTAATAACCTACAAGAGAATCCTTGTATTAAGTGCATTTACTGCCCTATTTACTTGAAAGTATGATTGATTTACAAATGTGATCTTCTATTGGTGTATCAGCCATGCACATGTGCTGAACTGGATTCAATTAGTGAGTGGAGTTGTGCATTTTTTGTATTTACTCAATGCAGTTTAGCTACTTTGAGTATATACAATTCAATGTAATAAGAGAGGTAAATATCGGTCATCAGGTTTAGATCACAAACGTGTCTTGTGGACTCTGAGGCTTGACCTGTCATTCCAGCTCCATATAAGTGCCTGTCAGATTGTGCTGCTAAGTAAGCAGTGAAATAATTGCCCTAATCCTTGGTTTCTCTTACCACCTAAGCATCCAACTGCAGCCGTCCAACCTTTTCTGTACTACAATGCCCATAATCTCAGCCATTGTAAAATGCTGTTGGAGCATTATGGGATTTGTAGCTCAACAGCAGCTGGTAGGCCGCAGTTAGACACCAACGTCTCACCATATCACCTATGCCTGGACAACCAGGTGTCGTAGATGAGTACATGCACAATGTAACATAGATATATAGAATGTCAGCAGATAAGAACCATTCAGTCCATGTAGTCTGCTCAGTTTTCTATCTCACACATGCTTAAACACCTTCACTGTGTTTACCTCTCTGATTTCAGCTGAGAAAGCTATTCCATACATCTACTACCCTCTCAGCAAAGTAAATGCCCCATTTTTCTCTATAAAGAGATTTAGAGATTAGGGGAAATACTCCATATGCAGAACTCGCATTACTTGTTCAGTGATTCCACCATTATATTTAAGAATGTTTATTTTATCTCCTACTTTTGCGCATTTACTAGCATGCAACAAACCTGAAATGCTAACTCTTGAGATTGGCTATTTCACATGCTTGCGGATTGTACATCAGCTTGACCCTTTTTAGTAAAAAAAAATAAAAAATGAACAGACTGTTTTTCTTACTAAAAAAAATAAATAATATTTCAGAACAAACATAGTGGAGAAAAAAGGAAAAGATACCGAAAGATTGTGATCTGAAAACAAACTGGAACATAGTTGCAATTATACCACAGCAGCACAGTTCCATGTGTACAGACAGATCAAACAAGGGCTCTATTGTAACTGCTTGAACATGATTAATTTTCTACTATGCTAAAAATTCTCCTCGCAGGCTTAGAAGTGAGATGGGGTGGTGCTGGCACTGTATTTTTTTTTTTATCTTAACAAAAATTGAGAGAATAGAAGTGTGGGGAGAGGGGGAGGTTTGAAATCCCAAGGCTAAATGCAATTCTTTCATAATCTCCAGAGACCAATGTAAGCTGGTTTCTGCTGTACCAGCTACCCACTGGCAAACGAAGAGGTTGTAAAAAGGTGCTTGTTGGCATACAAATATAGAAAATGTAATGCTTTAAAGAAGGAAAAAAAAAATGCTGTGCACAGAGAAAATATAACATTAGCCAATTAACTCATTTACGCTAATCCCAAATCATATTTGTTTTTATCTGTGCAGAACACCATTCTTGCAAAACTACTCCCTTGTCAAATCACAATCCCCTGAACAGCACTATTTGTATTGCCTACATGGCCAATTTCGGTTATTTATTTTAGGGCTGTGATGGTGTAATGGGTATAGTGGGGTCAGTTCAGAATGGACTGTTAAGGAGCATACTACAGTGGTTCTTATATTATGATCTCTTGCTAAGCAGCAGTGACTTTTTATGGTTAAAATTTCTACAAAAGCATTTTGACAGCTGGTATTTTCTCCGATCTCTAAGAACAAGTCTCACAAGAGCAGTTTATCCACAGACAGATGATGCTGATCACACAAAACCAAATACCTCTGATTTTCCTACGATAAAAAAAAAAATAGTAATACAATTTATCATAAGTATTACGGACTTGACTATAGAAAACCAATACACCTGCCCAACCCTTTGGGTTTATCAGTTAATGATACTGCAAACAAGATTTATTTTCTGACTACATTCCAGAACATGGTTTTCTTGTGATTTGTGATTTCCTTGCACACCCGAAGGATTTAAGTCGGCCAAATATATGATAACTCTGCATTTGTAAAACTTGCAAATTGATGTGATTTTACTCGCTTTGCTTCAAACGTAGCTAGTCTTATATTACTGTAAACTGTGTTGGAGATGCAACCTTTTTCACAATAGCCTGTTTTTAAATACCCGTTTGGATGGTGGAACCTTCTATATAACCAGTTTTATTAGGGATTCTCTTGAATTTAATTTGATTAAATGAAATATAATCTAACATCTAGTATTAACATTTTTTTAAACCCGACCTACCACATTTTTATTTTTCCCTTTTCTTGTAAAACAATCTGCAATGCTGGGGTAACAACATTTGTTGCAGGCTTAATTACCTTGAATATATATTCCTATACTTACTGAACGTGTATGAGCATGCTACAAGTACATATACCATATATTGTAGTTTATCTTCAGGATTTAGTTTACAAGTCTTATCTTCCAGCAATAAATCTTTCTGAAGTTTCTTTCCTATGAAACATGACATTCAAAGCCTTACTTGAAGTTTTTCACATAAATTTAGTTTGCATAAAAGAGCACATTTGGAGAAGTTGAAATATAAATGTTAAAGTTATGAAACTATTCATTTTTATTTTCATTTTGGTTTGAAGATATCTGCATTTCTGTATTTTTTTAAAAATATTTTAAATATCCGTTTATATTCTCATTTCTCTAGGATAGTAATGTGAGTTTTCTCTCTCTTCTGTTTGACTTTAAACCATTAAAGGACAACTGTTGCACAAAAATAAGTTCTGTTTAATTGAAAGAGTACATTGAGATGCTTTAACAAAAGAATACAAATAAATTACCATATTGAGCCATCTTTGCATGGTCAGGGGGCAGACATGTTGATCAGAATCTTGGCTTAGATGAAGGAAGATATGATCCAAGATCTGAGCCCTCAGAAGAGGACTTAAGGTACATTATTTGTATTTTCATTGAACCATTAATATTTAAAATGTCTACACTTAAGCAATCTTTGAATTAAACATAATTTTGATTTATTTATTTTTGCTGACATTTATCCTTTAACCCCTTAGTGACAAGACATTTTCACCTTGACTTTCCCTTGTTGACAATGGCTGTTTTGACATTTCTTGGGTGTTTGTGTTTAGCTGTAATTTTTTTCTTTCTCACATACAGTACCCACACAAATTATATGTTGTTTTTATCGTCATAAGAAGGGCTTTCATTAGATACCATTATGTTCATCATATCTTATAATTTACTACAAAAAAATCATAAAATATGATGAAACATTTTAAAAAACCCACTTTTTCTAACTTTGACCTAAAATATATATTTTTTCCTATATTGACCTTTTGACCCCAACCCGATCCCAAAATTTAACCCTAACACTAAATTTAACCCCAACTCTAATCCTTATTATATCCCTTAATATTTTTTAACTTTAATTTAATTTTAACCCTATCCCTTATGCTAAAAAAATATTTAATTTTAACCCTATAGGCTAATATAGCTATATAACCTGTTTTTAATTAATTAAATATGTATTTTAAATATTTTCCATTGCAATGCTACTCAACTACCACTAGGGGCAGTCAAGTAGCATATTCAGAGCGACGGAAGTGAAGTTACTTTCACTTCCGAAGCTCAGACCGGCAGAGGGCATAGCCATATTGACGGAGCAGCATGCTCCGTCAATATGGCTCCCCACGATCGCTCCGTGGGAGTCCCAAAATAGAAATTTCGGTGCTGGCTATTGCCTCGATGTCGAGGCAATAGACCAGCACTGTTAAAGCGGTTTTCGCGATCGTTGATCGCGAAAACCGCTTCATTAACTGCAGGACGTGCCAGGCACGTCCTTTGTCGTTAAGGGAGTTTCTCCCAGGACGTGCCTGGCATGTCCTTTGTCGGCAAGGGGTTAAGCAGCGGGTTGTAAATTTGTTTGGGAAGTACATTTTAGAAGAGGCAAGCCCTGTAAGCAGTCATCAGCTTCGTTTAGAAAACATGTTTCTATTAAAGTACTATATAACACTACTAAGTGAAGTATTAAATAATCCCTGATATTTAAAAATTACCAGTGGTCTGTAATTAGTCTGCCTTATTTATTTTTTGGTGTTGCATTGGTGACGGTTACATTTAGTAAAGGGGATGTTGTTGGTGCCTATGGAAAAGATGAAGCTCTTGTGCAATATTTTTACATACCATTTTGGAAGCTAGGTAAACATGGTATACTTGGTAACATTCTGTTGGTGGTGTCACTAATCTATCTACACACTTTTGAAGATCTCGGTGAAAATGCAACCAAATCTCACACAAATTTTAATACATAATGTGCGTAAATAGGTGGTCATATACATTATTATGCTGTTGTAATGTAACATAAATCACAGTCTTTTATTATATAAATAATGCATGGATGTAACTTCTGATGTTGTCATTTGACTTGTTGTTGAACCATTCTGTTCTTTTTACTGATTTAGTAGATTATAGGTTCTCTTACTAATCCCATTTGTCTTTGCTAAGATCACCACAGGTTGTTTTTGTTGATGGGCACCGTGAAAAGTACAGGCCCTACCTATAGGTCAATTATTTCTTCAGGTTTGCAGCAAAAAATAAAATTAGTTTGTGATTTACGACATTTCTCAAGCATGTGTTCCAAGAAAAATGTTATATATTTCTGTAATGGGGATGTAATGGCTTGTTTTATTCTCTTCCAAAATCAAAACAGGTCCAAAAAAGATAAGGCCAAAGCAGGAGTAAAACCAGATGCATCAGATCCTGAGCCAGAGGGCCTTACACTGCTTGTGCCAGACATTCAGAGAACAGCAGAAATAGTTTTTGTCGCCACCACCAGCCTGCGGCAGGCTAACCAAGGTAAACCACCAAATCATCTGTGTGCTGGGATTCCAGGTCATAATTAGAAATTTTGATGCCCTCAACCCATGCACCCCCAATGCCCCAGCCAGCAAACCACATTGCGCACCCTGGACATGCCCCAGCCAGCAAACCACATTGCGCACCCTGGACATGCCCCAGCCAGCAAACCACATTGCGCACCCTGGACATGCCCCAGCCAGCAAACCACATTGCGCACCCTGGACATGTACCAGCCAGCAAACCACATTGCGCACCCTGGACATGCCCCAGCCAGCAAACCACATTGCGCACCCTGGACATGCCCCAGCCAGCAAACCACATTGCGGACCCGGGACAGATTGGAGCAACAAAACTTAGATTATAATGCAGATGGTATTCAGTTGATGCTATCCGGTCTGCCAGGAATATTTGATGTTTCTCTTCCGTAAGATGCTCACAAATAACCATAGAGATGTTCGCTTTTTTTTTTATTTTTTTTTTATCGGTTTCATGTTGTCAAGAAAAAAAAACGCAATAAAGTTAAAATAAAAAAACTGCAACAGGACACAACCAGACAAAAAACACCTTTTCATATATATATATATTTATATATATATTTTATTTATATTTATATATATATATATATATATACCTTTGAATTTTAAGCTATCCCTTTTTTATTTAATGGTCCATAAATGTTTTGTTGATATGTTTATGAACTTTTAACTTAAAATCGAACTTTTAAATCTTATCTATAAATTTGTATGATCTGAAGATGTAGCAAATATTGTAGATGATGGTATATTTATGCAATGCATTGCATACCAATTCTTGTTACTCTACCTTATTTGCTGTCTGTTTTCTACAATATCAGTAGTTGTATTCACTGTTTCCACTTTACATTCCATGCTGACCTTTTATACGTATATAAATTGTGGTTTTAAGTTTAAGTGAAATATCAATACAATGTTCAATTCCTCCAGAAAAGAAACTTGCAGAGTTCTGCAAAAAGGCTGCTGTGAAGTCCAAACCCTTTTCTGTTTTACGATCACTAGAAGAGAAGTATGTGGCGATCATGAAAAAGCTTCAGTTTGGTAAGATCATTGCTTTGATATATTAACTGTATACTGCTCCTTCAGCACTGGTGATTTCTTTTTTTTTTTTAATCAGGTTATAGTACTTTCTAGACATGTTTAGGGGACATAGGGCCACACATTATCCAGGCATGCATTAGCAAACTTAATTTGTCGTGCAATGGCTTACACTTTAGTGGTGGCAATTAAATTTAAGCATGGTCTCCAATTCTTTCATGACCCTTATAGTACAGCTCTGTTTAGTCTTTAAATATATGTAGTAAATGTAAGCTTTCCCTTAAACTTAATCTTCCAAAATACCCTAAACAAAGTTCTTCACTTTTAGTATTACTGACTTGTAAAGACCACCATTAAATATTATATTCCCTTTTCCCCCATTGTATGCAAAACAATGTTTTCTTTTGTTAGGAGTTGTTCCAAAATTGAAAATGTAATAAACTATTCCCTCATCTTCTTGCCAAATTGTTTTCCTATATGACTAATTCGTAGTTTCACAGTGTTACTGAAGGTGACTTTAGTATAATTTTGAATTGGTCACTATTTTAGTAAGACTATTTTTAGTCCTTACCCTCTGTTAAATACGCATGTACTCCTAGCATTTGAGCCACTCAGTGCTCCTCTCCTAATACAGTATTTGCATTCTCTAATTGATGTGACCGCACTCAGATGCCCCTAGCAATGATTCACAGCTGGACATAAAGGCCTAAGAAATGCTAGAGAGATTTTCCTATTGGCTAGTAATTCTTTAAAGGTTAATGAATCCACAATGTATTGTGACTGCAACCTATATCCGATACCTGCAATATTTCAAATGTGTATATACTCTATGTAGTAATATGTCCTCTTTAGTCATACATAGCTAAAGAACAGCAAATTATTTTCCAGTTCTGCTGATTTTCATATATGAATTGTATAAGTGAGCTGACAGGGTTTCTTAACAAACTGGCAGGATGTTTTGAGACTGCTCATTTAATACAAAATTAGATGCAGTGGAACGCAATACTCTGTGAAATGAAGCCAGAATAAGGATATAACATTATACTACGTTTTCCTTGAGGCTAAAATGACAGCTGAATCTTGCTTCCGCAGCTTTATGAAACCAGGTCAGCACGGAGCTAAACTTGTATATGATAGCTGTCTCTTACGGTGTAATAAATATATACATCCTTTATTTTTATTCATATAGCACACGCACACGCACCTCATGCTTTACTTATACCAATAAGGTTGTGTTAGGGGCAGAGAATCTCTGTCTATATCTCTAAGGGAAACTTTAACCAGCACTATATGTGGATTGACTTAATGACATACTTAAAGAATTATGCACAGGGATCAGCCCACAGAACAGCAAATAAGTCTGTCCAATTAGCCACATTTCACACATGTATTGTGCGCAATACAATAAGAAAGGCTATGATATTTAGCCTGCTAAATTAATTTCCAAAAAAGTCCAATAGAATGTCAGTGTTCACCAGAATAATCAATGATAAGAAAGATGCAGCATTCTCACTACCTACATACATCTCATTAACGTTACAAAAGATTATTAAAATATCTCATTTCTATAATAGAAGTAAACCTATTTCTAATGAAAACAAAGCTGCTTATTTTGTGAACAATTTCTGACCATTACTACAAAGTTATAGTTTGATGTATACACTAGTTGAGTAAAAATTATTCTTAGATATCATCCAAACCACATATGTTTAGTTTTTTGGAAAATTCAAACATACTCCTCCCCAAACATGG
The DNA here is from genome assembly GCA_036172795.1 of Pelodytes ibericus. Taxonomy (NCBI): domain Eukaryota; kingdom Metazoa; phylum Chordata; class Amphibia; order Anura; family Pelodytidae; genus Pelodytes; species Pelodytes ibericus. Next base: position 68,140,550 of record CM069862.1, read on the forward strand.
TGCTAGAAACCCACGTTGGATTTTACTCCAGTGTTTAGTGTTTAATTCTTAACATTCAAGTTGTGTTTACTGTAGTAATTCTAAAACCATCCCCTGCAGCACTTTGGGACAGCTGTGTTCCTCTGTTTGAGGATGACTGAAGTTGTAGTCTTCCAATTAAAGGGCCAAACTTGTCCAAACCCTGGAAATCTTGGGAGTAGAAGTCTACCATTCCTCCTTTAGCTCAGTTACAGCTGCTGATTTGCTGCAGTAAGGCAATGTGACATTGCAAACAATATAAATAATCGCAAATCCTACACCATACACGTCTTAAAATAGACATCCACTGCTTTGGGCTACTTTGCAGCCAACTTTAATATCCCGGGCACCGAATAGATTGAACAAATAAGAACAGCATCATAAGCAAGTATTATAGACCTATTGTAGAGAGGGGAGGCCAGCTGTTTTCTGCTCCCATCTTGAGTGATCAAGACACTGTTGGTTTACAGGATTTCTTAATTTAAGCACTGGTGAATCTGTCCAAATGCCAAGCCCCTGACCGACTCACTAAAGCTCAGTTGAGTAATTTCTAACCCCCTGCAGTGCTGGAGGCCCCATTATTGCCTTAGGGAAAATGGTACTTATTGCCTGACTGTAGTGCATTCACAAAACCACTATAGTGTGTTCAATAATAGTTTTCACTGTGACTGGAACGCCGTTTGTCACTGTAACGAATATGAACCGTACTAAACTGATTTGTGTTTTCAATCTATAGTTTGATTTATAAATTTAATCTTAGGCCAGTTCAGGCCTTGAGATCTGAGAAATGACTTGTCAATATAAATGTTTATCCAGCTGCCTGAGCAGTGAGTGTACATGTGGAAACTGGAAGGAGAGTTAAGGGGATTGGAGATTGTGCTGTGTGGCTGCCTGTATAGTGTTGTAAGTGCTGTCTAGTCTATAGGCCATTCCCAATCTTTACATAGCTGAGCTCAACAAAAGCTCATCTCAACAAAAGCTCATTAACGGCGTTATTTCATTTGGCTCCTAAATATGTCTGTCTGGCTTCTAAATTCTGAAAAATATGTGTAGTCTACTACAACATATTTGAAAATTCTAAGCATTAGCACTTATGTTTACATGTTGACTAATTCTGGGGCGATATATTTCTATAATTTGTGCTGGATTCCAGTATGGGGGAACTTTTTTTTGTTTTTTATTTTCAGTTTTTTTCACACAAAAAAACAGCTTTCTTTTCACTAAAGATGAGTTTCAGTTTGATCAGTCAAATGAAATGTTAATATCACCTCAACTGACTATTTAGTGAATAGACCCTGGAGCGATCTCATTGTCTGTAAATGGACATCTTATTGATAAACCATCTTAAATATATAATACAGTATAATAAAAGAAAACTTGAGATGCATTATCTTATTTACCAAGATTATTATATGAACATATTTTCATTTTCAAGAATATGTCATCTGAATTTATAGAACATTTCCCTGTTTAGAATTACCCTTGAAGTTTTGGTTCAATTGCTGTTACATGGCAGCTTGCAACCTAGTTCCGTATTGTAATTGTTTGATTTTTAAACTGTGTATTCTTTCATTTGCATGATCTAGATACTTTTGAGATGGTTTCTGAGGATGATGATGGAAAGTTGGTATTTAAGGTTAATTACCACTACATGTCTCAGGTGAAAAACGCAAGTGATGCCAATAGTGCTGCCAGAGCTCGCCGCCTGGCACAAGAAGCAGTGACGCTCTCTACATCACTACCACTTTCATCTTCATCTAGTGTCTTTGTCCGATGTGATGAGGACAGGTTGGATATCATGAAGGTAATTGTTTATTAACCAGAATATCCTAAGATAATGATTACAGTTATAAATCATTCACTGGTGGCCATATTGACTACTGCTTTACATTTCTGTTGGCTACTGTGAATTTATAGATATTAAATTCACTTTGGTGAAATCTAATATTGCATTTTGTAAATTGACTCATGTACAGTAATTAGATATCCGCTATTAAACATGAACTTTTATTTGAGTGTATGCCAAGGGTAAATTAGAATCTGACTTCCACCATTATGCAGTCTTCAGCTGAATTTGTTGGGGAGGAGAGTGGGGACATGTGCCCCCCCTTCAAACAGAAATTCAGAAAGTTCCACTGGAGCAAGGGAGGGAGAAGCAGTGTGCTGTTTAGGGTTAACTGGACTTATCGAGCAGAAGAAATACTGTTGCCAGCGTGGTTAGGTATGCTTTCTTCCTTTAGCTGGTCTCCTCCCCAGTAACTCTAGCTGCTGCTTTCCATACATAGTGTTCATCAAGTTCCACACTCCATAGAGAGTTTCAGAAGACAGAGGAACACTGTTCAATAGTGACACAGTATGTGAAATAAAGTATCCAACTTCCTTGTAACATGGTACCATGCTTGAGCAGTAGACTTGACATCTGAAAAGATAACAAAAAATTCAGCATTGAAACCACATGGTGTATTTATTCAAAATTTTATAAATATGCACTAACCGGTTTCATCGCTCCAAAGCATCATGCTCAAAGGGAGCAAACTTGAAAATGGCTTTTTGGAGTGCCGAAAATAGTCTGTGGATATTTACCATTTCTTCACATAGAGTGGAGCACCGTGACTGGTTTATTATATTACCACATTGAACTTGCTCAGTGGAATTGCTGTATATTCCATGCGTAGTGTCCCTGCCTGGGTCAGAGACACAATATAGGTCTTCCATGTATAGGGAACTTGCATTCCAGCTACGGTTAGTTAACACTCCAAATGTAAAGACTACATTTCCCATTACGCTCACCAGTCTGGTATGTTAAGAAGCATCATGGAAAGCTATTATATCATTGTGGAATGGTCATTCTCAGCCTTCCATTTGGTTGATCAGCATGAGAAAGGTTATAACAGCACCTGGAGTGCCAATGGTTAGCCGCCACTGCTGCATAACTACAAAATGTCCTATTTAGGAGCCAAGCCTTTATCTACATTTTTAATACTCTTTAATTACCATCTTATGTAACACATCAAAATGTTTGCGGTGCATCACAGAGCAACACTACACAACATTAACTTTTATTGACTGCAACTCCTACGATGACGCAACATGGCTAGATAATTATTACGGGATTAGAGAATTTTTCGAACTGTTACTTTGGCCTTAAATAT